>OX438677.1:5966409-7216409 GCA_949316385.1 Globia sparganii
GCCTGTGTGCGGAAGCCTTTATATGTGTTTTTTTTTACAATGGTTTAAGAGCCTATACTACCTCAGCTAAAATTCACTCTCTATCTCGCTCGAACGATACTGCTCGCGGACTGAGTGAGAGCGAGACAGAGTGCGGTGCTACGCGGCAGGCAGCGCCAATAGTTTAGGTATTTGCTTTTTACGGTGAAAATAATGGTAATTAAAAAAAAAAAAATAACATAAGACTTGCTTTATAGTGAGTTCGGTTAGTATACAAAGTTTCATGATCTAATTTGAAGTATTTTTTGAATACCAGCGGTTTATTGTTCGGTTTGGAGGTAACTTTGGAATTTTTTTCTATCGAGAAAATTTTATGGAATCATGTTTTCGTCTAACATAAGACCTAACATTAATCCTCAACTTTACCATATATTTATTTCAAAATTAATGCTGCAGTATTTTCGACATAACGGAGGATCATGCTAAGCCATTTGAGGTAGTATAGGCCCTTAAGAGGAAATGCGGTTGGAGAGACTTTTGAAAAAGCTTAAGTAAAAAGTTATAATTAGAGGTTTGGCTCTCGTCTATTTCCTCCTCCAATATTGAATCAATTAAAAAGATATTTCTTAAACTGAATAAGAAGGATATACTGTATCCCTGTTTTCTTTTTCATTAATAGTTGCCAAATTTATACACTAGGCCTCGGTTGACAGCGGTTTAAATGGGTAATGTTGAGCATTTTTTGAGGGTTCTATTGCTTATAAAAATAATATATCATCAAAAAGGAAAACATAAGGACATACAAGTAGTTAATATTTATTAGTATGAAAACAAAATAATTGCTTTATGGTCCTGAAACCTGGTCCTGGAACTGATGGCTTTTATGCCATTATGAGGAAAAAGACCGCATCCCTAGTAGGCAGAATGAGGGCTAGCCGCAACGATATTTTGAAAACCCTAGCTGCACGATGCACCGTTAGTGAAACACTTTGTTCGGTTGCTGGTGTGGCAGGGATGAAAAATACATGTACTTAGATAATAAATACTAACACTTAGTTGATAAGTTTGCTTTATACTAACCAGTGGACCAATGTTGTCAAATTAAATAAAATATATTATTATTATTATTAACCAGAAAGAAAACAGGCGAGAACGTTTCTATGGAAAAACGACCACTCGCATTTCCTCTTAAGTACGAAAACATCGTATTTTGTCTTTAGATCTAATAGAACCAATAAAGAAGGAGACAGAATTTATTAATTCTCAGAATTTATTAATTCTGTCCAGATATGATAAATACCACCTCTCTCTGTCAAGACCATTCGATAAACTAATCTCGCTGTTAATAATAGATATTAATACGCCAGCGCAGAGAGCTAAGGGCGCTGACCACCTTGTTCTCGTTTCTTGATTCTCCGTCTTCCCCTAGCTATCTAGCCCCCCACTTTCAGTACATTTACACCAACCACAATAGAAATCTACGTTCATCACACAATCGTCTTCTCCAATGTCCCACTCACCGCACAGACTTCATTCACTCTTCCTTCTTCGTTCAGTCTATCTCTCTGTGGAATGCGCTCCCCCAAGAAATCAGGATGGCAACCAACCGATTATCCTTCAAAGTTAAAGTTCGTGAGCACATTCGCAAGAAGCTGGCAGTATCATCACAACGGTAATATTTTCTCATTGTTTGTCTTATTTATTTGTAGTAAGTATATTCATGTATTTATGTATATTTATTTGTGCTTATTTATATATGTAATAAGGTATATATTATATTCATAGTTTTAATAGGTTTATGCGTATCTTTATATTAAAAATATTTATTATTATGATTGCACCTACCACTGCTTGTCTCTGCATCATCCAAAGGTTGACTGGTAGAAAATGCCTATGGCATTAAGTCCGCCTCTGTACATTTATGTGCTTGAAGTATTAAATAAATAAATAATACCAGCCTGTTACTGTCCCACTGCTGGGCAAAAGCCTCTTCTCATACAGAGAAGATATGAGCATTGATCACCACGCTTGCTCAAGACGGGTTGGCGATTTCGAATTCCGCTGTTACCATGCAATATTGCTCCTCTATTTTATTCTCTACGGAAAATTTATAGCTTCACTAACACACAACATCATGCAAGTCATTAAGCTCATAATGTCAAGGTCCAATGCGTAACGAACACGATACGAATACGTCAAACGCATCGCGCGTACGATTCGCAGCTCCTGCGCAGTCTCGAGTGTGATCGTGTTCAATCTTAAGGGGGATGCGATGAGGCGGCGCGTTAAATTATAATTTTCTTAAGTTTTTTTGCAAGTTGCGGTGCTGTTTAACGTTATAAGTTGAGCAAAATTTATTACGCGGTAATTATGATAAAAAATTACAAAAATGTAATAATTTAAATCATCATTATAGCTCTCGTTATTAAAGGACATTGTTCGGCGTCCATACATCGTTTTCCTAAGAACCACCAGGGATTTGAATATACTTTCTGTGTTCTAAATAATGCATATATTCGATTGAAACTAAATTAAAATCAAGGACACTTCTGAGAATCGTAAAGAATCCAAAACACTTTCGGATTTTGAGATTATAATTAACGTTTATTACAATGCCAAGTCGTCGTTCTTTGTAGGTCCGTCATCAGCCAATAACAGCCAGAAGTCGATATTTCAAGAAGACATCAGAGTCCTTTGTTCACGCCAAGTTGTCATATAAAATCGGAACAGAATACCAAGAAAATGCAATAACACAAACGAATACAAACCGGACACAGGATACGGTATGCGAGTGATAAAATAAAGGGACGAGACTGTCACACAGACTGTCATTACTATCAAATGTCAAAGTGTCATCTATCAAATCATCGACTGTCAGTGTCGATGTTGCTCGTTTTACACAGCGCTTTCAAGGGCTTTATTCTGTTTGTAACTAAAAATCTTATTCATAGATCAAGCGCTGAGGGTGTTGAGTTTTGTAATTACACTCCGCTACGCACAAAAACTTGGCTGAATGAGCTTTAAACCTTTGCCTATGCAAAACGTCAGATTGAAACAAAAAATAATGGCGCCGGGGAATAAGACCCAACTGAATTACTTTTTAAAATGTTTTCGAAATTGTGAAGTGTCCGTTCTATTGTAATAATTGTAATTTAAAGTATAATAAAAACTAGTAATTATTTTAAAGGTTTCATAAGTGTGTATTTTAAAGGTTTTACAGCAAATATAATTTCGCAAAAGAAAAGATTTTTTCGAATTTCGTGGTCTGAGTGGACGGATCCCCCTTAAGTACAATCTTCTGAGCTAGACAGATAGACAATGGTGATGTCCAAGCGAATTTCGGATAACAATAGCAGGGTGTGCGGAGCGTGAAACACTTTCTACATTGCGCAAGCGACGATCATGCGATTTTTGACTGATCCTATAGGTATTATATAGTATAACGCAATGGTCATAGTTGTTGTCTATCTTTATGTGTGTCATGATGAAATAAATGCTCCTCTTATCTATCTCGTGATCTCCTCTTAGGGTCAGCATTTCAGCAAAAAGCTCGAACAATTAAGTGTTTCATTGTTAAATCGATAGTGAACTAAATCTTAACTAAAATAGAGTTCAAGATAGCGTGCAAAAGATGATTTCGATGATGATTTTGATGATGATAATTGATGAAGCCGTGTGTTTGAAAAACCTCGTGAATATTTTCACCCGATACTTAGCATCTACCGCTGTCTGCGCTGACCCTTATTATATTCCTATCTTTTGGAATTGATAAATATTTTCAGAAATATAAATGAGCATATCAATCAAGCTGCTAATCCTTTTACCAACTATTTTGGGTTCGGCTTCCAGCCTAAACAGATGCAGCTGAATACCAGCCGATCGATTCTGTAAAAATGTCACCGTGATAACTTAGGTGAAGTGAGCGTGAAGTGAGCTATCAATCAATAGGGGCAATCTCTAACATCAGGTGGAATGACAGCTCACTTCACCTTAATTTTCACGGTGAGATTTTTACAGAATAGCACTGCTGTATTTTACATGCGACTGCCTATCCGACTTACGCAACCCAGTTACTGGGAAACCCGATACCCCTTGGAAAGACCGGTTGTCAGTTATCAGAGATATCTGTTCATTAAAAACGAACATTAAAAAAGCTTTGTCGCTGTTGGCCTTATTCATCCCACCGCTGGACAAAGACCGCCCACATGTGTTCCAGTTAAGTATTTTTTGTGATTGCTTTTTAATTTAATTACAACGGGTGGATACTGGACAGTGTAAAGGGGAAGGGGAAACTGGCACCAATCTGCCCCTTTGTTGAACGTGATGCATTACCAAATGTTACACAAAGCGATTTTATATGAGTAACATTTATTACTGAAAAGTGTGAGTAAAGATCTCCTTCCCTCTTTTGATTGGTCAGATTTTAAACATGGTTAGTAATAGTTAAAATTTTATGCATTTAAGGTTCCTGCAAACAGGCGCGACACGCGACGCAATACGCACGCGACACAAAGGCACCGCTCGCGATTCGCGTTGCGTGTCGCGCCTGTTTGATGGAGCCTTTAATTGGGTGCCAAGCTTAGATTTGACCTAATTAGATTTTGGTCTAGCGGTCGCAAGCGATAATGCTTAGTTAGCATGAGGTCCTGGGTCGATTCCCAGGCCGGGCAGTTTTATTGGATTTTTCTATCAGGTTTTTTTTTTTCAGTAGCAGCCCGGTTTTTGGATTTGTGCCCGGTTGATGGCAATAGGCTCGCCTCCATTACATGGGACTTAAAGATAACTGGCGAAATGTCTGTGCACTTTAAGATACACCTCTGTCTAACTCTTTGAGGTTTACAGGCGTGATGTTATGTTATGCAAATCTTAGATTTTGGCAAAAATTCGACCTTGATCAGAAAATCTCTTAAACTATTCTATTTAATATTTACACTGGATACTAAATTAAAAGACTAACTATGTATATAAATAAACACTAAAACAAAAGGATATTTAGGCGTAAATAATACTAATAAAATAATATTATATTATAATATTTTAATACTTCTTGCATTTTATTTTTTATGAAAATAAAAATGCAACAAGTATTAAAATATAAATCTCATAAAAAAGGGGTAACCAATTCAAGGCTCCTTTAGACAAATGTGACGCGACTAGAGTAGAACAATTTCTATGAAAACTTCATGGAAATTGTTCTACTAGAGTCGCGTCGCGCCTGTTTGCGGGGAGCCTTAATGCAAGCTTCCGTTCCAAAGACTATTGAAACAAAAAACTAATACAATTAGTTAGTCATTTAACAAATCGATAACAATTTATTAACAGGTTTTTCATACCCGTCAAGGTGATATTACTCCATTTGACGGCTGTAGAAAGAATGAGGTCAATTACCTGTAACAAAAAAGACATACTTATAAAAAAATGTTTTTGTATTATATCGTGTACAAATGGGATCATTTTTTCTCTTTCAATTAGTTATAAAGAATATTGGTACAGTGCATGACATAATCTTTGTTCAATGTTTTTATTATTATAAAAGTCGTGATAGGACAATTTTTTTAAAACTTTTTTAAGCACAAAATTTTAAGCACTTGTCCATGAATAAAATAAAACATGTACCTACGCCTTTCTGCTTCAACCCTAACTCAAAAACCACTGACCGCCCGCCGATAAAATCTGACCTCAGAACTTTAATTTCAAGAAATGTTTCCTGTAAATCTTAAAGGAGATATGATGCAATAAACAAACAAGTCGAAACAAGTGGGAGAAAGCATTGTTTGTAATAATTAACTAACAGCAGTCGTGGCAACCGTGGGAGACCACGGCTATAGATACCACGCAGTTATAGGCCAGAACTAATTAATAACATGATGTATTCCGCATAATTATAGACTGACAGATGGTGGTAAGACTTTTTCTGAGATAGAATTGTTTCTTTAGTTTAGGTCTATCTATACCAATACTAATTACTAATATTATATTATAAAGAGGAAAGATTTGTATGTATGTTTGTAACGAATTGGCTAAAAAGTACTGGACCGATTTTAAAAATTCTTTCACCTTTTGAATGCTACATTATCACTGATTAATATAGGCTTTTTTTTTCCACCCGTGTGAAGCCGGGACGGGCCGCTAGTTAATTTATATAGAAACTGCTTATTTAGCTGTCTGTTCTGCACTAATGCACATTTACAAGCATTTTATATAGTTAATTTATTTAAATCAGTTGTTACAGATATCAAGCACCTAGATTGTCATAACTTAGTCTATCCAAAGTCCACGACACCCCACGCATTTAAGACTGGCACTCGATAAGCTGTAATCTAAGCCCCGGTCACAGATGCACTGAACAGATTAAACAAGTCGTTTAATAAGTAAAAGTTGATACAAAACGACTTTTGACATCCTTGATCCCCCGATATTTGTTGACTCATTGGCGTCTTAGATTTCAAATCTGATTGCTAGCAACAAGTCTGTGCTTTCTCAATACTCGCCTCTATAGAGCTTAGTAACTTAAAGCTAACTTTAATAATGGTACTATCAACATGGAAATTCTGCGAATTTAACCTGATAACGTCAAGTCATTGTAATTAGTAATGACATACGTTGGACAGAACAGTATTTATTATCTTAATAATTCATTTGTTTCCTCACATACAACAATTTACTTAACTAATGTCCCACTGAATAAATGTGCGTTGTAAATGATTGTTTACTTGTGTAAGTGACTGTACCGGGTTGAGTGTGCCATAGAGGAAAACTTTTTGAATTGGCCACGCTATAAACAGGATAAATGGTTGTGTATGGGCGCTGTATTGTCTAGTCTAGACTGAGTCATGTGTTCAGAATGTCTGCCTAGGTGGTAAGTGAACTGTTGCCTGGAACATGTCCTAACAAGGGGTGCCGTTAGTTTGTGGCGTTTATCAAAGAGGTAACATGTTTGAGATAGGAAGTTTGCCAAAGAAGTATACTAAAGTTAATATAGTAGTGTAAGGTATGAGATTACGTGTGTATTGATATAATAAGTTGTATAATAAGTTGTGTGTTGTGGTATTAGGTAATGCAAAATATATCTCTCCCGACATTTTTGTAGTTCTGAATAAAGTGCTCCAAGCAATCAGTTTGAATTCCACTGAATACGCCTTATTTTCCAAGAATGCAATATAGGGTCCTTGTATACCTTTCTTTTACTGACATATTTATTAGTATTTGTTAACTCACTAGTATTGCTCCAAGTTGCCGTACCACCCACGGAGCATAGAAATCACGGTACCTACAATATTATTAAAGCCAATGCCCCCGGTATAACCTGATAAGGTAACATAGTGAACTAAAACTAAGAACGTAGAAAGAGTTTTAAATCCTGTCAGTTACGTATAGGTCCCATGTAATCGGGGGCGAGCCTAATGTCGGCAACCGGGCATACATCCAACCTCCAGACTGCAAGTCTGTTTTCATTTCTTTAATGAACCCGCCATCTTGTTATACGAACACACAAACAACGTAACGATTGAAAGCTATAATATTGCACGAGCCATAATAATGAAGGAGGTTACTTCTGATGAACATATCCTAGTTCCACAAACCAATTCGACCCGACAAAAACTTCCACCAAACCAAATGATTAGACAGGTTTCTCCAGGCCAGTGACCTGGGCAGCTCAGGCCGGTTGCACTGAACACTGGAGAAATAATCACTAAGACGTGAATACTTTGTGATGGTTGATTCTTGAGATGCTTATCTTACAGTGAGTTTATTTTGAGTTTCTTTTCTCCTCAGGGAAAGCTGAATGTTGAAATGTATCTGCAGATTTAAGATGTGATGCAGCAAATAACTGATATAAGTAGAATATACTTTCACGATGTTGTATTTATGTTTAGAGATTGCTTCTTTTAAACTGTCCCCAGCCAGCCAAACGGATTGAAGGTTAAACAAGATGCGGAAGGCCGAAGATTGTGTGTTGTCACATATCTGAGAAGGGGTCCTAATCCAGCACCCTAGCAGTCTCCAGGAGACTGCGAAAGGCGTCATCAACTGTAAACTATTCACAGACATAGAAACAGGGCGGTAATTGCGTAACACACTAACTGTAGCAATGGCTGTATTTTTGACAATTCAATAACATTCATTGCATTAGTTACGTTGGTCAGCGACAAATTTTTCGAACATATGAAGCAGTGGATTAGCAATATCTTTCAAAATTACTCAGTGTGATTGGTAGTGTGTTACGCTATTAGGGTTCCGAAATAAAAACTGAAAATCAAACCGCATATCAAGCACACGAAATCGTTAGTTCAATAACATTTCCTGATCCAAGTCAATTAACTAGTCATTGGAATCCATTTGAGTGTAGCATTGTATTAGGATTCAATCGAGCATGTAATCAGTCCAAATACACAGGTGTTTGTGTCCAGTAATGGTTTTGAGCTAGACCAGTCTAACTGAAGGACGATGACCTGACTGATATATTTATCCTTCTATAGCTCTTTGTGTTGTAAAATAATTATGTTCGTCGGTAGATTTATTGTCTGTTCTGTTAGAAGAACTACAATAGTAAGTAATTAACATTACGAAACACAAAACATTAGGTAATTTAAATCATTTTACCTGACATATATGGCAAATACGTTAATTCAGGTCATCAGATTGTCAGGAAAATAATTTAATTTAATGTTTTGTGTTTCATAATGTTAATTACCATAACCAAAGATAGAGTAAACAACCAGAGTATAATATAATCAAGTTCGTCTAACAGAACAGACAGCTGTGCTGCTGAGGACTTTGTTGCGACACTTGTTCCTATCATTTCAGCCGAAAGACGTCCAAAGCTGTACATACGCCTCCCCTAAAACTCGAAAATAATCCACACTATTCACGAGTACACATAATTTGATCTTTGTTCAGATTTATTGAAACAGAAGGGTCAAGTTAGCTGAAGTGCCTCAAGGGTAATGATACTTACCACCCGAGACTCAACCCGAGCGAAGGTCAAAAACTGTGATACTTGTTGCTACAGCTCAGTTATTGTGGCAAAAACCACAATACATATTTTATCAGTATGACGTTCGCATCGGTTTTTGCTATTATTAATATTATTTTTCATCTTAACGGCCCAGAGTCTGAATATGGGCTATAATGTTGGCCATCGGGATTTTGACGTCATCTTTACGCTTGGTAGACGAATTGGTGATCCCAGAAGGCTATTTGAGTGGACCGGTTATATATTCATTAAAATATGTCCGCCTTTAAGGACACCCACGGGTAGTCAGCCTCCCTTTTGATCTTTGTCGAGAAAATGCAAGACTGCAGAAATTTTGATCATAAATCAACTCAACCTGTCGCAACTCACTGCTGGACATAAGATCAGGCACCGCCACAACACCCTGTCCTTCGTCATCCGCGTCCAGTCTGTCCCAACTACCTTTTATCGGTTATCTAGCTGGGGGACATCCCACACTAAGCTTGCCGACGCCGTGTCCACCAGGCTCGTCTGGTCCACCGGACATCGGTCCTTCGACAAACATGGCCAGCCCACTGCCGTTTCAGCTTGTTTACTCTGCAAGCTACGTCGGTAACATTTTATCATACCACGGTTTAATTAATGTAAAAAAGTTAAAATCGAAGTGAATGATACGTGTTTTTCGCAGCATCCACCTGGACACTGATAATGCTGTACTGTGATGTTTTTTGTTATGTATTTTCTGGTGTACAATAAAGTATATACTAATAAATACTGCAACACCCTGATTTTCCTGAGGAAAAGCTTATGGAAGTTAGTAAACACTCCCGTTTCGTGCAAAACAAAAAAAAAATCTACTGTGTGTAGTGTGACGTAAGATCTGCAAACGAGTAAACTGGATTCTGAATTTCTGACGTAATTTAGTATAGACTGTCCAGCAGAGGACAATTAGAAGTAGTGGATGAATTGATTGAAAGGTAACTACGGCAGTTAATTGGGCAAACAATGGGAAATGACGAGAATAAAACCTAGAATATCATCAAAGTTCTGGCCATAAAAGTAGAGGAAGACCAAAGAAACAATAGATGGATTGTGTAAAAAATTTATAAGGCTAGAAGGGGGATAAATGAATACCGAGACGACGGTAGATGTATGGAAGAAAAAAGCACGATGTGCCCAGTAACGTGATATACCCAAAGAAATTGGGAAAAGTGCTGGAGGATGATGATGAAAAACCTAAAAACACTATATTTTCTTTACCATAGGCATAAATAGAAACTACAGAATTTCACGTGCAATCTTCATTTACTACCTCAACTTTGTCCATTTCCTAGAAATCAGTTCGATGAAATGTTGTCTACTGTAAATAATTTCCCAATAACTCCAGTAATAATGCGGACAGAGCCACAGGCTACAATGTAGCACATTGTAATTTACCATCAAATTTTATGATCTTGTTTACATAGGGTTACCACTTTACCAGTCACGAATATTTCATGATTGGTAGTTACGACAATAATTTTTAGCGCTGATATCATGCGTATTAAGTTCGATTACAAGATCGTTAATAGTTTTTTCATTGTGATAATTAAATTTTATTACACTTGTAATGTTGGGAATGTGATCGGCAAATCTAATGGTTTATTGCCACAGTCAAGGAGATTCGTTGAACTTAGTCTCGGCTTTCCGTTTAAGACTTTAAACGTAGGTGACACATACTACACCAGCTTAAATCTCCCCCACTTTATCCATAATGGTCCAATTAGTGTCAAGTTGTTGACCTTAAATGGCCTTGAATACCAGCGCCGCAATTTCCTCCGGCCGTCTTACACGCAACGATAAAATCTGACATGTATGTATGTAACGTCCTACATTTTCCCTTTCAAAGGTAGCGGAAATAATAGAAATATTTAACATTTAAAAGGAAATCAACCAAATTAGAGTAAAATCTTATACTTTCTAATTGGGACCTAATTGTCGTTGTTTACGACTATATAGTGAAGCTGTCTTGGATTTCCTATTGTCTACAACAATAACTAATTAACCCACTTTGTCTGTCAGTCAAACCGTTCATTGAGATGATTTTTTACTTTAACTGATCATTTTACTTTTTTAATTGATCGCTTTATTTTGTGCAGAACCCGAGCAACGGCAGATGTTTTCGCTCCGCAGATGTTTTCAAAAGCTCCAATTTTGTTCCAATTTTTGGAGACCTGGCCTACTTATAGCGTAATAATAATATAATACATATTCAGTTCACGATGTCTACATTGTTTACGAATTGACCCGAATATTTTGTGTTAATATAAGCTGAAACGCCGACATTTTATAACAATGCATTCACAATTTAAAAATCTTTGAGTCAGCGACGGCTTATTACCGGTGTTTAATCGCCAGCTATATTAGTTATGATGAAAAGCGGGAAAAGAAAGTAGTTAATAATCAAGGTACGTTATATTCTAGCCGCATCATCGTCGAAGGCCTTATAAGGCCCCTATTCGACAAGGTCGAGGTCTTGGCCATTTAAAGGAGCTGGTGGCGTGCCAGTCATTAAAATCCTTCCGACAGTTTTTTATACCCATTCATACAAGACGTTTATAGATAAAGTACGTTTGAGAAGAGATTAAAATAATGGGCATGTTATTTAAATAGTCGTGATATTTTTTTATATATGCTGGGATCTTCCACAGTTTGGTTACTTAGATTATATGCCAGACGACATGGGTCTGGTAGATGTTCTGTCTAAAGTACTAACTCATATTCAGCAAAATCTGGTAGGACTAAAAGACCATTGAAAATATCAAGGACACGACAGTATCAGTACGTAAAAAAGCAGATAACAACAACTAGGAAGGAATCGGCAAATTCAATTTGTGAACAATCTCATAATTGGCGTGTTTATGAACGCTCTAAATTGCTAAACATCTGTGAATTGAGCAGATTGACGTAAACAAATTCACGAGGCACGCTCTTTGTTACATCCAGTCGTAAAAGAAGAATTAATGAAAACGCACGTACTGCCAGACCGGACGATATTACACTTTATAGCGAGTATACAAGTTCAATAGCAATCACTCATGAATATTGCACAGTTTATGGGAAAAACGTGGGTGTATAGGAACACAAAAAACATATGTTAATTTGGTGCAAAAAACTGTATCATTTAGCTATACAGTTGGATCAGATATTACTAGGCAAAAAGGTGAACAGTTAGCAGCGTGGGCGCAAATGCGCAATGTAAACTAGGAGGTCAATCATGTCAGTACAATAAACCACGGTGGAGGCATCGACCTCTTGCTCATTTACGGTATGATAAAGAGACCATTACAGGAAAGTAATGGCTAACAAATATGTGTATGGTATTTTAATGGCTGGTTTTGGTGACGGTTGCGTAGTTAGGGTGGAGATTGCTGAACGTTGTAATTTTAGACGGAGCAGGTTTGTTGGCTGGTGAATCAAAGGTTATTTCGACCCCTTCTATAATACCAGCCCCAATCCAGGGCAAAGGCCTCTTCGCATACAGAGAAGACATGAGCGTTGAGCACCACGCTTGTTCAAGACGGGTTGGTGATTTCAGACTTTAAGTCCAGGTTTCCTTACGATGCCGCGATGTAAGCCAAATGGAAGCCGATGTGTAACCTTCTATAAGAACAGTAATTAAGTCCAACTGTATCATTTGTGAACACATTCAAAATGTCAAGTTCTAACGAGATTCTTTGACTGTCATCTCACGCAATACATTACATCTTCCCCACATCAAAACGTACCAGTCTCCCAAGGGATGGTACCGATTCAAAAAGACTCCTAGTTTTTGGTCCTTATATATGCTTTTATTTCAAGTCATGCCTCTTAAGTCTTCTCGCTGACAATTTTCCAAATACTTGTTATTCCTCCAAAAACAATATTAAAACCTCTAGACATTTCTTTCCCTGTACATCTTAAACAATTCAGAACAAAGTTTATATAACTCCACAAACATTGTTTCTAAGTTTGTCTTTAATGTGATATTCTCGCCGCGTACGCACATTGATTGAGGCGTCGTATATTGTGGTAATGTGCAATATTCTGTGGTTTAATATAGAACAGTAATGCCATACATACCCCCTTGTTCTGGTGTAATATTCTGAAAGTATAGTGTAACAAAGTTAAATTGAAATCAAGCCTTACACGTAAAGGGGGATTTTTAGGGGAAGCGAAAGAAACAATGTCGCAAGGTATATTTTAAGGTTGTAAATGTAGATTTCGTAACAACAATAAATGTTACGAGGATGGTTTTAATCACAAAACATTTTTAGGCTGAGGTAAAGGGGAAAACACTATTTCAAAAGCAGAGAACCCAGGAAAATATGATACAATTATTCCTTACCTTATTTGGAAATAGGCAAGTACTACTGCTATAAATAAACGGTGGAAACAATTTAATTTACCCCATTTATAACACTTAACGGTTTCCACAGCCATATCCAGGCGAATCGATTCGCCCAATCAATTTGAGGAACGATAAAATATCCACGGCACTCACTTTAATGTCGCTATCAAACGCTTAAAGGTCACACAATGATTCAATTTCTAACCAGGAGACCATGAAGATACAGAACATTATACTAAGCTTATTAGAATATATTGCTGGGATCCGAGGGGCTCGTGGCTAAATGATAACAGCCGCACGGGTCGATTAAAGTTAAAGGTTAAGCTTCTCTTGTCAAGATCGGTCCGTAGATGGGTGACCATCCATTACATATCGAGATCCCTCCGTGCCTCGGCAAGCATGTTAAGCCGTTCTCCTCCTTCCCGTGATCCTGGCTGTCATTCGTGATCGTCAGAAGCCCAAAACGTCTGCTAACCAGGGGTGTCGTGTTCCAGTAACTGGGTTGCGGAGGTCAGATAGTCGCTCCATGTAAAGTACTGGTAAGCAGGTGCATCCCGTTAGACTGCAAGTCGTCCCCAACATAGTTGGAAAAATGCTACGCAGATTGAGAACTTACTGTAATAAATGAACCAGAATGTTTATCAATGTAAATGTTTTGTACCCGAGCTCCAAAATGAAACAAAGAATTGAGACTCTCTTTTGCTTAGACATGTTAATGAATGAACTGCCAATCTGAAGGACATTTGCAGCAGATAGGAAAAATGCCAGACACCACAGCAAACTATGATGTCAAAGCCGAGATTTATAAACGTTATTACAGTCCCGCCGTCGAGAGAATGCCTTCTTGACCTGTCAGTGGGACGATTCCAGACTCCAGTAGATAATAAAGATTACAAAACTGACAGGAGTCAAAAACGCATTTTAGCTTAAATAAGGTCCCGTCTCTGTCTTGCCTTTGTAGGTTGACATTTGTGCGACAGTGACTGAAAACAATCAATCAGGATTCAGGGAACACACATATCTGTGTCTATCTATTAAAATCAATCCATGTGTTCAAGCTTTACACAGTCTCCCTTAAAATATAACTAACCAAAAAGAAAGACCATAAAATTTAATTATCAGGTCCAAGATTTCTTTCAAACTCATTAATTACGACCTATCACGTCTGTTTTATAAAACCAACTCTCCTTTTAACCGGAAATTTACATACTTTGAGTTTTAATAAGTTTGAAGACTTGAAAGTAGTTTTTATGAGTTAAATGTAAACATGAATAGTTAAAATATGAGAACAGATGGTCAGCCACGGAGATATAAAGTTTCATTTATGAATAACATCAAAACTCAGAGTATATAGGGTTTCGGTCAGACGGTCAGCGGGTGGAAAAGTGACGTCATTTTTTGCAATATGTTCATGGTTAGAGTAAAATATAAATATATCTACATTTCTCCTTCAGCGTTAGGAAAGGAATTATAACAAAGTTTTCTTATATTTTTTTTGCTATTTAATATTATGGATGTCTATGTCTACACCCAATTTCCTTGATCAGCTTCTTAAGTCTCGTATTGCCATCGCCATCGGCGATAACTGGGTTGTATTTCGTCCCGAATCTCCGAGGAGTTGGAGGGCTTTCAATTTGTGAAATATTATTAATTTTATGATTTTTTCTCTAATCTTATCTAATCGTTATTAGAAACGTGAAAAACAGAATCAATTTACTAAAAAAAGTTACTAAAATAAAAACATTATTTCCCAGAGTAAGTAACGTTACTAGCTTTCACACAGTGTTTGCCAATAATGATATAAAGTGCGATGTAATTGAAGGGCAAGTCTACATCCATTTGGTGGACGATACCAAACAAGCTGCTATAGACAGTTTTGTAACAGAAAATAATAAAACCAAACAAGTAGCTGTCGCTTCTCCGTCTACCAAATAAAAACATGCCCATTTAAGATCGGCCTATTGACGATATTGGGTGGGACAAACCTTTTGTTCCATCTGCCATTCAACGTATATCCGCTTTATCCGCGACCTCGACCTACTACTTTCTCCCTTTACATCACTCCATCACTCTCACTCACTCCTATGTTAAAATGTCTCTAAGACGAGCCTCTTAATATGACCCCAGAGATTGTTGACAATGGAAAATTCCTTGAAAATAGAGACGTCAAATACACTGATAGAAAGCTATACAATGTTTATCGTTAATATAAATGTACAAAGAAACTGTTTTCTATTGATATTATTTATAAATGTTAATAGTTTTATGAAAGAAAACGAAAGTTTTGTAAAGGTAAGGTAGCTAAAAAGAAAACTGGCTGGTTGTTAAAAAGAATACAAAATTGCTAAATATCTGAGAAATATCTTTCAAATCTTTTTGATTCTTCTGTGTATTGTATAGTTCCTCAACCATATTAATAGTGTCAAGTATTGCCAACTCATTCTCATCATTCTTATACAGGGCATCAGTCATCACCATCCGTATGCCAGGAATACAATTACCTGTCTTTGTCTATAAAATCATCTTTCATAACATCCAGTCATCGCTTCTTTCTTTCAAATACTAAGAAAGCAAAGCATCATGTTTGCATAATTATGTCCATTCTTGCATTTTATCGCATAATCCTCTGAGGACGTGAAGTAATCAGCACTTGAGATAAAACATCTTATGAAATTATTACTGTTACAGCACTTAAACATTATACAGGGATTAGACTGGATGTACTGCTCAATTGTACAGTTCCAGCAATCATTTCTTTTTTCCACGATCACAAATATAACTTTAACAAAAACAAACTTCCCATGAACAAAGACCCAGCTCCCGGAGTACCAATTTGTAGACCATCCATTTTTTCCTGTGCTATCATCTGTTGTTCGTGCTACAGAAGCCAATTGCTCAGCTACCGCGCCAACCATGCCATCAATTTCACATGCATTTCCAGTTTCCTCGCATGCCACTTATCACACGATCATCCGCTGACTAATCAGTGCATGCGCAAGTAGATCAGTAAATTATCTGAAGTATGCTGCAGTCACGAGCGGCCGTCGACCGCGGCATGTCGTCACACAGACATTACACCTACGCTGGTGGATGGATCATTGTCCACAGTCCACACGGGTTTTCTGATACGTAATGTAATCGTTGAAGTTCGAATGCAAGCTATATATAAATGGTATTTGACAAAACCCATTTACAGATATAAATTTTTTTTTTCAGTTTTGTGATAAACAACCAAATAAACATCTTTAGAGCAGCTAACAATTATATTGGAGCATTACAAATCAAACAACGATCGCAGAATTAACTATTGCGAAAGACATCATTAATTAATTCTTAATTTAACAATGGTTTAAGCAATAAATCGCGAAGTAAAAGTAATCGGATTACCAAAGGTTAGCCGTCGACAAATAAAATCGTCGATTCAACTCAATAATCCACTAAACGTCACACGAAAGACATGGCATTTCACGATCTCGGAAAGTCAAAGATTATAGAGATAATCCTTTTAAGATTACACATGTTTGTTTATTAGGTTAACCAATACACACTCTTCAGCGAAATTGATACCAGATATAATATATTGTGATGTGTTTTCATCATCATCCTCTGGCTATTGTTCCAAATGATTGTACTTACACATAATGTCAACGCTGCATTTCTTCTTCCATATGTCTCTATCAGCCGTCATCTCAGTAGTCACCCCTTTTCTATCTACACCATCTTTCATACAATCTATTTGTAATTATTTTAGTCTACTATATTCACTATATACTTCTTTCTCGAAATTAATATGACGGCAACAAATGGCGCCGTTTAAGTTTGTTACTAAGTTCGGATAAGAGTGACACTGGCTAGTGATAATCACAGTAGCAGCTCATCGCATCGGTGATTTCGTGGCGGCTGTCATGTCGTACCACGTCCACAACGAACTGCTATATTCCGGCATAATCCTGATGATATTGAAGCTGCTGAACCACTAATATGATGAACACTTCTGGTAGAGGTTATCCTGCTCCGTTAAATATATTGATATTACTGATTTTATTCATACCCGCTCACATTCAGACCACGGTTTTACACTCACATTGTATAGTTCAGCAACAAACAGTAGTCTGTAGTCGCACAGATTCGATTGTTTTCATTGACAGATGTTCTAACGGTACTATTTTTGTGAATAGAGTACTGTGTTAGTAATTACGGTAGCTGAAGTTTTACTGTTATAGGAAGCTACCCGTTAATGGGTTTTGTATTGTGAATTTGTTTGAATTGTGATTTTGGTAAAGTGAGCGACTATCATTAAAATATATGGTAGTTGGTCGCTCTATTTATTTAAACGCAATTGTGTGAAATGTAGTTCATGTTTGGATCCGAACATGCATTGGTAGTTGGCAGTACACAGGAAGAGTTACAGACAGCATATCAAGCTACCCGAAACTGTCAAATTTTCCCAATCAACTTTGAACCTTATACTTTAGCGATAAAGTTGAAAATGTATTGACAGATTTCAGTAGCTTGATGTGCTGGCGTCTGTAATATTACTACTACTTAATGATGGACAAAGTAAAATTGATAATTTTTTTATATTAATTTTTTTCTGATTTACTTAAAACTATTGTTGTGCCCATTGTTAAGAATAAGACTGGAGATGCGAGTGACAAGAGCAACTCAGGCCTATATCCCTGGCTACCATCATTGCAAAGGTGTTGGACAGTCTGATTGATCGGCAGCTGGATAAGCACTTAACACTAAGCGATGCCCAGTTTGGGTTTAAGCCACGTTTATCCACGGAAACAGCTATACTATGCCTCAAACAGACTGTTCAATACTATGCAAGGAGGAAAACACCTGTGTATGCATGTTTTCTGGACCTCTCCAAGGCCTTCGACCTCGTGTCTTATGACTGCCTATGGAGGAAGCTGTCAAATGTGAAGAACCTCCCAAGCGATATCATTAGGATGCTAAAGTATTGGTATAAAAACCAATACAATTATGTTAAGCGGGCGGGTGTCTGTCGGATGCATACGGGTTGGAGTGCGGTGTGAGGCAGGGGGGAATCAGCTCACCCAAGCTATTATTAGCTGTATGTAAACGAGCTGATCTGTGAGCTCAGCAATACCAATGTCGGGTGCTCTATTGACGGGCACTGCGTCAATAACATCAGCTACGCGGACGATATGGTATTGCTGAGCCCATGGATTAGTGCACTTAGGAGGCTTCTTCGCATCTGTGAGGACTATGCGGTGGCTCACGGCCTCAGGTACAATGCGACCAAGAGCGAGCTACTGGTTTTCAAAGCGGGTAACAAATGTTATGATACTGTCCCACCAGTCACCTTGGGGGGCGCTCAGCTGTCCAGGGTCACGAAGTTCAAGTATCTGGGGCATTGGGTCACCGATAGTCTGTCCGACGATGTGGACGTGGAGAGGGAACGCAGAGCATTGGCAGTTCGATGTAACATGCTGGCTCGTAGGTTTGCACGTTGTACTAGGGAGGTGAAAATTACACTCTTTAGAGCGTATTGCCAATCTATGTACACGTGTGCCCTATGGGTCAGCTATACAAAAAGCTCGTACAATGCTCTGCGAGTCCAATATAATAACGCCTTCAGAGTCATGTTGGGGCTGCCGCGCTTTTGCAGTGCATCGGGGATGTTCGCGCATAATGGCGTGCCAGATTTTTACGCACTGATGCGGACACGGATAGCATCCCTGATGCGGCGAGTGCGCGACAGCTCCAACAGCTTGGTGGCTATAGTAGCCGACAGGACAGACAGTCCAATGATGTGCCACTGGATGACCACTCATCGTGCGTCATACCAATATTGAAAATAAGTTGTTTAGTGTATTTTTCGTGTATGTATGTATGTATGTTCTTTGTATAGAATTGTAATGAATGTAATGTGTGTTGTTTTGGACTTATGGTATGAAATAAATTTATTATTATTATTATTAAAGTAGCGTGGAAATGCAGTGTCGGCCGAAGGAAAAGTCTAGCTATGTAAAGAAATATTCGCGAATGGATTGGAGCCACTAGTGCTGCTGAGCTGTTCCACCTAGCAAAGAAAAAGGATATATTCGGAGTTAATGGCCAACCTTCAGTAATTGGAGAGGCACCAAAAGAAGAAAAGTTGACATAGTCGCTGCAATGACCAGAGAGAAATATAGTCGGCTGTAAGTTGATGATGAATATTGTAACACCTGGATTCTGATGGATACATTTGGCCTTTACCGAACCGAGGAACAAATCATAACTCAATAATAAATATGGATTGAACACGGCTGTCCATAATGATGATGACGAAGTGTATAGAAAGAAGCGTATTCCGTCATGTCTGTTCTTGATAAATATGAGGAGGATACCTTTCTACATAAAAAATGTATGTAAAGTACTACAACCTTATCATGATTATCATTTCAGCTGAAAGACCTGGAAGAACCTCACCCAAGCATAAAGGAATCGGCATAGCCCGAAGAATTTTCAAACATAGGTACCTAAGTGGGCAGGGCAGGGCAGGGCACATTGCTCGCAGAATAACTTTATTGCAAACAGATAAATACATTTCGCAATTCCTTATCACTAAATAAATTTCTTTAGGAGACAAATGTTTGCAGTAACTTTCCGAAGCAGGTCAGTGTACTATCAGGTTGTCTAATAAACAATTTAAATTATATCAGCAGTTGCACAGCTTAAAACAATGTTTGTTATGCGATGTGCTCCGTAGTTGATAGCACAAGTGGGTCGGTTGGCGACCTCGTAATCTCAGCTGATGGTTATGTCAATAATAGTTCTACTGGTAAGTCTTACGGATAAAGGCACCTGCAGACAGGCGCGAAATGACTGCGCGACGCGAACTTAATGGAAATTGTTCTACCAGAATCGCGTCGCACCGTCGTCGCGTCGCGCCTGTTTGCAGTAGGCAGACTTTGGTAATTTAAAACATGTGTTATCTTATCATCTTACACAGATTTGTTTGGTAACATATGGGATATAGTCACGTCATTAAATAGCCATATGTATGCGATTTGCGGAAGAAATCTTTATGAGTCACCTTGAAAGGTCAGTCGAAGCCTTAAAGAGAGAGAGAACACCCACTGCGAAATGTTTGTGTGCAGATAAAATTAAATGAAGGCAAGCAACATGCAGTACGCGTTTTCAAATAAACCTCGGCGGCATAAAAGAGTAGAGAGAAAAAGGAAACTCTCATGTTAGTCGGCGTACTCGGCGTAGCTTCATATTCTATAAGGCATCGTGTATTTACTTGGGTTTGAGATGCGCTCTAAGGTATTCCGCGAAATTCAAATTTACTCATGTTTTTTTTTTTATAATTTGCTTGTCAGTGTTAGGTTGTATGCTGATTAAAATGTGATTTGCGACCGAAACAAATATGGCTTTACAGAATTATAATCATTAGAATCAGCAATACAACTTGTCATGATTCCATGAAATAGAAGTACTATTTCAAATAATATGAATAATAATAGTAATATTATGAGCTTAAAGAGTTATTTTTATGATTATAATTCTACTAGCCGCCTGTCCCGGCTTCGCACGGGAGGACATTTATTTATTAAACATACATATACAAATCTTTCCTCTTTATAATATTATAAGTAGAAGTATATACGTATAGATAGATGAATAAATATTTGTCAGACCGCGAATTATTTTTAGATTAACATAGTTACAACCTGATACTGACCTGGAAATTGCAAAAAACGTAAGAAAATTGAAATTTTGCGAGCTATCGTGACGCTTTTGCCTTATAAATAAAGTCAAGTTTCAAGTACAATTTTGTTGTGCATTGGGAAGCAAAAGTAACAGATTTTTTTTGCCAAGCTGCAGGTGAACCAACCTTCACTGGGCCCACGTGGTGGATTACGGCCCACTCCCTCTCACAGAGAGGAGATATGTGTCCCAGTGGGAACGTTATAGGCTGATTATTTTTTACGGAGGGGTCTTGAAAATATTGTTGGCATTCAGGTAATAGTCACAGACGGCCTTGTTTTCCATTTCCAATAGTCGCTTGGTATTCAGATCGGGAAAATCTTACATTTCCAACCTTTTACCCTTTTTTGTAACGCCCTATACTTTGAACTATCACAATCTTTGTAAAAAAAAAAACACAAAGGAAAAAAATCTAGGACATTTTTCTGCTAGACATGACACTTTGAGACATTTTTGCGTGTCATACAAGAATGTTGCTTTGAACATTACATTAGTTAGATAGAGGTGTATAGTACACCCACATTTTGCCAGTAATGTTTAAAGGATGATTTCTACCAAACGGCTTGCATCGCCTAGGATCGGAACGGATTTTACAATCTTTAAACGATATTAAATCGTGTATTTAAAGTCAGTATTACCAAGCCGCGCACAGACTTGACCGCGCGCGTCTTCTGCGACCCGCGATCGTAGCCGAAAGTATGCTGCGACGCGCGATTGGCTCCGTTCGCCTGTCGTCGTATCCGATCGAATCCTTTCGGCTGTGCAATAGCCAACAATACTACGTCAGCGTCAACCATTTTTATAAATCAGAACACGTCAACACGATAGGAATGAAACTATTTGACTAGGCGCAGAAACGGATACGTTCGCAAGTGACGGTACGGAACCGATCATATGCGTCGACATGCTGCTGGACGCGATCGGCTGTCGCTGAATCCGTTCGTATCCTTTCCGATTCGATGCGATGCTAGTAGCCGTTTGGTGGAAATCATCCTTAAGTCCCATGTAATAGAAGGCAAGCTTATTGCCACCAACCACTATTGATACCTGATAAAAAGCCCAATACCACTTCGCCTGACCTTTGAAACCGAATCCAGGACCTCATGCTAGCAGTAGCGCATACGACCAGGTACCATACCAACGATCCCATTATTTTTATTAAAAAAAACTCCGCCATGTTTTGTCAAGATGAACACATATTACGGGTTAGACAGCTAACAATTAACTCCATGTACCTAGGTGTCAGTACTAAAAGCATAATATTAAAGTGTTTAATAACATAACTGTTGAAATGCCATGCTGTTTACGGCTAATATTGCAAGTTCAATGATTCTCGTAAAACTTTATCTTCGATACTATTATGGCGTGTGGTGTTAAGGCTTTCACAGACAGGCGCGACGCGACTCTAGTAGAACAATGTCCATGAAGTTTTCACATCGGGTCGCGGTTGTCTATCCCGCCTTTACAGGAGAAATGTTAGTTGGTATGAGGTTTATGTATTCACGAGTGCAGATGCCTGAGAACTTGTTTCGATTATAGATTCTTGCTCACATATGAAGCGTTGAACAGTATTAGGTTCTGGTAGGAATGTGTTTCAAATCTACAGGATGGTATAACTTAGCAGTTTAAAACAGTTTCTACGATGTTCACTGCTGAACTGTGACCTTCCAAAACTTACTAACAGCAGTAGTGGCCCAGTGGTAAATGTGGCGACTTATGAGTTGTAGTTCGCGGGTTCGAACTCAAGCAGGCACTTTATACTTTGAATAGATATCACCACTGCTCTCAAAACGGTGAAGAAAAACAACTTGAGGAAACCGGCATGTCCCAGAACCGAAATTTCAAAGACATGTGATATCCGCCAATCGCACTGGGTCCGCGTGGCAGATCACATCCAACTCCCTCATAGAGCGGAGGCCTGTGACCCAGCAGAGGGAACATTATAGGCTGATTATGCTACACAACGGTGGTTTTCGTAGAGGTTCACTCAAATTATCATGACAACAGACAAATCGGTTATTGCTTTAACTTTGTAGAAGAGTAGGTTAGGTACCTACGCTGCTAATGGTCCTGATCTTCCGAGTCTTCGGTCTCAATTTATCTTCATATTAGAATGAGAATCTTTCATGAGTACGTACAGTCAACAAAAGGGATAAGTATACAGGATCGTCGAATATAGTTGAAGTTTGGTAAGAAACCGATGGATGTTGTCGACTGAAATTTAATTTGATAAATGAGCTGTTTGTTTTCTTTTAAGGTGATTGCGCAGTGATTACCGCGAAATTCAAATTTTCTTACGTTTTTTTCAATTAGCAGGTCAGTGTCAGGTTGTATCTTGATCAAAATATGATTCGCGACTATAACAGGTACTTATTCACAGAATTATAGTCATTAGAATCATTAATACATCTTCCTAAGTTAGATTTGTACCACAAGAAGAAATCTCCTAGGGAAAAGTGTTTATGGTACAAATCTCACTTATAAAGATGTATGAATGTTTCCTATGATTATAATTCTGTAAATACGTACCTGTTATAGTCGCGAATCAAATTTTGATCAAGATACAACCTGACACTGACCTGCAAATTGCAAAAAACGTAAGAAAATTTGAATTTCGCGGTCTACCACTTCCCATTCACCTTAAACCAAATAAAATTTTATTCGAGAACATCCATTGGTTTTTGAAAACTGAAATTCATCTTACAAAACATTCACTACAATAATCTTCAACTAAAAGATGATTCATCATTATTATTTCATTCATGATCATTCCTTCCATCCAAGATGCACAGATTAGCGGAAGCATTAATCAAGGTATCCTTTCTCCTTACAACGGAACTATCTATAATTCAAAATAAACGTTCAACTTCACAACGAACTGTCATGCAGAACTGCAGTCTAATAATAGAGAACGGGTAGGCAGGAAGCGAGCGCTGTGATGATTGACCGGGACTGATGGATGGCTGGTTAACTTTCTCGGTAATCATCCGTTAAGGAGATGCGATGAATGACGGAAGATTAAAAATTTGGTGCAGATATTGCGTTTATGTTGTTGGGTTTTTACTAACAATTTCCCAACTATGTTGGGGTCGGCTTCCAATCTCATCGAATGCAGCTAAATACCAGTATTTTACAGGGTTATTGAAAAAACACCAACAACCTTTTAAGAGGTCATTGTACTCATCGTTAAGAACAACTTTTACTATGGGACCAAACCTGAAATCGCGAAATAAAAATCAGCTGTTCCCTACATTTATCTTCGTCTATCTTGTCAAAATGTAGGGAACAGCTGATTTTTTTTTCGCGATTGCAGGTTTGGTTCCATAGTAAAAGTTGTTCATAATGATGAATACAATGACCTCTTAGGAGGTTGCTGGTGTTTTTCCAATAACCCTGTATATGAAGCGACTGCCTATCTGATCTGCGCAACCTATTTACTGGATTACTTTTTTGAGACTACCAAGGGCTGTTTTTTTCAACGCCAGATAATTAAATCCGAGGAATAATTTTCAATTTTTGGCAGATCTTCCACACAAAAATCAGAATCAGACGTCAATTTTATTCCACGAATAAAAATTATCTGTAGATTAAAAATCAGCCCTAAGTAAAATATCCCTAACATAAATAACCTTGGCAAAAAAATATTATGATAAAACAATACCAAAAATAACTATGGAAACGGTTTGCTAAAAGTCAAAAACCAATTACGAAGTCCATAATAAATTCATAACAAGAACAAAACCACGAAACCTTGAGAATTTCAGAACAATAACTGAATGAAAGAAAAACAGAAAATCTACCTTACTTTTCCATTTTATTTAAACAAAAGTCCGTTCTGTTTTAACCTAAGAAAACTAATGGAAAATTAGAAACAATGAAAACATGGTACAGATTATTAAATGCGCATAGTAAAACGGCGGAATAATTTTAAAACTAGTTAGTTACTGTAAATAAACCCATTATCCCATTATACGTCTGTGTTCTGTATGAAATATGTGGAATATTAATTTTTATATCATACGTAACATTTCTTAGCGAACAGCTTCTATTTACTTTGCTCCGGTATCGAGCTATTTCAATTACGAGTAAATAAAATTGCGATGTCTTTGCCGTGTTTTGAAATATGCAATATTTTTAATGACTTCCTCCAAGAACGCTTTCTCAACTAGCATAAAATCTGTGACATTATAATGTTTTTAAAATTCATAAAACTTATAACCACTAACGAAGCTTTGTAGTACGTTTTTCATAACGATACGATGTCTTATATTTCAATTAAGGCCAATGATGTCTGCATTTCGTGTTATAATTTGTAATTAAAATGTATGTCATTCTTGCCATACACTTCCATTAAAAGTGCCACCGGACTCTCTAGTGACACCATTCCCGAATTTCTTAACTCGCCCCTAGTCATGACGTCACTGCCCTATTTGTACAACAAAAGCTTGGCTACAGATGACGTCACTAAAATTGCGTCGTTAAGTCTCTCATGGTTCTTTCTGTATAGGGTAGATTATAAAAGCTTAATAACTCATAAAGATCTAAGAATAACGCAACTTGATGCAAAAATATGACTCAGGAAATTGGTTGAAAGACAGTATCTGAACAAGACTAACTATCGCAGAGTTAATTGCAAATCTAAGGATTAGTAGACGAGTTACAAAGTAATAGACATATTACAAGACGGTTAAGATATAATTGAAGCAATATTCTAAAGACGACAAAATGGAAGATTGAAATCTGTTAGGCTCAATAAGTACATGATAATGTTTAGAAGAATGATGATAAAGGTGAAGAAAACAGAGATAAATATGAAATGAATGACAAAGCAAAGGTTGAACATAAAAGAAATGAAAATGAATAAGAAACAGGACACCTTTGGATGGAAAAGACAACTTGTAACAAACGCATATGTTACCAAATCGCTTGAGCAGACAACATGAATCTAATCAGAACTATATCAGTACCTACACAACAACTGTAGCTATTAGAGCCAATAAAGTAATCAATGTGCAGCTTATTTGCATTAGCGGAAATTGCAGCAACCTTGCAAATGCATGAGTGGTTGTTTTGCAATCGTGCTGGCTCGCGATAAGTCACCGATAGGTCAAGTGGCTCTTTCTTGATATTTCTTGCCGACTCGTTAACGTTTATGAGTTACGGTATGGACTATACATAATTATGTTTCATTTTTTCTTTTAATAGTCTTTGTATAATCTGCCTACAATGTTCCCAATGTTGCGACACTGGCCTCCTCTCTGTGGGAGGGGGCTGTAATCCATCACGCGGGCACAGTGCGGGTTGGTAGATGTCACATGTTTTCGAATTTTTGGTTCTAGGATATGTCGGTTTTTTCCTCACGATGTTTTCCTTCACAGTTTTATAATTTATACAAAGTAAAGCTCCTATCTGTTTGAACCTACTATTTACAACTTTTAAGTCGCAGCCGTTAACACTGGGCTACCACTGCTTATACATATTCTGATTCATATATTCTTTTAAAATATTTGGTGTGTTATATTGCTTTGATTCGTAGAGAGACTTGGTGAATGGACAATCTATAAAAATAGCACAAGCAGAATATTATACATTCATGATAAAAAAATATCTCAATGTGACACGAGAAGATAAAGACAATCATGAAAAAATATCAAAATTAGTTAAAGTAAAAATGTTAGAGGAAACATTATCTGTGATCTAAATACATCCTGTAAAAAAGTCTAATATATCATCAAGATAATTACAAAAAATAAGAAAACAGTCATACAGTAAACAATGACACTGGCAAATTAATTAACATTAAACATTGTAGTACAGATAGTACATATACACCGATGACACTTGAAGACCCCCGCGTGGAAAGGTTATAAAAATAAACACGTCTTTCTTTCATAATTACTGTCTCAGTCTTACGATATCATACATTACTTTTATATAGTTTCCTTGTAATAAAAAGTACGTAAACAGAATATATGAAACTCATTGGCCGTACAAAAGATTCATTGCTGGAATTGAACTGGCGTGAAAGGAGTGTTATTATGACTGTATTGGAAGAGACAGCAAACACGGTTTTCCTTCGTGTTACTTTTGAATTTGTTTGTTTAGCTTAACATTATGAAGTTGATTCATTACGCTAGCATAATGTCAAGAGAAATGTTGCTTAGGTTGTTGATATCTCTGGAAATTTTATGTTTAACGTTATGCCTAGCACAGTTTGAGATGAATATTTTGTGTTAGGAGGATCGGGGAATGATGAGATGATAATTATTAAAATAGATGAACGTTAAAACTATACAGTTATATCAATCAATCAAGTAAAAATAAATGTAATCTAATTTATCTTGTTAATAAAACATAAACCATCAGTAGATGATAATAGTATGTCCAAAGAAGAACCTCTCGCGAAAACCACTGTGATTGACAATTAAAACATAAAAACACAATCGTTAACTAACGGAAAGTTCCAAACAGGATTCATGTATTACAAATTCGACACACTTAAAATCTAATTATAAAAGAAAACGTGATTTTCAGATAAAGATAGGAAAAGAAAGACTTTGACAAACAACTGGACGAAGCCGTTGTGGACACAACAGGAACTTTAGCTAATGAAGATGATGATGACAGAAACGAAAAGCATATTGTAGTTGTTCTTTCAAATAGAGAGTCATTTTCAGATTCGTAATAGTCCCTAGGTTGTCTCAAATTAATAGATATGGACTTTCTCTAAGTAACCATTCTTTTTCTATTCTTCTTCTTAGCGTATTGATGACATTTTTGGCCCAAAATTCTGCTGCGTGAACGCAGTCGTAAGGTCACCAAGTGGACAGGTTCCAGGGCACGTGGCTCAGGATGGAAGGCGGGCCATTGTCTGTGGGGAGGTGCCGCATACGCACTTGAGATCCGAGCCGACCGTGATGATTCTTTTTCTATTATAACGATGGCTCGTACTTTATTTAAACAACCCTGTCTTTTGTATTAATCACTATTATGAAACCATCTTTAGTCATTCGTTTACAGTATTATATTAGTCAAGCGGATGCTGCTGCACGGTCTCTTGATAAATGAAGAGAACTAAGTACTGGAGAAAGTGGCGGAAACTAAAATGACATGATAGCCATTGTCACATTATTTCTGTCTGCACTTCAGGGTGACGATGTGTAAAGTCCAACAAATTTTATGAGTATTATTAGTACTTAGAGTTTCCCTTGCAAGCCAATGTGACTCACGACAATTGTATACGGAATTAGAAACAGACAAAGCACAGTAGTCAAGGTTTTTATGTAAATTGGAAACTATATTTGTGAACCAAATATAAAAATGTTGCCAAGAGAAAAGTTTTAGTGATGAAATATCTCGGTCATAAGAATAGATGAGTCCTACACTCTGTTTTTCTGTTTGAGCAGACGGATGCATGGATGCAATCATATTTTATTTTCAAGTAAATGACAGTACTTACTTTCGAGAATGATGAGGAATCCCCAACAGCTCTGGAAAAACCTAAATATAACTAACATCATCACCAAAGAGGACATTCCAAATGAAACTAGACTTCTAATGGACAGTTCCATTAGAACCGATCCTACAACACTTGGCGTGTTAACCTGCACTTAATTCTGTACATCATGACCTTTGGGCAACATTAAACAATTTGTGATTACTGTAGGCTGAAAAGTGCTTCAAAAGCCGCTAAAATGCTGCAGGTTCGACTGAACGCTCCCGAACAAAGATACATATGCACTGAATAATGAATGTATCGAAATATGGCGTTGTGTACAAATCACCTGCTTTGACGCTTGTTAAATATTTCAGGTGCATTGGCCCGCAAGAGTTGAATCGCGTAAAAAATCTTTTTGATCTTCCAAACCTTGACGAGCTAAAAAAAGAATTCTGCAGTGAATAAATTAATCCTTGTGTATATCTTTGTGAAGAGAATAAACAATATAAACGCACTCGTCACTTCCAGGAAAAACAAACATGAAAATTGGACCCTTATGTGAACCAACAGGTTTGCGAATATGGATAAGGAAAATGTTTAAAAATAGAGTTTAGAATAAATAGTAAAGCTAATGTGCGTGTTTAGTGACATTAAATTGCGTTTTCCACGTAGGCAATACCCGGGTCACCGACTTCTATGATAGACTGGGTTAACTGCCGATCGTGACTGCAGATAAACAAATCGTAGTCTGTTCACTGACGTAGTTCAGATAATAAAACAATATCACAAGATAACCCATGGTAGGAAGTTATCGTTTTTCTAATATTTCCGCCGAAAGTTTGCTGTGCCAATTTCTTTTTTTTATTATTTTTTCGACACCGTCATAATTTCAGCTATAAACGCTACATTTAATGTGAAGCTATTTTTTCCAATAGATAACTTGTCCAGATAAAAATAAAGCAACATGTTCTGTATTAACCACTTGGCGCCATTTTATGTGTCCGGTGCGTTGACCTTACGGATATTCGCACTGTTGCGCAACTCGTGCGCATCGCATCTTACCTACGGCAAGCCAATAAATTCATATATTGAACATCTACAAACGTCAGTTCAAAATGTTTCTCTATCTTTATTATCGATTGAGCATTTATTAATAGGAAATTGTGTTCGAAAACAATTTGCTGTCATGCCAGCAGTTCTGTTAAATATTTAATATTGTAGACACGGCATAAATATTTAACTTTATATTAAGGCTGCAAAATCAAGTTTAGCGGAAACTAGTAACAAGTTTCTGAATATTTCTGGTACAAATTTGAGGTTGCCGATGATGTTATCAGTCACCAAAACTTGAAAAAACACCAATTTGGTATTCGTGTCGCGTTTAGAAGTTACATCTGGGCATACACATGGATTTAACCGGCTATAACGATGCAAATTCCGTGTGTTATCCTGAGGCATCCACTCTGCATGCGTGGATCGTCGCAAGCGCACATTTTTACCGTTACTTACACTGCATTCGTCTTCCGAGAAGTTTTGTTTAACGGCTCTCGTGGCCATATTACCGTCGGATGCAATTAAGCTGTATTACAGGTTAATTTATCGGTGCTACGGTAAAATTGATACTCTTCGCTGTCTTCACGCCTTCTTAAATATAGTGTTGGTGAATTTTTCGCTTAAAATCTTTCGTCTTTATTAATTTTCTGCCGTGTTGCAGTATTTCTGCTTTAACTGTCAGTGGTTTTATAGGCATGAAAATGACTTCTGGAAGAAACGCCAATAGTCTACATAACATCAAACTTGTAAACCCAGAAGGTTTAGGTATACTTGTAGTACACCCAATTTGCCAGTTATATTTAGATCCCATATTATAAAGGGCGAGCCTATTGCTATTCTATGGCTAATCTAGTCTCCGGGCTGCTACTGAGAAATTCCTGATGGAAAAATCCAAAAACACCTTCCCCAACCTCGGAATCAAACCTAGGACCTCATATTCAGCAGTGGCACTTGCGATCACTAGACCAACGAGGCAGTCCAATTAAAACATAATAGTGCTTTGTCTATTGGTACTGCGATAATGTACAAGATAACGTATCAAAGAGAGATACTAGTAACAGTAACAAACTCGCCACTTCCCTTGAATATAAACACAGATATTTTTTTCAATCTATCTTCACTTTTGTCATTTCCAACTCTGTTTACGACCGTTTTTATTTCAGAACGAAATTACGATGTAATTAAATGAATCTGAGCGGGTTTCCTGTCCAAGATCCGTTTGGAGGAGTTTCATGTCGTACTCGGCGATAAGATAAATTTTATTTACCAAACGACTTTATTCATGGTGATGTGAAAGTGACATTTAGTAACGACTAGCTGTGACCGCGACTTCGTTCGCGTGAAGGTCGGAAAATAATAATATGCCTTTTTACTAATTTTTTTTTTTCTAAAATTAAAGTAATCTAAGTTACTCCTTATAACATCTGCCAGTGAAAGTCCTGTCAAAATCTGTCCCACCGCCGTTTTGGAAATTAGCCGGAATAAACAGACAGACAAAAATTTGAAGTTGTTTTTTTTTTTCTAAGTACCGTATATTACTTTCATATGCATTTAGTAAAAGCTACTATGTTGACATTACAAACAGACACATTTTATTTATTTGTATTTACAACACACATGTGTAGTATTTATGCAGTCTCTAACAAAGGCTGATGTGAACGTAATAGGTACGCCAAGAGCCAAGACTAACACATATGTGCACTCACTGTAACGGAGTTGACACAATTCTTAAAACGGTTCCAATTTTTAAAATGTTAATTGCTTGGTTGTTAAATGTCGAGTTTAACGACCCGCCCAAAACTGAGAGCGGAGTAGATGACATGTTTGACATGACACAAAGCTCGTGTGACACATATTCTGGTTTCCCGCCGGTACAATGCGCGCTCCGTTATGGCGACCATTGTTTTTCTTCGCGCCAAATTCGACGACGCATGTAGGTGTCATTTTTTATTCGCACGCTGTTTCGATTATAATGACGAATTGATTGGGCCAACGTTCTTGTAATGAGGACAGTGGATTGCAAATGTGGGTGTACTCGCTAATGATTCAGGGGACTGAAGTGAGGATGAAAAGGCCCGTTGTTTTGCCCCAGTTCTTGGTCAGACGGCGCGACAGCAAATTGCCCGTTGACCATGTTAGGTAGATTATGGGATTACAATGAGGATTAAGCGTATAATTAAAGGTCAGAGAAGGATTTGGAACTGACAGAAATCGAGAACGAGTCAGAAGTATAAGTGAATCAAATCATCGTCAAGTTTTCTATAAATCTATACTAATAATAAATCTTGAAGTTTGTTTGTTTGAACGCGCTAATCTCTGGAACTACCAGTCGGATTTGAATTTGTTTTTTTGCATTTGATAGCCAAATTTTTATGGAAGGCTATATTTAACATCACGCTAGAACCAATAGGAGGTGAGCGAGAAGAAAAAATGTCAGAAAGAACCCTAAGCAAAAACAAACTAAGTAATTGCGACGCGCGACGGGGATTTTTTATAAAAATGTGGCTGTTATTTTAGTATAGGCATCTTACGACTTCCACTAGAACGAAGTCGCGGGCAGAAGCTAGTAAGTGAATAAAGCATCGTCGAGTTATTGATTATATTTATGGATGGATACTAAAGGAATTGTGTCACGAAACGTAATAAAATTTTATCGCAGGCGGTTATCTTGGTGCGGTTCCGTTCAGATATTATATCAGAACACAAGCATTTAGGTACCTACCTATTTCCTATTTAATTTAGTTACCTAACCTACATATTGAAAATTTTGAATCGTTAGCATTATTCCGTATACGTAGCCAGTAGCCTGGCGAGCTAGAGAGTTCCAAACTCGGATGTATTATGTAATATGCACAAAAGTGGAGTATCGGGGAGCTGAAAACAGAGGTGGGTTACGTGTTTATTTATATTTTAAAATCATTTACCTTCTTTATTTATACTTATGCGTTGCAGGTTCTTGTATCTTTTTGGGTTACCTTAGGTACGTTTCTGTCTAACCATGCATCATCTTCTTGCCGTGTAACTTGGGGTCATCAAAAGACCTGATAAAATGCAATCGTTTTTCTTTATGCAGATATGACAGTATCAGTCAGTACGCAATCGACGCATATAAAATAAACGCATTACGTAATATACATATTCAAAGCAAAAATCAAGATTGTTGGTGGCGCTTAAGTACCTACTATTCATCGGATTAACAGTACCTCGGATTGATAATGAAACAAAATTCGTCGCCCCATTTGATCATTATCTTTCTGGTAATTTAGTTACTAATCACTTTATTTACACGAAGAAATTCTCATAGACATATTTTTCAGCTTATAATTCTGATAATTATTAGTCATTAAATGCAGGCTAATTTGTCGATTGTATTTAACATATTAAGTTGATTAAGTATATAATATCCTATTTGGTTTTAGGATTATGATTATTATTTAAGTAATACCTATTTTGAATAATAATTTCGTCAAATCCTGATGTCATGGGCCATGAAACAGTTCTAATTCTTTTCACCGTTGACAAAGGAAAGTTTCTTTGGTGTATCAACGTGTATTGATTTTCTTGGGACTCTTACGACAATACACCTTTGCACAACTAGGTCAAATACCACACTCAGCCCCGAAACTAACTGCGAGGATCGCCCAGAGGACTGCGAGGATCGCCCAGAGGACACGGTGGAGCATACGGTGGAGGTCTGCCCCACTTGGGCGAAGCACTAAGGGAGGGGTCCTTAAGGGCCGAAGCCTGCCGGGGCAGCGGGATTGTCCGAAAGGGTTACCGCTACCCCGGAACACAAAGGGCTAAGGAAGGAACACGGGTGGGTTTTAGTCAGTAAGAGTCTGACACTCCCTTCTGCTCCACCCAGAGCGGGAGGGGTCATTTGATGATTTCCCATCCACAAAAAAAAAAGCCCCGAAACTAACTTGCAATATTTTTCCAGCATTCATAAATACTAAATAACCCACAAGACCGTGCGGAACACCAGAAACCAAAGTGTCAGACTTAAACTTGACCAAATACCACCTTCCATTAATTGAAAAACAATCTACAATTAACAAAAAAACTAATCGACATAAGCCTTGCCACTTTACAAGGACAAATCAAGCATTAATCACTAAGTGGTAGAAAGAATTGGCAGCAGTTATAAAAACGTAATTAGTAGCAAGGTTATTGGAACAGTGTAATGGATATCTGATCTCATTGGTTTTAAGTATCTCGATAATAATCTATTTTATCTTCACAGTATTTCCTTACGCACTTAAATATGACTAGGGGATTTGCCAATATCAAGAGCAACTAGTGGGCAGACCAGTGGTAGAAAGAAATATGAACAAGGATGAAGATAAAGAAAGAGACGAAGACGATACAGGAGGTGACCAAGACAAAGAAAAACTTTTCTGACTAGCAGAAAGATACATTAACAAAGATGAAAGTGTTGGAGATACAAATAAACAGAGACTAAAACTGTTTGGAAGTCTACAAATTGCAATTCAGGAAGCAGACTGTGAGTTGTGACGAAACTTGAGAGCAGTCTTTTCATTAGTGGACTGCAATATGTGGGCTCGACACAGAGCAAGCTCTGGCGATAACTATCAGGTAAATGATAAGTAACAGCATACCAAAGACGTAGATTTTTCCTATGCAGCGTAGAATCCCATACTGTCTGGAAAAGCGCTACAACACTAGGTCTTACAATTTACCTTAAACATTCCAGAAGGTACTAATTAATTATCATACAAACGACAAAATTATTCTAGATCCTGCGTCACTTGTACCTCATCTTCAGCAAACTATGACTATTGTTGACAGGAAGTCAGCAATCTTAGCAGGAAATCATAGCTTCCGAATCAGTCATTAATGAATCATTAAGACATAGGTGCGATGCCAATGCAGGTGTGCCATGACCTACGTAGTTATGTAGGTATGTATGCATCCGCAATCAGTCCTTATCTGTGTGTGTCATAACATAATAATGTTATCTGTTACTACAGATGCAGCTGCTGTTTCTTAATGTAATTTTGCGTAGTTTTGAAATTGTTGAAGAGTTACATCTGCACTGAAGTTTGATTGCTTATCGTAAAACGATGTGGGAGAAGATCCAAGCAAAGATGGTGAAATGAATTAGACTGTTTCATGCAAGAATAGACCACAATGGACCGCAAACTGTCATGAGAAGTGGAAAGAATGTAGGAAAGCTTTTGACCAGTAATGAAGTATCAATAAAAACTGCGATGGGTAAGTTTTTATTTGGACAACATGTCCAAATCAGCTTTCACATCAGAGTCAAATCAGTTAGAGCATGTCCAATGCTGAAAAAGGACAATCGTTTACATGGCCCAAGAAACTATGGGTCATCAGACCGACTGGCAATCAGAAATTCACCATTTCCAAGATATTAACTCTAATACAATAGTTCAGTGCACAGACTCTAGGTTTTGAAAGACTAGCAAATCAAAGTTATGACGCCTATTTGTTAAGTAACTTTATCTGTAGGATTTGCGAGCGAGAAACTGAGTTGGTGGCCGTTTAAGCAATGTAACACTATTAATGTCTAGTCTAGAATCTAAGCTCGAAATCTTTGTTTCAGACCTTTTTGGCACGGCATAGGTACCTACTGTTTTCAAAGTTGTATAAGCTAATGCATACTTATGTATGCACACGTAACTTTGTTGTATGTTAACATTCTTGTTTTTTTATTGTATGTGGTTTGTGTTAAATAATATATACATATTTCCGCTGGGTTTATTGCTGTTTCTATTTTATTTATTTTATTTAGGGAACTTTAGTAATATTATTTTTAGATGTTATTATAAGTAAGTACCTACTACTAGTTTTTTTTTTACGTTTTTCATAGTTTTAAATTGTGAGTAAGTTAATTTTAAGACCACGCTATTGCATTAGCTATACACCTGTAATGATAGTTGTAAGGGAGATTTTGATAAATAGATAAATGGATGCGGGAAGCACAACCGGTCGAAATGTAGGCGCTTGGAGGAGGCCTATATCCAGCAGTGGAGGTATTTTGGCTGAAATAATGATGATGCTGAATGTCTCATTCGTGAAAAGTTGGGATTTATTTTCTGCGCCGACCCCAAATAAATTGCGATAAAGCAGGAAAAGGATGATGATCAAATCCTAAGAGGTCTGGAATTAAACACTATCTTATAAGATGGGTTTGCAAATCAATAATTTCAAGATGGTGTCGTCAAAAGATACAACAAAGAACTCTCTCGACGTTATCCTGCCAGATAATATATGGCGTGAATCTATCAAAATTTATTACTGTCCCACAAGTAATCGAGGCTACCTCACGTCTGCGATAACAGATAAATGATAAGATAACACATGTTATTATTTGTTATTTTTACGTCTATACAAACAATTTAGCACGAAAACATTCTTTTATCGTCTAAAGAGGCTTTAAAAGTGTAGTGACCTTTCAGAACTGCCCTCGTAATTTCTCGATTAATCATCAAATTCTCAACCCTGTAAAGAAACTCTCGTAAATAAGGCTGTTTCTCGAGTATTTCTGCTTGAATGTAATATTCAGTGGTCTGAGGAGTGTTATCAACAATTCGTGCCCAGTTCCCGCCGTTTACGAATGCCAGATGTGCTCAATCTTGTTTCGCCATCACGAATTTCTATTATCTATTACTGTATAAGGAATTAATATCAGATCTTTGATATTGTAAAGGCCTGGGCAGACGATGGACAATTTATACGCGGACAATTTGTCCGCGGTGATGGAACGTGTGTGTGTGTTATGCAATAACGCACACGAAGGACAAATAGACTACTGGGATTTCCATACATCCTATCGTTGCGGTCAATTTGTCCGCGTACAAATTGTCCATCGTCTGCGAAGGCCTCTATAGGTATCTTTTGACTATATAATTTGATGTTTAATTTGTGATTTAACACAAATCATTACCTACTAGGTATACTTTTAAATTAAGATATTGTTAAGTAGTTAGTTCAAAATGTATACTAGTAGCTAAATTCTGTGTTAGTTCAACGATTGATAAAAAAGCTAACAAAAAATGAAGCAAGTAGAATACCGAGAAACAGAGCAAAGGCTAAGATATCAATCTACGACCTAATTATATCATTATGTAAGTATTAACAAAGCTAATATAAAAAAACACCTTTGTTTCTAACATTCGAACCTATAGACGCGTCACGGATCGACGATCATAGTCTAGCGGGCAGACATTTAAATTTTTCTGTTGTAGCCATCATTAATATTCATGGGTTCAATGTTTTCTGATTTCTGTATACGCCTAAACGACTATAATACACTCAAGTGTTGATTAACTTTGAATATAGTGTGAACGAAATCACGGAATAAATTAGATCAAGTGACCAGATTATATTAGTCAGTTTTTGTTTGATCATTCCAAGTCTCTGTTTTATCAACAGAATGTGTTTGTAAGCCAAACTGTCACGTTTCAAAAATATAATCAAAATTCATCACGATTACACCGAAAACACATGACGTATCCGTCACGGAGTTTCCAAAGCAATCCGTCAGACATCTTTAATTTCAGGTCAACGTTTTTATACATTTATATACGCGAAAGCAATACACCACTGCTTTCCCTGCACTCAGATGAAATCATATTCCGTACAGCGTGAAAAGCAATCGACATCAGCTGCGCCTTAACTTACTGAAGAATCGTCATTATGATGAGGAGATAAGATCTAGAGTTGTGCAACGCATGCTGTGTGGAGCGTGCATCGTTATAATAGAGTTGGAAGCGAAAAACTTAGGTTCCGTCGCTCCGTTGCGCGCGCCCCGGCAATTTAATCGTGGATGTAAAGGCAGTAAAGGCAAAGTAATTCACGCCAACTTACTAAGCCGGTCCATAATGTAGGCAGCTTTTATGTATGGTATAGAAAAACTGTTACATTCGATTAGGATAATCTCAGGATGAAAGATAAAAGGTTCTTTTGTGAAAATGATGTTAGGGATTTTCAGGCCGTCCGCCTTTGTTTGGGTCAAATCGACTATACATATTCATACGTATTCAGTGAATCGAGACAATCGGTAAAGTTCGAACAGTGATCAAAATTTCTTGCACGCCTCCAAGTCAAATTGGTGCCCTTCTCAAAACCAGTCGAATTCTAGGAAAGTCGTTCGTTGCAGCAGACGACAATGCGACAAAAAAAAACGCCTACTTCTCCATTGAGTTGCACGATAAAACGCCCACTTTCTACGCGGGCAGCACAAAGCGCTCACGCAGATGATCTGGTCACATGCGTTTGCGCATTGCATTGCGCAAACCGGATATAATTTTGTCAGCCGTCTGAACAGATTTTTTGAAAGTCGCCATATTGCACCATTATGCTTTGTCCACGAGTGAAAACTGTGACGAGTGTCAACGTATTTATAGGAAATGTGACCATTACATATATGGTGCGCCTATTTACTTTCACGCCATATTCCCCCAAGCGGAGAGATGACGACTCCGATAGTGTTTTGCTTATATCGAGTGATCAATCGCGAGGTTTTCTTTTGTTTTTACAATATTTCGCGGATCGAAGATAAAGGACTTTCTCGATAAAATACGAGGTACAAAAGCAATCTTATCGCAACATATTGAGGCATTACGTACGAGGAAACACTGCATTTAAATAACAGCCGTACACAAACGTAAAACTATGAATCATTGCCAAATTGTTTTGCGATTGCAATTTTTTCTAACGGAATTGGGGCACTGACCCGAATAAAATTAACATGGAAATGTAGCTACATAATAAGACATATGCCAACTATGTAATTATACGAAATACGTTCGAAAATATGGCAAAAACTGAGGCCAATAGAACAAAGATCAGTTCTCCTATAAACTGGTTTAATTAAAGTAGCTACTATTAAGACTTCCTGAGCTGTGGCAAGGCTACCTATACTTAACTTAGTAAGGGCGATATAAATATATGATAATATCAAAATACTAGTTGAGTACATGGTGTTTAATTTGTTACCAAACTAGCGCTTGTAATTTTCTTTGTTAATATCAAGTGTCATGGTAATTGCTTCGACTGTTCAACTGTAATTAAAGTTTATTAAACTTTCAAGTACAAAGGATTGGGACTAAACTAAGAACGCTTGTATTTGTAGTTACCTAATGTTTCCATAATTAGAAATACTAATGGTAAAATTTTGTTGGCAGTATACTTGGCTTCCTACGAAACAGGCTTTCTTTATACTAACCAACATTACAGTTAAGATTGAAAGCTCAGAGATAAACCAAAATTGAGCATGCCTAGACGATTTAAATTACCTAAAGTAGAAACTTCTATTAATTTCTATCAAAATAAAAACATGATAATTATGTCAAAACACAGGCCAGTGAGTGTATAACGGTATTACTTCTGACTAAACTCATGATAAACTAACTAACATTATAAAACAGCTAAGATTGAAGGCTAAGAGATAATCCAAGACAAACACATCTAGGGCGATTTAATGCTACCCAAACTAGAGACTTTTATAAATGTCTACAATGATACAAATTCGCTGAAATTAAATCTAAAATTCGCTTCAAAGAATAGACCGATTCGTATTAAAGGATCACTCACAAAATAAAAACATCGTATGTCAAAACACAGAGCTCTGAGTGCATAACGGTATATTTATTTCTGACTAAAACCCCTGATAAATATCAGACATTGAATCGCGGACTGACACATCAGAAATAACGCTTTTCGATATTACATGCATGTTTTTCGATGCTGTAGTTTGAGTTTTAAATTATATAGTTTTGGATACTGATTTACTATACAATCAATCATGTTTTTGCAGCTGCTTGAGTATCGGCGTCTTCCTAGTAAGAATCGCAGACATGTTCAATTAATCTGCCTAGCCTTTTTTGCAACTATGTTGAGGTCGGCTTCTAGTCTAAACGGATGCAACCTCAATATATCTAACCCCAACAACTCAGTTACAGATACCCCATGGTAAGACTGGCTGTCAGACTTTCGGGCGTCTAAAGACCAGTAACGACTGTCAAAGATCCACGAATGACAGTCGAGACCAAGGGCTTAACGTGCTCTCCGAGACATATGGGGTCTTGGTATTTATACATACAAATTAAACTGTATTGACGTCAAAACTCACGTTGAACCCAACTTGACTTTGAAAATGGTACTTAAAAATTATAACTGTAATAACAATTTCACCCAAGCCAAACTTCTTGCTGATGGCAATAAACATTTAAGTAAAGAAATAAACTTCACTTCACCAGTGTGGCGCCACATCCATTGAATCCGAGAGTACATTTGTAACGTCAAAACAATACCAATAAACTAATATTTCGACGTTAGGACAATAATAATAAAGTATTCTCGATGATCTCAAGAGCTGGCAGCTGCGAGAATGAACAATGAGTGTAGGACAGGTGTGCAGACCACAGCATTCAAGGCATAAGTAGCATTGTTTCATTTAGTAATAAAACAGTCGTCGTTACTTAAATACTCAGTAGCTGCAATGCTAAGCCCCTCGTACGCACGGGCGATTTTTCGCAAGCAACACACTGCTTAGCGCGGAATTGAGAATCCAACAGTGTGCTGTTTGACGCGCTGCAATGCACTCTGTTGGATTCTCAGTGCTAAGCTCAACACCGAGAGCTGAAAGTCCAAATGCGCGATAAAATCCTGCTGCGATATTTTTTCGTTCATGGATGCCAACATCGGCTAAGCCTTCGTACGCACGTGCGACTTTTTAACGCGACGATTCTTTATCTCGCACTGGGTTTTAAAATCTAAGTATTCAGCCGAGCATTGAGAATCCAACAGAGCGTATCTCAGCTCGTCAAAAAAAAACGCACTGTTTATTTCAACTCTTGGCGCTAAGGCCGCTAAGCAATGCGTTGAAAATACAGCGTATGATAAAAACCCGCCCGTGCGTACGACATACAGTGTGCAGGACGTATTCATGACGTTTTTTAGCCGTTAATTAAAGGAAATTCCAATTCGGAGATATTTCCGTTTTGTTTTTTGTGATGGCCATTAAGTACAGCCTGTCTTTACAGTTATATTTTAAGGAAGTGTGTAGCTTCATCCGTATCTCGAATTATTTTCGCAATTAGCTAACTGTTCGTGCGAAATCGAAGATCCATTATTGAAGTAAATATTAAGTATAAAAAGGAATATAGCCTCCCCATCGATTTCGGTCACGGTGGCCAATCTCAACGGAGATTAGCCATGTACGCAGAAGATATTATAGTGCACAAGTGTATGCGTAAACACAGGTGCACTCTCTGTTCCTTTACTCTCATAGTCCGATGGGACGGCAATCCGACACGGCCGGGGAGAGATCAGGGGCAGGACCGACTGCTTTATTTACCCTTTACGTGCTTTCCGAAGCACGGGGGCAGTAAACCACCAAACTCCGGTCTGTTATTAAGACATTCCTAATGGAACATCCAATAACACTTTTGTCCGACCAGAAACTCGAACTGAGTATGTAAGGATCGTAGTAGGTGGCAGGCATTCTATACCTAGTTTCTGTCTAACCCCATGGGAAGAAGGCGTGAGTTTATGTATGTATGTATTAAGTAAAAACAATCGGAAATCTTAAAGTCATTCAAATTAATGATCACAATCAAAAGCTTTCACTTATAAAAGCTAAATTCAATAGAGAACCGTAATATGTGTTGGTTGAGAGTGATGATTTATTCCGAAGTGATTAATTCGTAATTCATATAAATCTTTTCAATTGATTTATCGAAGAAAGTTTGTATCGATCAAGGATACTTGAGGAAGTTTTTAACGTAAAGGTCAATCGGATTTAAGAGTGTACTTAATTCGTGAGGTTCGATTATGAACTTTTAATTATTAAATTGTATTAAGTACGCTTATGAATAATTAACATACCATAACATCACGCCTGTATTTAATTCCCAGAAGGGTTAAGCAGAGGTGGACCTATAGTAAATCCCAATTTTGCCAGTTATGTTTGAGTTCCAATGTAATAGGGGGGCAAGTCTATAGCCATCAACGGGGCACAAATGCCACACAAATCCAGACCCCGGAGTCTGGATTTGTGTGGCATTTGTGCCCGGTTGATGGCTATAGACTGCTTGCTACAGAAATATTCCATATGGAAAAACCCCAATAACATGGACCCAAAACCCATAGATATCCAAAACCTCATGCACAGCAGTAGCGCTTGCGACCGTCCCACTCATAGTCCCACTAGACCAACGAGGCAATCTACAGGGTGCATTTGATATCATGGGCATTATTTTAACCTAAGGTACTACTTATGATACTAATTGCATTAGGGCTACTATTACGCAAATCAAAAATATTATTAATGCAAGTATGGAAAACCTTAAAATGTAGTAAGTCATACAAAGTATCAAATTAGTTGCGCTTCTCGATAGCAAATGCGTAGGTACACTACGCCGTACGCGCGTCATTGGGCGTGAATTCTTTGACCCCGCCCGACTCACGTGACATTCGTAAGTTGCCAATGAATTGATTCATAATAAATTCCAATTTTCCCTTCGTACTTTGCCGGCTTAGGACGGTCAAAACTACGTCAACTAACATACATTAAAAAAAAACATTTACGTACCTAGCTTGTGGATTGTTTTGAAAAAACCTTATTTGTCGGTAAAGTGACAGAGGGTAAACGGGTGCTCTTCCACGAGCTTGTGCATGTGCTGGCACGTGAAAAGACGAAAAATCCAACAGGTTCTGAGTGGTTCTGGTGGAATGAGACCCCGTGAAGGAATAGGGTCGTTCGGGTAGCGCCGATGGAACATTTCACGAGTTCATACTAAATTTCTTGCGCGATCGTAAATTACAACCATTTGTGGGTATTGTTGGTTGGTGTACCTAGCCTGCACATTACGCGGTCGAGGCATCGTGTACACAAACACACACACAACACACAACTACTACACTAACACTTAATACACTGCAATCCAAGCACCGTATGCCGCGAGCGGCGAGTACGGCGATTACGTCACGGGATCAATAAATCAATTACGCGTCAATGCACCTGCGCAGTCGTTATGACACTGGTTCCGGGTTCGTGACTTCGTGTTGCGGCGGGAAGCATACCCCGCGCGGGGGTGATATTCGTATTTTTGCGAGTGAGGGAGTGGGACGGAGAGAGTTCAGGGAATCCCGCCGGACGGAATGTCTTGTAGCCCATTGTTATTATTACTTGTAAGGAAAAACCCGCGCGCGCGCAGGTGATGTTTGTTTACATTTCGCTTTGCGCTGTACTGCGCTTTAAGATTTTGATATTTCAACAATTATTGGCGTTAACGAAGTATTTTGTTTTAATTACTTTAAGTGTTTATTTGCAATAATAAGCCTTGTGCAATTTGACTTACTACATTTTTAAGGTTTTCCTTACTTGCATTAATAATATTTTTGATTTGCGTATTAATAGCCCTAATGCAATCAGTATCGTGAGTAGTGCCTTAGGTTAAAATAAGCCCATGACTTCGATTCCACCCTGTATACAAGGTGTAAGAGAATAAACGCAAGTCCTGAAAGTAGTTTGTTCATAATTGACTATTGAATCGATTTCAGTCACTTTTAATAAAGGTATTTTTTTTTTAATTATGTATTTTTTCATACTAACCGCCGATTAAGCCAAATAAATTAAATCTTATTTCAAGGCAATAAGACTCAATTTTAAATGCATAAAGTAATGCTAGAGTCAATACGTTTTCCTAATAAAAATAGCAAGCTTTAAAAAAATAAGTTTTGGTCACTGTATTATGCTTTTAACTCAATACTATAATTGGGTTAAAAGCATAATACAGTGACCAAAACTTATTTTTTTAAAGCTAATAAAAAGCTAATAAAAATAGCAAGCTTTAAAAAAATAAGTTTTGGTCACTGTATTATGCTTTTAACTCAATACTATAATTGGGATGTATGAGGTCTAGAGTTAATTATGTTACACTAAAAACAAAATGATATAAATAAATTATTACATTTTTTATTTTTTTTCGTGTTTCTGTGACAAATGAACCTATTTTAACAGACTTCAAAAAAGGAGGTTCTGTATTCAACCCGTATAATATATGTATTTCCGTGATTTTCTCAAAAACTAATGAACCATTTATAATTCTTTTATAATGTGATCTAAATACTTTTAGGAAGGTTTTAGTATATAATACATTTAGGCAATTATTCTTTTATTTCTATGCTAATTTTGATGAGTCTTCAATTCTTCAATGCACTAGTATTAATTGAATTTGTGTGGGGTATGAATATGGAAATCGAACTATATATATAATAGACTTCTATTCTATTTCCTCTAAAAAAGAAAGAACATACTTTTTTACAAAAAAAAAAAAAAACAACCGACTTCCAAAAAAACACAACAAAGTGAAAAATAATTTTAATTTCGGAAGTCGGTGTAAAAAAGTTTTTTCTTTCTTTACTAGAGGAAATAGAATAGAAGTCTCTATACACAGTTCGGTTTCCACATTCATACGTAACGTCTGACCTTGTAAAGTCACCACAGAGTTTATTTGAGGGAATTTATTTTGAAGGTCGTTAAAGTGAAATTTTCTCGTTCTACATTGTCACCTCACTTTCGCTTGGTCACCACGCGTGGCCATGTCGGAAACCATTTCATAAGTTTATGGAAACGTAACGTCTTTTGTTAAGTTATTGCGTTATGATTACTGTGTATTGTTACGTTTTGAATGAAATATTCTCTTTTATCCGTGGTGGACATTGATCGATTCGTTGAAGGCTAATGGCTAATTTGTTTGCCGAGTAGTTTTCAGAAATCGTTAAAAGTTATTGTAAATCGGTTAAGAAGCTCTGTGGCTTGGAAAGAACATTAAACCGTTGGTCCCGGCTGTCATTTCTAGATTTTTGACAGTCGTTAAGGGTAGTCAGAAGCCCGAAAGTCTGACAACCGTATGTAAAATACTGGTATTCATCTGCATCCAGTTAGACTGGAAGCCGACTTCAACATAGTTGGGAAAAGGCTAGGCAGATGATCATAGTCCACAGTAAATCGATAACTCTAAACAAATAACGAGGAAGTTTTATAGATGGCTAGGCACGACTAAATCGGTGTCAAATGAAATTCAGCCACTTGGTTTTATAACACAGATTCTATTCTTCACGACTATAACCTCAAAACCTTAGTATCTGAACCAGCTTGCTCAGTGCTTCGAGCATCGTTATGGTATTTCAATGTTGCTATTGACCTCCTGGGTCGAAATGAATGGGGCATAGAGATAAAATAAAACGTACCATCGATCATAGCTTGTGATTGATAGAGATCGCTAAGTACTTATTTTTGTAGATTTTACATTGACATATTATTTGTGGGCTGACGACCTTTCGTAACCTCGGTATTGTGAATTTTGATGGGGGTAAATCCATCAAGATTTCTGACTACCGACCCGCCCCTGCCTCGCACGGATTTAGCAACTTAACGAAACATCGAGGTTTCTTTATTACATGTAAGTTTAATATTAATAATATGTATATTTTATAAACCACCAGTTAGACCTTTAAGACCAATGGTGACCCAGTGGTACAGACCCCGACTTACGAGTTGTAGGTCTTAGGTTCGAACCCTGACAAGGCGCTTTACTTTGCGTAAATTATTAGATTATTACATCACCACTGCTTTCAAAACGGTGAAGGAAAACACCGTGTGGAAACAATGTGTAAGTAAACTAAAATGTCATAGAACCAAAAATTCGAAGACGTGTGACAGCTCTACCAACCCGCAATGGGCCCGCGTGGTGGATTACGGCTCACTTCCTCTCACTTAGATGAGGCCGGTGTCCCAGCAGTAGAAACATTATAGGCTGGTTATCAGTTACTGATAGTATTGATTTGCATTACTCCTAAAGACGTTAAGTACTTGTTTCATAGAAATGATAAACTCCAGTCTTCGTATGGATACGAGTACAGGTTTTCACATCGCACAGGTACTCAAAGTGCATAAAATATGCGTCTAAAGTACCGTTAACTATGATGTTCACAGTTTGTGGTTATCCAGACGAGTTCCAAATAAGTCGATCGTGGGAAAAGTCCTTTCTACTAATTTACAAGTTTTTTTCATTTTGTGGTCTTCAAGTAAAAGTAGATAAACATCTATACTAATATAATAAAGTTAAAGAGTTTGTTTGAACGCGTTAATATCTGAAACTACCAGTCGGATTTGAAATAATCTTTTTACATTTGATAGCCCAATTTTTGGGTAAGGTTTGTAGTCTATATAACATCACGCTATGACCCATGGGGGCCGAGAAAAAAGAAAAAAATCAGAAAGATCGGTGACAGCGCGGGCAGGGGATGTGTTATGACAGGTTGGGTGAAGGGCCCAAGAAACTTTACGAGGACGAAGTAGCAAACAGAAGCTATTTCATTTATAAGGCTGTAAAATTTACAATATAATAGACGTTCTGTGTAAAGTAGCAAGCCAACAGTTGCAAGACCATTGTGTAGTAGAAAATTTGCGGTCGTATGTGGTTTGGTGTGAAAGTTTATATATACAAATCGAACTCGTCTGATGTTATTTACGTTTTAGTACATAGATTTATGATTTATTTATTTATTTATTTACATGGAGGCTTTCTCTCTCTCACAAAAAGGTTGATTGACTCGATTTGGCAACGTTTTACGTGATAGCATGCAAGAGGGCAGAGGTGATAATAATTATTCACGGAAATGCTAAGCTGGTTATGTAAAAACTTTTTAACAAAAAAAACAACCGACTTCAAAAAAAAAAACACTACAAAGTGTAAAATAACTTTAATTTTAATTTTGGAAGTCGGTGTCTTTGTTTTTGTATTTACGTTTTTGCCACCGACTTCCAAAATTAAAATTAAAGTTATTTTACACTTTGTAGTGTTTTTTTTTTGAAGTCGGTTGTTTTTTTTGTTAAAAAATTTTTATTTTTTACTTTTTATAGTCAGAGTGCATCTCATGACAATTCCAATAAGCCCAAACACGGCTAGAATACATGGTTTTATTACGAAGTTCCGGTACCTACCTTCCAGCTTCATCATCAGATCGGTTTGATGGTACCATTTTCGTCAGAACCATTTATTTAAATTTGCTTCGTCATAGTCGCTTAACTATCTTAATCGAGATATCTTATCGCCACCCGTGAAATACTTATTATCATTGAAGAGTTCCTGTGGCTATCTGTGGTCTCCTTCATCAGTTCCACTTCACCAAATTATACTTTTTGAATGCAAATGCTTGACATGTTGATGAAAATACCAAAATTGCTATATGTATGCCTATAATATTTGAGGAGTTCCCTCAATTCCTCATGGATCCCATCATCAGAACTGGATTTTGACAAAAATGGGACCAATCTGGAAGCATATCCTTTCAAATTAAAAAAAAAATTCCAAATCGGTTCATAAATGACGGTGTACTGAGGTAACAAACAAAAAAAAAAAAAAATACAACCGAATTGATAACCTCCTCCTTTTTGAAGTCGGTTAAAAATGAAATAAAAGGAGTCGGGAGTCTGTGTCTTCAATGTTTTATTTTAATTAAAAATAATGTTAAAGATGACATTTTATTTAATTAAAGCACTATGAAACTAATAAACTATAAAAATATAATATCCTAACCTAACTAAAACTATTAAAAAACTAAAATATGACTTCGAAAAATTCCTCCGCATCGTTGTCAACTGGTAATGTAGCCCAGAGACTTGCGGCATTGCCACGTTGTATGGCAATACTTAGCCTCTGGCCAAGGTAAAAGCCAGCTCTTGGGTCACGGGAAGTGTCAACCAGCCCTTTGAAGATTTCATTGAACAAGCCATGAACATTCGGACCCCACGGCCCGAGGGCTTCAACTTCACTTTCAACATCAAACAGCTCGAAAATATAATTAAAGGTGAAATGACTAACCCTATTGGTTATTGCTTTCCTTCAGAACTGTTAAGTATGAGATGAAGCATAACATTAATTATTACCATATCTGTAAGGCTGAGGCTACAGTAGACAGCGATTTGCGATGTGACTGGAAGAGCGAAACGAGAAAAACATGGTATGGCTACATTATAAGCGAAATTCCGGCATATATTCGCTTCAATTTCGCTGATATGTTATGTAGCCGATGCCGTGATTACAGTAATGTTGTTCCTATCGCTTAAAGAAATCAAAGATCGCTAGTAATATTTGATGTACGGTGTAGCCATATACGTGAGCATTCATTTACTTGTTTTAATCGCTCATGTGTCGCAGGTCGCGTCGCGGCCTAATGTAGCCTCAGCCTGAGACGTAACTTATGAAGACTGTCTTTATTTTAATAAAAAAAACATGTATTTTACGTAAGAAAACAATTTATGATATCTATAAATAGAGGTGTCATCGAAGATATTATGTATGTATCTATGTCATGGTTCATGGTTGTGTAGTCACGACGAAAATGGGGGTAAAAATACATAATGGAAGAGCTGACCGTATCTAGAATTCTAGACGGAATGAAGAAAATGTGCGACGTATCGCATGTGACGACAACGGACATCTTTTCTACTTCTCTGTCCCCTACCATTGATTTTTTTGATAAAATAAACATCTAAATTATAAACAGGAGTTTCCTTGGGAATTCAAATCAACCCCTCTCTGGTTAAGTTGTAGCTTAAACTGGAGAGTTCACAAAATAAGAGCTTTATATCCATAGGTTGCTAATTCAAATCCGGCTCGAAGGACTACTAACAGTAATAAAAATTAAAATGCCGTTGAGACGTAAAATAAACTATTTTATTGAACTAGTTAAACAGAAGCACAATGTGCTGGTTCAATATGGGAAGCCTCAAGAAGAAAATAAAAACAGATTATTTTAGTCAACAAAATTTGGTGGGCAGCAAGATTCACATAAATGTTGAAGTAAGTTATATAGACAGACGCGTAAAATATTTTTTGCCTTATTATTACTGAACCATGTATGCTAACCAGAGAATGCCCATACTTGGGTCTTATCTGAAAAAAGACAGGACAGTATATTCATAAAGTTATACTTATAACTTAAGTGCCTTTGCAGCAACTAGGAAATACCCAACAGACAATCAGTTCTGAAGAGTAATGAATGTTGAAGGATGAACAAGTCGTTTGATTGGCCTCAATAGCGAAAACATTGCCCCTAGCAATTGTATGCCATTCCTCTTTAACTACTAGACTACAGTTACACTATAAAACATTGTTTATTATCTGCTATCCGTGACGTATTCGCTAGCAAACTTTAAACCCCCTGTTACCAATAAAGGGATAGAGTTTCAAAATATCCTAAGGTCCAGCCTTCGAGAGAATGTGTGCTTGGCACCCGTCAGTTTCATATCAAGGAATACGTGTTTTTCCATTTTTATCTTTATTAGTTACTAGAATTGCCGCACTGTCAGGTGTCAGGAACGAATCCTCTCGACGGCGACGCCCAGACTGTAGTGCACCTTTATAAAGGGTATTCGGCAGAACGTTGAACATACGAAAATGGCAGATAGGTGGGGTCGTCTGTTACCTACACAGAAAAAATTACCCAGGCCCCACAGTTTTTTTTATTTTTTTTTTTATTACCAAAACTCGTAAATTTTAAAGCTTTGAAGGATCTTTATTTAGGATAGACGTAACTGGCAACCCTTTTTTTGTTTTTGTCTCGACTATTGGTAGATTCATATAAAATTATTGTTTGGTGCAAATAGTAACTAGACAAAAAGTTAGAAGCCATCAAACATTACAAAAAGGGATAAAACGTGATTTCGAGCTTTTCTTTGCATGGCATTAAAAAAAAAACTTTGGATTTTAGTAATAATTAATTATAAACTTTTTCGAAATTTAAAAAAATATTAAAAAAAAAAAACTATGGGGCGTAGGTATTTTTTTTTTTGGGCTGGGTAGTTAGCAGACGACCCCACCTATCTGCCATTTTCGTGTGTTCAACGTTCTGCCGAACACCCTGTATTTACTTTAGTGGGGAAACTCACATGGAGGCCCTCCATCTGGAAGAAAAAGGGGGTTACTTTCGACTAGAACCCCACACAGCTTTATGCATATTTTCCAAAATTAAAATTCTCTATCTTCAGCGGATTAAGCTGTGCGACGAGCGAGCGTTCTGTCAGTCAATCAATCATTCAATCCCAGAACTATACAGACAGTCAGATACCTAGAACACCAGTTATACCGCTACCAATTTGATTTTCCTTTACAGTTTCACCTTAGCATTTGACACTTTGAAACAATGGCTAATTGGAATTACGTGTCTGTGTCCGTAACTCCGATTAACGCACGATCGAGTGCGATTAGTCGCGGTGTTCGGTTACATTACAGACTTACCGAATAAAGTGTGCAGCCAACTAAATGGTGTAGTCGATACTGCTAAGACTTGTCGTAATCAATTACGACACATACTTTAGTAGCAAGTCCAAATAACATGGTTCTTCATTAATTCGAAGTATTTGATTGATTTGCATGTATTTTACCCTTACAACATTTAAGACAGTCTATCGCAACTCTACAGTAATCATATAATCAGCCTATGTTCTATGTTATGGGTTTGGTTTCCGCACTTAGTCCTTCAGTTGGACCATTGTGCGTGGGCCATGGCGGCCGTCGGTGATTATTCCAACCAGCCCACCTCCCTCCAGAAGCTGATTAGGTCTCCTGGTTTGTTGAGAACATCTGTGTACGATCTGGGTGTCCCGAGGGTTTCTGATCTAATCTGGGTGACGTCTGTGCACTCAAAGAGCACACGCGCAACGGTTTCATCAGTCTCCATGCAAGCTCTGCGCAGGGGACTGTCCGTTATTCCTATGGTGTATAATCAGCCTATAATGTATAATGCCTGATGGGACACAGGCCTCCTCTCGGTGAGAGGGAGTGGGCCGTAATAAGTGTATCTTGGACATCACGGACTAGCGGGAAGGAAAACATCGTAAGGAAACATGGACTTTTGAGTAACTATCATTATAAGTCTAAAATCATCAATATGCCTTGAGCCAGCGTGGTGATGAATGCTCACGCCTTCTCTGTATGAGAAGAGGCATTTACCATGCGTTGGTACAATAATAAGCTGGTATTACTATTATAATGACATACGCCCAGTTTAGCTTCTGCTCAAATGTTTTGCTTATTGTATTTCTCTTAGAAGTTTGAATGAAGAAATTCATCAAACACATAGTAGGGTTCAGGGATGGCATTCCAAAGGGTTCTTTAAAGGTCATCACAATCTTTAGTGAAGTAAATGTCAGGAGCGTGTGTCGATATCACTATAAACATGTTGCGATCTGATAAGCTGTCTGTCCTGCTGTGTTTGTCTGTCACTAAGCTCCCTGGTATTGAGGACTGGATATCACTAATACACATTAGGCCTGCGTGACCTTTGTCTCTATTACAGAGGAGAGAGAGTTATGTTTTTAATCCCAAGTACAGACGCCAGTACATTAAGCTACCCGAAACTGTCAAATTTTCCCAATCAACCTTGAACCTAATGCTTTAGCGATAAAGTTGAAAATTTATTACAGTTTGACAGATTGTGGTAGCTTGGCGTGCTGTCGTCTGTACCTACCATTACACTGATAATGTGTGGTCTGCTTGTTTATCTAATGTTTTGGGGATGTCAATGCGTCATTTTGACGTCATAGGCATAGTGATTATCGCCCACTTGACTGAGTACATGCAAAACGTCACTTGGTATATTTTTTATTGCGTTGTGACTAACTGACTAATCAATATAATGCAGACAGAGCCATTAACATTTAGATAGAATACACTTTATGGTACACCAACATTGTTACACAGTTTTTTTGTCTGTCTCTCGAAAAGGAAGTATGTACTTATTTTATGAGCTACTACTAGCTTCTGCCCGCGACTCCTCCGGCGTGAAATTTCTCACTCCCCCGACCCACCCTGTCGCATCGCATCGCTCGCCCGCGTTTTTAATTCGTTTTCGCGTAGCGTTCTTTCGGACTTTCGTTCTTTTTGCTCACCTCCTAAGGGCCCTAGCGTGATGTTAAATAGAACATGTTGTTCCTCTAGAATTGGGCTATCAAAAGTAAAAAGATGTTTTCAAGTTCGGCTGGTAGTTCCAGAGATTAGCGCGTTCAAACAAACAAACTCTTCAGCTTTATTATTAGTAGTATAGAATAACATCTTTAATTCATAGTTACAGTAATCCTAGACATCTCTGTTTGCACGCAAGTATTCGCAGCACATAACATATATCACAATTTGCGCAATTTTTTAAGGTTGTGCGTATAAATCGTAAATTTTTCAGTCATATTGAATTATTCGTTATGCCATTGATTAAATTGCAGCGTGTTCCCGTTTTTTAATTAATCACCATCGCTGCAAGTTACAAATCGCGTTTCGTTGCAATTTCCAGTACTACGGTTGACTAATTAGTCAGAATTTTATGTAAGTTATAGCAACATTGTGTTTATGAAAACACGTTCGTCGATGTAATTAATCAAATCTGCTAATGCATTCGACTGATATCGATTTATTAATTACTGATACACGCGAGATTACATAAGGACGATGGATTTGAAAGTTCATTCGATGTTTTGGAGTTTAAGAAAATCACAACCCCCCCCCCCCCACGCCATTCCGGATCACCTCTTAGACGAGGAGAATTTTAGTATGTTTACTCCCTAAGCACCCTGAACAACTTATAAAAACATACATCTAAGAAGAGTATATACGGTGACTGATAATTAGTGACCGATACTTAAGAGTCCCTATCAATTTCGCGGTCTAAAAACAGAAAATTCAATTTTTTCCAGCTCTAATTTCTCAGTATCCTTAAGTTATATATATATTTTTTTAACACACAGTTATTTATCATCTATTTATCTAGTAAGTCTACAAATTTAAATTTTGATAACTCGATAGTAGTAATGTAATTAAAATGACATGGAATGTCATTAATAGCGAAACGGGAAGGTCATGCAACCGAGGTAGTGAGTACAGCCTTGCTATTGATGACAATATAATTAAATCAGATTCTCAAGTCGCTGCGGCCTTTGAAAATTTCTTTGCTGAGATTCCCGTATCGACGACTAAATCCCTCAACTCATCACCCTCCGCTGCAGAGTCTTTACTTAAAGAAAACGTTCCAGTTTGTGATTCTGATTTTTCTTTTCAATATGTCACTTGTAAAGATATAATTAAAACCTTTCACACGTTAAATGTTAAAAAGACCCCGGATCTATGGGGTAATTCTGTGGACGTTGCGAAGACGATTATAAACATTGTTGCACCTACTCTAGCTGTTATTTTTAATAATTGTATTGACTGTGGTGAGTTTCCTGATCTTATGAAATACAGTAAAATAATACCTTTGTTTAAATCGGGTAGTACATCAGACCCTACTAATTATAGACCAATTTCAGTGCTACCTACCTTTAGCAAAATTTTTGAAAAACTTATTTTAGATCAAATGCAAAGATTTTTTAATAAACATAAATTACTACATAACAAACAGTTCGGTTTCACAAGGGGTCGTTCGACTACTGATGCCGGTGTTGAACTTTTAGAACATGTTTATAATGCATGGGAGGATAAATGCGATGCTTTGGGCATCTTTTGCGACTTGTCCAAGGCATTCGATTGCGTTTTTCATGAAACATTAATGAGGAAACTGCACCACTACGGAGTCCGGAATGCCGCTTTAGATCTTCTTACTTCATACTTAGGTAATAGGATTCAGAGAGTTGATGTTAACGGGAAAAGATCACCCGGATCAATTGTAACAATGGGGGTCCCCCAGGGGTCAATTCTTGGTCCTTTTTTGTTTCTTATTTATATTAACGACTTGCCTTACCTCATAAAGGATAATCATGATATAGTGTTGTTTGCAGATGACACTTCACTTTTATTTAAACTCAAACGTCAGCAGCTGGTTACTGACAATATAAATAGCGCCCTCGATAAAGTAGTTAACTGGTTTAATGTTAATAACCTACTTCTTAACGAGAAAAAAACTAAATGTATTAAGTTTACCATACCTCACGTTAGACAAGTAAAAACTAGTGTGCTTATAAAGGATGAAGTGTTGAATCCCGAAGATACCACCGTATTCTTGGGCATAACTTTAGATGCCAAGCTTCAATGGGGCCCCCATATAGATAAATTATCAAAAAAGCTTAGCTCCGCAGCATACGCCGTTAGAAAAATTCGTGACTTAACTGATTTAGAGACAGCCCGTTTAGTATACTGTAGTTATTTTCATAGTGTGATGTCGTACGGTATTCTGTTGTGGGGAAATGCCGCCGATATTCAGATAATATTTGTCTTACAAAAAAGGGCAGTTCGTTCAATTTATAAATTAAGTCCCAGACACTCCCTCAGAGACAAATTTAAAGAGATTAATATAATGACTGTGCCTTCTCAGTATATTTATGAAAATCTTTTGTACGCACATAAAAATATTAATCTGTTTAAAAAATACAGTGATATCCATAATATAAATACTAGGAACAAACACAAATTCGTTGTTCCTACAACCAGGCTTAAGAAAATAAGTGGCTCGTTTAGATGCCAATGTATACGTTTTTATAATAAACTTCCTAGCCACATTCAAGATCTAAGCCTTAATAAATTCAAATCTTCTATAAAGCGGAAACTATGCCAGAAAGCCTTTTATTCTGTTAAAGACTATATTGAGGATAAACATGCTTGGGATTGAGCTGCTCCAATAAATTTACACAGTGAATCTTGTTTGGTTTTTTTTTTTTTTTTTTTTGCTTATTATTTATTTTATTTTCTCTCTTTATAGACGTGAATATTTACTTTGTAAAGTATAATATTATTTTAATTGTCGTGAAAGTGAGGACTATGTGGGTCTTTTCTATCTTTTTTTTATGTTTTCCTTCTTAGTTAGTTTTATTCATGATCTGGCAGTTTGAGTAATTTACGCGGCCTACCTAAATGTCCATTCTTTGGTATTGTTTGTCGAATCGTTGAGCTCCTCAAGTTCTGAGTTGAGCTGCACATTTTTTTTTTTTGACAAATGGGAGCACTGACTGGACAGGTCCCCTCAATCTGTGTGGTTCTTTCCTCAAAAGACCATTTCAGACACCAATCTACATGGTCCTCAAAATGATCTGACCAAGACTATTTCTGGATTTTTATATACACATTGACATTGATAAATTTTACATATACAGTGACATGAATATTTACTTTGTAAAGTATTATGTTATTTTTAATGACTGTGAATGTGAAGACTATGTGGGTTAATTTTAGTTTGCCTTTGTTTTTTTCTCAGATAGTTTTAGTCATGGTCTGGCAGTTTGAGTAATTTATGCGACCTACCCAAATGTCCTTTCTTTGGTATTGTTCGTCGAATCGTTGAGCTCCCTAAGTTTGAGTTGAGCTGCATGATTACTGACAAATGCGTGCACTGACTGGACGGGTCCACTCAATCTGTGTGGTTCTTTCCTCAAAAGACCATTTCAGACACCAATCTACATGGTCTCCACATGATCTCACCAAGATTATGTCTGGACTTTAAAAGAGACTGTGACCTCTGAGTTTGTTTCGGCCTTTCTTCTCAGAGTAGTCAGATAGGAAACGCCGACCTCATCTCGTTTTAAAAAAAATATGATTGACGTGTAAAAGTGTTTGTACAAACCTACTTACAGAAATAAAATCATTTATCATTTATCATTTATCATTTTAATATAAATTACGAAAAATAAAAACATAACACACGTTTTTACATAAGCACGAAACACCATGTTTTTCAATTGCTTTCTTAGCTTACTGGTAGCAAATAACAATCTGAAAAAAATCCTAATTACTGGGCATATAGTATATTAGTAAGTGTACAATTTATTTTTTTAAAGTTTAATGAATTAATACTACTAAAAAAATGTTGACTGCGCTGAAAAAACCCAATAATATCATGTGCAAAACCATCGTCTACGCGTAAGAATTTATTGAAAATAACAATAAGTATTAAATATTTTAAAATTTGAGATGTTTAACTACCAAACTCAGTTTTTATATTTTAAATTTGACTACTTATTTAATTGTAATAAAATATCTAAATAATGCCTTATAAACCGATGCGCTCGCTCGTTGCATTCAGTCGCGCCCAAGGGCTTCTCGACGACGGACCTGTGTCGCCTGTGACGTTCGCCGCTCCCGACGTAACTCGCGAATCGTGCGTGATTTTATACTACGCCAAACCAATTTTGAGACTGTAAGTATATATTTTTTTTATTTTAATAGTGTAACACTTTGAGACTTGTTAATGTTATTCATACATATTAATGTTTTGTATTGTACTATTAGTAAAATGGTGAATATTTTTTTAGAAAATGAGTCGAAAAAGTGAAATTTATTACCATGGAATAATAAAAATTAAAAAGAAAAAAGTTGAAAAAATACGAAAGGACATGCAGTTCTTAGGTAAATAATAATTGTTGCCATCACCTTAATTAAGAATATTGTTATAATTTACTATTATTTATATAACCTAAAAATATTTTAATTGTCTTTGTAGAGAATTACATAGGCGGAAATCAACCAAAAATCAAATATTACCTGGAACATCATCAATGAGCGAAAAGGATGGGAACACAAGGTAATTTTTAAATAATAATGAAGATAATTCATTTTCTCATACATTTTGCATGAATGGCTTTTTTATGATATCTCGAGAACGGATTGAACCACATAAATTATTGGTTCTGAGGTGGTACTGTAGGGACTATCTATGTAGGGGCTCTTCAAGCTCCTTTTCGCTAGCTAGTTTTATAATTAATGTATTATTCATTATTTTCAGTAACACTAACAATTCACCAGGCTCGTTATCAGTAGGTGAAAAGGGGGAAACAAGGTATTTTTCAGTGATTGATTTTTGTGTAAAAACTGTATTCTTTGTAATAAATTAATAAATATTATTTTTATACTCTATATGAATGAAAAGGAGAACATGTCACCAGGGAGTTCAGGAACATGGTCACTTACAAAAAATAACAAAACTACGGAAGTAAGTAAAGTATATTAAGTAGTATGTCTATTTAAAACATATTCATCTACTAACTAGCAAATGGGGTACTATAATGTGTCTTAGCTATGGGTGTGACAAAAGGACATGATATTTTTATAGGGTACCTACCCAGTAACCAGGATTATGATCTATGTCTCTACCAAGTTCCATGTAAATACTTTTAATCTTGTTGTCGTGATAAAGTAACAAACATCTAAGATTTTGCATTCAAAATATTAATGTCAGATTAATATAATTTCAGAACATGGATTTAATTCAAGAAACGCCTCTCCTAACGAACTTTGATTCTCTCGATGATTCTTTAGAAGATTTAGTCCTGGAGTTGGATAAAGTATGTACTTACATGCTAAAAACAAAAAGTTTGACATTTATTTCTCTACACACTATTATCTACTGTACTACTACAGGGTGTAATTTAATCACCGTTATCCTCTTAAGGGGTCATTGTACTGAATACTCATCATTATGAATAACTTTTACTATGGTACCAAACCTAAAACCACGAAAAAAAAATCATCTAGTTTTTAAAATGTATAAAAGTGTTTGTGCAAACCTACTTACAGAAATAAAATCATTTATCAAAAAAACTAAAAAGTATTTTGTATTTATTTTCACGCTGTTGCTACATCTGAAATAAACAACGTAAGTAATTATAGGATATTATAAATTTGAATTAGATTAGTGTGGGCTAAAAACAAAACAATGTTTCGTTTGAATAAAAGTTATCTTCAATAATAAAGTACTTTTCCTCCATGTCCCGCCCGTTTTTTCTACTTTGTATACAAATAAATTGATTAGCTTTTTAATATGATAAAATGGCTCGCTATACTATTGAAGTGGTAAAAATATGGGATAAAAATGATAGATATAGGTATTAGATAATTTGGTATAATGACCAAATCCACATACATAAAAACACTTATATAATTAATAATGGAAGGTGAAAGTCTGTACAAGGAATATTTATATGTTAAAATGATTATAAGGAAAATGTATTTTTCATTGACATGAAAAACCAACTGACATTTTTTTTGACCTGACAGGTGACCACAGAGCACCAACGCTACACTATACTCTCATGGACTGCGGTCTTATAGCGAGGGAAATACTACAGACCTCGCTGTCATTCTGTATTAGGTAAACAATAACACGTATAATTCGTTTCAGACGTACTTTGTATAAGCTGGTCACACTTTATAATTTGCTTTTACTATAGTGAATGCCGTACTAGGTTACGATATTTTTTTATAGGACCTAAACTTATCATGTTATAAATCCATCCAGTATTACGGAATCTAGTAAGTAAAAACTATGGAGTACTAATAATAGCGGTTACGGACCAAGATCATTTGTTCCCGCTTCACCGTACGCTTCAACGCACACTACGATATCAGTTATAGTTCGAACGCACACATACACACTGCACTCCTATAACTACCTAATCTAATAGCGCGCCGAAATTGATAGGGACTCTTAAACACGTGCTTGTACTCATGATAACAAACAACTTTTACTATGGGACCAAACCTGAAATTGTGAAAAAAAATCTGCTGTTCAGTCATTTATGTTCGCCTAACTGGTCAAAATGTAGGTACTGAACAGCAGATTTTTTTCGCGAATTCGGGTTTGGTCCCATAGTAAAAGTTGTTTGTTATCATGAGTACAATCACGTGTTTAGGTATCGGTCACTAATTACCAGTCACCCTACATATGCATCAATCATAAAAGGTGTTAAATGCAGTGATGAAGTCCTCTGCAAAGTCCGCTGCAATCTGGTGTTTCCTTACGACCCAGTAAAACCAGTCTTCAACCGAACCAATCCTAAAGAAACATTTATTGTTTATACAGGGTCCTTGCAGTAAGATTGCGACAGATATCACTGGAAACAAGACAAGTCAGACCAGTTAGCCATTACTCAAAATAGAAAGAGAATGGTGAGAGACGGGTAACGACTTCCTAACACGCAAGGCTGATGACTGTCCACGTACAAACACCCTGTTATTTCGGAATCTCAAGCTTCTTTGCAAAAAAATATAGAGATTATAGGAATTTTTAACGCGTTCGAACGGATACAAAGACGTGTAATCTTCTCAAGTACCCTTCATTATCTGCTACAGGTGCTATAAGAACAGTTTAAGGGATTAGTATTAAAGTGGCAGAAATATAACACTTAACTCATCCATTTGCCTATTTCTGTACAAGATCGTTCGCAAACCGACTCAGTAGAGGATACATTTAAAGCTGAAGCAATTTTAAAGGTATCCAGGGGGGCAATTGCGTAACACATTATCAATAGGAATCGGTTTCATTTAGACAGTTCAACAACATTCTTTGCGTTATTCACGTGTTGAGCAGACAAATTTTTCGAACGTATGAAGCAATGGATTAGCAATTTGCTTCAAAATGATTCAGATTCCGATTGATAGTGTGTTACGCAATTAGGGTGCAGGTCTTGAGAGTGAGTGACGGCCATTGATAAATGATTTCACCTTTGTACATTTCACATAATCTGGCAACCCTTGTATACCAAATAAATAGGCCGTAATGCCGTACTCGCACTATTTCTGTACTCGAAAATGTCGCGCTGTGCTTGCGCAATGTCGGTTACGTCTTTCTATAAATAAGCACGTTATACTACTTAGCAAAAGCAGTACGTTTCACAATAGTTTAGTCTAATCGATACTAAGATAATGCTAAAATGTAAAGCTAGCAATGTTCTACACTGGAATAAATTAGATATAACATTAAATATTTCGGCCATAAATATTGATAAAATTGCTTGGCACGATTCCGTATAGAAGCGTATACTTAAGCAAAATATATGTATGTGGGAGGAAAGGAAATGTGATTAATAAAAGCTGAAGAGTTTTTTTTTTCGTTGAACGCGTTAAATCTTTAGACCTTACTAGTCAGATTTGAGTTTTTTTTTGCATTTGATAGCCCAATTCTTGAGAAAGGCTATAAGCTATAATAACATCACGCTACGAAACTTAGAAGCCAAGCAAAAAAAAAAGTGAGCAAGAACGCTAAGTGAAAACGAAGTAACAGCACGGGTAGGTGATGTGATGCGACGGGGTGGGTCGGAGGAATAAGAAATTTCACATGGAAGAAGTTGCGGGCAAGAAGCTAGTGATTAACATAAAACCTAGAAACAAATACATAAAGCATTTGAGATCTGTACATACTTACTACGTTAAAACTTGGTGACGTAATCATATTTGCGTAACTTACACAAATAACAAACATCAAGTTAATATTTAATTCACATATTAGTTAAACGATTTGTACAGACAACACAAAAAGCTAATGCTAACAACAAATATGGTAGGATAATATTTTGACTTTGAATTATAAATTAACATAACTAATAATTTATGTATTGTACAAGCACGTGGCGGGAAATACAAACAATGTGTATTTAAAAAGGTTTTTACCTCCTCCACAATGAAAACAGATTGGACAACGACATCCATACTTAATACAAATTAAAGTGTCTGTCTGTCTGTGTTACGTTGTTCTTCTAAAATCTGAAGCAATTCTAAACTACGCAACGGGTTTTATTTGATGCGGTGTTCACAATCATTTAGCGAATTTATTCCGGAAGGTTTACGTAATACATTAAACTTAAAGATAATATAAAAATCTTGATGTTTTGTTAAGTCGAAAAACAGTGCAAAGCAGGGGCAGATCGCTAGTTTTGATATAAAACGAGGTACGTCGTTTTGTATGTCAGAAATCAGAAGATGGATGTAGTAATGTAGTATCTTGATACATATTAAAGCAAATTAATACATATCACATAAGCCTAGCCCATGTTACTCTGTATCATAGCTCTGTGAAGACGATTGAGGTATAGAAAACATGTGAAGAATGGTTCGAAGTACTTCATAATTTGTACACTACACTACAGACTTACTTCTTGGTTAAAACTAACACAAGAATCTTTGCCAATTTTAAAGTGTAGTTGATAGCTTACCAAAGAAGCATGGAGGATCCTTTTATTCTTTAGCGGCGTTTACAGGTAAAAATTTCGTGTAGCATCTTTGGCAAAGACCAGTTAAGCATTATAAACGATTGATGAGCAAAATATCAGTTTCAGATTTTAAGAAGCGGGCATGACTTACAACTTACACTACATAAGTAGGCAGGTGCCCTCTGTGACCCAAAAAATGCAGACATAGCGACCTCTGCGCTGGCACTGACGATGCCGTGGAAATGGCGAGAATTTAGGCCGACAAAATTTTATACACTGTCGTGCCGTCGAAACGAGAAAGAAGAGTAGGCAGGTATAACAACCAAGATCAACTCACTGTCAATAACAAAGTGACAGATAACTTCATTGTGGAGCAGGCATTGTAAGACAACTCCAATCTAGATCCAGACCGTGGCGACGGACCAGTCTAGACTGAATGCGGGCTGCCGTCTTAATAATATGTATGGCCTATTTCTATGTATATTAGATGTATGCGGTAAAAGGATACTTCGATATTTACTTGGTAAGATGTAACATTGTGTAACGGCATATTTTACTTACGTAGTGTAATTGGTTGTCTTTGATGTAGGAAATGTAATTTACCTGAAACAAATAACAATAAGTTAACTATTTGTATTATCACAAAAACATGATTTCATGCACTGGTAGTAAACAAAATCAATAAGTAGAATAGAATAGAATATAATACTCTTTAACCTCCTCCTCCTCTTTTTTTTTCTTTTGACATTTTCCACATTCCTCCGCATCACATGGCCCATATCAGGAAAAAAAAACAGTTGTAGATAATAAACTCGTAAAATGTAATCAACTATATCCTTTACACAATGTTCTCCAGAAAAACCTTGACCCATCAGTCAGTGAAGGAGGATGAACAAAGGACAATATAACATTCTTTGTTTGTCTCCAAAGGCCATCTGAATCTGACTCCCATTACCGACATACCAGCAGAATTAATATTGAGGAACTCACATTCTACTAATTAATAACGAACGGCGATAAGGTAAAAATCTGAGCTGTAGGTGAGGTCATTTCAATAAAAGAACTCCCTCTATTACCGCATCGAGATAACCCAACGACTTTGTCAATAAATTCAATGTTAGCACTTTTGCATTTTATCTAATGTAGATCTTAATTAGGGCAAAGCATATTTAGAATGCGTTGCCACCGGTAATGACAATAGTCTTTTGTCTGCAGATCAAGCGTTACACTCGTCTTGTTTTATTTAAATAAAGGCTGTTACGCAGCCACAAAGGTAAGCAGTTAGACAAAGCATAGACGAACAAATTGTTATATTCATCTATGATACAAAGTAAGTACTGGTAAGTGTTTGCTGAGACACCCTATTTTTTCAATGTCATTCTTCTTAGCTTAACTTTTAGTCATCAATACGCGATGGCAAAAAGTTTAAACATCTTTGGCCCAAAATTCGTGAACTCCGCTCACTGACGCAGTCATAAGATTATCAAGTGTACAGGAGACAGAGCATGAGACACAGGAAGGAAGGTGGCCATTGTCTGGGAAGGAAGCCGCATACACACTTGAGATTTGAGCCGTCCATGAACACCCATCTGTGGAGATTGTCTTTGATAAAGAATCTTCTACAATCCAGACGTGATAATACAGTAGTGAACATAATAGCAAAAAAAGAAGTAAAGATGTAAAGTGTGAACATATTCGGCTAGCTCCAGCAGCATCCTGAGGGCATTCACGCAGAGGTTCGATTGCCAGTACCTGAACCATTGCTGTATGGTTCACATACTGGGCAATCGAAGTATGTAATAATAATATATGGTCTTTCTACTTGTATGTATTTTTATTTTATTTTATTTGTGTTGTGTGTGTCCTGTGTTGGTCGAAATAAACGATTTTATTATTATTTATTATTATTGAAAGAACGTTCATCTCACAAACTCACAACAAGACTGTCGACTATGTATACAATAGTATTTTCTCAGCAAAAATGCATTGTGACGTAGCAAGCGTAGTTTACAAGTCGAACGTAGCTTGGCGCGTCATGTTCTACAAGTAACGTAAGCTAGACATGTTAACTGTCTTTGTGTTTAGTCTAGACAATTTACTAGGCTTAACCGATTCTCTATTTAACGCGGTTTTAACGAGTTTGGCCTTTATTCGAAAGGGGTCAAGTGCAAATCTGTCATCTTCGTCGATAAAGGCTAAGAAGTATTTTGTGCGTCTTGAAACACATTAGCAGACTAATATTATTTGGCCTCGGTCGCTTATTTTCTGCAATATAACATCTACTAAAAAATCTAATTGAAAAAAAAAAACAGTTTTAGTTTTCTCTCATTTCTAATGCTGATTATTTTCCTAAAACACTTGATAGCTTGTCAAACATAACTCAAGTAGACAACCACATTAATCGTGATTGCAAACTATCGGAAATCGTAAACTACCTATGTTCGGTGTTTATGTATATTCATATTGGAAACAATTTCGGACGGACATGATAATTGGCCCACTATTTGACTAGTAACAACACTTTCCCTATGCCCGGCAGTGCGAAATGTCGGCAGCACTACGTGCTACGGTCTAGATTCTGAATTTCATATGCATTTGGCTACCAATCTGCGCTGTCATTTGAGAAAAATGGCCAAATGATGAGACGGACAAATTACAGTTGTCTAGCCAACTTTAATATAAGTGTTTTTTTTAAAGTGATTAAATTGTGATGTTGATCAACAGTTATATTACTTACTAAATACTTTTTAAAAGCTTGTATTTAATCGAACCTCTAATAATTCCCACTTTGCTTTCATAACATTCTAAATAATAATGATGGCACCTCTTTTTGTGAACTTCAAATAATTCCTATTTTGTCGTCCATCATTATTAAAAGTTCAATGAATAAGGCAAAAAGAAGGGTTATGATTTTAGAAGATAAGTTAAATATTTCCCCTTTTTAAAACTCCGTAGCACTGACTTCTTTGATCAACCTTGAAGTACATAACGTTATAACAGTACCAAATCAATCTAATTATTCCTGACGTGTCACCAACCAGTGCGATCTACGTTATCAAACGATCAACAAACACGGTGTGAACTATGGCGAGGACAACGACCTCGCGATGTCAAAAGCGTTCAATAACATTATTTTCAGGTCAAACTTAGAAGTATGAGGTAGTCAACGACTCGCGTGACGAAAGCCTCCGAGCCTTAGATTAACGACCCCTGGTCAGGTGGTCAGGTGTTCCGGTTAGGGAGCAACTTAATCCACTTTTAAACGGTAAGTTGGTAAGTGAATTTAATAATTAATGAAAGTTTTCAAGCAGTTACGACGAGACGGGCCATGCGTGTAATTGCTGGAACGAGCCACCCTTTGTGGGATGTTTACGCAAATTTGACGATAGTATACTGGCCTAAAATAGCAGTATTACGCGTCTGTAGCCTGATTAGTCGCTGATGCGGAACGAACCACGCCACGTAACGATGGCCCGATCTCCAACATCAGAAAAGAACCACGCTTCATCAAAAATACTCGATAGGTAAGTCACCATCAGCAACAGATCAGTATGCTTTCTAAAAACATGACTTGGATTTTATCAAAATGAAGATATTTTGCTTTGAAAGTGCTCTCTCTCGAAAAGAAGTGAAATTGAACCTCGTAATGCAAGCTACAATACACGTAAAAATGTAACACTTAAGATTCCGCAAGTATAATCATTTTATTGCGAGAAATATAAAATGAATAAAAGATACTTGCAGCCTTCATAAAATAAAGTGAGATCAAAATAAAACTAATGAACTTAGAATACACTGTCTGAAGAGTATAAAAAATTTAAAAGGTCATACAGTAAAACCTAAGTATGTAACATTACTATTAAGCACCTTCAGTTTTTGACCTAGAACAAAAAATCTTCTAACGTTAAATTACGTCACTGATATCTGCGACTGTAACTTCCTTTTTAGGATTCCGAACCCCAAGGGTGCAAACGGAACCCTCTTAAAGCCTTCGCTGTCCGTCTGTCTGTCAGGCGGGCTGTATCTCATGAACCGTAATAGGTTGAAATTTTCAGTGTGTATTTCTATTGCCACTTTAACAAAGAAAAAAAACTAAAATAACGTTAAAAATGAACATACAAGAAACGTGTTTTTTTCGTCGTTTTTGTCTTCTGGTAGCTGCCCTTTGTGTGCGAGTACGACTCGAACTTGACCGGTTTTTTTATTCTTTTCAAGTCACGATTAAAACAAACATTATCTATAGAGGATTTTACAAGCGGTGGGAACAGACATACGGTTCGTCCATAAAACCTTAAAAATAAATATTATTATGAGTCATTTATCCTACTAATATTATAAATGCGAAAGTTTGTATGTATGGATGTATGGATGTTTGTTACTCTTTCACGCGAAAACTACTGAACGGATTTTGATGAAACTTTACAGTAATATAGCTTATACATCAGAATAACACATAGGATACTTTTTATCCCGATATTCCCACGGGATCAAAACTTACGCGGGTGAAACCGCGGGGCGCAGCTAGTACCTCTATATGTAAATGTCGATCGATCGATCAATGTCCTCGAAGACGAGTAAGCAAAGAACGACATCCGTTTCCTCTGTAGTGTAGAACAGCTAACAATGACCTCTGTCGTCAAACAAACGTCAAATTGTTTCTGTGAGGATGGTCCATTAATTTCATTAGGTTTTATGGGTTGAGCGCAAATTGCCATTTAATATAACCCAAATAAAAGTTTTATGTTTGATGAGTTCAAATACCCCATGGCTTTCGGCTTTATAACTATTTAAGGTATATCTCAAAATGAGTCAGTTATTAAAAGGAAAATGAACCTAAAACGCAACTACGCACATTGAGAACCGTTAAGTTTTCTGTAGTAAATAAAGGTCAAAATGACGCAATTACTAAACTTAACAAAAACGGGTAATGATTTGTAAGCAACGGTCGGTCGTGACTGAATCGAACTGAGTAATAATTCCAACACTGATGATCTTGCTGCAATGAATCAAACAAAACGAACATAATAAAATAAAGAAGCTGAAGAAAACAAAACATAATCACTCTGTCTAGCTTTTTCCCAACTGTGTTGAGTCGATTTTCAGTCTTACTGGATGCAGCTGAATACCAGTATTTTACATGGAGCGGCTGCCTATCTGACCTCCATAACTCAGTCCCTTTACTAAGACTGGTTGTCTGACTTTTGGGCTTCTGACTACCCGTAACGACTGTCAAAGATATACCTACGAACAATGATATTATAAAGGAAAGATATGCTACGTTCATACTGAGCGACGTTTTGTGTTGTTGGGATAGTGGTTTTCAACTACGACTGCGACAGATAATACGGAACGTATGACATAGAAAGAGATAGCTATCTGAAGTGATCTGTAGTGTGTTGCGCTTGAAGTATGTCTACTAAACGAAATTACGACAATTGTCTGAATTTGACTGCAACAATTTGCGCGCGCTAGTGACCTATCTACCTCTTTATTGTATATAATATCATTGCCTACGAATGACAGCCGGGACTAACTACTTAAAGTGCTTTCCCCACTCACAAATGTAAGAGTAGCTTAACCTTCGATCGACCCGTGCGGCTGTGGTTATTTAGCGACGAAACCCTGAAGAAAACAAAACAACTGCTTTAAATATCATCTTAAAGCTTACTAAACGTATGTCACGAGCAGGATATCTAAACAATAGTAAACAATTATCTAAATGCTAAGACCATTCCGGCGATTGTCGTGTCCGGCGTATTCCGGCAGGACCGCGCACAATCGCCGGAAGAACGTTTTGTTCCAATACAAGATTGCCTGACTTCTCCAATGTTGCTTGGTTAAACTTGTGTTAAAAGATGACTATATGAAGCTAGGATTGTGGGTCCGTACCTGCTAAGAATCATGCTTCTGTAAAACTTACTATAGTCCGACCGTCGAGAGATCCGTTCCTGAAATTTGTCAGTGCGATAATTCTAGTAGCTAATAAAGATCAAATTCGCAAAACACTTATTCGTTTGTATGATACTGCCAGGTGTCAAGAACGCATTCTCTCGTCGGCCGCACTGTAGTTTACATTTTGGAATGCAGAAAATATAATGAGTGTAAAGGTGGCGTTTGCCTCGTAATGTGTGTACTTGTTTGGTCTATTATAATGAAAGTACGCACATTGCAAGGCAAACGCTTCGCATGCGATGCGCCCGCACGCCTCGCAAAATGTGTATCCACCTTTAGATTTTAGTAGAGGGCAACCATCGATCACTAATAATTATTAGTGATCGATGAGGGCAACGGACATAATAGAGTAAAATCGCAGCATTCTATGATGTATTCATTGATAATTACATACTGCGATAATTATGCGATTCGTTAAGAGATTACAGTGCTTATTATGACTATCAATGGACTATGGAAGACTGAGGACAGCCGATGCATTCCGAGAGTTTCTGCAGAGGGCTAGCTCAATCTTTGTCCCTTTTTAAAATTATGATTAAAAACATTATCTTTTTCTGTTCTTTGCACTTATTTGGTGATTATTATTGTATGTTTTATGTATTTATTGTATAATGTGTAAATGATACACCCCAGACTACCTGCAATATTGTCTCTCTCTCTCCCTTAATCCATGAAAAGGTTGTCTTTAAAAGATCGCTTTTGGCGATAAGACCGCCCTTTGTGTCATTCCTTTTAAAATGTCTACATTAAAATTAAAATAAATATCTGTATTTCCCAAAAATAGAGATAATTATACTTTAAGTTTACAATCACAGGCAGGTGCTTCTAGCGTGCATTTAAAATAAGAATCTGGAGAGCTAGTATTAATTGCCGATATTTTGCAAATGCAAGCGTCACAAATAACAGAACCGTTGTGGGGGAAAATCATGACCTCAAAATAGCCACAATAGTCGATTACCGATTTCTTAGAAAACTTTTCCAAACTACTCGGCTACGTCAAGAACGTCTGTCAGTACCTATAAAATAATTTCGTTACCAGCTGATATTGACAGCCCTTCTAAAGTTTATCTTTCTGAAATCTTTACGCATTGTCTGGGCTTTGACAACGAGACAAGAGAGTCGATCAACTTTTCGTAATCGATTCTGATTAAATATGACTCTTTTACCCAGGTCGTGACTTGTGCTTAATACTGTCAGGCGTTTCATCACGGATAGAATTCATTAGAGAATATTATCTTTTATAGTAGAGGTGTTAAGGTTGAGAATGTTCTGTCAAGGGTTTTATATTGAGATGGCAGTGCTAGTATGAATGTTCACTGATTTGAGCTGACAGACAACAAGTGCTCAATTGAGAAGTGAATGAAACTATTGTGATCAGAATAACGTATCGTTTGAGGACCATTTGAGTTATTGCATGAACGTTGGACTCTTAACATTGATATGACTTGCTTGTGATTGAATTTAAAGATAACGGCTGTGGAGGTCGTGTTCTTATAGCTTGTGTTTTTGCAGACTTCTTGATTATCCTTTTTACAAGACAGGACCTCCTTGGAACTTGTTGCGGCAAAAAATTCTGAAGAATAGTTATCATGACTATTAACTTTAGCCTAAACACGCCACGCAACATCAGGAAGCTCTTCGCAACAATTATTTTTCTCAGTTCAAGCTATCGAGAGGTCATATCATAATTTTGTATACGTATAATAAGAAATCTTCCAAGTTATGACAGAAACAAGGTATCCTTATAAATACTAATCCGAACAACTTCGCACAAAATTCTTCATCGCAGTAACGTCTAAGATCACCTTCATAATTCGTTTAATTTTCAAAACTCAATTGTTGGCTTCAAGCAAGCTAAGTAACTGACTGTAATCAAAGAAATTATCTTTTGCCTCGCAGTTTTTTGCCTCGTACCTAACTATAATTACATTTCTGGTACCCCATTTAGTTGGGACCTTGAGTGATCGTGACTGAACGGATAGATATAATAAATAATCATGGTTGAAATGATGGTTTTCAATTATTGACGCTCCGAACAGCCCGAACCTATTTTAGTAGCCAGATATAGATGAGGAAATGTGTATGGCTAACTATAACAAAGATGGTAAGAATAAAATCACGCCTAATCGATTACTCTTGAGGTTTCATGGTCAAAAATTCTAAAGAGATGCCTTGAAGAGCATAATTAGTCTCACGAAGAGACAAGACAACAGAGCAGAATTAAGAAGTACCGGAAACGATATCCATTATAACAACGATCTATATAGCAAAAATTAAATCTGTTCGTTGGTAAGAGCATCACTTGAGAACGACTGAACCGTTTCGGCAAATGTTTGTTTTAAAATGTTCGTAATAGTCCGGATCAAGTTCTTACGGAAAGAAAAATTTGAAAAGTTGTCGGGAAAATTTGTATTGAAAGGACAGGAAAACGTCTGTAGGGTCAGCTAGTTTATAATAATTTACTGTTGATACACAACCATCTATCTTCTCAAGATAACCTCTTACACCCCAGTATCTACTCTCAATCGAACATTCACACTTCGGGTCCTGTCATTTTAATTAACGTGATTACGTGACCCAGAAACGGCAAAAACTTAGTGAAAATGAAACCACTCAGCCCTTTATTACCCAATAGCCGCGGATCAATATGAAATAGGTATTAAACGTAAATTCAATACAAACAAATTCACACTGAATATAATAGCTCCGGAGTTTCAAGTGGTCGGTTCAAATGTATTGAAAGGCAATGAAACGTGACGACGTGGAATGGGATCAGAGCAATTAACGGCTTTTATAAATGTTCGCATTTTGTGAACGAGCTAGTCCATTAGAATTACTGTTTTTATGCTAATTGTATTTGTTCTTTAACTGCCCCGATGGTCTCGTGGTTGCAAGCGCCACTGCTGAGCGTGAGGTCCTGGATTCGATTCCCAGGCCGGACAAAGTGTTATTGGGTTTTCCATTAGGGATTTCTTAGTAACAGTCCGGAATTTGGAAGTTGGCGGTTTAATACCCCCGTGCCTCGGAAAGCACGTAATTCCGTTGGTCCTGCGCCTGATCTCTCCCCGGTCGTGTCGGATTGCCGTCCCATCGGACTATGAGAGTAAAGGAATAGAGAGTGCACCTGTGTTTACGCACACACTTGTGCACTATAATATCTCCTGCGTACCCGGCTAATCACCGTTGAGATTGGCCACCGTGACCGAAATCGGTCGGGAGGCTATTATTTGTTATTTACTTGTGAATTGGCAAATTGTCTATCTCCATGTAAGTGATGGTGGATGTATAACATTGACCGGAGATCGAGCTCAGTGGGACCACTTAAGTACTGAGCTCGATATCCGGTCACTTTTATCCAGCAGTCTACTGCTGGAATTTTGAATATGCTCCAACAGTGGACTACTATCGGCTGATGATAATGTTAGAATCTTAAACAAACAAGAAACTGTCAAGATGACGTTTACATAGTGGTTATTCATAAACTGTAAAATCAAATAAGTAACTGTATTTAATTCAAATATGTTGAAGTGTTGGCGTAATTATACAGCTGACTATTGAATTAAGATTTCTAATACTGCGAAACTTGTGAGGAGTGGAAAGCCTCAAGCATCAAGTCATACAATGAATCAAATTGTTTTAGCCAGCCCACGCCCAGAAGCTAACGGTTCTTTTCAATACGCTGATTCTCTATTATTAATTGCATTAAATATAAGATGTTTATCTCGTTTGTTATATAGTATTTACTGTTCTATTTAGGTGGTAGAAACTGGTGACCTCGTTAGTGACTAGGTCGATGGGTTTTGGGTGTTTGCGTTTGAGCTCGGTGACAAAATGTACTAACCGCCCTAGATGTGGGGGTGCAGGGTGAACAAGATCATGGTAAAACCTGAATGAGACTCTCACCAGACCAGGGCTGCATGGCACAAAATTAGGTATTTACTTACAGCAGATGGGACAATGTTTTCGTTGATGATGAAAATAAACCGTCTCCGAGTCAGACCATTACCATCACTACAGCCGTGATCGAAATTCTGACACCGTCTTCGGCGAAGGTGTTAAAAAAATACGAGTTTATGATCAACACCCAACAGTTTTATGTACTGCAGTAAAGTCTATCAGATGGCAGAGCACAATAAAATATATATAGTGACACGTGTATGTGTTATGTAAGCAGATGGTACCGTTTGGTACGCTTGCTGGCCTGCAAGACAAATAGGGCGAAACGACAAGCATTTATAGTTTGTACATCAGGTAAATACTGTCGAGTTTGGGAACGGAATAGATATGGGAGAATGAACATAGCGAAAAGTAGAAGTTTTTTTATTGACAGTAAAATGGTAGTATTAATATATTTGACGTATGAAAGAGGTGTTGGTGTTAGCAAAAACCCATATCTTTGACTTGATGCGGTAGAAATACGGTCACTTTGAAGACTCGTGTAAATACAGTCATTATTGTTTAACATTATCAAATCAATAAACAGGCCCGTTTTACTACCAGCATTTCTAAGAATAACTCATAATACGACAAGTTATGAATGCAGTTTTGCGTAATCAACGTGAAATAACCATCTGAACGACACACATTGAATTGTTAGCAGACAGACTAATGAAGACCGACATTCGATCTTTGCCAGTGGCCTAGATTCAGCCTCCGGTCACAGATTCTTCACTCTTACTTTTTTTATTCGCTTCGGATAAAGAGTAAAGATAATAAGGCTACGGTGTAAGGAGAGACATGTCAGTCAACCAGGGCACAGGTCGTGTGGGCTTGGCATTAACCCACTTTCCTTAGCCCGTGGGCGGCCGTTCTAAAATTAAAAAGAGATAAAAAAAAATCCGCTAACGTTTTGTTTGCGCACACGCAATCGGTGTTACCGCAACAGTTTAAGAATAAACTGCTAACATTGAATCCGAGTTGTTGAAACCTGACTAATGAAACTGGTAACTGTGGTTCACGAAAGATTTATGAAAACTAAACACTAAAGAAAATAAAGAGTAAAAGATCGGCAATACTACCGATAGCTGATATATTTTTTGCTGATTCATTCGAAATATGTGATAGCAGTCGAATTCTGCCTCTCTAAGCGGATCTAAGATTGTGTTTTACGTACAAAATGTTCTGAGTCATAGTTTTTTGTTCCTTGCTCCAAAGAGCGCACATCTGATTGTTCTAGCAGTTTTATTGTCAAATAGAAAGTTAGTAATAACTGGCATTAGCTATATGAGTAAAGTAGGTGACATTTTTCCTCGAAAGCATTCCAACGTCGTCGGTAGCATTTGAAAAGAATGATTTTAATGACGGAAAATTAAAACCATTCCAACGTGTTTTCAGCCGCTTATGACTGCTATTATGAGTAAATCTAATATTCGCTGAAATGTGCAGCTGCCGTGGAATCTGAACTATTCCCATTTATTACGGATAAATCACTTCCAGCTATTCCCATTAGTAACTTTAGTTAACAAATACTGTGTTGTAAGGCCGGATCTCTAGTTATTTGAGCTAAGCTTTGAAGCGGCTGGAAGTTCTAAATTTACAACAATGCCCTGGATTCCATATTCCAACTTGATAATTATATTTTGTCTTTATTTTACGTGTAACTATTAAATTCCGAAGAACATGCTCTTAATAAAGCATAATCATCCTATAATGTTCTCACTGCTGAGACATAGGCCTCCTCTTAGTGAGAGGGAGTGGGCCGTAATACACCACGCGGGCCCAGTGCGTGTTGGTAGATGTCACATGTCTTCGAATGTTTGGTTCTAGGACATGCCGGTCTCTTTACGATGTTTGCCTTCACCGTTTTGAGAGCAGTGGTGATAATTTACACAAAGAAAAGCGCCTGTCAGGGTTCGAACCTACGACCTACAACTAGAATTAGAAGTAGTGTTGTAAGAAATTCGAGTCTTTTAGTCTTCATTTCGAGACTCGAGTCGATTTTCAAGACTAGGACTCGTTAGTCACATGAGTCCGAGTCCGTTGACTCCTCTGAGTCCTTTAAGTCCTTTCGAGTCCCTTGAGTCCTTTCGAGTCTTTTAAGTTCTTTGAGCTAGACTGAGTCATGAACTTGAGTTGGTGTGATGAAAGCGATTTGATCGATTATTTATATGTAATAATAGTTACGTACTTAATAAATCAATAATTTGTTAAGATTGCTATTTTATTTTCTTCAACATATAGCTATAAATTTAGAGGATTCAGTCATGAGTTGTTTTAAGAAGACTAAGTCTTTCTTTGGGTTATTTTTGGCAGAACTCGAGTCTTTTTACAAAAGACTCCAAATTCTAAAGGACTTGAGCTCTTAAGCTTTATTTATAAAACTTGAGTCTTCAAAGATAGCTCAAGTCTTATTAAATGAGACTCCAAGACTTGAGTTTCTTACAACACTAACTAGAAGTCGCGGTTATTACCACTGGGCCACATTGGTGCCATTGTGGCATTGGTGCCATTGTGGCATTGGTGGTCTATTGACGACCTCCTTTACATCTCTGAGAGCCAATGCTCTGATTTTCGTCCTACTTCTTCGACATTCATTAAAGTTCCTATTGAGTTCACGATCACGGTCACGCAGACGGTGTGTATTCAGTCTCACATCTCTCGTTATTGTAACAAAAGATTGCTTTCTATTGTTGGATTTTAAATAATAATTGTTTCGTATTTAGTCGCTGTGCGCATTGTTCGCTTGGCGCTCCTCCAACCGCCCTAGGTGTTGGTGCAATGCATCGGAGCGAGGACAATATCCGTTGCATAACTAGAATTCTGAAATATTCTTAAGTTATTCATACAGATATGTAGTTAAAATTTAAATTCGTGGAATATGGTCGTGGAGGATAAAAGGTCTTACAATATGTCTGGGGAGTCGGGGACAACTAGCTCACTGTTTCGTACAATGATTTCACAGGCAAGTAAAACTTTTTAATGTACAGAGCCCACTAGGCCAGCACATCAAGCTACCCCCCAATCTGTCAAATTTCTTTGATAGATTTTCAACTTTATTCGAAAGGAGTAAGGTTCATATTCATTGGGAAAATTTTACAGATTGGGGTAGCTTGATGTGCTGGCCTCTGTACTTTAGACACTTTGTCTACCATTTAGGAATTAGACTTGGAAAATCTGCAATGATTGGTGTGTCTATAACAAAACTACTGCAACAATTTATTGTCTGATCGCTTGTAGTAATAAATGTTCAGATTTGGTATTCGATGCGCGATGCGTGCCGCTCACGTAGACATTATTAAAGAGTGATTCAACTCTCTTCGGTAGTAAGAAGTGACTAAGGCAAAAAGAATGAAGTAAAATGAATTATGGCAAAAACAAAAAGATTTTTCAATCATCGGGAATCTCCGCTTCAGTTCTCCTCTCGGACCATCAGTTAACAGTTTCTGTGCGAGTCGGGAAGAGCACTTAGGAGCACTTGTGTCTGAAGACAGCTAGTCTGAACTGGCCCTTAACTGAACACGGTGGATACCTGACCAATTACCGCGATTGCCTGGCCCGTCCGTATAAACAACGAGCCAATCACGATTCGATATTCTGTTTTGGGAACTGGGTTATCAAATAGATAAGGTGTTTGTTAACAATATGTGGCTCACATATTTTTTATCGATTCCGATTTGGTGATTATCTGACATAATCACGACAGGCCCAGACGATGGAGTGGTGAGATGGATTAGATTCCGGGACCACTTGGGTAACAGGAAAATGACACAAAAAATGGCGAGAGCAGATAAAAGCATCTGCTTAGCACTTAAAATGATCCGATAAAATATATAAAAGATCTTGTATAGTCTTATTGATAAATAATTCCCTCAATACAATAATAAAAAATATATAAAAGATTTTGTATAGTCTTATTGATAAATAATTCCCTCAATACAATAATAAAAAATATATAAAAGATTTTGTATAGTCTTATTGATAAATAATCCCCTCATTAATGGTCCTATCTAAAAGGTTTGGGTTTATAATCCAGGGTTGTAAGTAAACAACAAATTGAAAGTACAAAGTAGTTTTTTGTTTTTGCCATGTCACTCACACAGAACTGGACATTGGGTAATCAAGGGACGTTTCAAATTGTGGCCAATAATATATACAATTTATATAATACTAGCTGTTGCCCGCGACTTCGTTTACGATCCAGGATGAAAAGAAGCCGATATTCTTCTCCAGGTCATAGTCTATCCATGTGTCAAATTTCATCCAAATCTGTTCAGCCGTTTTAGCATGAAAGCGTAACAAACAAACATACTTACGCATTTATAATATTGGTCAGGTTTAGGAAATTAGGATTATGATTTTCCGATATTATGTGATATGAAAACGTCCCACTTACAGCTATTATTGAATCGATGACGTTTTTATACCAAAAAAACAATTTTGGCGCGTCCTATTTCCTTTAATGAAATACAAGTTCTATATTATTAATGACAAAGAAAACGTCCCATTTTCTTGGTAGGTGGCGCAGAAAACTGAAATTTCAGTATTCAAAACTCGAGTATACCTGACACAGTTACGTTCAAGAATCCGTACATAGTTGCATGTTGCATACGTTACGAAATATTCCTGGGAAATATTCATTGGCACAGAGTAAAAAATGTAATGTAAGTGCAGGACCACTCGACTCGATGGTTGCGTAGCCGGTGCAATCGATCGCTCCTGCTCCCGTCTGTGACCTACTTACGCTTCACTCGTGTCTACCCAACGTAAATGGTTACGCATTTTGACAAGTGCCTTATTAGGACGACCATTCCGGCCGCTTGAGCACTGATATTCCCGTCGAAAATAAACTCTCGAAAAAACCTTAATTGAGATACTGAAATCAACAAGTTAAAATATTTTATCCGAGGTTGTATTTTTCATCCTTTTTTTTCACGTTTCTCTTCTTCTTGCGGTTTACGCAAATTTTCATCATAATAAGGCTTCAAATGTATGCATCCCTCTGTATATGGCGTAACGTAATTTTCTCCGAAGTTGAAAGCAGAGCCTGAATCTTGAGAGTTCCCCTATGGACTAGTTAGAGGGAGGTCTCAGTTATGTGTGTGACCTCTTTACAACGTTACATTTTTTACGCATTGTCATTTGTTGGGAACGTCTAGAGATTTCACACTATTTGTCGTTTAAGATTTCTTTTGGCATGTTTTTGTAGCCGGTCACATTCGAAATTCTATGACTGATAAACTAATCTATGTAGCTCAGACTTTATCGTTCAATAGCAATTTATCTACTTTATCGATAACTGCGTCTCCAATTCGACCATTTGTTGTAAAGATAGGCTTGTTATTTTAATGCTCACGGTTCGACAGCCAACTGTAAGCTCTAATTGGCTCGTTAGACTTTAGTTACGCACACTTGACACTCAGTGTCAGGTGTAAAGGCAAATTGGCAGTGTCATCGCGACTGCTCCGTGTTAAACGGCTATTAATTAAGTTCCACTATATTACAGTGCGGAATCCAGTCTTTTTGCTCCGTGTTGCGTTTCCTTTATAATTCACGGTTTGTTACTTCAATAGTTTCAAATTAATTTTAGACAACAAACTAATATGATACTATGTTGAGCTCCTCAATTTTTGAGTCGAGCTACATGATTGCATTGACTGTACTGGTCCACTCAAATCTGTGTGGTACTTTCTTCAAAAGACCATGTCATACATCCATCTACATGGTCTTCATAATTGATCTGACCAAGATTATGTCTGGACTTTAAAAGAGACTGGACCTCTGAGTTTTGTTTTGGCCTTTCTTTTTAGAGTAGTCAGATAGGAAACGCCGACCTCATCTACCTCATTCTTTATTTTTTTTAATAATATGACGTGAAAGTGATTCCGATATTTCATTTCACTTACCTACAGTTTTCGTTGCAAAAACCTACAGCCACAAAATCCAAAATCCATTAAAAAAAATGCCAAAATCTACAGCCACGGCCAAGCTCATTATACTAATGAATCAGTGGAACTATTCAATTAAAGCAAGTTATCTCTCGCACTAAGATACGTAAATACACGTAAACTATATCTATCTACCCACTTCCAGGCTTAATTAAAACGAAAAGAGGTCGCGTGAAATTATGTGGTAAACACAAATGGCTTCGCTAATGATCAACACGAATTTTCGATGCATATTTTAGTTTAGAGAGAAAGTTAACAAAGTTAATGAGTGAGGATTTAAAAATGTTGCTCAGAAGTCTGGTGACGCGCCCCCGAGCAATGGCGGCAGTCGCACTTCAAGTCTTTGAAACTTCGTCGAGGGAGCTAGTTGTGACTTATACGTGAAACTCAGTTAAACTGCTTCTGAAAGAAGCTCAAGTTTTATTTCGTTGACTGTTTTTACTCTTACTAGAGCAGAAGATAATTTTCTTTTACTTTGGTTAGAAATATTCACTCTCTTGTTTTCAATTATGCTGTTTATTTCTCCACTACATAAAGGAAACCAAGTTTTAGACAAATAAAGCTAGGTATTAATTAATATCAAATGGGAGAAGTGCTGTCGTCCCAGCTAGGTTATAGAATAAACCTGTGTTTGTTTCGGACTTATCCATTTCGAGCTCACACGGAGACATTACACGGCAAAGTTCAGATCTCGATCCAGTTGAACTTCATAATTTCTTGATAACATTATCAAATCCATTTCCCATCTATTAACGTTTAGTCGATTGATAAGTGGTCTATTAATATTCACTTTGTGTCGGTCAACTCTGACCCAATTTCAGCGAATTCCCCACGCCCGTTGCCGTGTGCCTGTGACGCATTTAGACTAGAAATCTATTACCATTACCTATAGGAAATTTCGATAGCCTAGGTGACTCAATCACGCCTGTATTCTCCGAAGGAACAAGCAGAAGTGAAAAGTACAGCTTTATTTCGCCCTTATTTTGTTATATTTATATCTTAATCTCAAGTAATAGGTAAAGAGCCTATAGCCATTCAACGGGTACAAATCCAAACTCCGGGCTGCGACAGGAATTTCTTATGAAAAAAAGAGAATCTGAGGATCAAGCTCAGGACCCCATGCTTAGCCCATATATCACCGAGTGTAGATAATTTTGATATGAATAGAAGCCAATAGACACCTATTGTGTATTTCAGATATCATATTAGATACTAATATAAACACTTTACCCTTTGTGCGATTTCCATATAGTAATGACATAATACAGTGATTTATGACTATAGACAACGGAGATGGATCTTAACGTTTTTGCTTATTCTCATTGTAAATGGGTAGAACGATAATGAAGCTTAATATTATATTTATGTTTAACGGAAGATTCAAAAGCGTTTTTCCTGTTTCATATTAAATTCTGCTTTAGCCAAGTGCTGCAATTGGATTTGGGCGCCAATTGGGACAATTCTGGGCGCCAGTTGGGACAACTAATCGTTTGTTTAAATATTATTAATTATAAACTTTAGATTGCAAATTACATATAGCACGATATGGCTTTTGCCATGGCCATCTCAATGTGATATTGACAATTCACATAGATATTAATTAGTATTTATTAGACGGCGATTCTTTAAATAACGCTAATACTGTTAGCTCTTCAATACATCAAATTATGAGGCTGAAATATGATGATTTTTTTTCGTTACAGCTACGTTCTCGATCTCATTACAATTTTTGTCCATAAACTGTATCTTTACAAATACTACAACTGATTACGTCTTCCGATTATATTTGCTTATTTCTTGATAACGACGTAATATCACTTGGTTTAAATACTATATAGTAATTACAATACTTAGTTATCAACTAAGTACACTACTACTTAAATCATTATATCAGATATATAATTGTACTAGCTGCGCCCCGCGGTTTCACCCGCGTAAGTTTTGATCCCGTGGGAATATCGGGATAAAAAGTATCCTATGTGTTATTCTGATGTATAAGCTATATTACTGTAAAGTTTCATCAAAATCCGTTCAGTAGTTTTCGCGTGAAAGAGTAACAAACATCCATACATCCATACATACAAACTTTCGCATTTATAATATTAGTAGGATTAATAAGTATAATAAAAAACTCTTTTTGTAAAAGACTGGTGTTCAGCTGCATCCGGTTAGACTGGAAGCCGACCCTAACATAGTTGGGAATAGGCTAGGCAGATTTATAAAAACTTCTTTCTTTTGTGTTTCTTATAAGTAATGTTTAATCAATATTTTACATTTACGAAAACAGCAAAACAAAACAAAAACGGAAACGCAATGTGTAATTTTAATGTAATTACCTGTAGGCTATACGATATTTCCTAGTAGCTATAGCTTTTATCTTTCATCTCATTTACACCAAAATGTTTTGAGTAAGACGGCGAAATCGATTACAGACGTCTCGAGTAGTATCGGCCGAGTGACCCAATTTTATCTCAGTAACTGTAAGGACTTGTACACAAGACGATCCTATCTCAATAGCAAACAACAATAACAACCTTTATTTATTATAAAGCCTGTTTGTTTTGTCCTACTCACTACTGCGAAAAACCTCTCTAGTCTATGACTCTATCTCTACTTCTCTTCTTTTTAATTCTCAAGGACAAAGATTCCAGGGAACAACTATGAATAACGAGCAGGAAAATTAATTCTGAAAACAACAATATTTCATAGAATCAACTGCATACTTACTTAATGTGCAGTCAATTATTAATTTGCTAATTATAAACGAGGAACTAATTTGCCTGTCGCATTGGATTTGCTCGTGAACTAGAAAGGCGCTGTTCTATACCACAAACTAGATTGTATACTGTAAACTGTTTACACTGTTACTGATACTATAAAGTACAATTCATTATATCCTTATATTGTTTCAAATGGATATACAAGCATAAATAGAATAATAACTGTTAGCGATAGTGGTGTAGCACAAAACAAACAATAAATAAGGTAAGTTGATGAAGATATTAATACAAAAACATTATTGGATTCATTTTAATCAAAGATATAAAAACGAGAGGACAATTAAAAGCGGGTAATTTTCTCAACAATGGCTGCCGTAAACGACAAAAATTACCATAGAGAACAGAAGTCAGACTTAAAAGACACGAGGATTATCAGTGAGCGATCAAATGTGAAAATTATGCGTCCAGTAATAGTCGTAAACGTCGTGCTTTTAAGTGCTGATCAACCATTTCTAGAGTACTTTAAACCTTACAAAGTCTTCCGCCACATAAAACCATTGTTGCCACAACAATAATATTATAAAACATGTTAATACAAATGTGACATCGTTAAGATTGTTCTGTTTATGCAAATAATATCATAATACTACTTGTCTTTGTCATACAAACCTACTTGTAAAGTAACTGATACTCACATGCGTCAGCATTGAAACAAAGACTATTGGGGATAAAGATTTATGCTAATAATTCGGTTCAAAGGCAGTAATCCTCTTTTCATTAAGACGCATGTTAACGTCTATGTTAATGTCTCTTTATTCAGGCCATGTCAGACGACTTGTAGGCGCCAAAGCCCTAATGTCAGGGGAGCAAAATTCATAAATTGAGACTGTCATTTATAAAGCGCTAAGGAAGAATTGCTTGAATGAATTCAGGTCACCGTCCTAGAGTAAACTCTTGTAATGAGTAAGGCAAACATTCTGACCACTTATCTCATGGGGAGCGATGACCACTTGCGATTTATTTGCAGTTTTCAACCTTGCTCTAATACTCATAATAACGCAGCTCATCTTGTAGATCCAAACGACAATGTCCTCAAGATTACAGAAAATGTCAATCAGATTCAGCTTATGTAGTGTTATGTACAGTGATGAAGCAAATACTCATTAATATTGTAAAGACAATATTTGTTTGTTATGCTAACTGGAGACGAGAAACCCTTGGAATACCAATCAGTCGCCAAGTCATTACGGCCATAATGCATGAGCTTCGATTTTAATGTCCACACGTGTGCCTAAGCCTAATATGGTGGCCAACGAACACGGATTAAACATGTGTTGTTATGTGTGGACTGTAGGTTTGTCAGTTCGTGAGTTCTTTCCTTTAGTTTCCTTACAAGGCCGCACATCAACTCAGGCTATCGCAGTCCTCTGCTGGCTATACTGCCGGCCCCCTCTCCAAGTTGCGCCACAAGACTCGGTACTCCGTTTTCCGCATGCTGTCTGTCCCAGACTCAATTCAAGTCGCACATGTGAACTAAATATGGCATACTCTGAAATGCCTCCACCTTATTCTTTAAGTCCACCTGTCCAAATAATGATATAATGCGCTCAAAAGCTGCATCCGTTCAAACTTCCTTAGCACTAATAAATTAAATTTAAAAACGTGCCAGCACGCCATTTTTACTGGATTATATGTCATTTACCAGTTAAGAAAAGTTCAGGGATAATTTTGAACTCGGAAAGAAGTCTCAGCCAGTAAAATGTTATTATATTCCTTTGTTTACTTCACAAACGTCAAAACTGCCAGTATGAAAACCGCACTATTTGGAGCGTATGATCAAATTTTAAGTCTTCTGCGCCTACTGTGTCGGCTGTCTGTGTCGTGACGAGTCAAGTGATCCATACAATTCAATGCATTATTCACTGAGATAGGCAGAATATATGCCTTGCTCTTTATGGAACCTGCTCCAGTTAGTCGGGTTTTATTTTTAAATCTACCTGGTACAGGTGTTGCTTTGTAAGGTTGGTGTGCATAGTGTGCATCCCTGCCCGTTTGTTTAGAAACACGTATTTTTTGTGTTGCCAGCCCCCATTATGTCGGGACAGTGTTAAGGTGAAACTTGTTTTAGTTTTATTACGTTTCGAAACATCTATCTCGTCTTGTCTTAACGATTTAAGATGCGAAAAATTAGCTTAATCCGTTACTCCAAACTCGTCACAAATTACTAAATTGATTGTCTTTGCAAAGATATTTAGATTTTTGGGTTGATCAATTTGAAAGTAATTAAAAAGGAAATCGTCGTCTCCAATATTGACTAACATCAATCAAGGACTGTCTCATTAATTGTTGTGGTTTTCTGCTCACGCGCACGAATTCTTAATTCAAATGTAAGAATGAAACTAGAAAAGAATTTGAGTTAAACTGTCGACACGGTTTGCCCGAAGGATTAGTTTCAACGTCGCGTGACTGACAGACCGCAGAGTTGCAGCGACAAAACGCCGCCATGTCAGAAATATCTGGCATTGGACGCGGTCGTGATGCGAGCCTGCCGCACTAAACTGAGTGGAAAATTCGCAAAACCGACTCGCGGTGCAGTGAAAACCGCTTTTGTTTTAAATAAAGAATCATTCTAGGAAATCCGTTTAAACGTTTAAAAGTATGCTTGCTGAGGCTTTGTTTATGTCAGCTAGTAGCAAACAAAATTCTATTTTCAAATTCGAATACTCAGATAATTTCCTTTTTTCTTCTGCTAGATTGTCTGTGGTTTGGCAAAGCAAGTATTTATTTCTTAACCCTACATAAATAATAGTGTTACGACAACAAGATGCTCAACGGATTCGACGTCGACAAAAAAAAATCCCGACAACAAAGGATTCAAAATCTAGCAGGTACTTTTTGAACTCTGAGAGAACCAACACGTCTATGTAAATGCTTTTGTGAATCATATTCGGAGCACATATAATATGCTTGTCTAATTCCCAAATTACAGTGGTTTTACTGCCTACGTGCAAAAATCTCCTGGAGAACGATCTTCTCTATTAATATGGCATAGAAGCAAGATATTATTATGCCTGGAATCATAATTAGTTCAAGCTCCAGTGAGTAATCAGAAGGCAGTAAATTAACGTTCCGTGCTTTAAATGTTTTTAGACCAAGATGAATCTGCACAACCAGTTATTAGATCGATGTAAGCAAGATAAAAATAATTAATTTGAGTAATTAATGCATTTATTTAAAACAAATGAGCAATGAATCAGATTACTGTGGCAGCAGGAAACAGTTACACGAAGAAGAAAATTATGTGAAAAGTTTTCATTGTCTTTGCTCCGATGACGCAAATAAGCGAAGGAAAATAATATTTGCGGACGAAACTTCATCCTTTCTTCGCTCAATAAATACCTTAATTGACGCAAACAAATTACGGTAACTTCTGCCAAATAAGCATCATATAAAACAAGTTTCAAATTAAAAATTACCGTTTTAGAGACAAAGAATATGACGGTTAACCATATTCTTCTGTTTTATACAATGAAAAAGACATGTAATTTTTAACGGCTGTTAGGTAATGCTTATGAATTTTTGTAAAACGAAAACAATGGATGAAAACCGCGCAGTTTCAATGACGTGCGCGTTGCGCGTGCGCTTATACCGTTAAACGCACGTAGTAACAATATGCTCCAATTGAGCATTTATCTTATCGGCAACCTGCATATCTGTTATAACTAGGCCTCACCTGAATAAACACTGTTAAAAACGTTCAATTTCATATTGGGAAGACTGGAATTTATCATACCAGACATTTCGTACCCATATTGTTGGTACTAATAACCTACAATAAAATCTATATTGCTAATAATAAACTAGATCCTAGACTTGACAGATACTTGGTACACATATTGCAGTTGCGTTCAGGTAGAACATAATAATTTTACCTGATTACATGTGCGTCATTGACACTGCATGCAACCTAGATAAATTAATTACGCAAGCAGTCTGTGGCTGATCAGAGATACATCAGCTTTCCTGTTCAACGTTGCACACAAATAACTATAAAAAAATACTTCTTTACACAAATAATAAAAATAAAACCGTTAACTTTAAGATTCACGAGAAAATTTCGACAGTGGCAACTCGAAGCAGCTCAATCATCAACTTGTAGGTCAGTGTTTTTGTTAAATAGTGAACGGTCGAAGGTTTTCATGTGATTTTAACCAGTTTCTTTTTAGCCGATGCAGTGTCGCAGTGACATTGGTTCGTATTTCATTGGTTACAAGAATTAACCGTGTTTTGGATGTACGCGGATGCGTGTTGACGTAAATAACTATACTCTAACATCACATTGCGGGAGACCGACTTACTGAATGTATCGGGAAGTTTAAAAATAGAACGCGATCGGGTGAGCGACTCGAGACGCGGTCCACAGATAACGTTTATCGTCCGAACTGTTGCAAGATATAAACGCATCTTAATATCAGAAAACCGGATGCCTTTCCACGAACGCTTAATCCATTTCACTACATAGTATAAAACAAAGTCGCTTTCTCTGTCCCTATATCCCTATGTATGCTTAAATCTTTAAAACTACGCAACGGATTTTGATGCGGTTTTTTTTAATAGATAAAGTGATTCAAGAGGAAGGATTATATGTATAATACATGTATAATATAGTAGAGAAACACTGATAATTTTAGAGGTTTCTAATGTGATGTCGTAAATAAACCCTTTTTTGCGCTTACATTGCAAACGCTGGCTGAACCCTATGAGATACATCAAAATAATGTACTACAGTATTGTACACCTTAAAAAGGTCTACAAAATAGTCCGCGATGGTATATGTCTATCTCTTAGGGATAACCTACAATAACCATTTTTTTTCCTTTACTTTTTACGAGGAATGATTGCTTATTTTCGAAGCGATTTTAAGCAATACAGCATTAATCCTTATCCAATTAAGTACCTTAAATACATTGTGCATTTAATATAGATCAATATGGCCCTTTACAGCATTTTTCGAAGATATTACAGATTTAAAATGCAGGGACATAGCGGTTGCTGCGGTATCGGCGGCAGGGGCTGGCGGCAAAACATTAAATTTTATTAAAATAATTAATTATTTAATATTTATTAAATTGCATTGCACCCGTGCGAAGCCGGGGCGGGTCGCTAGTACGTATAATAAAATACAGTCATAAATGCACACGATTCGAACCGTGTAATAACATCGTTATCGCGAGTGGTGTTACAGTGGGTAGGTAATAGGGGTGCGGGTGTGGCCAGCTGATCGCCGATCGGGCTCGCACGCACACAGCTGCAAATGTTTACGAAAAATGTTACACAGACTCTTATTGATTTTATCCGCCGTCGAATGAGCTATAGAAACAGGTGTTCGCGATCTGTGAATCTGTGATTGTTTTACGGTCGATACAAATGAGTTTCTAAAGGGAACTGGCACGCTGCAGCTGCAGCCTATGTATTCACAATTTGTTATTATACAGAAAGTTTCCGAGAGGAATGCATTTACACTTTCAGCGAGTTCATTCTATCCTGCTTTCAATGGTTTCATTACGTCGAACATTATCAAGATCAACATATCAATTAATTCAGACTGACAATCAGTGTCAGTTGTCTGACAGTCAATGTTTTCCAATGTTTTGGTTCTATGAAACATAATACGATACATTAAGGTGTTAGTTTATTAAATGTGCCGTTACAATACCTTGATTCCGGAGCGTCCCTGTTGCTTGAGCAGCACATTCTCCGGCTTCATGTCGCAGTGTATGATCCTGTTCTTGTTCAGCGCATGCAGGCACTGCAGCAGACTGTGCGAGAACTTGCGGACGAGCTGCAGCGAGAACCCTTGGAACTTGTTCTTCTTTATCAGCTCGTACAAGTTGATCGACAGCAGCTCGAATGTGATGCATGTGTGGTTCCTGAACGTGAACGAGTCGAACATGTGGATCACGTTCATCGTGTTGTCCTTGTCTTGCTCGCGGAGGTGCTCCAGGATGCGGATCTCTTCCTGCGCCTGGCGGTGGAACCGCTTCTCGTTACGTACCATCTTGAGCGCGACGTTCTCGCGTTTCTTGTGGTCGTACGCCTTTACTACCTGACCGAAACTACCCTTGCCGATCACCTTCAGCACCTCGTATCTGTACGCTATGTGATCGTGGGGTATGTGGATGTACGAGCCTTGCTCGTTGTCGTAGTCGCAATTGTTCGGAAACCCGACCAGCCCGGGCCGTTTCTTGGCGTTCGCGCCTATAAAGTACACTTGGGGATAGTCGAAAATCTCACGGTGTTCGTAGGGGGTAAGTTTGCTCATATAGAGCTTCATGACCTGCTCGGGGCTCGCGGCCGCCGCGGGTGGCCGCTTGTCAGGCGGCTGCGCATTGTTGGCTGGTGGCGCGGGCGGGCCGGGCTCAAGCGGCGGCAGCGCCCCGTCCCGGAGCAACGCGCGCCCGAACGCGTGCGCGCTCCCTAGAGGCATGTCGCCGGTCATGGCCGCGCGGCCGCCGCCACCTCCACGCACTTCGCTCGCCGTGGCCGAGTCGACCCACGCGCGCTCGCACACACCACTGCACCTCACTGCACTTGCACTAGATGACGGCGCCAGTCTGGCACACTGCACGACATTTCACATCGACCGGGAGGAGCGAGACCCACGCTTCCACTTATGCGGGCACATTCCGTCTCGGTAACGATACGATAGAGCCGCGTTCGCAGATGATACCGTGCGACGCGAACGTGAAACGCAAACAAAGACCCCTTCCTTGCGGGCCGACCCGACGACAAAACCAGAGAGAAAATAGAAACGGTCGCCAAAGTCATTGAACCGTTCGGTCGCACGGAATCTACGAGTGCAAGTGAGATAGAATGAGTTTCGAAAGTATGATTGTCTCCCGCTAGATGTCGCTTACGTAGCACCAGCCGTCGATGGATGTTCATTATTAAGGACCGAATGATATAAATGATGAAGAGGTTAACATTCCAAAAAGTATAACATTACACAACTGACTTGGACAAATGGACATGACTAAATAATGAACAATATTAACTATCCAAACATAAATGAATAATATATTCAAGTCATAAAATAAGTTTGAGCCGAAACCTATACATAAGTAAATACCTACTTTATGAAAGTACTTACTTTATGAAACCCGAATACATAATCATGATAAAATTACTTATATAAATATTTATTTATTATTGGAGTTTCCCTAAAATATCATTCCAAATCGTACAGCTCTCTTTACAACTTACATGGCATTGTGGGTAAGCTATAAGGAGAGCTTCATTCGTGATTGATTACTTTAAGCAGGCATATCCAAAGCTTAAGCAGAAGAATTGATCCTTGTGGAATTGCTAAGTGTGTGCCTTCCAATTAATATCTTTATGTTTAACTAGCGGCCTGTCCCGGCTTCACAGGGTGGACATTTATTTTTTAAACATTTTATTTTTTTCTTGCAATTAAAAAAGCCTTTAATAATCAGTGATAATGTATCATTCAAATGGTGAAAGAATTTTTAAAATCGCTGCAGTACTTTTTGAGCCAATACGTTACAAACATACATAAAAATCTTTCCTCTTTATAATATTAGTATAGAAAACCCTAAAAATTCTGTGTTATCTGCGGTACCAAGGTAGATAAATATCATTATTTAATTTTCTAAACGTTGGCTAAATCACATCATTTTAGTTTTTACTAAGTAAATTTATTTTTAGGTTATTAATTAGACATTGGTCACGGGTAGTCAACAGCCAAAAAGCCTGACAGTCAGTTCTACCCTACCAACCAAGGGGTATCGTAATACCTAGCAACTGGGCTGTGGAGGTCACATAGGCTGTAGCTCCATGTAAAGCATTGGTATTCAGCTGCATCCAGTTACGACTGGAAGCCGACCAGAACTATTGGGAAAAGGCTAGGCAGATTGATCATGCAATCCAAAATCATTAATCAGGTATTAATGATTTGATGGTGTCATGTATATTTTTGTAGGTACTACCTACTCTTATTTTTTAACAGTGCTGTCAATGCTGTCTTCGGCATAGTTTTATCATAAATATGAATGGGAACTATTTCATTCCATTCCAATTGTTAAAATAAGCAATTGGTTAGGTACAGAGGCCAGCACATCAAGCTACCCCAATCTGTCAAATTTTTTTGAAAGATTTTCAACTTTACTGCAAAGGAATAAGGTTCATATTCATTTGGGAAAATTTGACAGATTGGGGTAGCTTAATGTGCTGGCCTCTGTACCTATATAGAACATAAAAATCTTGTTAGTACGCACGGCTACACATCAAGCTAAACCAGTATAAGCTGACTTCTGATTGTACGAAAAACTTATACAATGCGAGGTCAGCTAGAACTGGAAATGTATAGCTCGATGTGTAGCCGTGTGTACTTACCTGCTGCACATTTGTACTAGCTATGCTTGGTAAGTGGTCTGGTTGCATTTTTGTTCTTTCAACCTTCTGAAAGAGATATTTTTTCATTGGTTTATTAATTGATCAATTAAACTATAACTTTTAAGGATATTGAGGATTGTTATCGTTTATAATTTTGCTCAACTTGCCTGCCTTACTTGCTTGCCATTTTACAAGCAAAGCATGGCAATCTTTTTATTAATTTCGGTCCTTCATCATACTCCTCCGTCGTCTATGGTTAAATCGAACGCGACGCCATCTATTGAAAAATAATAGAAGAACAGCTCATCCATCCAACCATACCACACGTCTTTTTCTATTCCGTTGTTTTCTGTCATTTACTACAATCGCAATCTGAAATACTAAATACTGTGGTGTTTAATTTGTGGAAAAGACCGTACATATTATTAAGTGTAACAAAGAAATGTAATTAAAACATACAAGAAGATCGTGATAAGAAATTGTAAGTATAAAGTGTTACATGAAGTATTTGAACAATAATTTCGCTGTGATTTCTTTTTCTTTTATCAAATGATTTATGTACTGCTGTAGGCTGCCAGGACAATTTAATTCAAGTCCTCATGTTCCAAAGTTATAGGTCAAAGCATAGAGTATTATTGTCAAATGCCGACTTTGATTAAAACAGCATTCGATAGCCGAATTGGGATCGAAAAAGTTACTCCTTTTTTCGGGTCGTGGTTATTAAAATTAAAGATATAATTTCACTATCATAAGTACGCGATATCAAGCGCTTTAACAACGTATAGGTACGTCATACAAACATGAACCTTTCAAGGTAATGTTAGGGCACCAGTATGGGCTGCTAATGTGATGTGTCCATGTACTTCCTTGTTCGACGGCTAACCAAGGCCTGTGACTGTGTGCGTATCATTTGCGTGATTCTTGGCCGGCTGCCAGTGCATCAAACAACTGCTGCAATTATGTGTGCTGAAATGAGATAAAATACATAATCTTTTTATTCTTTGTTTTTTTTATTCCTCTGTAAGGTGAGTCAGTAACTTTTGTATCAGGTAGAGTGTGTAACAAAAATCTGAATATTCATAAAATGCTGTGCTGGCTAATAACAAATCTCTTGTTTAAACTTAAATTGCTAATCTAAAATACCACTGGTTTTATTAGACTTGTAGATCACTATGCAAATGCTATTAATTACAAATTAAAATGAGCATATCAATCTCTAAATCTAAGCTTCTGTAACCAGTATTAATATCATACAAGAGTATCAACTTCCTAACACAATAATCTTCAGTGTCAGGACACTAACTTGTACCATGGCCAAATTTATTAATTATCATTCATTCGGCCACCCTCCACATTGTTAACTGACAGTCTCACAAAAAAGGCAACAAAACCTTACAGCTAATTACAGACCTTGTTACTTGAACTCTTTAAATGTTTATGAGTCATGGTACTGTGTTTATCTGTGGTATTCTAAGCATGTGGTGGTAAGCTATACTGTTTTGTTGTTAACTATATAGGTACTTAATTCATGTTGTGATTAGCAATCTGTCTAGCCAATCACAGTTCACTGCATGTGTAGTCATCACGCGCAAGTTACAGGTACTAATCGTTTCTTCAAAATATTAGTAGCAATAAATTAAAAATTAATGTGAGAAAAGTAAGTTGATGCAGCTAATACAAATAATCTAATCAATACAATAATTTTAGCACTCAAGGATTGGTCGTTTTGGTGGTATTTCAGTACCAAAAATAAGAAATAAAATTAGGTACTTGAATATCAAATTGAGAATGTTAAATATTGGATAGTTTTTTTTTTACCTTGAAATAAATTAAGTATTGCATAATTTTTTCATTATTACCTATACTTTACTTTTTACGAAAAAATACTTACTCAAGAAATACTTATTATGGTCATCTGCACATATTTACTTCAATCTCTCAACCCTATATTCTAAGTTCTATGTTATGGGTTTGGTTTCCACACTTATTCCTTCAATTTGACCATTGTGCGTCTCTCTCTCAACCCTACTCAGTCTTAAAAAAGTTTGATCGCAGACGGAAGGCCCAAGCAAGTTAACTTTTGCCAATTATGTCCTTCTGAAAAAGTGTATTTTAACATTTTTGTATTAAATTAAACAAAGCAAAAGGAGTATGTACAGATTGTTACAGGATGTATTCTGTAGTTTCTGCCTACCTACTCACATGGGAAGAAGGTGTCAGTTTATGTATCTATACAAATAAATAAAATATAAGTATCTGTTTGTAATATAATAAAAATAACAGCTTTTTACGAAATTCATATATTATGAAAGTATAATTAGGTATATCATAATCAGCCTATATTGTTCCCACTGCTGAGACACAGGCCTCCTCGAGAGGGAGTGGGCTATAATCTATCACGCGGGCCCACTCAGTGCGGGTTGGTAGATCTCACATGTCTTCGTCGAAAGTATTTATGGTACTTATAATAAAAAAAAAAATAGTCTGTTCCAGCTAATCTCCGAAATGACTCGACCGATTTTGACGGGACTTTCACTGGCAGATAGCTGATGTTAGAAGAAGTAACTTAGGCTTACATTTATTTTAGAAAAAGAAAACGAATTAGGGTCAGCGCAGACCGAACTGCAAAATGCTCGCGCATGGTCGACCAAAATTTTACTGCATGTAGAATGCATACTCGAACACGCAGTCGGCTTGCTCGAGCACGGTCGAGCATCTTTGGGCGTGTATTCAATTTTGCGGAGTATGATAATAATCATAAGATATTTTTTTCAATAATCTCAGTAAATGCTCTGCTCTGCTCTGCTCTTGGTGTGTGCTGACCCTTAGGAGACACATTATTGATTTCCGAAATCGACGCGAAATAAGTCGCGGGCACAGTTAGTTCTGTATCAAATTAACTGTGAATGTACTCTAGTCCTTTATGGTAAAGGTTAACAAAGTATTTTGTGACTCATACATCAAACTGGTTTCATTAGTTATAATGAATTCATAATATTATTATCATTATCTCATTGTGCTTTTCAAGGAGCCTCTAATTGTTTAGAATAAAACAAATGTCTTGACAAGCAATATGTTAGAGAAAAACTTTTTGGTTTACTGAAATAATGTTCATAATATTATAGAATGTGACTCTTCACATTATAGAATTTTAGTCAATGATTTCTATTTTTCTAGGTGTAATAAAAAACTAACAAGATGTGGCCTATTCAGCATTTTTTTTGCAGTTATGACTTTTTGCACTTTATAATTCTTTATCAGCTTCATAATCATTCTATCATGTTCCCATTGCTGGCACTCAGGGGTCCTCTCTGTGAGTAGTGGGCGTAATCCACCACGCGGGCCCAGTGCGTGTTGGTAGATGTCACATGTCTTCGATTTTTTGGTTCTAGGACATGCCGGTTTCCTCACGATGTTTTCTTTCACCGTTTTGAGAGCAGTGGTAATGAAAATAATTTACGCAAAGTAAAGCGTTTGTTTGGGTTCGAACCTACGACCTAATCATAAGTCGCGGCCGTTACCACTGGGCTCTAATCACTTTATCAGCTTGGCTCTAACAAAATCGTTATTTCTCTAAAATTATAGGCAACAAAATTGCGTAGGAAATGTCACAAAAATATTTGGCTCTCATCCATTTTGAATTCCATGTTTCATTTCTATAATTTCTTTTATTATAAAATCGTGTGCTGTGACGTCGGATAAAATACATCTACTTAATTGAATACTTCCCTTAATAAACTGGTTTATATTTATGATGGTTAATTTTGTGTTGCTCCTTCACATAATGGACAATGGCCAATGTTGACGCCTGGTGACACGATATGACGCACTTTGGCAGTTTACTGTCTCCTGATCCGATACCCTGACTGAGCGTCTTGGATACGAAATATGGACAGAGATAAGGACAGGAACTAAACTCAGTCTTCCTTTATCGTCATCCACTGCCCGACTTCATCCACTGCTGGCAATAGACCTCTCTTTTCTTGTGCCAATCCCCACGTTCCTGTGCCAGCCTCATCCAGGTTTTGCCCGTGATGGTTGTCGTCTGCCTATCTCGCCGCACCGGACGACCGACTTCTCGACGGACGCCACTATGTCACAGCCTTACTTCAACTGTCATCACTGCGCCTTGCCAGGTGTCCTGCCCAACTGCCAACCATTTGAGTTCCATAATACGCTTTCCGATATCGAAGAGTTTCATACGTCTTCGTGTCTTGACGTTCGGAACTCGGTCTATTAGCCTGATGTCAAGAATGGATCGCTCCATGCCTCTCGTGTGCAACTCTCAGTCTGTACACAGCCTCCTGTGTGAGCGTCCACGTCTCAACACTGTACGTCATGGTGAACCCCACCAAAATGTGAGGCAGTCATTGAGCAGTGATGCTCCACGACTGGAAAATGATAGCAGGTTCTCTCTCAAGTATGCATGCCAGGTATAGACTGAAGACCTAGAGAAGTTTTACTAGCATTAGAGCCGCAGGATTTCCAGCCATCAAGTTTACTGCTATTGAGCCGTGGTAGATATGATCGGGTGTTAATCCCAGACTTAAAAGAAAAGCCCGTGCATTGCAATTTGAAATAGCCACTGTCTTGGATTAAACAAACGCAGAAGTGAGCCAACCATTGAGCAGTGAGGCTTTGATTGAAAAGAAGTTTTGATTGGTATTAGAGCTGCTGGATTTGCAGCCATCAAATATCTTGGCCTTTTGGACCGTTGTGGACCAGTTGTGGACCGTTGTAGATGCGAATCGTGTGGTTATCCCAGCCCACCGCTGCATTGTAATTTGCAATAGCCTCATTCTTGGATTAAACAAACGCAGAAGTGAAATAAATTGAGCATTCAACGAATACATACCCAAAACAAAAGTAGATATTATCGTTTTTCTCTGCTTAACTCATACATATCATTAAATTCATGTATCATATTTAGTGTAGTTATTTGCCGCATGCCCTTATAATCGAGTATAACACGATATTGCAGCTCATTGTAAAGTTGGATAAGATAAAAATACCAATAGTGAGTAAGTACTAATTTATCTAATTCGAATAAATGTTGCGATAAAATATGATAAGGTGGTGCGTTGTAATTGTTTTTTTTTAAAACTAGAAACACATTATGCGGCGTATTATGAACTAGATCAAACAGTCGGTTAAAATAATATTGAGAAAGTAGCAAAAAATTAAAAAGTAATACCTACTAATTTATATTCATTCAGGGCCAGCCGATCGATTCTGTAAAAATCTGGAATGTGAAAAGTTACGTGAAGTGAACTTAGAGTGAGCTGTCAAGAGTATCAATCCCTAGCATCAGGATGACACTGACAGCTCACTCTACGCTCACTTCACCTAAGTTTTCACGGTGAGATGGTTACAGAATCGCACTGCTGTTCTATGTAATTAGTAATTAAATTACAATACGAGCGTTTATATTTTAAATTAAGGAGTTTTGATTATACAGCAAAGTGGCCATTTACCGCGATTGTTTGGATAATAACGCATTCAATTAATAATAATCATCGAAACATTTAAATGAGAAGTTGATTAAACACACATTTTCACTGCAAAGTGAAAATTTCGATAACTCCATGTCAATTCTCAGAATCGAATCATATTCGTTGAAATTCAAGCCGTGTTGTGGAAAAATGACAAATAGAACACAGATTCAAAAGAAATTTCAGATCTAGATTCTATTCTCGTATTGGATCAAAAATGAGAATAATTCAATTCGTGGTAAAAGTATTAGCCAGTCAGTAAATTGTAAGCTGGGGTGACGGTCCAAAGTGCGCCGAACGTTGATTCAAATGTCGCCACTCATAGCGGATATTAATTTACAATTTGCGCGCTACTGCTAAGTATGAGGTCCTGGGTTCGCTTCCCAGGTCGGGCGAAGTGTTATTGGGTTTTTCCAAGGTTTTGGGCCCGTTTGATGGCAATAGACTCTTCCTCTTTTATAGATAGTGCAATCCACGAAGACGCGCCCCACTCTTCTTACTAATCGTTAGCTAGTAAATTTCGCTAGTGTTTTAGTTTTATCGATACACACTAATTAGCCACTAATAATAATTAGTGTATCGACAAAACTAAAACACTAGTGGAATGTTGCTCACTTGTGCTGTAAGCATTAGGAGAAAGAGTGGGACGTGTCTTCGTGGATTGCAGTATCTGTACATGGGACTTGGGTCCGGTGAAATGTGAGTGTACACTACACTATAGGTACAGCTCTGCGTAACCTTTCGGATACTACACGCTTGATGTTATGTTATTTTCCAACCAGAACTAAGCAATGAGCGCGAAAACCGAAACAAAACCATGGACGTCAAGGTTTACTGTCGGTACAAAAATAAATTCTATTCCGGAACGGAATACATCAACAGGAAAAGTACAATTAGCATCTAGATCAGAGTGCAGCATTCACCTAATAACACTGTTATTATCGAGCGACGGGCGCGGTCACGCGAAACCCCAGGTGTTCGGTTGAGCAATGCCCTGATACGATTAATTTATATGACTAGAAGTCATTGCGTTAAAAGATTTTAAACAACAGTTACCTACAGCAATGGTTTACCGATTGTTTAATACTGGCTAGCTACTAAAGCGAGCGGCGGATAATTGAAGGTACCGAGTATAATATCGATCGTCTTTTCCATATACGAGTAGCATTCAGCTATTATGTGAATTTCTTTGAAGCATTAGTTGTCTACCTACTATCCATAGAAGAGCTTCTGCCCGCGACTTCGTCCGCGTGAAATTTCTTGTTCCTTCGACCCACCCCGTCGCGTCGCATCGCCTGCCTGCAATATCACTTCGTTTTCGCTTAGCGTTATTTCTAACTTTTTTTCTTTTTGTTCAGCTCCTAACGGTCCTAGCGTGATATAGCCTTCCTCAATAAATGGTCTATCAATAAAAAAATCCGACGATGATCTGGTCGGGAACTGGTAGTTCCAGAGATTAGCGCGTTCAAACAAACAAATAAACTCTTCAGCTTTATTGTTAGTTTAAAGATAGAAGATGCTACTATTTTCAAGTCAATAGCTTGGCTGTATCTTCGACCTAAAATGACAGTTGAACGACTCCCAAAGCATATAACCTGGCCTCCTAAGCTCTGTCATCCAAAAAACTTCGCCGACAATAGGTACGCATAGTTATCTCCCATCGCAGAAAAACCAAGGTTACCGCCCATCCAACCACTGACCCGTGTAATGAAATTTGGGAATCCCGCCGGAGCTTTGTTCTATAATAAAATACCTATTAAAATCCTCTCTTGACAATGCCACCACCATCGCTAACAACACGACATTTAATGCTCATTTAATTTCCTTAGAAATAGAAATAGAGCTAAAATGTTTAATTGATTGACCGCAGAGAGCCTTTAACAATATCAAGTCTGTAATATTACACAAAGTTTTGTGATTATGAAAGTGGTATCACGTACCGTGGAACACTGAAAGGTTCTTCGAGACAAACTTTACAAACTCATACTTACTTGGTACAAGTGAACAATACAAAAAGGTAGGGACAAGCATTTGGGAATCGAATTTTCCCAGGAAACTCTTTTAGAAAGGGTCCAATGTTTTATGTAACGTCGGGAACAATTTTTAAAGGCCCTTCCTTTGCCGTGGGCCTGTATCTGATTTATTCATAACGTTATATTGGAGTTTTTTGGGTCTCCTTTACATGGTAAATGTCAAGCAAGGACTAGCATTAAAATTTGTTATTCACAAAAAAAAAAATGTGAAGGAATACATTGCACAACTTCGGATTCAAGCTGCGGTACACAAGAATGTTATTACTGGTATGTGTGGCTACGTTGCAAGAGACATAAAGCAATGTAAAGTCGGAGTACTCCGATGTCAGTTGTAATATGAATAGACCGGCGCCAATTTTTTGTAGAATGTCCAACTTGCAAGATGTCCAATAGCACCGCACTAACAGCCAATTGGCAGAAGTTCTTATCGCTCATTAGTTAATTCATATTCACAGCCCTGTTATTCCTAAATAATATATCGTTGAAACAGTTGCTAGAGAGAGCTAGCGACTATTCATAACATTATATGTATGTATGCAATTAACTTTGCATCAGCTCATGTTTTCAACAATACAAAAATACTGCTTATCTCTTTGAATCGCTCTCCATTTCGTCTGTATTTTGACTGTGATTAGGGTACAGTCTCCCACGCAAACTAGATTACTATACGCCGGATAATTTTAGCCATTTTGGACTTTGCACTCTAGGTATAAAGTTAGTATGTAGTTGTTTGTGTCAGTTTACCTAGACCACGAAAGAGGCACGAATACATTATCGTGGCTAGCAAGCCATGAATATTTTATTTGTATGTCTCGTTTATGGGGGGTTTGTTACAGTAGGTATATTGACATTTTGAAAAACCTTTATATACACGAGTATTAGTATTCAAGATTATTGATTTAAAAACTGCGTGCGTGTTGGCGGTAATTTTTAATATGTTGTTAAAAGTGGCAATCACTGCCCATAAAACGTAGTACTTAAGTCTTAACCTCAAACCGGATAGGATATAATGCGAAAGTAATTATTTCGATTTTCTAGATATTATTATTATTTCACACTTGGAATTCCGAGAATTTCCTGTTAATCTTATATGACTCAAAAATCATCGCAATCTAATTCCGTCTCCAGACTGACGCAACTTAAAACTATGAAGCGACCTGATTATTTCACAATATCATAATCAAACACTCGAAATATATCATTAATAATAATAGAAGTTAGTACGATATCCTAATATTATGACTACCCGCCGAGATAGACCAGAGTTATTAGCTGATAAGAATGGGTCAAACGTTTTTTTTTTCTGCGGTACAGTTCAATATGTCAATACGCTGTGTTATCTAAACATGGTCGGCACTAATTTTTATTATTTGATAAATGACAAACTACGAAAGGTGACAAAAGCGATAGCTGTTTTATGTTGTGTGCATAAAATTTGGTAAAAAATATAATACAATTGTTCTGCCAGAATGTACTAAAATATAATATTTGTGGCCCATAGTTGGACGTTAAAATCGTCACACGACCTAGACGAGTCGATGGACACCTCATTTATTCAAATCCATCGAGCCTGTTGCTTCGAGGATATTAAGAATCCCACACAAACATAACCATATCTTAGCCGTTGCGCAGTCAGGTAAAAAAACAATACGTTTTTTTCCGCCAGAATGTCGAAAAAAGGCGTGAGTATGTATTAAAAAAAAGCCCAAAAAATACTAAATACGTGGCCCAAAGTTGATGAAACAAATGGTAATTATGGATATTATCGGCAATAACTTCCTGTGTTGGTAGAGAAAATTTACTGAAATATAATGAAAAGTATAGGTAAGTACACTCTAGAATTGACTCATTTCAGTCATCAGCCACATTCTGAAATAACAGTCGTTTATTTGTTTTTGTACAGATTTGTTTACGTTATCAATTTCCTTTTTTTGTTACAATATCCTTTTTTGTACGCTAATGTCACTATATTTTATGTGCTGCTTGTTTTTATAACAAGCTGGGGAAATATTTTATTGCTGAAACCCTTTTTATACTAGACATCTTATTTAAAGCTCTATTTCATTTTGTTTTCGACATTAGTTAGAGAGCCTTGAGAATTTGTTTTTCGCCACAATCATCGGTAGAAAAATGTGGGACAGTTGGAAGTTTTGGTGTCATTACTCTGAATTTTTGGTATTGTGCCGCAGAGAAAAATTCATTGTGGCTATGTCTATGCATAACAAAGTATCAAAGAGCATTTTGCTGTCCCAGAAGCAAAATTTACGCAGTGAAAATGTGAGCAATCAGAAAAATGCCAGGTGGTATGCACGCAAACGGCACACCACATAAAGAATGATGAGGAGAAAGTACGTGCGAGCATGGAAAATGGGAAAGGGCATCGTTTGAAGTCTTATGTAGAACTCACGTGAAGATGTGTATGACTAGAAAAACATTGTAATGGACGCCATTTTCTTCGAGTTTCTGCGTTTGCCGGAGGAAATGAACGGTTAATGGACGAGAATCAGGTCAATAATGGCTAATAAACTATTAATCATCTTACTCCGGTCATTATAACAGATGAACTGTTATAATTGCCTATCTACACAGGAAATTATACTTGCGCGAGCATTGACTCATCATTGTCGCGATATCTCAGCATTCGAACGAGAACTATAACTCGAATGAATTCAAACTGCGATTATACGTTCGATTGGTATCGATTTCGCGATACTTCTCGATTTGGTTGCTAATAGTCGAAGCTCACGAACAATATAATGATGTTAGGGGTCAGATGTAAATGTAGAACAGAATTATGGTGACGGATGTCATTCCTCCGCGATTTATTTCGATTTAGTTTCTGCGTTAGCCTGCGGCACGTAGATAATAGAGCTAATGGAACTTTCTGATTTAGTATTAAAGAAAAATATAGCCTTGTCAGTTCTAAATTGACATGAAATCTAGAAAAGTATTATATTTTCTATGTATGGCCTTTATCAAGACTAATTCCAAGTAACATGCTTGAATTTTTAATAGCGTTTGGGCTTTGATTGCCCTGTACGAGGGTTCTGTAGCTCGTGCAATACAAATATTTATGACCTTGGACACAATCTGTGAAAAGTACCACATGACGAGGGTTGTTCTTTTTATATGCCATCGCGTCGCTGTAGATTAACAATTTGCGATATAAATCATTTTGATAATGCGGGTAGATTGTATTTCGATATTCTTCAAGAACGTGTCGAAGTAACATGATACTTGGAAGTCGAGCGTGTTTTATCTTGGAAGTTTGGACTTCCAAGATAAAACACGCTCGACTACACAGCAACATAAATCTTACTTTGTATTCATATTATATTGATTCAATCGATCTTACAATGTGTAAATTAACATTACACTGTATAATGAACAAATATTGTAGAGGCTGCATTATGAACTCATGCCGCTGCATTATAAGCCACTCACCAATTAATGCTATTCGATTATGTGTGTGCGCTGATAATTAAGTATTCCGCGAAGGTTATAAGTATAGAGAGGAGCGTGTACTTCGTGATTAATTGAATATTAAATAACTTAGTTACATACCTTTCATAAATTATTCTAGATAAATTATATTATGAACAACGATCTGTCTGCAGTTTTCCTTGCATGGAGTGGTATTTTTCCATATATATTTATGAGAGAATTAAGTCTGACACTTAATTGGCTCTCTCTAAAACTCTGCCAGTCAAGTATTAGTTCTTCATCTATCAATTTGTCTGCTATGTATTTTCCAGACTGAGGCACCTGGCCCGCCCCCGACGAGGAAGCGACTAGCTATCGACTATTTTCTCGCTCAAAAAATGTGCAATAGATGTAGGACCCGTATCAATAAAAGATAAACATATTTTCATATTTAATCGCTGACTGTTTACACTGCCCGCAAGGTATCTCTCTACTAGTTAGTGGAGCTATTAAAAAGACTCGCTTTGTGCTTACATACGCATACTATCAAGTGATTGGGCAGTCATTATACTTTTCGCACTCGCGTACTCGCTCATACACCAGCAACAAATCATTCCGAACTACACTACACATCGCTCTTCGTCGCTCGCCAACTCGTTTCTAGTTACTAGTTCTACTCGATTTTCGCTAATCGCCGGCGGTGGGACAGTGTCTGAGTCTGTCCGTATTGATAGTTAATTACATTAGAGTTAGACTTCTTCATATTATAAAGAAGTTTAGACAATAACACTGAACTGACTGGATAGGCACGTCACTCATTACTCACACGTGCCAACAGCGTTTATTGAGTGTCATTAATTTAAAAACAGTTTTTTAATATGTTTACTAGGATGTTGGACAAGGAATATTTACGCAGTAAACCTTATAAAGTCTTAGTCATACCAGACACACTGCAAAAGGGCGAGTGATTCACAAGTCTCACCTTTTAGATTAGAACGTATTGTTTGTAGTTGTTCTCATAATACTTATAGCAACGTCAAAATCGGCCATTATGAGTTGAAACAGCAACAAACATTGTTTTACTGGATTACCACCGCGCACGTCGTCGGCGAGATCATATCAAATCAAATCAGTTTATTGCAAACATGTTGCACAGAGGTTGGAATAAGATTAACAGTATGAAACATGCACTATGTAAGGGCACTGCAAAACAAAATAAAATAGATAAATTACATTTCATACAATACGTATTTCATATTATGTGAATTTTATAAAAAACAACCTTCGAATAATATAACAGCGGGCTAGAAACTGAAGAGATAATACACACATCAAAAGTGTCTAGGGATCAACATATATTTTTGCAATAACTTTTCTCCTGATTGATATTAATTAAAATTTTCTTTAAGGATTCATCAAATAAAGTGTTTTCGTTTGTCACAGTAACGATAAACCAAGTCACCTTTGCATTAATAAAGAAATTTGCCATTTTCCTAATAAAGGGATTTTTGACATTTGAACCACTAACACAAAAGTTCGAAAAAAAGACTGAAATAACAGTTTTCTCTAAAATTTTATTGGGTAACTTAAACAATTAATAATCCGTGTTTCTACCGCGAACACTAACAACACAAGAACATCGGTTTGGCATACTCAAAATGAGTTCATCCAAATCACGCTGTGGAATGGCCGCCCATGTTCGTTGCAACAACAAAAAAAGGTCTTCTTGCGACTGGATACCCTCCATATTCGGCAGAGCTCTTCTCTGTAGCATATCCCATGCATGCTCAATCGGGTTCAAGTCTGGCGACTGAGCAGGCCAGGGCAGGACATTGATGTTAGCTGCGGCGAGAGTCTGTCTTACAACTCTTGCGGTGTGCGGTCGTGCATTATCATGCATTAACTGAAATAAGGGACCGATTTGCACTTGTAGAGGAACGATGACGTCTGATACAATCGTCTCAGCATAAATTTGAGCGTTGAGGTTGCCTCTGATCCAAATCAACTCAGTTCTTCCGCCGATCCAAATACCCGCCCATACCATGATGGTTCCACCACTATAAGGATGGACTTCCTGGCAGGATTTTAATCGCTGTTGGCGTCCAGGGGTTCTCCAGTGTCGTATACGTCTTGTATCCGGTCTCATACCAAAACGAGACTCATCAGAAAAGCACACGAAACGCCATTGTTCTTCTGCCCAATTTCTGTGTTCAAGAGCCCATTGATATCGAATCCTACGATTGTGCATTGCTATAGGTGGTACCCGTAGCGGTCTTCGGGAATGAAGGTTCACTTCATGCAAGCGGTTTCTGACTGTTTGGTCGCTAATTAAGTTCCCTGAAGAGTGATGAAGCCTCACGGCTAACATCATGGCGGTTATTGTTGGAGCTCTTCGAGTTAAGATTTGAATGTATCGGTCTTGTCTCCGTGTGGTGCAGCGATACCGTCCTCCATGGCGCTCAGCCACGGTACCAGTGCTTCGGTAACGTGTCCAAAGTCGACTGATAACACTCTGACTTGTATTCAGAGCTAAAGCCACAGTACGTTGCCGGGAACCAGCTTCTATCATTCCCACGGCTCTGAGCATTTCTTCCCTGCTTAAATGACGTCGCCGCTCCATAATAACGTTGGTTTTAATCAGTAGTAGGGAAACAGTAGCACTAATAATGTCTTCAATGCGTTGTATGTTTTTATAGGGAAAATATTGACAGCTGATTTTCATCTTTTACTCGAATTTGATTCACAGTTCCTGATTCAAATTATGAAATGCACCAAAAAGGATCCATATAAATTTATAAAATCATAAATTTATTACAAAGCCACATCTCAATCTCAAGAAATCCGCATAAAAATGCTTGATCCCTAGACACTTTTGATGTGTGTATACAGGGTGGAATCGAAGTCATGGGCATTATTTTAACCTAAGGCACTACTCACGATACTGATTGCATTAGGGCTATTAATACGCAAATCAAAAATATTATTAATGCAAGTAAGGAAAACCTTAAAAATGTAGTAAGTCAAATTGCACAAGGCTTATTATTGCAAATAAACACTTAAAGTAATTAAAACAAAATACTTCGTTAACGCCAATAATTGTTGAAATATCAAAATCTTAAAGCGCAGTACAGCGCAAAGCGAAATGTAAACAAACATCACCTGCGCGCGCGCGGGTTTTTCCTTACAAGTAATAATAACAATGGGCTACAAGACATTCCGTCCGGCGGGATTCCCTGAACTCTCTCCGTCCCACTCCCTCACTCGCAAAAATACGAATATCACCCCCGCGCGGGGTATGCTTCCCGCCGCAACACGAAGTCACGAACCCGGAACCAGTGTCATAACGACTGCGCAGGTGCATTGACGCGTAATTGATTTATTGATCCCGTGACGTAATCGCCGTACTCGCCGCTCGCGGCATACGGTGCTTGGATTGCAGTGTATTAAGTGTTAGTGTAGTAGTTGTGTGTTGTGTGTGTGTTTGTGTACACGATGCCTCGACCGCGTAATGTGCAGGCTAGGTACACCAACCAACAATACCCACAAATGGTTGTAATTTACGATCGCGCAAGAAATTTAGTATGAACTCGTGAAATGTTCCATCGGCGCTACCCGAACGACCCTATTCCTTCACGGGGTCTCATTCCACCAGAACCACTCAGAACCTGTTGGATTTTTCGTCTTTTCACGTGCCAGCACATGCACAAGCTCGTGGAAGAGCACCCGTTTACCCTCTGTCACTTTACCGACAAATAAGGTTTTTTCAAAACAATCCACAAGCTAGGTACGTAAATGTTTTTTTTTAATGTATGTTAGTTGACGTAGTTTTGACCGTCCTAAGCCGGCAAAGTACGAAGGGAAAATTGGAATTTATTATGAATCAATTCATTGGCAACTTACGAATGTCACGTGAGTCGGGCGGGGTCAAAGAATTCACGCCCAATGACGCGCGTACGGCGTAGTGTACCTACGCATTTGCTATCGAGAAGCGCAACTAATTTGATACTTTGTATGACTTACTACATTTTAAGGTTTTCCATACTTGCATTAATAATATTTTTGATTTGCGTAATAGTAGCCCTAATGCAATTAGTATCATAAGTAGTACCTTAGGTTAAAATAATGCCCATGATATCAAATGCACCCTGTATATAGGTAATTATTTCCTACTTCGGTTGTGTCGTGCTTTCTATATTCGCATTTCGTCATTACAATCATCGCTGCTCCTTATCGGTCTTATCCCAATTTATTTGATGTCGGCGCAACATATATTTTTCTTCCATACTTCTCTATTAGTCGTTATCATTCGCACTTGTGCTGCCGATTCTTCTTTATCATCTTCAGTCAATAGCAGTCTACTGCAAGCCCCCGATTGCACGCCTTTGATATTGATCCTCGGCTATTATCATCCAGCTGCTGGTACCAGCCACCAGTGGCGAAGGGTGAATTTATGACAGAGGTAAGCCGGAGCATAAAAAAAGTCAATAAATCGTTTCATTATATTTCAATGATGAATTGACTAAAGAGTGGTTGTGTTCTGATTTTTCGAATGGAAGCACGCGGGAATCGAGTTGTATGGTACCTTCGGCACTGCCAGCCACCCTACCGGCCGAAATTCAATTAAGTATGTTTTCACACTTTCGTGATTTACCCTTTATTCGAACCAATCAAAATGGTACAATTAATCTTCGAAGAGCAGCTCTACCTAATATGGTGTTGCAATTGCTGGCTTCACAATCTTCAATCACTTGCTCACAATTGTAGACTACCCTCTTTGCTGGCTATTCCCAGGCTTCGGGCTTCAATAGGCAATTGATATAACACATCAGTATCCAATTTATGCTACATCCAATCAGTCAGTCGTAAAGATTAACAGCTCCCTCGTAAAGCACCGACCATCAAATGTAGGTCAATCGCGGTAATAGTTCGCCAATTTATTGGAGTATTAAAATTAATATTATGTCTGTTTATTTCGAAGTTTTAATTGCTATATAAAGTGATTTTATGGATATATTGATTAATGCATCCTGATCGTCACGACTGTTTCACCCAGAGTACCTAAGTGACAGAGGTTAGATTTTGATTTTTGCGAAAATTATCTCTTGATTCTCTTTGGTCTCTTCCTGCGGCAAATTGACACCTCTTCACCAGGAGTTTGATCTATGTATTTAGATAAAGTTTGGCTATCGCCGTTTTCGAGTCGTTATCTAATTCTTCTTCAGAAGAAAAAGACGAAAACTGAAAGCCCTAATAAAACTGCCAGCCCTAGAAATGAAGAGCACTTCTTAGGTATAATAGCAGCAGTCTTTAAGATAGTTGAACAACCTGAACGGAGCGGCTTTTCGCATTACATCTCCAAAGTCTTGTCAACAGTATTTGATTACGGCTTGGGGGACACCCAAGTTTAGCACTCAGACATTTTGCGCCGATACGAAATGCCTCAGGAATAGTGTTCAATGTTTGAACAATTTGGCAAACGGCTAGACTTGCTGGCACCGACTGACAGCTGTGACGTTTGCTATGTTTCGTACGTGTGTTTTGGTTATTAAAGTGAACTTGAACTTAACCCCTTGTAGTGATAAACGTTACGTGAAGTTTAGAGACGTTTAAAAGTAAAAAATGTAAGGTTAAACAGTCGCTAATCATTACTTAACTTTTATAAATAAACCCCTACATGATTAGATAAAAGATGTCTTTCGAGGCTTCAAGTTGGCTTGTCATAAGATTCTTTAAAAACAGTGGTGTTGCCAGTCTTTCAATTGGCTTTCTTGTCAATGGCTCGATTATATAAAAAAATGGATAAGAGAACCAGATCAGCTCTAAAGCTATTTGGTCAGCTCGTTCAATTTCAAATCCTAAGTTCAATACCTAGTAAGCATTATAATTTCAATTTTGAGCACACCCCAATTCAGACGTGGAAAATACAAAACACAACACAATTGAGCTATTCAGTAACATTTGTTTCGCCGGGTAACTACTAACCATAGTTCGGGAAAAGTATGATGATTCAAAATACTCTGACCGCCTAATAAATCCAGTATTATATTGAGTAGTAACACACGCCCTCAATAAATCGCCGCCAAATATATCGTTTGTTTTAGCGCTTAGCGTTCCATGTGTGCAAATCCAGTTATCGGCTTACGCTTATCTGCAGTCATAACAGAATCTAAGCCCGCGATATAAGCGCCGGTATACAGGGTGGAATCGAAGTCATGGGCATTATTTTAACCTAAGGCACTACTCACGATACTGATTGCATTAGGGCTATTAATACGCAAATCAAAAATATTATTAATGCAAGTAAGGAAAACCTTAAAAATGTAGTAAGTCAAATTGCACAAGGCTTATTATTGCAAATAAACACTTAAAGTAATTAAAACAAAATACTTCGTTAACGCCAATAATTGTTGAAATATCAAAATCTTAAAGCGCAGTACAGCGCAAAGCGAAATGTAAACAAACATCACCTGCGCGCGCGCGGGTTTTTCCTTACAAGTAATAATAACAATGGGCTACAAGACATTCCGTCCGGCGGGATTCCCTGAACTCTCTCCGTCCCACTCCCTCACTCGCAAAAATACGAATATCACCCCCGCGCGGGGTATGCTTCCCGCCGCAACACGAAGTCACGAACCCGGAACCAGTGTCATAACGACTGCGCAGGTGCATTGACGCGTAATTGATTTATTGATCCCGTGACGTAATCGCCGTACTCGCCGCTCGCGGCATACGGTGCTTGGATTGCAGTGTATTAAGTGTTAGTGTAGTAGTTGTGTGTTGTGTGTGTGTTTGTGTACACGATGCCTCGACCGCGTAATGTGCAGGCTAGGTACACCAACCAACAATACCCACAAATGGTTGTAATTTACGATCGCGCAAGAAATTTAGTATGAACTCGTGAAATGTTCCATCGGCGCTACCCGAACGACCCTATTCCTTCACGGGGTCTCATTCCACCAGAACCACTCAGAACCTGTTGGATTTTTCGTCTTTTCACGTGCCAGCACATGCACAAGCTCGTGGAAGAGCACCCGTTTACCCTCTGTCACTTTACCGACAAATAAGGTTTTTTCAAAACAATCCACAAGCTAGGTACGTAAATGTTTTTTTTTAATGTATGTTAGTTGACGTAGTTTTGACCGTCCTAAGCCGGCAAAGTACGAAGGGAAAATTGGAATTTATTATGAATCAATTCATTGGCAACTTACGAATGTCACGTGAGTCGGGCGGGGTCAAAGAATTCACGCCCAATGACGCGCGTACGGCGTAGTGTACCTACGCATTTGCTATCGAGAAGCGCAACTAATTTGATACTTTGTATGACTTACTACATTTTAAGGTTTTCCATACTTGCATTAATAATATTTTTGATTTGCGTAATAGTAGCCCTAATGCAATTAGTATCATAAGTAGTACCTTAGGTTAAAATAATGCCCATGATATCAAATGCACCCTGTATTTTGTTTCGAACACCGAAAAACACGGATACGAAGTTTATCGTTTGTTTAGAACTCTTTGATCTAGGAAAATATTTTTATGTCAGAACAAATCTAACACATCCTCGTAGATAGACTAGGCAGTGGGCTGTCAAGATGTTAAAAGTTCTTTGTCAATTTCAATGCACAGTATCGCTGCCGGCCTCTGGTGTCCCATGGGAAGTACTGGGAACATCTAGGCATTATACATAACGCAACTTACGTTGAACGCATGGCTACTCTGCTGGTGCGGACACAGTTCGCACGAGTGCTGGATCTAATATGCATTTGTATGCTATTCTGTCTTTGTAAGATTTGCACGCATGGTTCATGTTTAATGTCCATTCAAGTTTATTAGGAGTATCTTATGCATAATGCCATTAAATATTTACTGAATTATAAAACCAAGGAATTTTATTTTCATTGTGGCCTTTATCCACCAAAACGTTTTATATCCGCGACTATAAGTACATAAGAAATGTGATAAAAAAAAAATGAAATGTGAAAACTGTCAAACACGATAGTGCGGCGGATAGTTCTAATTTTTCTAATTAGGCGTATCTATTATTCCAGATAAAACTACGCGATGGCGAGATCACTGACCGACCTATGAAGCTTATGAACTAGCACAGCAATAAAGAGTAGATAACACAAGTTCCTAATGTGTGTGGATCCCATGTGAGGGTTTCTTCAGGAGATGGACACACTCCACGTGGGCCACGGGCACAGCAAGGCGTCCAGTCGCAGCCAGTCTCCGTCTACTGCAGACCTGGCGAGGGATCCGGCTGTGGTGACGGATGATGCCGTCATCAGGTCCAGGGTGCAGTCCCCTTCGACTGTTCATCATGTTGTTAGTGTAAGTAAACAATTTAGGGGTTTTTTTGCCTCCCACATTATTACAAGGTTTTTTGGATAAGCCGGATTTATCATAAAAACGTGATTCACTAATTCTGAAGGAAGTGTTTAGATATCGTTTTGTCGTTTTGAAATGATTAAATGTTTTTGGGAAGCCCCATGTGGGGACTAAAACCATTTCCTCTTCTCTTTCTGGTGAATAGCACCATTCCAAACATGCCTAATTTGCAAACCTGGCTCATATAGAGATGACACATTTTTTTTTTTGTTTTCGGGGGGAACCTTCAGAAGGCACCCGACCTCTGGGGAGGGAGGTGGGGGAGTGTGGGATTTTCACCTCACTAAAACCACCCCGGTGGTTACCATCAGCACATAGGGATGGTCCCGGTTCCTCTTAAAAGACCACTTCTGGAACCTTCCCGTGCAACGCCTGTAAGGCACATCCCTGGGGAGACTGTAAAGGGGCCTCCCCTGAGCCTCGCTATTTACGGTGGCACGTGACCACTGTGCCACCGCCTTCCCTAGGATCACTTGGTGGGCGGACAGAGTCCCCACTCTATGCGCCCGTGACCCCATAGAGATGACACCTAGCTCTTGTATTGAAACTACACTCATAAGATCCTACCTAAACAATTTGCACTCGACTAAAAGACAAGCGAGGTAATTGCGTAACACACTAACAGCAATGGCTTTCATTTTGACAGTTCAACAACATTCATTGCGTTATTTACGTTGTTGAGCAGACAAATTTTCCGAAGCAATGGATTAGCAATATCTTTAAAATTATTAAGATTGTTATTGAAAGTGCAGTTAGGGTACTGTATACATTTTTTGATTGATCAATTCTTGTAGAATACTGCACGTGTCTTTATTGGCTATAATCCCGATTAAAACTGGTCTACATTTAATCTTGATAAGGCAAACGATAAGAGATATTCATTCATGCAGTTCCATTGTATTAATCGATGTGCGAAGCAGCCATAATTGTTCTACAACGTTAGGTCTCGTGTGTCCTCGGTAGTTAATTGGTACCTCGTTGTTAATATTAGTATAATATAACTATAATGGGATAATGAATAGTTACAGTTGTTAGTTTATATAACTGAGCGTAGACGTCAGATGAACTTGAACATAGGTTCCGCAAACTGCTATGATAGATGTCCAAAGGACATATCCTCGGGTAAGGCTTGGCAATATAGAGGTATGAGGAACAGGGTGTAAAGTTCACTCATCCCTCCGACCAGACGGGTGCTGTGTCTGGTGGGAACTGCCCGACGGTTGATGTCAGGACGTTGTATATACAGTGGCCTAAAAAGTTAGTTAATTTTTTTTTACTTCAACTGTAATGCCACATTATGATTAAAAAAAAAAATCAGGTACTCCTGAGGGACTACTTGATTATTTTTTATGATAAGTCAAAGGTAGTCAAATTAGTCAATAACAACGTTATAGCAGTTCAAACATTCGGATTACTATAATTTTAAACCATAATGTGGTGTGTCACAGCTGCAATGGAAAAAAAAACTAACTTTTGGAGGCCACTGTATGCTAGTTGCGCGGTAAAATCTGCTTGCGCGATGCAGGATTTTGTGTGACGTCAGTGCGATGCGTAGTTCGTATGTGGCGATGTAGATGCCGCCGATGTGTCTGTTGAGCCTGTATGGGTATCATCGTAGATTCAGAGCTCCCAAATAGGTGACCGTTCCAATGCGATTTTGAATCAATTAGATGAACACTATTCTTTATATTGACACATGATCATTAAACCAGTTTTTAGCCATTAAAAGATACCCATACCGATACAGTACCGGTCGAGAAAGTAGTCTTTTTTGGACGGCATCACACCGCCTGATGATATTTATTCCTATCCTCATTTAATTACATCCTAATAGTTAATTATCTGCTCCAATAACCCTCTAATGCGACAAACTAATGTTTCCCAGTGGACACATCTCCGAACTAGGAATTTATTAGCTAATTAAACTCAGACGGGCATTCGCCGAGTGCCAGACACTATGTCAACTTGATCTCAAGGACAGAAATCTCTGATGTCTCATAAGTTCACAACTGGTGACCCCCGTGACTTTGTCTGCGGTGTTGTTTGTACTTAGGACTAGGTTATTTAAGGATTTAAATGGCCTAGTGATAGTGCGACAGCAGCCTTTTACTATACTGAGGGATTTTATAAGGGAGGCATGTATTTATTTATTTAATACTTCAAGCACATAATTGTACAGAGGCGGACTTAATGCCACAGGCATTTTCTACCAGCCAACCTTTGGGTGTGATGTAGACATAAAAACGTTTGTTTACGTTTCGTTTTGTGGGTGTATTAACTTCTGGATCCCGTGTTTTTAGTGTCACAATTTTTTTTTTTTTATCATAGCGTAAAGCTACCCTTTTCCTGATTCTCGCTCACGTTTAAGGTCTTCCTGTAAGTCTTTCCGTTTTTGTAGCACACTAAGAGGAAAATCTTCTTTAAGGTATATATTTGTATCCTCCAGCAACTTTTATTATTTTTTTTTTTTAAGTATCTCTATTCTCCTGCTTGTTGTTGTTATTGTGACAGCCACAGGTCTGGTTTTACCTGAGTTTTTTTTCCGATCCTATTGACGTGTTCAATTTCCCATTAAAGGGTCCCCATAAAATCCCAGCGGGCACATGGCTTGTAGATCAAGAATTTCTGTTACATTTGCCTCAATAAATTACGTTTAACTATAGCTTGAACAGAACAAAACATTTCAAAGATAACACCATTGTTAAAGTACCGTTTCAGTGCACCAGACGCTTGACCTAAGACATTATGAAGTAGAAAGTACTCTTTAAAAGGTTCGCAGTACCTATGTACAATCACGTGTAACAATTTGAGTTTGACAGCGACTTTATTTGATAACATTAAGGACGGTTTTCGACGTCCTTAGTTTCAATAATGCGTGCGGCTAATAGTACGTACTCTCTAATTATGTAGAACGAATATTGATGCGCACGCCCCATAACCTAGATAGAACACCTTTAGAGAAACCTAGGTAGTAAGAAACATTGTATTAATGTCTGTTTGGTAATAGGTTGCTGTTGAATGGAATTGAATGCGGTTTGTAATGCCGGATGATTGAGAAAGGTATTAGAAGGTATGCGGTATGTAATCCCCCCGAGTGTCGTTAGGTTATGGAATCTTAGCTATGTTATTTAAATCATAATAAGTACACACTTGTTCCGTATGGTAGTTAGAAATTGCGGAACAGCATTTCTTCGATCTATTCCCATCCAATACCAAGACCTAATACCATTTGGTATTAGTTTATTTCCGAATTTATTTTGTATTCTCAACGAGTACCACATTTTAAAACCAATACCAAAACAAGTTTGAAGAAATTAGGTACAGTCAGGTTCAGTAAAATTAAAATGCTTTCGAGTGATTTTAAGTAATGTTTAATCAAGATTAGGGTTTGAATATAAATCAAATATTGATTTTTTCTTTTATTTTGTAATTTTTAGAAATTTAGAGATATTAGATATTTTTTTTTTTACTATTCCAAGTCTAACAATTTTAATATTATATACAAACTTTATAAAAATGTATCACTTTCACTGAGTATGCACCACCCGCCGCAGGCTAGGAAATGTACTGAACTTAGTTGTCTGTCTGAGAACAAGATTTATTTTGCACTGAACTCTGATTGGTTGCTTCGAATTATAAAAAAATAGTCAAAAATCGACCCTTTTTCGCAGGTAAAGAGAAATGATTCATTTGAACTACTTATTTGTTAGTTTGGAAAGTTTTAGACTTTTAGCATTCAATTACGATAGTATAGTATGTAGATGTTAGAAAATAAAATAAAACTTTGTGTAGCTGAGTGTACAAAAAGTCACGTTTTGGTATTCGTTAGTAATAGATTTTTTATTTAAAAAAATGTGGTACTCGTTAGGAATAGAAAATAAATTCGAAAATAAACTAATACCAAATGGTATTAACTCTTTGGTATTGGATGGGAATAGATCATTTCTTCGATATTTATTTTATAATTATTTGGGTAGTGAATATAGCAACCGATATTGTATACTGTATATCGTTATAGACGAAGTGTAATTAAGGCTTCAACCGACTAAAATCACTTTTGGAAGGGGCTACGAGATTACCAGCCGCACTAAAACGAGTGCCCCTTCTATGATACACTGTTGCTTTAAATCCTGACCCTAATAACCTTAATATACATGATATAGTTTTAAACAGTGCGCAAACTGTAACTATGTATTCAGCACATGATTCTAGACCCCCTAGCGAAGAAATTCTCGTCAGTTATCAAAAAAAGTGCAATACTTACGCGGGTCAAAATGTATGGCAGAGCAATTTTTTTTTTATTTAGTAATAATTAATTTAAATAATTTTAATAATTCATTATTTTAATATTTTTTTTTGTAATTTATTTTAATTTATATTTTTTAATTTTAAGCGGTCGAAATCGCAGACTGAAGCTAGTATTTTATAAACATTTAATAATTTTAAAACAAGCTACCAGACACATACATGAAGGTAGTCATAAAATCAATCAATTGAATAGTTCAGTTGTCATGTCAATCAATGTTTTGACGTGATGTTCGAGCATCATGTCTAGTTATCAATCATCATCATTGCTATACATAAATCCATTTGTCACGGCTATTGTCTGATAGGCACATTATAGACATGAAGAGGTTTATTAAGAGGCTATCAATCAAGTCAGTCTATCGCAGGCCATTGCTGGATAAAGTCCTTTTCAAAGTTGAGCCTTCATGAGGCTATAGTTTTGTCTGAATAGGCTGAATAGTTTTTGATTGGAAATTAATTAAAGAATATGTTACAAAATGTTTTGGTACAACAATGAACTGATAAAAGTAACTAATTGCTTGCAATCCTTTTTTTTAATCTAATACGTTATGTGTAAAAGTGAAAAAATTGATTTAATGAAACACCTAATAGATAAGGTTTTTGGCAAATTAATATCGGTTTTTTTACCTTGTTTGTACTTTATAATTCCAATGAATTAATAATAGTGTAACTTATGACTAGTTAATACTACGACAGAATATCAATTTTATCGATCAATCTTCATTCGATTTTGGTCACAGAATTCAAATGTTGCAAATAAAGTAAGGAGTAATAAACTGCAACCACAAATCAACAGGAATGCCATTAAAAACAGTACAATTTTTAACTTAGAATACAAGGTACAGTGAGTGTGGTATATAGAAGTACTTATAATATATGAAACTAAACTCACCACCAATTTGCAAATGAACTGCATTTTGGTCTGCTACCTCACTAGAGTTTCATTAGGCACGCTGCTCGCTGTCCAATGCCATGCTAATATTATATACAGGACTTCTTTTAACTCCCAATTTGTCTTATTACAGGAGCCGTCATCGAGTACGTCGTCGCGTCATGGCGAGAGAGCACACCACGTCAAGTCTCACTCCAGAGATTTGGGCAACAGTCCACTGTCAGCCAACACCACAGGAAACAGTTCTAGAGAGTAAGTAATAATGCTAGATAGAGATACTACATAAGCTCTGTTCAAATTTATGTTTCCAATGTAATTTCAAGTTAAACAAATATCAACTTTATTTTAATGGTAATTAAGTTGATTTCAGATTGAGTAGCACTATGGAAAAAATTATAAAAATGTTTGAAGTTGTAGCGTAAACTGAACTTTATTGTGTGGGAATTAAAGTTATTTTTCTATAAACTCTTATTGTTTATATTATTGGCAAGTAAATCGCGAACGCAGATTAAGCAAAATTAACCAGCTTATGCCCGCAGCTTAGCCCGCGTTGAAGGCTAATTCTATCAACCACCACAAAAACACGGGAACGTATTATTGGGATAAAAAGTATCCTAGGTCCTATGATCATAGTTTACCTGTGCGCCAAATTTCATCGAAATCCGTTCAGCCGATAAGGCGGATAGAGGTAACAGACCTTTCCATTTATAAATATGGATGATAATGACCTATATTCAAAAATAATACTGGATTGGACTGTCTCGGTTGCTATAAGTGCGATTTCTGAACATGGGGTCCTGGGAAAGATTTTCATATCGCGCGTTTTGTGGTCTGGGTCGGCAGAAGATTGATGGTAACTTGCCCTTTTATAGCAAAGGCTTTAAAAACATTACCGGTGATATCAGTGCATTAAACTGCCCACCCTTCAGTCAAGCAGCCGTAAAGTTGTGTGTGTCACACCAGCCGATCGATTCTGTAAAAATCTCACCGTGAAAAGTTAGGTGAAGTGAGCTGTCAAGAGTATCAATCCCTAGCATCAGGATGACACTGACAGCTCACTCCACTCTCACTTCACCTAAGTTTTCACGGTGAGATGGTTACAGAATTGCACTGCAGATTATTTGATAGTAAACGATAATCGGTATGATTCTTATCAGTTAAAGTTCTAATATTGTTTATATTGCATTTATCAATGTTATTCTGGCTTTATCTATTCAAGCATGACTGATTTCGACATCTTCCTGCAAAATAAAACACAACAATGCTTTTTATTTGAAAACTATGTTTTGCCATGATTTGGAGCCAGACATAATTCGACATCTGCAAGGAAAAACATCGTAACTCATTTTTAGTAAATTTTCAGAAGAGCGCGTCAAACTTATACTTAATCATAAAATATAATATTAAAAATTATAATCATAAAAAGTATGGCCGTTCCCCCGTTGCCTCTTTTCAAGGTTGGTTGGCATTAGGACTTAACAGAAACCCGAGAGGTTTTTTTTTATCTTTGACGCGCTCTCCTGAAAATTTATTAAAAATGATTTACGATGTTTTTCCTTGCAGTTCGATATTATTCCTTCGTGGATACTTTAATGCTAATAAATATCTTGTCTCCTTATAGCCTGGAAGACTCGCCACAGAAGAAGATATTACCAGGTCTGATAGCGCCGGGCGAATATGCGAGCACGGTCTACAGTCCCAATGTATCGTACGCGCTCTCGTCGGCCGATGAGTATGGCTCGCCGGCTTATAGAGGTAAATAAATATTAAATAAAAATAATTATTAGAATTGATGGCAATATAGGCCTGTTGGTATCACATGGTACTTAAACATCACTGCCTCGTTGGTCTAATGGCTGCAAGCGCTACTGCTGACTATGAAATCCTGGGTTCGTTTCCCGGGTCGTGCAAATTGTCATTTGGGATTTCTCAGTAGCAGCCGGAGTCTGGATTTGGGTCAGGTTGGTGGCAATGAGCTCGCCCGCCGTTACATGGGACTTAAACAAAGAGAGAGAGAGAGGTACAGTCGAGTTCATTAATATATTGGCAGTGACAAAGTTTCAAAATATTATAAGCATTAAAGTGATGATAATTTTAACGCTTATATTATTTTGAAACTTTAAATGTGCAGACGCTAGCAGGTCAACCTACCCCAATCTTTCAAATTTCTTTGATAGATTTTCAACTTTAGTGCAAAGGAATAAGGTTCATATTCAATTGGGAAAATCTGACAGATTGGGGTAGCTTGATGTGCTGGGTCGTTGGTCGTTGGTCGTACGTTAACATTTTATTTATGTCTAAATTTGTATAGAACTATATGATCATTTTAGCGCTTATAATATTTTGAAACATTTTCACTGCCAATATATTAATGAACTCGACTGTACTTACCTCTACCTAAAACATCGGAAATGATAGGCGTGATGATATATTATATATACGAATAAGAATGAACGATCTAACTGAAGAGTTGTAGTGACATACCTAGAAAGCTTGCAGGCCATCGTTTGGCTGTCGACACAGAAAGGTCCAGCCTAGGAAATATTTTTCACTTTATGGTCGAAAGAAACGCCCGGCCAACGCCAGATTTTGTTTAACATTCCAGAGAATAAAATATTTTCTAAGCAATCGTTTTTTGGCGTTTCAGGTCAAGATGGGGACTATTCAAATCAAGGTAATTGCATCAAAAATCTTTGTTTTAACTGCGATCCATCGTTCACACAAAAATACATAGACAGTCGTGACTTTTTTTTATAATTGTTTTTTTTTTATTTTAGACTGTGTTTAGTTTAGAAGGGGCCCGTGGCTAAAAATAACAGCCGCACAGGTCGATCGATCAGGTTAAGCTACGCTTACCGCGGTTGGTCTGTGGATGGGTGACCATCTTTACATACTGAGACCCCTCCGTGCCTCGGGAAGCACGTTAAGCTGTTGGTCCCAGCTGTCATTTGTGAATCATTGACAGTCGTTACGGGTAGTCAGAAGCCCGAAAGTCTGACAACCAGTCTTACCAAGGGGTATCGTATTACCCAATAACTGGGTTGTGGAGGTCAGATAGGCAGTCGCTCCATGTAAAATACTGGTATTCAGCTACATCCGGTTAGACTGGAAGCTGACCCCAACATAGTTAGGAAAAGGCTAGGCAGATGATGATACTGTGTTTAGTTTAATTTGTGATCTTCCTGTGCGAGTCGCAATAAATACTTTTTCTTTTTTCTGCAACCGCCGACACTGTACTCAAATACACGAGCGGCATGTCGTTAAAATCAGTCGCCGACGCGTCGCCGGCTGCCGCCGACACGCGTAGACGGTTGAAGTTGCTTCTGTCGTTGATGTGTGTCGCTCGTGTGTCATCATCATCTGCCGAGCCTTTTCCCAACTATGTTAGGGTCGGCTTCCAATCTAACCGGATGCAGCTGAATACAAGTATTTTACATGGAGCGACTGCCTATCTGACCTCCACGACCCAATACGATACCCCTTGGTAAGACTGGTTGTCAGACTTCGGGGTTCTGACGACCCTTAACGACTGTCAAAGATTCACGAATGACAGTCGGGACCAACGGCTTAACGTGCTTTCTGAGGCACGGAGGGGCCTCGGTATGTGGAGATGATCACACATTCACGGACTAACCGCGGCAAGCGTAGCTTAACCTGATCGATCGACCTCTGTCGCGTCGTCCTGTCGGTCTCTTTAACTTCTTCAAAAATCCTCGAAAGTTATTTATTTTAATATGTTAAAAAGAGAGTCAGAATATGCAGAAATACCTACAGAAAATGACAGATTGGTTTTAAAAAAAAAACTCAACATTATTATCCAAATCTGTTTATCAACTACCTGTGACCCAAAATTTCCCTGTGCGTTCCTATTTGGTTATTTACGATACATAAATTATCAACTCATTTAATTAAAATATATGGTTACATATTATATCGACAATCATTTTCCTCGTGATAACAAGCAGTATTAAATACACATTGGCTTTACAAATTCTCTAAAAAACATTATGTTTAGTGTACATTTAAACTTTGTTTTAACCACAGTTAATATAGTGCCAAAATTAGAACGATGACTATAAATTAGATAGATCAGTTATTAATATAAATTGTGGCGGACAATATAACAATAAAGTTCTGTGATTTACAGGAAAATATAATAATATATCTAGGTATATATATTATAAATCGAAGTTACTTTTTCTATGACCGCGTTGTTCTTCTAAACTGCGCGACGGATTTTGATTGTTGCAGTTTTCACCAAATTGTGGAGAATTTATTACGGTAGCTTTTTGTGTGCGTCATATAAATGTAAAACTTACATATTATAATCTCATACAAGAAGTATCGGTGTTTTTTCAAGTTGTAAAAACCGTGCGGGCGGGTCGGTCGTACTAATATTATAAACATGAAAGTTTGTTACTCAATCACGCTAAAACGGCTGAACGGATTTGGATATTATAATCTTTTATAAATTGGAGCCTGGTTGGTTTATAATCTGAATTAACAGAAAGGATACTATTTATTTTATCCCAGTAGTACGTTCTCGTTGGATAATTTTTGTCTACCACGCGGGCGACGCCACTGGCTAGTTTTAAATAAATGCGGTTAGGCTAAATCATTGTGAAACTAAAAGTTTTGCAAAAAAAAATAGTAATGCAACAATCACTTTCACTTCAATTATTTATTGAAATAATGTAAGCCGCTTTATATAATTATGTCCTAGTTATCTTTTTTTAAACACGTGTTTCTGCAGTAAATAAACAACTTTTCTTTCTCTTTCTATACATTACGTAGTACACTGACCTATGGCCGCTGGTCTTTGCTAGACTGATAAAAACAATTAAAAATTGATTATAAAATACCGTTTATTTTATAATCAACCTAGCGACCCGCAGCGGAGGGTCGTATAAGTCGTAAAAACATCGGGATTTCTTTATTAAATGTAAGTTTAATATTAATTTAATATACACATAAGCCTTCCGGAATAAATTCTTTAAATTATGGCGAAAGCCGCATCAAAATCCGTTGCGTAGTTTGAAGACCAACGCGGTCACACACGAAAAGCGACTTTGATTTATAATAAGTATACGTATACATATCACAAAGGAACAAAATTAGACTTTTTTTTGTTGCATGGAATTTCATGGCCGTTATTTTCTAATTCGAGGTTGCCGATTTCAAATCTACCTTCAATTTTTCTCTAACAGCTCTAGTTTGAGATACAGCTATTGGCCATATTTTTGTACTAGTTAAACTTAACTTTCATGAAACCGAGCTGTTTTTTTTAGTCTTTTTTTACAATGTCCACGTCGAGAAATATCTGTAAAAACGATCCCAACTATTTCTGTAACATCTGTGGTGAATATAAATTCAAAAATTGTAGACTGTGTCGAAGTTCGTGAAACAGGTGTGTTTTGATTACTTTGGAGTTGGATTTCCTTCGGACACCCGCTACAAGTACTGGGTGCCTCATATGGTATGTAAAACATCCGTGGAGTCTTTGAGATTATGGGCGAATAAGAAAAGACCTCATTTCGTCACTATTCCAAACTTAAAACTGAGAACAAACTTTAATTTTCAGCGTTGTGAGCGACAAAAAAAATGTGTGTTTACCATGAGAACAATGTAGTACATCTTTATCTAGGTGTTTTCCACACTCGCCTACGGCTCGGGAATAAATTTCACACTCGGTAAAAATGTACTACTTTGCTCCCTTGGTTGGTAAACAATATTATTATATATTTTTCTTGAAAATCACGTTTTCATTATGTCTCAAAAAGTAAAACTAATACAAAAAATCGGACTTCAGATCTAAAATCAGCACCCCGAAATGTTAAATATTAGTCAAATATTGAAATATTATGTGAAATATTAGTCATAATCATAATATTTCATGCAACAAAAATGCTGTTCCCTTGTGTAATGAAATCGAAATGCAAAACTGTGGTAAAGTTGACAGCCAGTATTCGTTAATTTTAATACGGAAATATTCCTAATAAAATACCATATTGGTACTTAATAAACCCAATCAGCTGTGACAGGAGTATACTACCGTGACGATTAAGTTACAACTTTGTCTTAATGATATATTATTATAAAATCTTAGCTTAGAAGTGTGTCAAGTGTCGCCTCACTTAATAATATACCAATATTCACTTCCATACGTTTACTTCCGTAGTTCGAAACTGACTTACACTACCGTTTTAGAATATCGTCGACATAAATAAAACCCTACCTTTCAATTATCATCATTCTCTTGCCCTTATCTCAATTTATTTGATGTCGGCGCAACAAATGTCTTTTTCTACCACACTTCTCTATTACTCGTTATCTCGGTAGTCATCCCCTTTCTAAACATATCATCATTCACACAGTTCATCCATCGCTTCTTTGGTCTTCCCATACTCTTAAGTTTCAATCGACAGTGATATTATAGAAATTGAGTTACAACGCCTCTTTAAAGTTACGGTATGAGTAAACGTTGGATTTTTGTGAAAGACAGGACAAAGTTATTTCATAAATTAGTGCTTGATGCAAGGCAATTCAACTCACTGATCTCACCTAGCTAAGGCAAGGGGTTTTTAGAATTTGGTTTTTAGAACCTCTATAGTGACGTTCTTATAAATAGTATTCTTCATATTTTTCAACAAACTCCTGTAAAAATGTACGTGCTATTTGAAGACGAGAGCGACGGAGCGAACGTGACGTCATCAAAGGCGATGGCTGCCATCGCACACCTCAACACCAAGATCGAACGCACCAAGGACCTCATACGGCTGGAACAGACTATACGGGATGGTAAGTTGAACTTTAATATACATATTTATATTAACTCTTCAACGCTTTGGCACTCGGCAATATTGTAGCTTTCTATTATTTGATGAATTTTTGTAATCGGATTAGTAATTCCAGAGATTACTCTTAAAAAAATCAGCTGTTCCCTACATTTATGTTCGTATAACTCGTCAAAATGTAGGGAACAGCTGTTTTTTTTTTCGCGATTTCAGATTTGGTCCCATAGTAAAAGTTGTTCATAATGATGAGTACAATAACCTCTTAAGAGGCTGTTAATGTTTTTCCAATATGTTAGTTGCGTGGTAAACTCTGCTTGCGAGATGCAGGATGTTGCGTGACGTCAGTATGACGAGTATCCGCATGTGGCGTTGTAGATACCCGCTATACACCAACTATTTTAGATAAAAAAATAATCACAACATTATCATCTTCCAGACAACGTCAACGAGTACCTGAAACTAGCAGCGAACGCAGACAAACAGCAACTGCAGCGTATCAAAGCAGTGTTCGAGAAGAAAAACCAGAAGAGTGCGCTGTGTATTGCGCAGCTACAGAAGAAGCTAGAAGGATATAACAAACGGATCAAGAATTGGGAGGTGAGCATCTTAATATGGCTTCATATTGATTTGGCTGAAAAGTTCTTCAAAATATTAGATTATTCACCGAGGGCATAAAGCAGTGTCTTTTATCACTGGCGCCATATTGAATCCTGAACATAAACGACGGCCTAACATCCGGCTCAGGAGTTAAGACGTGAATCCTGAGTGAAAAGTAAAATCAGTTTAATGAAATAGGTTTTTACTACCCAGAATTTAGGCCTTTTTGTAAGTGACGGTACGTGTAACTTTGCGATTCAAATATTGCATTTGATATGCGTAAAACTGCTTTTTATTCTGCATTCCCAATTAATGGGTGCTTGATGTCCCACGTTCCTTTCGGCATTTATTTTTAGTTGACAATCGCAACTCTCTAATACTGTAAGACATTATAGATTTTAACTTTAGTGTGAAGTTCTTTGCCTCACAGCAACACGGGACCAGCGGGCAGGCGCACAGGCAGCCGAGGGAGGTGTTAAGAGATATGGGACAAGGGTTGAAGTGAGTGAATTTGGTTTAATAAGGTATATTTTTGTAATTTTTCAGTTTATACACTAGTTTTGAGTATTACTTTTCGATGACTACATTTCTTTCTCTTCGAAGGGTTTTATGGGGCATGATATCTGGAAATCTAATGCCTTCTTGCTCCACACTACATTACTAACTGATAGAAAAAAAGCATTGTTTTATCATTCCTATTTTTTTTTCGAAACATGTACATGTAACACAATAAACGCAAGCCCTGAAAGTAGTTTGTTCATAATTGACGACTTAATCGATTTCAGTAACTTTTGATATAGGTATTTTTTTTTTAAACTATGTATTTTTCATACTGACCGCCGATTAAGCTAAATAAAATTAAACATTATCTTAAGGCAATAAGACTCTATTTTAAATGCAACACGATTTCCTTAATAAAAATAGCAAGCTTTAAAAAAAATAAGTTTTGGTCATTGTACTATGCTTTTAACTCAATACTCTAATTGGGGTGTATGAGGTCTTGCTTTAATTATGTTACACCTTGTAGAGTCTGCAAAAATAGTTGTATAGTAATTTTTTTTTACTACAGGCTAGGCTAGAAATAAACATCTGTGCGAACATCATTTACTTGGGATGAAACATACTCAGGGTATCGCTTGCTCACTGACAGTTAGCCGTCAGTTGCAGCGGGATTGTCCGAAAGGGTTACCGCTACCCCGGAACACAAAGGGCTAAGCAAGGAACACGGGTGGGTTTTCGTCAGTAAGAGTCTGACTCTCCCTTTTGCTCCACCCAGAGCGGGAGGGGTCATTTGATGATTTCCCATCCCAAAAAAAAAAAAAACCGTCAGTTGGCAGTTGACATCATTGTTTTTTCACACATTTTGAAATTGACGCTTGGCCGACTATACGTTTGGTGTAAACGAGACTTACGTACTCAACACACGCATAATATTGATTAATTTTTTTATTACATACTAAGCTACATTATCTTTTTATTTATTGGACATAAAAACATCGACAAAACTAAATCACCCTCTACTTCCTCAGGAACGTAGGCGGTAATATTCGCGACGGCATCACAGGTCTCGGCGGGAGTGTCATGGCGGCGCCTCGAGAGTTCGCGCATCTCTTCTCTCGTTCTAACCGCTTCGGATCAGCTGACAACATCGCACAGCTCGCCGGTCTGTATATTACACTACTGTTTAAGTTGATAGATATAAGTAGGCATAGATAAGAATAAGGATCTTAGAGTAGTTAGATCCAGTGGATTGTACAGTTGGCATAAGTGTTAGATGATAAAAATACAATACTTTCGAAAACGTACTGAGGACTAACGCACTGACTATGTGATAACGTTGTCATGACGTGGGATAACCACGTCAGAAGATGAATTTTCTACACCTGTTTTACCGGTAACGTCAATCGATCCAGAAGCATGAATTAAATAAATTAAACCCTTAGTTATCTACTGGATTTAACGAATAAGTAAAACAACACTTGTGTCTAGGCTGTGGATATACTGAAGAGTCTTCATAGCAAGAATCTGGAAATAGTGTAGTATGCGACGGTTGTATACACGTTTCTACGTGTGACCGTCGCATAATAACACTGTTTCCAGATTATTATTTTTTTTAAAGAGCTGTTGACTAAGCACATATGTGGTGGGGGACGGGAAGCATATTGACGCGCTACAATGGATTTATACTCCATTTACAATAATATTAGACATTTAAACAAACCTTTTTTACCGTCCGTTCAACCAATTTTGACTTCTATTCCGTAGGCATAAGGATGGCATTGAAAGCAGTAAACAGTTGCTATTGTAAGCACTTTTTTTTTGCTTTTAATGACATCCTTATGCCTACGGAATATAAGTCAAAATCGGTTGAACAAACTGTAAAAAAGGTTTGTTTAAATGTCTAATCTTATTGTAAATACATGATTCTGAACCCCCCTATGTTGACAACATTCGTCGGTTATTTAAAAAAAAAATCTGTTCCATAAATTTTGATGACACGTTTCAATGTAATAACAGGTGTTTTTTTTTTTTTTATAGCCGATAAATCGTTTCTACTTTAGGGGATCTAGAATCATTTGCTGAATTCATAGTTAAAATTTGCGAGTCGATGTCTATCTAAACTTCTTTCATGTTATTATATTGCTACGTAATATGCCGTAACGTTATTTCAGACAGTATGCCCAGAGCCTATGTGAAATAGATGTTTGCTGTGTGACACCTGACTTGCAGACTTGTAGTCATCACTTTACTGTTAACTAACATACAGTACACATCTTCCAATACAGATTACATTCGTCATGTATTCTAGACTCGACTACAAAATATTATGAAGAAAATACTTGTTCAACTTATTAGTATTAGTGATATAGTTAGAAGTTATTATTTTTATTTTTAATCTTCTTTTCTGTTTCTGTTAAACCTTTTTATTTCGTATACAGCAAGTATCAAAAAGGTTTGGTCGAATTTAAGGATGTGGTACGGACCATCAAACTAAACATTTTCTCCATATGACCAATATCGCAATCGCGAATAAATTACCATGCGTCCCATCCAAACTTCAATACCTATTCGTCCCAAATGTATGGAAAGGATGATATTTTTTTGTCGATTAAGATATTGGTCCCATGAAAGAAATGGTTCAGTTTGATGGTCAGTACCACATCCTTAATGTGACCACACATTTCTGATACACATTGTAGGTATACCCTTCGAAAACGTTTTACTAATTCTTCAAATAAAATATTTTTAAAATTTAATTGTAAATACTGCCTTTATTGTAGTCAGTACAGCTTTGGTTGTTCGCTTATTGTTTATTTAGTTTTTTTTTACGATTTTAGTTACCATCCTAAACATTTTCCGGGTTTATAAATCGAATATACGATTAAAAATCTACATACTTGCTTTTACCATGATGTTTTTCACAAATATCCATAAAACATGATTTCGAAAAACATTTTAACCATAAAATCCACAAATCAGGTTACTTGGATAATACAAGTTCATATTTCAAAAATCAGTTTCCATTGTACATTATCATCAAATGTTTCATATACTTCGGTACCATTAATTAAGACACAATATACGTTAATATAATAAAAAATGTATTTTGTCTCACAGAGAACACGGGTCCTTGTGAGTATATAATATATATATATAAGTGTAGACCATCTGTATTTAACTTCATTACATCATCTACTACTATTTAAACTAATAGTTAAAAATTAAACATCATATAAAAATAAAACTTTAATAATTCTTCATTTAGTTTACGGGTTTAAATTGGTAAATAACCTTCTTCGTTATTAATATTTACGGTTCATTCACTTATTTATTTCGGATGACCCCGACTAGTTTCGAGCTCGCTACTTAGTCATGTGATCAGAGGGGCAATACTCAAAATTTTAAGAACGTTCACAGTCTGATCTCAGTCTCAATCTGTCAAAAATACCTCTCTAGTAATTTCCCTACATTTTGACAAGTTTTTGACATTGATGTTCGCTGAGATGAGATTGCGACTAGATTTTGAACGTTTTTAATTACGAGAATTGGTTTTCAGCTCCGTTCCAGTTCGAAATTAGTCGGGAAAACCTGAAATGCATAAGTTTGTAAACCGGTAAACATGAATAAATGTGAAAATAACTCACAAAGGTGATAATAATAATTATGAAAATGAAAAATAACCTTTTTGTTACTCTAACCTTAAAATGTTTTACCAAATTGTCAAAGCAATTGAGATAATTATCAAGTGTGAATGCTTGCCGTGATTACGTTCCTATGTAGTTACTTCGTATTATGTACCTACCTGTGTTATTATGTCGTATTTAGTGTACTTACCTATAGAGATTCCTAGTTGCACATCCGCCAAATAGATGCACGAGATGTTACTGTTATAGTAGTAAAGTAAACTTCTTCCGATATCTAACGAAAATAAGGTAAAACTTAATATTGGTTCTATATAAACTCATGTCTTTTCTCCATGGGTATAGGCAGAAATAACAACAACAAAAATGTTTAAATAATTTAAAAAAATAATCGCTGCCACACTTTATTAGACTTTTTTAAATCATATTCGCCTCCATACCTATCTTCTAGGGAACAATAAAGTATATCAATCAATACAAATACGCAAAAAGTAATTATGTTCAAAAGAAATCATAAAAATAAACAATCCTATTCAAATCTTTTCACACAAGCGTTTAAATTCTAAACAAAACACGTCTGCCACAGACAATCTGTAGAGTATATTTATGTATGTAGGTATGTACTTATTATACTCATGGTCAAACTAAGATAAAAACTGAATGATCCATCACGCGGTAACAGCACGTACTATGAGTCATCACTTTGTTAAACTTATCTATGAAGAATTTTTGAGGAATGTAGACCAATTACCATTAAATTATGTAAAAAAAACTTAAAATCAGTTTTGGAGGTATATTACATGACATACATACATACATACACCCGAAAAATTTACCTAATTATAATTTATAATTTAAAATCGCATGAAAATATTGAATGAATTTGTTCGCGTAAAATAATTGTTAGCTTTGGGTATAGTGTTTTATCAGTGAATGAGTGTTTGTATAAAAGTGATTGTGTTTCCTATCGCGTTGTTGTTACCGACTTAGTGATCTTCCTAAAGAGATAAAAGTTTTTGACTAAAATGTGAATATTTAACTTTATAACGGATTCTAGTAGATTTTAGAAGATAGGAGAAATATTAAAAAATAAGTACTTTCTTTAATGATGACTTGGTCTAAACCGAGACTATAATATCATGGTTAAAGGCCATTTGTAAACTAGATTTGTACTTCTAGTATTAAAGTTGACCCTGAAAAAATGCCTAGGCTTCTTAGCCTAAGCATTTTTAGGATACTCGTTATCAACATCATGTTTTATCTTATTACACGAATCAATCACATTTATAAAATTGCAACGAGATGAGCATTTACACAAATACTAATAATTCGCTGCCTAAACACCTGACGAACTCGCGGTAAACAAATTATCACTCACTATCGCTAAATATTTGACAGCATATAGTATCGCTGTATCGTTCGCAATCTCTGCAGTCTGCTAGATAATAGTCTAACTCCAAACAGTTCCTCGCCAGTACCGTTACTGAATCAGTGCGAAGAGCTCGTGATGCAATGTTGTTTAATAAGTGCAAGAAATGCCGCACGAAATGTAAATAGTTTTTTGTTTTGTTTTCGTATGTGCATATAACGTCATTTTGCGACTAAGATTTTTGTTCGTACTGCTTATCGTGTGTTATAATATGTCTTTAAATGATGAGTAATTTGTAGCTGCCTGATTATTTAAATGCGGATAAAATAACGGTTTCAGAAGTTGGTAGTAATCTATAGAGATAGTATTCGGTGTGTAGCTGTAGAAAATTGGTAAAAAATAAATATATTTTTCACTTATTTAGTTACACGATTATAATAGGCTTAGAAATTTCATAAAAATGAAGTAGGTATTTGTCATTTTTATTACATAACTTAGTGATACCCTAAACTTTGTCGCCTTTCGTAGCACAGTCTAAATGTACAATTTTTATCTGTATAATACACACATCAAAAGTGTCTAGGGATCAACATATATTTTTGCAATAACTTTTCTCCTGATTGATATTAATTAAAATTTTCTTTAAGGATTCATCAAATAAAGTGTTTTCGTTTGTCACAGTAACGATAAACCAAGTCACCTTTGCATTAATAAAGAAATTTGCCATTTTCCTAATAAAGGGATTTTTGACATTTGAACCACTAACACAAAAGTTCGAAAAAAAGACTGAAATAACAGTTTTCTCTAAAATTTTATTGGGTAACTTAAACAATTAATAATCCGTGTTTCTACCGCGAACACTAACAACACAAGAACATCGGTTTGGCATACTCAAAATGAGTTCATCCAAATCACGCTGTGGAATGGCCGCCCATGTTCGTTGCAACAACAAAAAAAGGTCTTCTTGCGACTGGATACCCTCCATATTCGGCAGAGCTCTTCTCTGTAGCATATCCCATGCATGCTCAATCGGGTTCAAGTCTGGCGACTGAGCAGGCCAGGGCAGGACATTGATCGCTAATTAAGTTCCCTGAAGAGTGATGAAGCCTCACGGCTAACATCATGGCGGTTATTGTTGGAGCTCTTCGAGTTAAGATTTGAATGTATCGGTCTTGTCTCCGTGTGGTGCAGCAATACCGTCCTCCATGGCGCTCAGCCACGGTACCAGTGCTTCGGTAACGTGTCCAAAGTCGACTGATAACACTCTGACTTGTATTCAGAGCTAAAGCCACAGTACGTTGCCGGGAACCAGCTTCTATCATTCCCACGGCTCTGAGCATTTCTTCCCTGCTTAAATGACGTCGCCGCTCCATAATAACGTTGGTTTTAATCAGTAGTAGGGAAACAGTAGCACTAATAATGTCTTCAATGCGTTGTATGTTTTTATAGGGAAAATATTGACAGCTGATTTTCATCTTTTACTCGAATTTGATTCACAGTTCCTGATTCAAATTATGAAATGCACCAAAAAGGATCCATATACATTTATAAAATCATAAATTTATTACAAAGCCACATCTCAATCTCAAGAAATCCGCATAAAAATGCTTGATCCCTAGACACTTTTGATGTGTGTATTATGTGTCCACTTTACAAAACCTCCTTACATGAATCCTTACTTCTACAAAAACTTACTTCCATACTATACATAATACCTCCTTACTAATAAACGTTGTTTAACGTCTATACAAAGTGTTGAAAAATTAACCCGTAAAAGTTTAAGAGGTGCTTTAGACCATCGAACTGAACAACTTTCACGATGGGACCAACTCTGAAATCACGAAAAAAAATCAGCTGTTTCCTACATTTTGGTCAAGTAGGTATTGAAGTTTTGTATTAAACAGCTAATTTTTTTTTCGTGATTTCAGAGTTGGTCCCATAGTGAAAGTTGTTCAGTTCGGTGGTCTAAAGCACCTCTTAGGCCGCTGCCTCGAATCTTGCGGGCAGCGGGGCGGCGGCGGCGGCGGCGCGGGAGCGGCAGGATCTTATACGTACATTTAAATGGACCGGTTCTCGAAAACAGCGGCGCGGGAGCGGGCAACGAGCGGTGCACTCAAGGCAATCGGCCACCGCCCGCGCCGCCGTTGCTGCCGCCCCGCTGCCCGCAAAATTCGAGGCAGCGGCCTTAAAGCTTTACGGGTTAATTTTTTAACACCTTATATAGTTACCTACACAACGCTTTGTCTTCTTCTTTCGAAAGTCAAATCACTGACGACTGAAAGAGAGAAATCGGTGTGTAACTATTCATCTGATATAAGTAATACGTTTATTAGTTAGGAGGTAAGTAGCTGTAGTAGGCACTAGCGGTAAACACGCATCTATAATATTAAGTAAATCACAGACCACATAGTACTCACACCATTTGTCTAGTAATTGCTATGAACCCTGCTTGTCATCTAGCCTACACACACAGAATAGTGATCTAATGGAGTGATCATGCGCTTGCGGCGATATTTGCATATACATGCTGATATTGTCGTGGCCAGTTACGAAGTGTTTTGTGTGTTATACGTTGATTAGAAGAAGTATTGCATAAATTATGAAAAAATAACTTTTTATTACAACGTGGTTAGGATAGTTTTGGTTTCAGTCCATTGAATAAGAGTAATAAACTTAAGGCAAGACTATTATCAAACCATGTTTAGAATAAAACAGAATGCGTGTAGTCTATGAAAACATTCAATCATACTTACAAGGGGAGATATAAATTACCTGTAATAGATGATACACTACGGTTTCAAATCAGAAATAAGCAAAAAAAAAAATATTAATGCGTTATGATTTAATATTGTTGTTCATAAGCAACAAAAGCCTTATTTACAAATGTTGCAATACTATTTTGAATCAAGGTAACCACAAGCATGGGCACTCCATTAGCACATTACTCTGTTCTTAAATACAACTGTCAATTTGTGTTGCTTATCATGCTGTGTCCTTTTGCACGCCAGCGCCTCCTCACGCGGAGTTAAGAGGTAAATAAACGTTTTTATATACAATACGTTATGTACAAAGGTAAATATATACATTTATACATGTAAGTGCAGTCTACAATACATATTACTGCTGTAGCTAATCAGTTGAGTTGAAAACTTAACATGGATTTGACTGTATTATGTCTTGTAATTTATTTATTTCTATCAATGATGCTTTAGTTCAAAAATATGCCATAACTGCATATTTTTTTAAATAGATTACTTGGAAGGCCCTTTCAAGGTACAGACGCCAGCCTAATAAGCTACTACAGTCAAATTTCTTTAATGGATTTTCAACTTTATCGCTGAAGTATAAGGTTCAAAGTTGATTGGGAAAATTTGACAGTTTCGGGTAGCTTGATGTGCTGGCGTCTGTACCTAAGATATTTGTCTCAAAATAACGTAAGTAAAGGAAAACACCGTGAGGAAACCGGCATGTCCTAGAACCAAAAATTCTAAGATATGTGACATCGACCCGCACTATGCCCGCGTGGTGGATTACGGCCCACTCCCTCTTACAGAGAGGAGGCCTGTGTCCCAGCAGTGGGAACATTATAGTCTGATTATGCTAAACCTAAGTAGGTACTTAAATAAGTTGAAAAGCCTTTTGCTTTCATTTAGTTTCACTTGAACACAAACTAGTAAAGCTTCTCGCAATAATTGGCACAGATTTTATGTTTATACAAAATTCTTTGCAGAAATTAACGTAGGTACTAACATATTTTTAGTTTCGCTAATTTAATCAAATAACGGGCGACTGAATGATTAACTTATTAATGAGAAAATAATTAGTGTTTAAGTTATCGGTAGGGTTTCTTAGAATTAAGAATTTTGTATTTTTTATTGTACCACCAACTTGAAAATATAATAATTATTCTATCTCTTTCCACTGTTCTATGTATAATTCAATATTTGTCTCTTTCACCAAATTCACAAAAAGCACAGATTCGGCCTTTAGGCAGTGACTTTTTGTTAAAATATCAATTTAGTTCTCTATCACACAATTTATTTCAAATTCACACTCTTGTCTTTCTACTCAATGATAATATTGATAATACACAAATACAAATCCTTTAGTATGTTCGATTGTTCGTACATCACATTATTTTTCTTTTAAACACTCCAAAAGTCAGTTTGTGACCGATCCTTCCGAGCAAATTAGTTTTGCACAAGATGAGAGAAATTTTTCCCCACTCCTATTCACGTTTATGTAAAAATTATCTCCCACTCTATCTATTCATATGCCTTTTTCTGACAACCTCTCAGCCTGAATGAAACACTTATGTAAATGCCTTTAGAAAAAATCATAAAACCAACTTTAATAACATGGGCATAAGGGAGAATGCCGAGGACTCATTTGCATTTGACCGACGTTTTTGTAAATTACCTATTTTCATGCGACGTCTGCGTTGAAAAGTATAGACTCATTTGTTTTCACTTTTACCCATTTTTACGGTCTTTTGCGTTCTCCCTCTCGTCCTATGTATAACGCTGCGAGGTTCCTTTGGCGCGTGGCGAAAATTAGTAGTAACACCGTCATCTAGTTTTGTCAATACAATTTGTGTGATATTATATTTACCAACAATGCCCCTGTCAATAATATCATTCGGGCGCCAAAAGATCCTGGCAGCAATCTAATTATAACCACCATGTATTGAGTATTGCTACAACGTGGTAGCGAACGCGTCGTCCGAAGGCTCCCGTGCGTCCGAGGCCGGGGAAGCGGCGGCTCCACGGGGCTCCACACTGCCTCGGGCTGCGACGTCTCCTGCGCCCAAGTTCTCGCCAGAAGCATCGCCTAGTTCGTCGGTAACCAGCGAGGGGGTGCCGTGAGTATACACCTTTAAAATGAGACACGCAGCTACTAGACGCCGGCCGGTGACTCACTGGCTCCTGACAGATATTTTGACATCTCTAGCGACAAATCGGTTGTCAAAATCTATGTGTGGAGGTGAGGTTTTCTAATCGCCGGTGAGTCACTAAGGCGTCTAAAGTCGCTGTATGTGTACCTACCATATCATCATCTGCCTAGCCTTTTCCCAACTATGTTGGGGTCAGCTTCCAGTCTAACCGGATGCAACTGAATACGGGTATTTTACATGGATCGACTGCCTATCTGACCTCCACAACCCAGTTATTGGGTAATACGATACCCCTTGGTAAGACTGGTTGTCAGACTTTCGGGCTTCTGACCGACTGCTAAAGATCTACGAATGACAGCCGGGACCAACGGCTAACGTGATTTCCGAGACTCGGAGGAGTCTCGATGTGTAAAGATGGTCACCCATCCACAGACCAACCGCGGCAAGCGTAACTTAACCTAATCGACCGGCCTGTGCGGCTGTTATTATTTAGCCACGAGCCCCTCTATGTATGTGTACCTACCATAACAGTCTATTAATCCGAGTCTCGAATAAACAGGTTACTTCTGAGCAAACCTTCACTGGTAAAAAAAAATAAGGCAGTAATTCCGACTTTGTAGCTATTTATATGCTTAAAGGAAAAACATTAATTTATTAGTTTAGGATTTATGTTCTGCACTCATTATATAAGCCAGCCTTAGCATCATACAGTTAATGTGGGTTTTCTCGTAGAATCCAACATTGACTTATACAGGGTGGAATTGAAGTCATGGGCATTATTTTAACCTAAGGCACTACTCACGATATTGATTGCATTAGGGCTATTAATACGCAAATCAAAAATATTATTAATGCAAGTAAGGAAAACCTTAAAAATGTAGTAAGTCAAATTGCACAAGGCTTATTATTGCAAATAAACACTTAAAGTAATTAAAACAAAATATTTCGTTAACGCCAATAAATGTTGAAGTATTAAAATCTTAAAGCGCAGTACAGCGCAAAGCGAAATGTAAACAAACATCAAATAATAGTAATAACTTCATAGAGCGGCCACCCTGCGCGCGCGCGGGTTTTTCCTTACAAGTAATAATAACAATGGGCTACAAGATATGCCGTCCGGCGGGATTCCCTGAACTCTCTCCGTCCCGCTCCCTCACTCGCAAAAATACGAATATCACCCCCGCGCGGGGTCTGCTTGCCTCCGAAACACGAACCCGGAACCAGTGTCATAACGACTGCGCAGGTGCGTTGACGCGTAATTGATTTATTGATCCCGTGACGTAATCGCCGTACTTGCCTCGCGTCATACGGTGCTTGGATTGCAGTGTATTAAGTGTTAGTGTAGTAATTGTGTGTGTGTTTGTGTACACGATGCCTCGACCGCGTAATGTGCAGGCTAGGTACACCAACCAACAATACCCACAAATGGTTGTAATTTACGATCGCACAAGAAATTTAGTATGAACTCGTGAAATGTTCCATCGCCGCCGACCCTATTCCTTCACGGGGTCTCATTCCACCAGAACCACTCAGAACCTGTTGGATTTTTCGTCTTTTCACGTGCCAGCACATGCACAAGCTCGTGGAAGAGCACCCGTTTACCCTCTGTCACTTTACCGACAAATAAGGTTTTTCAAAACAATCCACAAGCTAGGTACGTAAATGTTTTTTTTTAATGTATATTAATTGACGTAGTTTTGACCGTCCTAAGCCGGCAAAGTACGAAGGGAAAGTTGGAATTTATTATGAATCAATTCATTGGCAACTTACGAATGTCACGTGAGTCGGGCGGGGTCAAAGAATTCACGCCCAATGACGCGTACGGCGTAGTGTACCTACGCATTTGCTATCGAGAAGCGCAAAGTATTTGATACTTTGTATGACTTACTACATTTTAAGGTTTTCCATACTTGCATTAATAATATTTTTGATTTGCGTAATAGTAGCCCTAATGCAATTAGTATCATGAGTAGTGCCTTAGGTTAAAATAATGCCCATGACTTCAATTGCACCCTGTAGACAATATGGCTATAGAAACTTTATCAATCATGTTATGTAATTAACTTAAATATACGAAGAAAGATTAAGTTACCCATATAGTGGTTGGTCCATGTGGGATTACGGGAACAGGAAAAATAACTGTGTTATACTGATAACAAAAATATTTCGACACTATCTGTTGCCCGCGACTTCGACTGCTGTTTTTTTTTTGTATTTCATCATTTTTAATACCGTATCTTGGATATTTCCAGAATGCAAAGGAGCCTGTGTCCTTCTCTAGGTCCTAGACCACCTATCTGTCAAATTTTATAAGGATCGGTTAGTGGTTTAGGCGTGAACATGTCAGAAAAACAAACAAACTCACTTACGCATTTTTAATATTATAGTTAGAATATTTATTTATTTATTTTATTATTTATGTACACACAGTAAAATACATAGGGATATCACATAATTATAATTTGAGTACAAAGGTACTAATATTAATAAGGATAAAGGATAAGTACTATAAGTATAGATTATTTGTCTGTGGTCCAGTTGGCGGGTCTCTATTGGCTCTGGAATGAATGAGCAATTGCAGCAATCTTATTTAAGTTAACTTCTACTAACAACAGTTCCAATATTAATGCATAAAATGGCGGACAATCATGTCATGTATTGCTACAGGTACCCAGCACAGCCCGGTTCAAACAACATTTCGGAGACGACGTTTACGTTGAAGCCGATACTGAACGAGCTGCGCGAACGCAGGGAGGACTTCGAACGGCTGTCTGAGAAGATAGATGCACTGAAGGTATGAGATTACTTATTTATTCTGATGTGATTCATGGGAAGTCGCATGTGTGTGGTTATTTTTTTATAATACTACTAGATTTTGCCCGCGACTTCGCCCGCGTGAAGTTCGGAAAATATGACCTTTGTTTTTTTACGCAGTACACGCCAGTCGGCATGATTTTTTCCGACATCTTCAACATTTATCGTCATATTTCAGCCAATTTACAAAAGCTAAATCTTCCACATGAATCACTTCGTCCGTTGTTGAAAACCGTATCAAAATCCGTTGGGAAGTTTTTGAGTTTATCGCGTTCAAACAGATATACAGACTCGCCTGGGGGGGGGGGGGGCTTTGCTTTATCCTAAGTAGTGATTACGGTTTGAATTCATTTATTTCTAAAGATTACAAATCACTTGTACAGAAATAAATACTAAAATTACTTGATTTATTAGCTCGTAATATTATAAAGCTCGTAATATTATAAGCTCGTTTGAATAAACCAACCCTTGACGTGGCGTAACTGAGACTCTTTAGGCCAAGCACTCAAATGGAAGAGGTTATGGGCGCTGCATAACACAACCATTCGATATGCTTCCGCGCCGACTCGAACATAAATCGATGTTAACGAAGGAGTCCTCTAAACGCTGTTCAGAAATACGAAGCCTGAAAATTTTGTCAGTTTAAATATTACAATAATCCCGAAGCTGAGCTATTCATCTGTATTTTGTAGAACCTGTCACAAGAGGTGTCGTTCCTGTCGGCCGCACTACAGGAGGAGCGCTTCAAGACTGAGCGGCTGGAGGAGCAAATCAATGATCTCACTGAACTACACCAAAATGAGGTAACATTCATCCTTCAAAATATGTTATTAAAACAAGACTAATGGCTATTTAGGCTTTATCTTACTTGCGCAAATTGTAGAACCCAGTGGGTAAAACAGTACAACGTGCGATCAGTGTGCTATGGTCTGACTTCACAAGTTTTTTTGCAATCATATACAGGTTGGTAGGGACGGGACATCGACGAGCAACCTCTTATTACGGATTTAGTACATAATTTTGAACCTTCCTTTTTATGGTGCGCGGTGGAAATTCTCATGGAATTCCTACATCGTGGGCGTGACAGAGGGGCATTCCGGACTCTTACCGGCTAAAACCACCGCGGTGTTCTACCTCTACCTATGGCCGGGGGTGCAGGATTCGCATAAGGTGCAGCGCAGACGGCACACTTTTTATGCGATCGAGTCTGTGGCGCACAAAAAGTCTGCATGGCGCGCAAAAAGTCGGTCGCGGATTTTTCACAGACTCAACGCACACGACGCACATATTCGGTCATTCTGTCGGCAGAGCTGTCTGTCTTTTTAAATGTCTATCATGATATTCTGCCTTAGAAGTATCATAGTGTCCCGAAGTGCCCGAATTACACGGATTTTTTGTGCGCCGGACTTTTTGCGCGTCGTGTGCGTTACTGCATATAATTGCATAGGTTCTATTTTCACAGACTGAAAAGTGCGTCACGGATAGTCTGTCGTCTGCGCTGCACCTAAGCATTCGACGCTCCCCTGACAGGCCTCGACCCGCTGTTCCTCAGCGGGTCCCACTTCCCCGTGCAGCCATTCCTTTAATGGCCGCACCCACTCTGTCGTGGCGTGCGTGGCACCTGTCTAGTCGGACAACTGACGCCCTTATTCCGCCGCCCTTGAAATTTTTTGTTAAAAATATTGGGTTCCATAGATTTAAACTAACAATACTGGTATATGGGATACTAAAGACAAAGATATCTTGCACTTATACAGTTGGTGTGAAATAGATGAAATATCTTCTAATAAGTAGAGATGCACCGAAATTCGTTTCACATTCGGTATTACCGAAGTTCGGCAGCTTTTACCGAACTTCGTCTCCGGCCGAATTTTGGTTAGATCTGCCGAATGTCGGCCGAAATTCGTTAGCTTAAATTAATTTAAATACGAAATGGAAAAGTGAAAAGAATTTTTTTTTTAATGAAATCTAGACCAAATGATAATTTGTAAGTAAATAGGTAACGTGGATGTTCGTTTTTGTTTTTATTTCCGTAAAAAAGAAACAACATCACGTATCAAAAATATGCTATAAAAAAAAAATCAATTGTAATATTATTATCTATCAGCAAGGTAACATAACATTCTGGGTGACCGCGGGTGGCGAGCGGGACGCGCGCGTGAGTGAAATTACAAGCTACGACGAGGAACGAACACGATCTGACCTGCCGATCGATTCTGTAAAAATCTCACCGTGAAAAGTTTGGTGAAGTGAGCTTAGAGTGAGCTGTCAAGAGTATCAATTCTAGCATCAGGTTGACACTGACAGCTCACTCCACGCTCACCCACCCAAGTTTTCACGGAGAGATGGTTACAGAATCGCACTGCTGTTCATTGAGCAAAAGCGCGCGAAATGAAACCGAAGTTCGGCAGAACCCACATTCGGTGCAACACTACTAATAAGTCAAATGTCCATGGGATTAAAGTTGTTATCCTGAATAGATTAAAAAATAAAATGTTAGATTTAACTAAGCAGTTCATATTATTTCCTTTTAGTGCGACGACGTGAAACGAAGATTTAATGCTTAATAGTCAACGTAGTAATTCATTGATGTCCGATTATGTGAATACAAAATGTTTCTTTTTCTCACGACCAGTACATTTTTTGAGATACACAAAACATGTGGGGTAATATAATAAAATATTAGTAGAGCAATTTTCTATGATATAGCTGATTTTTGTTTTAGATACCCGACCAATAATTTCTACGTTAGGGGGTCTAAAATCATGTGCTGAATTCATGATTACAGTGTGCGCGGCGATATCCTAGCCAGCCTGTATAGGTTTTCCATACAAAAAATGTCAGACATTAATTTCATGCAATGGATTAAAGATGTAGTTTTCTTTATTTTGTAGGTGGAAAACCTGAAGCAAGCTTTAACGGATGTGGAAGAAAAGGTGCAGTACCAGAGCGAGGAGCGAATACGAGATATACACGAAGCGCTCGACCTCTGTCAGACTAAAGTGAGTATATCTACATACTTTATGGGATGAAAATCTCCTATGAAGCCGAGATCAGTGCCTACCCCTACCATGAGTTGTTATCAAAAGCATACTCGCTAGCGTATTAACGTGGATCGAATAGATTTCGATAATGCTTGCACTATGTGTTTTACGGAGTCTTACGCAGGTGATAACGTGATAACGATAACGCAGTGAACCATTCACTTCTCTCGAGTGAACCATTGCTTTCTCACGGGTAAACCATTCACTTCCCTCGAGTGAACCATTTACTTCTTTCGAGTAAAGCATTCACTTCTCTCGAGTGAACAATTCTCTTGTTTTGAGTGAACCGTTCCCTTCTCTGAACCATTCACTTTTCTCGAGTGAACCATTGAATAGATAGAGAAAAATGAAATTAAAGGAGCAGATGAACGTGAATGAACGTTCATCTGCTCCTTTCATTTCATTTATCGATCATTCGGTAGGCGACTGAATGATATCTAACTGCCGATGTCCAACATTATTGGATCGGTTCACTAATGAGCTCATTTTGTATTCAGACGTTTGACTTCAACTGGAAGCTGTCTAATAAAAGGCAAAAATGAACAGGAAGTGAAGCGTCCTATATCGGTTTTACGAAGTCAAGTTTCATTTTTTTTTTGTTATTTTGATTTTTTTTTGTTTAGGACAATATTCATAGAGATATTGTTTGTCAAAGTTCCATTTTTTCTTAAAACTTTCTTATTCGATGCCTCTTTAACAAAAAGGACGACAAACTTTGGGAATAGTTCGTAGCGAAACAAACTCGAAATTGACGGTCTCTTTTTAAACAGACCTAATCTTGGTCAGACCATGTGAGGACCACGCAGGTTACCGTTTGAGATGGTCTTTTGAGGAAAGAATCATTGCAATGACATTGTAAATTGGATGCTTCACTGATGATGCTATCTTTAAAATGTTTAATTATTTGTCCTAATATCATAGTTAATTGATATTAGGACAAATAATTAAATGTGTTTAGCGCTAAACATAATTAAAACATCATTCTTTCTATACACCGTTACAGTTTGATCGTTTTAATCCTTAAAAAGGGTCATTGTACTCATCATTATGAACAATTTACTATGGGACCAACCCTGAAATGGTGAAAAAAAAAATCAGCTGATCCATACATTTGTGTTCGCATAATTCGACATAATGTATGGATCAACTGATTATTTTTTCAAGTTTTCAGGTTTGGTCCCATAGTAAAAGTTGTTCATATTGATGAGTACAATGACCCCTTTTAAGGATTAAAACGATCAAAATGTTATGTTGTATAAACGATAGGTAGACACAGAACTACGATTTAAAAGTGGAAAGTGCAACAAGGATGTTTTGGCGCTTGAATGAAGATGTTGTTAAACATTTGTGTTGACGAAACAAGATGGCGGTGTTAGTTCTAAAACTTTGTAGCTTTGTTAGTGATTTGAGTAGTAGCCTCAGTTGATAACGCCGGTCGCAGATCAGCAAGCTGGAGCAGTGGATGGCGGGCGGCGGCGGCGGCGGCGGCGGCGCGGGCGGCGGCGGCGAGGCGGGCGCGGGCGGCGCGCTGCCGCCGCGCCTGCTGCTCGTCAAGCTGCTCAACGTGGCGCTCACGCTGCTGCAGCTGGCGCTGCTGCTCGTGGCCACGGTGGCCGGCGTGGCCATGCCTTTTCTGCGTACTAGGTGAGGACCCCGACTAACACCACTCATACTGACGTCTCGTGTTGTATGCACACTCATATACGAGGCGTAACATAATAAACACAAGTCCTGAAAGTACTTTGTTCATAGTTGACTACTGAATCGATTTCAGTAACTTTTAATATATAAAGGTAGTTTTTCTAAAATTTTCGTCGATTAAGCCAACTAAAATTAAACCTTATCTCAAGGCGATAAGACTCAATTTTAAATGCATATAGTAATGCTAGTGTCAAGACGATTTTCTTAATAAAAATAGCAAGCTTTAAAAAAAATGTTTTGATCATTGTATTATGCTTTTAACTCAATACTCTTTTTTATAATTGGGGTGTATGATGAGGTCTTGCGTTAATTATATTACACCCTATATACCGACAATATTCTTAAGCATAACAAACATACCGCCTTTTCTTCCCAAACCAGCCAGAATGGATAGTCCGATAGATATAAAAATTTCAAAACAAACTTATATTAAAATACTAGCTTCTGCCCGCGACTTCGTCCGCGTAAATTTTTTTTGTTTCCCCGACTCACCCCGTCGCAACGTGTCGCCGGCCTGCGCTATTACTTCGTTTTCGCTTGGCGAAAACTTCAGACTTTTTTTCTTTTTGCTCAACTTCTAAGGGTCCTAGCGTCAAGTTTAATAGAATATAGCCTTCCTCAAGAACTTGGCTATCAAACGCAAAAATATTTTTATATATGCGACCAATACTTCCAGAGATTTAGAGCTGTCAAACCGTGTTTCAAACAAAAAAAATCTTCAGCTTTATTATTAGTATTATTTTAAAACTATGATATCTCCTAAGATATACATTGAAATCAAATGATGTCAGAGGCAATTTTGTTCAAAATTAAATACATGTGATGAATAACGTATTTATTTGGATAAGGATTAATACCATGTTTATAAAAACACCTTCGCAAATAATGCATTATTTTAGAACAAATTTGGTTAGCATAAAAGAGGTTATAGTGAGCTAACCTTAAAAGATAGACATATGCTGTCGCGGACTTTTTTTAAAGCTTTTAAAGGGGAACAATTTTGTCATATATGATTTTTGCGAAACTTTAACCGTTTACGCAGCGCACGCAGCGGAAGCTCTCAATAGGAAAAAAATCCCCCGATTTTGAAACATTCTTCATTGGTGCTCCGCTCCTATTGGTTTTAGCGTGATGATATATAGCCTATAGCCTTCCTCGATGAATGGGCTATCAAACACTGAAAGAGTTTTTCAAATCGGATCAGTAGTTCCTGAGATTAGCGCGTTCAAACAAACAAACTCTTCAGCTTTATAATACACACATCAAAAGTGTCTAGGGATCAACATATATTTTTGCAATAACTTTTCTCCTGATTGATATTAATTAAAATTTTCTTTAAGGATTCATCAAATAAAGTGTTTTCGTTTGTCACAGTAACGATAAACCAAGTCACCTTTGCATTAATAAAGAAATTTGCCATTTTCCTAATAAAGGGATTTTTGACATTTGAACCACTAACACAAAAGTTCGAAAAAAAGACTGAAATAACAGTTTTCTCTAAAATTTTATTGGGTAACTTAAACAATTAATAATCCGTGTTTCTACCGCGAACACTAACAACACAAGAACATCGGTTTGGCATACTCAAAATGAGTTCATCCAAATCACGCTGTGGAATGGCCGCCCATGTTCGTTGCAACAACAAAAAAAGGTCTTCTTGCGACTGGATACCCTCCATATTCGGCAGAGCTCTTCTCTGTAGCATATCCCATGCATGCTCAATCGGGTTCAAGTCTGGCGACTGAGCAGGCCAGGGCAGGACATTGATGTTAGCTGCGGCGAGAGTCTGTCTTACAACTCTTGCGGTGTGCGGTCGTGCATTATCATGCATTAACTGAAATAAGGGACCGATTTGCACTTGTAGAGGAACGATGACGTCTGATACAATCGTCTCAGCATAAATTTGAGCGTTGAGGTTGCCTCTGATCCAAATCAACTCAGTTCTTCCGCCGATCCAAATACCCGCCCATACCATGATGGTTCCACCACTATAAGGATGGACTTCCTGGCAGGATTTTAATCGCTGTTGGCGTCCAGGGGTTCTCCAGTGTCGTATACGTCTTGTATCCGGTCTCATACCAAAACGAGACTCATCAGAAAAGCACACGAAACGCCATTGTTCTTCTGCCCAATTTCTGTGTTCAAGAGCCCATTGATATCGAATCCTACGATTGTGCATTGCTATAGGTGGTACCCGTAGCGGTCTTCGGGAATGAAGGTTCACTTCATGCAAGCGGTTTCTGACTGTTTGGTCGCTAATTAAGTTCCCTGAAGAGTGATGAAGCCTCACGGCTAACATCATGGCGGTTATTGTTGGAGCTCTTCGAGTTAAGATTTGAATGTATCGGTCTTGTCTCCGTGTGGTGCAGCGATACCGTCCTCCATGGCGCTCAGCCACGGTACCAGTGCTTCGGTAACGTGTCCAAAGTCGACTGATAACACTCTGACTTGTATTCAGAGCTAAAGCCACAGTACGTTGCCGGGAACCAGCTTCTATCATTCCCACGGCTCTGAGCATTTCTTCCCTGCTTAAATGACGTCGCCGCTCCATAATAACGTTGGTTTTAATCAGTAGTAGGGAAACAGTAGCACTAATAATGTCTTCAATGCGTTGTATGTTTTTATAGGGAAAATATTGACAGCTGATTTTCATCTTTTACTCGAATTTGATTCACAGTTCCTGATTCAAATTATGAAATGCACCAAAAAGGATCCATATAAATTTATAAAATCATAAATTTATTACAAAGCCACATCTCAATCTCAAGAAATCCGCATAAAAATGCTTGATCCCTAGACACTTTTGATGTGTGTATTAGTATAGATTTTATTATTTTAAAAGTAAGTTATTTTAATATTTTGTACCATCCGGCCCCTAGTAAAAACATTCAAATTCAATGTAGTACATACCTGAGTGTATGTCAAACATAGAATTACTAGTTACCCTCTAAATAATAAGTGGATTTATCATCATTTAGTCCATATTCACCCACTGCTAGGTATATACCTCCCCTTTTTCTGCCATATTTCCCGGTTCCGAGCGTTATCGTACTGCGAATGTTTAGTCGATTTTTTCCATACAACGTATGCACCAAACGTGCAGTGCGGCGCCGGTGCCGCGCACGCACGTCAGCAGGACGGCAACGTTGCAAATTCTAACTGCAATAATTGTATGGAAAAAATCGACTAGCCGTTCACAATACGACAACCGCACCGCTGCGGCGCCGTAGCAGTCCGACACGAAACGTCTAAATTGAAAGAGCCCTTAAAGCTATAAAAACAGAAAAAAATAATAATGCCAAAAGGGCCTCAGCTCAGCATAATGTAATTTTGACGATAGAAAAGTGCTGATTCTCAGCCTAATTTGAATAAATGACTTATGTTTTTGCCAACCCCTTAGTAAACTCATACTTGTGACTAGTGATGGTAAATTCCAGAGAATATTCTTTTGGAAGAGAATTTAAAAGTTAGATGTCTCTATTGTATCGATCTTTTTCTGTCTCGGTTGATCTCGAGATGTTGATGAACATTTTACCAAGTTGTCAACAAAAATAAATAAATCCTCCATGTTTCCAGAATAATCTCCGTCGAAAAGAATATTGTCGATTGGAGAACATTCTGGATGAACAATGTTCAAGTTCAATATTTCGCTTGCAAAACCGACATCGTTACCATTTATTGGGCTTTTGCCGCTTAATAATCGTATAACTAATACTATCATCTCACACAAATCATTTCCCACATTCCAGAGTACGCGTTCTAACAACGAGTCTAGCAGTAATGGTCGGCGTAATGGTACTAAAGCAGTGGCCGGAAGTAACGCAGCTGTCAGAACACCTAGTGCGGCGGCTGAAAGAGTACCTGCTGGACAAGCATCACGACAGGTAATGTGCGGGGCAGGCAGGGGCATAGGGCTCTGGTAGGTAGGGGCGCAGGACAGAATACTGTGAAGTTAGGATCATTTATTTGCCGAAGTTGACAGCAATTTTGAAGATTCTAAATAGAACACTTAATGGGGCAAAACTTGATATCGTCGACCGTAGGTTCAATTGAGGTAAGGGACAAGATACCCAATGTCCCTTACCTCAATTGAACCTACGGTCGACGATATAATGGAACATTAATGCTACTTATTTTGTACGCACGACGAAATGTCAAGCTTACATTTCCAGTATAAGCTGACCTCTCATTGTACGAAAAGCCTATATACTCTGTGAGGTTACTTAAAACTGGAAATGTATAGCTTGGTATGTCATCGCGTGTACCACAAATCACCTCTAAACGTGTTTAAAACATCATTCTGTCTCTATTATCTTCAAACAATTGACGGAAATGATGTTTTAAATTTTAAAAGTTCAGATCTAAATAAGTTCGTAAAACTTCCAGAACTCAATGTTCTTTTGGATTCGGCGTTTATCAACACTATTATGCCCGTACTATAGAACCTCACACAGGTCTTAAACATTACTTAAAATAGTCTCAACCAATCAAATGGCTTTGACTAGGTAGTGAGTAAATGTTCTATAAATACGGGCAATCAGATTGCACAGTCAGACACTGTATCAATGGCAAAACCCTGACATGCTATTCAGATTATCCCTACCTTACAAGACAGTTTATCATGAGTTATTTACCTACCAACAATATCTGCCCCTACTTAGCAGTATTATTCAGTAAACACAAATAGGCTTGTCAACTGAAAAAATCTAATTAGTCCGTCCGTTAGATTATCAAAAAATATTTGACCCGTATTTTTTCTTTTGTTACGTAAACCAAAATTGACGAAGATACGACGCTTATAAAATTCTCAATACGTCACATCTTGGTATAATTTTTAGTGCGTTCTGACGTCACGAACCCCCACTCCCGAGTTTTGATGCGTTTTATCTTTGTCAATATTCATTGATTTACAAAAACAAAAAATACGTGTCCATTATTTTCCGATACTCTAACTGACGGACTAAATAGATTTTCAATTTATTGATGATGGAAACTAGCCTATTATGATGACCTATGTACCCAGTTTGAAAGGAGGCGGAGTAAAACGAAAGGTTACGTACGTGCCGGTCCAGTCTAGGGTTAACGTTGAGCGTTACTTAGAGAATAAACGATTCTAATTGAAATATAGACGAATATTAGATGATGCTGGTGTTTGAACACAGAGTTGAGTTTTATCAAGTTATATGTTCACGCTATTTTAACTGATAAGCAGGGACTTGAAACGTTACTCAAAATAACGTTACGCGTAGTTCCGGAACCGATATAATGTACCGTTCCACCAGGATCGTAACGAAATTAATTTCTTGGCTATAACGATACTGACAAGCGGAACGAAATGCTAAACTGTTCAGTAACAATATTATCAATATATCATTATGATTATAACGATAAAATAACGTTATTAATTTCGATACTCAATGTTGCCAGCTTTATGACATAAAAGATGGCGAAAAAGTATGAAGAATAACGTTACAAATGAATCTGTAACGTTATTACAAGCGGATAAGCTTAATGTTACTGATACCTATAACGTTACTTATAATATTGTTCTACGAAAATGATATTCTATAACGTTATGTTTTGTAACGTTATTGATATTTTTAGGTTTTAGTATCGTTACAAATTTTGGGACGTTATACGATAACATTAGTGGTAACGGAATGAAATTCATTTCGTTTTCAAGTCCCTGCTGATAAGTATGAATATTGTGGCCGATACCTAACAGTTTCTTAACAACTATTTAAAACTAACGACTGGGGCCGAGTATACGCGATTCAGCGTCACTGACCAACTGAAGCCGAGTATACTCGATCCAGCGTGACCAACCCGAGCGTGACGGTTCAGTTTCATTCAATGTTCACAAAGAGCGCAAAGTATGCCTAAAGAAGTTTTTACTTCCACAAAACTTGACTGATGCTGCTGGTCTGAAATAACAATCGATTTTTCGGGGACATAAATCATCGATATTGTAACTGTTCTTAGTATCGATATTCTTGCATCACTATTATTAACAACTTAATAAAAATAAAAAGAGCTGTTAAGGTGCCACTTTTCGATAATTTTTCTATACAAATTTCTGGAAATATTACTACACTGTTTGACATTGTGCATCCAAAGTTGAACATGATATATGAATTATCAATAATTGTGTCTACGGAAACAGAATAGTAAAATAAATAACCATTAAAAAGTTATGAGCCAACAAAGATTCGTTTTTCTTGCTATTTTTAACGTAACTTTGAGTGTAAATCTATACTAATATTATAAAGAGGAAAGGTTTGTATGTATGTTTGTAACGAATTGGCTCAAAAAGTACTGAACCGATTTTAAAATTCTTTCACCATTTGAATGCTACATTATCACTGATTAATATAGGCTTTTTTTTCTTTTTTTTTTGGGACGGGCCGCTATAAGTAATAAAAAAAATTAAAATCTTCAAAACCAAGTCCGTACCGACAAAACTCAGTTATCCAAGAGATCAATAAACTTTATTTACGAAGCCAGGCGAGACAGCGTCCTTTTTTTCCATGACCACCAACGAGTTCGAACTCGCGACTAGTTTACTCTTAAAGTAATCGATTATTGTGTCGATGCTACATTTGCTTTTATGGATCAAATCAAATTTGATTCAAGATAATGTCGAACTGATTCAATTTAAAACTCGACAAATGTCAAGAACATCTAAAGCCTGAATCTTGACTTCTCTAAAGAAAGGCTCTGTTTCCAAACATCAGCGAAATTATAAAATGAAAGTCGTAGATGATATTCAATAGAGATTTCTATTATTTTCAACAATCTATTGTACTTTAGTCACTTCACAATATTACTAATATATAAGCTTTGTTATGTACTATATAGTGTATGTATGTATTATAGGCAGAGAGCATCTTTTAGAGGGATATTGCATAGTAAAGAGTTTTTATACAACTTGTGATTATTTTTGGCTAGTTTCGATATTTATCGCGTATTATTGGGTTATCTTGTTTTCTTTAGTATGTTTTAAGGGGGAGCGCCACTGTAGCCCGCGAAATTCAAATTATCTTACGTTTTTTGCAATTTGCAGGTCAGTGTCAGGTTGTATTTTGAACAAAAATGATTCGCGAATCAATGACTATTTCATGAAATATCAACCAATATGGCTATATGAACTTAGAAGGTCGTATTCATGATTTTAATGATTATTATTCTGTAAATACATACTTGTTACGGTAGCGAATCATATTTGAATCAACGTACAACTTAACACTGACCTGCGAATTGCATAAAAACGTAAGTAAATTTGAATTTCAGGGGCTACATTAGCGGCCCCTTAATTAAAAATTATAGGTAAATTAATATTTGATTTAACCAATAAATAAAATTGCTGCATCGGTCTAAAGGATGCTAAAACCATATCAATATAATAATATGTATACCAGATAATACAAATATGTACAGTAATGTTTTATATAAATAAATGAAACGTTGTGTTGCCAGCAATAATGTAAAAATACATATTAATTTGTACTTTTTATATATGAACGGACGTAATTGCAATACTCTTTCCTTGTATTTATTTATTTTGTTTAATTTTAATTGCTTTTGTTTAATTTTCTTTTCTTTTTGTCCACTGCAGGTATGAATGCAAGTCATTATGTGGTTGATTTTGTCAGAATCAGCATCGCTAGTGGAATTTTAGGTGATATTGCAATTTTGTCCTGGGACAGCGTTATTGTATGTACGCCGACCGCGTTAAGGTAAATACTGCTTGGTTAAACTAACAAATACTGGTATATGGGATACTAGAAACGAAGATATCTTGCACTTATCCAGTTGGTGTGAAATGGATGAAATATCTTCTATTATGTCAAATGTCCATGGCATTAAAGTTGTTATCTTGAATAGATTAAAAAATAAAATGTTAGATTTAACTAAGCAGTTCATATTATTTCCTTTTAGTGCGACGACGTGAGTTGATAAATAACGAAGATTTAATGCTTAATAGTCAAACGTAGTAATTCATTGATGTCCGATTATGTAAATACAAAATGTTCCTTTTTCTCACGACCAGTACATTTTTCGAGATACACAAAACATGTGGGGTAATATAATAGAATATCTTTATTTCGAACACATAATAAATACATATAGTGTTAGTATACAAAAAATAACTTATTGCCTAGTGTTAGTAAAAATCAACGTCCGCACGAACTGATGTACAATCTGAGGGCCGAAGCTCTTGGCTACCGTTTTCAGGATGCTGTAATGCTGGATGTGTTTTGGCTGCCCCTCACTCTCCTCAGAAGCGACGTGGTTTTTTTGTATATAATTGCATAGAAGCCGTCGGTGCGGGCTTGCGCAAACATTTCCGACGCGCTAGCGAGGCAGCCTCAACAACATCTTGAAAGCATTGTTCTATTGGACGCGCAGGAGATCCAGCGATCTCTTAGTACAATTGACCGATAGACTGGCCGTGTACAAACTTTGGCAATAAGCCTTGAAAAGTGTTACTTTTACTTGGTCTGTACACCGCGCAAATCTACGGGACAACATATTGCTCCGGACCGCTAGAGCCCTGCGCTCCCTCTCAATGTCTACATCGTCCCTGAGGTCAGCGGCAAGACAATATAATGATTGACCATATTGGATTGAAGTCTCATAGTTGCCCAGTGCCCGGAGTCTGGATGTATGCCCGGTTGCCCCTTATTATAATAATTGGCGATATTTGGGTGTACGGTCACCAAGGAGATAAGTAACCAGGATCGTCAGATAAAGTTGAAATTTAGTAAGAAACCAATGGATGTTTTCGATTAAAATTAAATTTAATTAATAGAAAACAAACAGTTCATTTATCAAAATAAATTTTATTCGAAACCATTCATCGGTTTAAAGAAAGAAAGAAAGAAAAAGTATTTATTGTGACTCGTACAGGAGGATCACAAACTAAACTAAACACAGTCTAAATTAAAATACCAAAATAAAAAAGTAACAAAAAGAAACAGAAAGTCCTATACGAGGCCAAAAGGCTCCTATCTCAACATGATGTTGCGATATTTAAAAAAAAATTTTGCAGCGCTGGTATTCTGACAGGGCCCGTTGTGGTGTCACGGGCAGTTACAGAAATAAAAAAATAATAAAAGAAATAAAAATAAATAAATAACATAGATTACGTAAAATATTATCAAATAAAATATATCCGCGCCAGACGTAACCTCATTACTTGTCTATGCTTTAAGTGTCGTATCATAGACTATAGACACTGTGGCATTACTGTGACAAGCAAAAGGTCGCAGGCGCCGACCCTCCGGCAAAAATAAATAATTATCACATTACGGCTGTTTATTGGAACAGTATTACAGTTTCTTACTGAACTTCAACTATATTCGAAGAACCTGGTTACTTATCTCTCTTGGTGACTGGATTGGTACACCTCTGCTTAACCTCTTGCGGAATAAAGGCGATGATGATACGTTATGTGTTCTCATAGTTGTTTCTTTTTTACATGGCTTACAAAGTTTACTAATTAAGCAATAATTGTTATACTCAAAGTTAGTAAGCTCTCTGTTAACGTAGATCATTATTACATAACAATGATATCTATCAACTCACGCGTGGCGTGGCGCCGTGGTGTAAGTATACTTATTACAGTGATATTTCTTTATTATTATTATTTTAAGTGTAAAGTGAAGTGGTTGCACACGGTCCTAGAGGTCTAAATAATATTATGAGTTATTAAGAATCGCTAAGTTATTCGATTTATATCATGCTTTAATGCCGTATTTAGGGACGTCACTTAAAGATATTTTAATCATTAACTTTAATTGACAAGTTTATTTTGGAACGATGTCAGTCAAAAATACGCTGTGACAAGAGTCTTTTAGCGCTCGAATGACTTTGACAGGAGGGCGCTGTTGGGTAACATTTGCGCAATTTTATTGTCTTGTGAAATTTATTAAAAAAACAAGATGGCAGTGTTAGTTCCTATTTTGGCCACGCGCCTAAAAATCCTTGTAAAGATGCCAGCACATCAAGCTACTACAATCTGTCAAATTTCTTTAATAGATTTTCAACTTTATCGCTAAAGCTTAAGGCTCAAAGTTGATAGGGAAAATTTGACAGTTTCAGGTAGCTTGATGTGCTGGCGTCTGTACAACTATGAAAAGCCCGATTGAGTACATTTGAAAGTCAATTGCAGTGAATTGCAGTCAAGTGAACAACCCTGAGTGCGGCTGTAAGACCTATCATCTTAAATACTGACTGAATCATTCTTAGGGATGCGTAGTTCATTAATATTTTAAGATCATAACAAGCTCTAAATAATGATTTATCTAATTTAACGTAAATAATTCTAGAACTTTGTGTGGCCTCTTCGTTTAATTAGTGATTTTACATGAACAAAAAAAGGGCTGGGCCCACTTAGATATTGATGATTTATTCTAACGTTGTGTACCGTACGGTGTCGAAGCTTATAGCTAATTGCTCACAAACTCAGTTCTTAAATGCGAGAGTTGTCATTGTGTTTGTCAAACAATACTATGCTGTTAACGCCCTTTAATTAATTGAGGAAACGGTTAGTCTTATTGTAGTCTATGGTCATGTTGTCATTGTAATACACAACTTGTTTGACACACACAACCATAACGTTGGACAAGAATGACCTAAAAGGCTGAACGGTTTAAAAATCTCGAATCTGTTGAAACTTTTAAACTAACTTGTATTGTGTAGGTGAAAGATAATAATAAATTGCTTGATTGCGTTTGTACAAATTGTAGTTAATGGGGGAGGGGGGTGTTGAGTTGCCATCACAATGATTTTATATACGTTGCGACAGTGGTTCTAAATATATTCATTATTTTTTATATTGAATTTAGTCAAATATTCGCTAAAGACTACGTTAAAGTATGAATCTTGAATGTCCAACTTTTATATTCCATTGCAACTCTATGGTTTTCTAGAGCATAAAACTATGGAGTCTAAAACTTTAAATTCGGTTCATACTTTAATAGTTTTTATCATAATGACGTTATTTATTGAATTAAATTATTTATGAGTCGATTAATTGTCAAAAGTGCAGTTTATTTTATAAGTTTTATGTAACTTATCAATAAACTGTAGATAAAATTAATTTAAATGTGAAAATTACGATTACGTTTATTAGCGTTAATACCAATACGCATGAAGATGGTTTTTGTATTACAATTCATTAAACTATACATTTTTTACGAAAATATTACCTAATAAGCAATAAATCGAAATAAAATAGTTTTTGTCTACAAAGCTTCGAAATAGTTTTGGCTAGAGTCTTAAATAGATACATATTATGGTTGGTAACCATTCTCTATCGAGTGTTGGTCTCATAACTAGTTAATCCTTCTTCGTATTTTAATGAGAACATTCCAAAATTACTTACTGTGTCGAGTTTGGCAGATTTGATCATGTCAGGAAACCTTAATATTACTAAAAATATTTGGCAACAAAATACTTTTTAAGCTCAAAATGTCCTATTCCTAACTAATTATTCTTTCTAACTATACTGATCGATTCCCACCTTTAAATAAATATAGCTTTAATAATTATATTGTAATAATGATAGCCTAGACCTAAATTATGATAGCTCCCGGTTTCCTGACTAGCCTGAGACATAATTACAACTTAGATTAGATAACAACCCAGTTACAAAACATTTTGTTTCTCAAACAATCGTATACTATGCTGTAAATATATTTTTATTCAAACTCACTATTTATAGTGAAGTAAACAAAATTGTTATTAATTATTCTATTTTGAGTTGTACGTTGAGTATATGCAAATATTTCAGATAAAAATATAGGAAATGAATTGATTTCATATTGCTATCTATGTTTATATAAATATTTGCAAAGCCTTATAAAACACCAATACTGTATTAACAATGTTCTGTAGTAGCATGAATTGTGTTGTATTTTTATACCATTTGTTTTAAAGAACACTGAAGAAAATATGTATGTTGAAGTATATAAAAGTATTAATTTTCGTTGCCGGCTATGGATTGAATTAAATCATCACAATTTTATTCAAGTTTGTGTTTCATTTCGACAAAACTCCTCATAAATATTAAAAACCGGTCAAGTGCGAGTCGTACTCGCGCACCGAGGGTTCCGTAAAAATTTGTAGGTACCTATGTAACTACAAATTTACGGTTTTCTGATGTTTTCCTTTACTTGTGCTACATGACATTGCTTCTTGCCAAATTTCGTGATTCTAGATCAACGAGAAGAAACCTATAGGTTTTGATTTATTCATCTTTCTAGTGTCAAAATATGCGGCATAAACGGAACACAAACGCCCGTATCTTTTGATTGCGTTTTAGAAGTTTTTTTTTCATTGCTTCATGGGATTGCAGCCCTGAGTATTTGATATTAATTTCAACTTGATTAGAATTACTCGCGTTCCTGAGAAAAAGGGTCTGGACAGACGGACAAAGAAGTGATGTAATAATAAGGGTTCCGTTTTGCCTTCTGAGCTACAGAACCCTAAAAAATTTGGGTATCTGCATTTAACATAGCCGACCATTATTGGGTCAAAGCCTGTCTTGTTTTAGTGTTCGGCCATGTAGTAAAAATAGTACTATTCCAATTTGCCCCATAAATCTGTCCCACCACTGGGAAAAAGTAGAATGTTCACAATTTTCTCTTCCACTGTGTCCCATTTTGGTGGGGCAAGTTTCACTGGCATAAGCTCGCGAGTTCTCTTTTTCCCACTAGAAATACACATTTTTTTACGTTTCAGCAAAAGAATATCATCATTTCAGTCGAACGAGGTCCACAGTCGGACTGTGATCAAGCATCGCCACATCGAACGCTGCATTGCTTTTTATTAACTTTGAACGCCAGAACATAAACACATTGGCTCCACAAAAAGGACAGGGATTCCAAAACTTCATCGCTAAACAACTGTATTTGTCAGATTGGCAGCCGCGCTCTAGCTGCATCCGGTGAGACTGGAAGCTGACCCCAACATGGTTGGGAAAAGGCTAGGCAGATGATGAGATAAAAAAAAATACATCACTATTCTCGATCTGCTGTCTTGATTTAATGACGATGGCGTGGCCGGCCAGCCATTATTATGACTTCCTTGCATCTGAATTAGGGATATAGCAGTACAGCATGTAGCTTATCGACTGGATAGTATGCTTTATATGATTTAGCGCGAGGAATTTTATTTTGTAAAACAAAAAATTAAATTGAGCCGTCGCAGGAAGCCTGGCAGATGTGGATCTTGGATGGTAAAGGCGCTGATTAATTTGACAGGACTAAACTAATATTTATCTTCTGTCCTTTTCATAATTAAATAGAAAGAAAAATATGCACTGAACTTAAATTTAGTTTAGTTTATGAACAACAGAATCGGGGCCATTGTATAACTATAGAAAATATGTCAAACTGTCATAGATATTCTTCAGTTAAAAGTTAACCGACTATTGAAAAATCAGCGCCTGACGTAAATTGACGTACTTTTAGTAGCCAATTTTTTAATCTCGTCTAACTTGTCTATGAATTATCTAATTTCACAGGACTAAACGAATATTTTATCTTCTGTCCTTTTCATAATGAAATGAAAGAAAAAGATGCACTGAACTTAAATTTAATTTAGTTTGTGAACAACAGAATCGGGACCAAAAGCTGACAAACCTCAATCAATATTCCTCAGATAAAAGTTATTCAACTATTGAAAAATCAGCCTTAAAACTTATCATGTAGGTTTTACCATATTTTGAGTAGGTAAGTAGGTACTTTTTCAATTTTTATAATGACAATATTTTCCACGCAGTCCCTACGGCTCCGAGTGTTACCTATATCCGGTTTTTAAAAGAGCTGGAAAGCAGTCTGCTAAAGTTCTAAGAAAATAATACGGTGACTGATAATTAATGACCGATACTTAAACACGTGCTTGTACTCATGATAACAAACAACTTTTACTATGGGACCAAACCTGAAATTGTGAAAAAAAATCTGCTGTTCAGTCATTTATGTTCGCCTAACTGGTCAAAATGTAGGTACTGAACAGCAGATTTTTTTTCGCGAATTCAGGTTTGGTCCCATAGTAAAAGTTGTTATCATGAGTACAATCACGTGTTTAGGTATCGGTCGCTAATTACCAGTCATATAATAAAACGTTAAATTTTAAATACTTACCTACCTACTAATTTTATGTTTTGCCTCAAACCCTATTTTGCAATGAGTCTCACGTGAAAACGTGTAAGTTTCTCCATTGACTAGCTACACAACAAATTAAGCATCAATTAGTGGCTACTAGGCATATGAAAAAAATTAAACTCATTTTATTATAAACATTTAATAATAAAACTTCTTTCACAAACCAATACAAAAATATGATAAATTACAAAAAATTTTTCAACGAAATACAGAACGTATATTCAATTAATTATTCAATCGCCTTGTCTTCGTTATAAATATAGATAATGTTCAATCAAGGCTTAGTTACAAAAATAAATAAATAGTTTCTACTTCGCTCATTCATCAGGAGCGACAGAGACGGATTTAAGGAGTGTGGGCGCTAAATTCTCTGGTTTGGGCGGCGGCATCGGTTTCTCCAACACTTCGAGATGGTCAACTATCTCGACACTTACTTCAGGGTCCTCGTCGATATACTCCGGAGACTCCATTAGACTTCTGTAAATTATTATTATTTCCTATTTTATAACTAGCTGTACCACCGGCTCTGCTCGTGTTTACAAATATTCACATAAGCTATGTATGTGCGTAAGGATATAATCGAGAATCCAAAAACGAATGTTATCAAGACTTTGTAGTAGTTGAAATAAAAATTAAAATAAATTCCAAGGTAATTATAAATATTAGATGTTGTACTCGTGACTGTCGCGTAACGCGGATTAGTTCTTTCGAGGTCGAAATTAGTCGGGCAGATCCGAAAATACTAGTGAGCAAACATGACTATGAATTGAACCTGAGCACACAGGTGCCCAGATTGTTTTCTTGTAGCATTATGTTAGTAAGTGCTTTCTTAGTAGGCCCATCAATCTATCTTGATAATAAAATCCAGTAGTCAGTAATATCGCCAGCTATAGGATTGGTGAAATTTAACACAAATGTGCCCATGCTACGCAACATGAAATGTGAATCTAGGCGATTTTTTTCAACGGGTACTTTATTTTACGTTTCACCATTCCGTACTTGGCATTAGAAGCCGACCCAGCAAGCTCTTTCGTGGTTGGTGACCCAAAGTGCATGGAACTACTGAGAAAAAAAAGTCTCACTAGTTCCATGGAACTAATTGCTGGTGGAACTAGCGAGAATGATCCATAAAACATGCTGCGATCAACAATCCATTTGGCCTGGATCTGTTTTGGAACATGATTAGGGCAATGTCCCTTGCCAATATCTGTCTTTGAGAGTTAGATTCAGTAGTACAGTTTTGTGAGTATTTTCTTAAATATTTTTGGATTTTATTGCTTATAGTTAGTAGATCATACATACCCATCAATGGTCGTAGTGGAATTTTGTTGGCTGTAGACATAACCTGACCGGGTGAATTCTGACATGTCCCTGGAAATTTTAATATCTAATATTTTTTATTCTATTTGGTAGCATACCGATAGAATTATACATAGATAAACAATATGCAAAGCATCCCAGCGCTTTGTAAAACTAATGTAATTCTGACTTGCCTGCTGCGCGCGTGCCATCAGTTGCTGTATTGCCACATAAAATAAGGAATAAGCACCCATAAAGCGAATATTATATATTGCATATAAGAGGTCGAGGGATGAAAAATGAAAGAGTTTGACAGTTTTACTAATTCCGTTTTATTTTTAGGCTTACACATTCTTGTATACTTATTAATATTACTGATAGCTAGCATCACTAAATACAGTGGAGTAATTATAGTTATTAATTTATTAGATAGTTTGATTTCACGTTATATGTTAAGAAATTAAAAACTCCTCTTTGATTCCAAAATAAAAATCTAAAAATTACGTAACCAATAAAATCTTGAATAAAGCCTTAAGACGTCTAACAAAATAAAAATTTACAATAAAAAATATTATGATTGTAAAATATCGTTGTATCCCTCGGGAATGCCTAATCTAATAAAACGCTACAAAAATATTTCACAGAATATAACTTAAATAACATAAGAAAATATACATTTCTAAAACTAATAAATTGAGAATGAAATTAGTGTTAAAAATGCCGATGAAGGGGAATGCAGGATATTTGAGGAATGTAACATATTATAAAGCTACACATTATTATATATATATTTCTGTGATGGCGTTTCATATTTAGATTATCACATAAACAATTCCACATACACATTTATTGCCAATTCCCACACATAATAAGCGATTAATATCTTATACATTACGACCAATTCAACGGTAGACAGACAACCCAAACAGAGAGTTATGGTAAAATAAAATTATACATTCTTATAAGAATGTCAACGTGTTTTTGGAAGCCAAACAAATTAAACAGAATATTTTAATGCCTATATTTCTCTTAACGTTTCAATTCTCGGCTTAAGTACCCCAAAATCGGTTTACATGTACGTAAAACTAGTTTTTTTATATATATAAAACACAAAGTTACCTCATTACATACAACCGCCATTTCGTACTATCATAAACTCAATAAGCTTCGTTGTAAAAATGTATAAAAACATCGACGTGTAGTTAATACTAATCATTCATAAGTACTATTCATTTAAGCCGTTAAAATGTTCGGTTTTCCGTTAAAATACTTCATTTAAATATTACGTAATTGATTTATAGCAGACGTTGTGTCTGATATACTTAATAAGTTACACTTAATATAATGCATAGGTCACGTACAGACGCCGGCACATCAAGCTACTACAATATGTCAAATTTCTATAACAGATTTTCAACTTTATCGCTAAAGCATAAGGTTCAAAGTTGACTGGAAAAATTTGACAGTTTCGGGTAGCTTGGTGTGCTGGCGTCTGTACATAAATATTATTTATATTGTTGAAGTTAGCACGAGGTTGTGGATACTAAATATGATCATTTATATTTCAGCTATATTATTTTATTAATATTACAGCAATATGTCTCCCTGTATATTGAGGAAAGCAAGCTTATGTTCTAACTAAACAGCTTAAAATGATAAATATAACTTCATGATTATTTAAAGTTGTCATATATATTTAGTATTCGCAACTTCGCGCCATCCCACCTATCCAGCGACACAAACCCAGACAAGACAACACAAATCTTTTATAATTTGGAATGTAGAACATATTCAGTCGATTAAATGCTAATCGCTTTGGTATAGCGATTGTAATCGTTCGTTAAAACTGTGGAATGGGACAAAACTCATATAGTTAGCAGGGACGCATATATTCAACTTTAATACTTATCGATTTTATTTTTGTATATGAATCGATAAATTTTATATCGATTTTGTTTGTGTTTATTAATCGATTAGACCAAGTAATGGAACTCAATCTGAAATGAATTGAGCGACGCCTACCCAGCTTTGGTTCTGGCAATCAAGGCAGCTAATCACTTTAGATAATCCAATATATCAGGTTACGTGGTTACGTCGGATTGGCTGCCTTATGGAATTCATATGTGGTGTAAATAAAAATCTATTTTTTATATAGAGAACTGTTTTCACTTTCATTGTACCAGCAGGTGGGTATCGTAATTATTTCATTAAAAATTAAATGGCTGTATAATTTCAATACAGCCATTAAAACACCTTTATAGGCCTCTTACACTTATTACTATTAGTCACAAGTTATGCCTTATTGAGATAAAACCCCATACCTACTTGAGTAAGGGAACAAAGAACGCGCGAACGTCTTTATTTTGACGTGTGGTGACTTCTAGAACTAATTTTAAGTTGCACTGTGTCGAATATTGTTAAAAATGTTTATCTTGAAGTTCCTTAATTATTTGACAATGACTTCTCATGAAATGCCTTGTAATTTTTATGCCCATCAGTATTAAAAAGCTTATCACCGGTTACTAGAGGAAATATCCAAATTATCTTATTGACAATCCTTTTGAAACAACCATAAACCGACAAAAACAAATTGACAACACATAGACAATTCAGAATGCAAATATCAAACCTCTTTATGAACTGGCAACATTGACTATATAAAAATAACATCCCAACTCTATGGTAGAACACAAAATCAATAAATCATCAATAAATTGATTATATAATTTTTTTAGATGATAATCAGTAGGTAGGCTGAAAAACAATAACAAAAAAATATTTTTTAAATAAATTAGCTACTGTTTTGTATATAAATGTCAATGTTTCCAGCAAGACGACACAGTACGACGCTTACATCACAATATATTTATATCTTACTACATACACTCGGTCATTGCGAACTATCCTGTTAAAATTCACTGTTATGAACTTATGATATTGTAATAAGCAAAAGCCTAAACACTGGCATAATATTGTATTTCATTTAGCTCAGTTTTATTTTAAATTTTCACTGCCTTTGTCGATGGTAACACTAAGCAGTTTATTTTACCAGGGGTCACACTATGACATTTTGGAAACGTCATAGTGTGTGTGAGAGAGAGATGAGAGCTACAAAGGACAAATAGCACCATCTCTCTTACGCACTGGACCAAGAAGTGTTCGAACACTTCAAAATACGGCTTTAGACAATCCGTAAAAATCTGACCGGGAAAACATAGGTGAAGTGAGCTGTAAATTCAACCTGACAGGTCTTTAAGTGTCATGGTAAAACGTATATTAGGACCAAAAAAACATAGTCCCTTTTCCCCAATTCCCTCATGTATGTAGCTGATAAGTGTACAAAGTTGTCTAAAATCTTACGCCTTGACGGGCGCGTCCATGGCAGGGATGTAGTCGAGCGCCATGAGACAGGCGAACACCGTCATGATCATCTTCGGCTTGCGCTCCGTGATGTCCTCGGGCAGCGCGTACACGCGCGCGCCGCAACGACGCGCCATTGAGATCGCGTATTTTGCGTTGGCTAGGTTCTCCTGTGGACAAATAGGTTTTGGTTAGTCAATCTGCCTAGGATTGGCTCCCAACAGTGTTAGGTTCGGCTTCCTCATCATCATCTGCCTAGACTTTTCCCAACTATGTTGGGGTCGGCTTCTAGTCTACCGGATGCAGCTGAATACCTGTATTTTACATGGAGCGACTGCCTATCTGACCTCCACAACCCAGTTACTGGGTAATACGATATCCCTTGGTAAGACTGGTTGTTAGACTTTCGGGCTTCTGACTACCCGTAATGACTGTCAAAGATCCATGAATTACTGCCGGGACCAACGGCTTGACGTGCTTTCCGAGGCACGGGCCCCTCTGTATGTTCTGTATGTTCAAATGGTCACCTATCCACAGACCACCCGCGGCAAGCGTAGCTTAACCTGATCGATCGACCTGTGCGGCTGTTCAGCTTCCTGTCTATCCGGATACAGCAACATTTTGATTCATAATCAGCCTATAATGTTCCCACTGCTGGGACACAGGCCTCCTCTCTATGAGAGGGAGTGGGCCGTAATCCACCACGCAGGCCCAGTGCGGGTTGGCTGAGGACATGCATTCATGTTCTTGAATGAGATCAATCGAATTTATGACACAATTGTGGAGTCTGTATTGTGATTGAGATGAAATAATCAGTAAAAGTCGTTTAAAATAAATCAAGTCTTACCTCCAATTTGCCTCCGGGCAATACAAGGTCGTAGTTGATGGAGCCGGGCTTGATGGCGTCGATCAGGTCGATGACAACCTTACCGTCAGCCAACACCTCGTCCTGAAAACAAAAACACAACAACATATAAGATTTTAAAATAATTCTGTCCAAACAGCTTTTAAACGCTGGTAGATGACAGTGATGATGATTTTTATTTAGAAAAAAAAAGAATCCATAGAGAACATAATATATTAAAACAGCTTATTATTAATTATACGGTACAGTGTACATTATTACAAAGATTTAAACCATAACTTTATGAGTACATGGCCCGTAGTTCTGAATTTTATTTATTTTACCATTTATGTACACCCATATATAAACAGACAAGAAAAAACAGAACAGAAAAATAGGTACAAAGGTGAAGCTTATTTCATAAGAAAATTTAGATTTTTATGGTGCTGGATTTAAAGTTACTTTTCCATAAATACATATTTGTTTACATTTTGGCAAAGAAATTGTGAACGCAGATTACATAGCCGTTCTGGCTGACGATGATGATGATAAAGTCAACATACCTGGAAACTCCTGATAGCGGATGTCTTGCCAGCATTGCTAAGCTTGTTGTTGACCCACTGCACGATCTCCTTCTCTATGATAGGGTTACCGGTGTTTGCCAGCCGCGTCAGAACAGACAGAGTGTACGCGCGCATTAGTTGCCAGATCAGCGCTGTAATAAACAATTTAACAGGTAAGAAAAATATATATTACTAGCTGACCCCGAAAACGTCGTTTTGCAAAAAAAATATAGGGGTATGAAAAATAGATAGTAGCCGATTCTCAGACCTACCCGATATGCACACAAAATTTCATAAAAATCGGTCCAGCCGTTTCGGAGGAGTATGGTAACTAACACTGTGACACGAAAATTTTATATATTAGATAGGAAATGTAAGGAGTTCGGCATAGGTTAGCCAAAGAGGTTTCATTCCACTATGGTACAGTACAGCATGCGAGAAACACCAGTTGCGTTGGCGCAACGTATAATAATATCGTTAAATAAATGGCTGGGTCGGTAAACCTTACAAAAGCGAGATGTGGATATGTTATTTTTTATCCCATGTTCTTTTATTGACGAATATAAAAAGCTGGGTTTGTGTTACTAAAATAAAAATATTTCTGATTTGAGAAAGATATTCATGTATAAAGTTAAAGGTCCTGTCACAGCCCTTGAAAGCTAAGCAACATGATAAAATGGCGATCTTTGTAAATATCATTTTAATACTGCTTGCTTGCTTGAATCCTAATTTACCTAGCGTGAGCGTGGCATTGCCCTCGTTGATGTCCGCGCCGGCGATGCCGACGAGCGAGAAGCCGAGTTGTCTGCCGAGCTCCACCGCGTAGTTGCAGTTCTCCAGGCGCTCCATGAACTTGCGCAGCTTTGAGAATTGACGGTGCACCTGGAAGTACAAGTTACATTATTGTGTGAGGTTTTAATCTTAATATTGACAGGTAATTATGTGGGACAGGAGAGAAACGCAAAGTTTACCCAACGGGATGCATCTTAAAAGAAAACACTAAAAAATGCTTTCCTGCTGATGATTAAATTTCTTTTGACTAGTCTCCAATTAACCGAGCATTATTTCAAAATAGGTTAAAAAACGATTTCAATAGTACTAACTACACTGCAGTATCCATGTAGCCATTTTTTTTATAAATAGGTGATTCTGACCTGTAGTTTTACTTCGTGGTTCTGACCTCACGTAAAAGTGAAGGTTGTCTAAGGGTAATTATATGCCGAAGATGCCTCACTGTCATACCTCGCGGTCGCGGTTTAGCTCGCTACCTCGAGGTCACCTCCATGTAAAACCAATGCATACTAATAGACACGAATGTACATGCCAGACATCGAGGAAAACCTCTAAGCAGCCCGCGATGTATCGCTGTGAGCTATCCTTCGGCATGTGATTAGATCAAACGAACTAATACATATTCTATCCCCACTCTACCAACTTCTCTTTGTGGTAAACAGGGATGCAGCATTATTTCTTTGTTCAATTCATACTCAAATGCAAGAATATCAAGAAAACAATGCTCTTGAACTATTCATTTTTGGTGAAACTAAACTCCTCTTAATAGAGCTATGGTTAACAATACATGCACTTTACCGTCCTAGCCTAAAATCTGGCAAGTTCACTCTAATAATACATACAAAGAAAAAAAATTATTAATAAGGTGTTCATATAATTATAATACCTTTTTCCAGTTAACAATGCCAGGTTTGATGATGTCATACAGCTGGAAGATGACCAGGCCATCGGTGAGGTCCGAGTACAGCCAGTTGACGTGTGGTGCTACGCCCATGGAGTTCATCCAGTTACGGTATGCTGTGATAAAAGAAGATGGTTTAGATTTCGGTGGCATTTAGATTTGGTTGCTTACCAGAAATCAGTTTTACTACCAAGAGGGATAAGTGCATAAAAAATGCCTTGACATTACGAATAATAAAAGTCAAGAAACGTAACTCAAGCTCAAAAATGGCACCACGCAAATGTTTACCGCGGTGGGCGTTGCCGAAAAGGACACCGCCCACCAGAACCAATCACGGCGCTTGCCGGAATACAACACTACGCGAGCGCTGCTGATTGGCTTATTTGCATGTGTGTTCTTTCGTTCGAAGGTATTTTGTCAATGTAGTGAAGTTCGGAGACGAATTTCTCGTTGATTTTGTTAATAGTTACGCTTCCTGAGTTTTTATTATTCGTAGCCTTGACAACTCTTGCTCAACCTACCCTAGTTACCCATTTGTTTCATGGTGAGCGTATAAACCTTTAGATTTTACTTATAAGTTACTCCGCTGTGAAAAGTAAAACAATATCTAAGTTATTTGCATGAGCAGCGGTATTGTCCGAAAGGGTTACCGCTACCCCGGAACACAAAGGGCTAAGGAAGGAACACGGGTGGGTTTTAGTCAGTAAGAGTCTGACACTCTTACTGACTAAAACCCCTCTTACTGACTAAAACCCTTCTGCTCCACCCAGAGCGGGAGGGGTCATTTGATGATTGAAAAAAAAAAAAGTTATTTGCATGAGTGAAATATAATAAACATACCCTCGACGAAGAAACACAATTAATAAAACTTGACCAGGATCGCGAAATCTCACTCCCTCTAGTATTATCATTTGCGGATGACCTTATCTTTATTTACAGATGACCTAGAAGGATTAGAAGGTATCATATACCATATTAAACCCCTACTAAACAGTGTAGGCCTCCAAATAAACGAAACAAAAACAAAAATACTAATTAGGGACCCCAAAGCTACACAGATAACGACCCACGTGACCCTTAATGGAATAAGTATACCAACATGTGAAGAAGTTAAATACCTAGGTACATACATAACATCTACATTAAGTAGAAAAAGCACTATAAAAAACGTTGCGAACAGGCCATGAAAAACGCCAAATCGTTACTACCATTCATAAATAATTCAAATATGGACTGGAAATTAGCCAGACTCATGTATCGAATGGTGATCGTACCGTGCATGATACACGGTTTGAAAGTTTCGGCACTTACTAAAGCTAACAGATCAAGACTCAGAAAATATGAGCGAGTTATCATGAGGGACTTGATTAACCACTCTAGAAATAAACCAAGACAAAAGAAAATGCATGAAATATTAGACGGAAAAACAGTAACCAAACGCATCAAGAACCATAGGATGTGCTACCTCGCACATGTCTACAGGCGTCGCAAACCACACCTGCTACATGCAGCAATGCAATACAAAGCCAAATCCAAGAAGGTCGGCCGACCTATTTACTCATGGAACGACAATTTAAATCAGGACATGAAGTACTTCGACAAGGGAATCAATTTCTGGATGGATACAGCGGAAGACAAAAGTAAGATCAAGATCGCTGCTAGTGAGATTTACAATAAACCGGAAACGGATAGTAGCGTAACATCCGAAGATGACATCGATAACAGCAACATCTAACACAATACAACAGAACAATGACATACAAAAGAACCGAGAAAGCAGTAACACTCCGCCAAAAGACTCGCCGATGAAGCTCGACCTGAACCAGCCTGGCGGCAAGGTCGTTAGAAGATGCCCATCCATAGATAATAATTACCCATCTCTCCACTAGTCCAATGCTTGCTCTAGGATGCATATCCGGTAGGCTCTTAAATCCTTCCCTATCCTACGGGCACGTCCTCCTTACCAATTACCGCGCCCCCCGGTCTATTCCTTGATATGCAATGGCCGCTGTAGCACCATGATCATGAGGCTACAGAAGCTAGTGCGAATCTTGGGGTTCATTCGATTAATCGAGTCTGGTTTAATATCATTCATTCTATCTTTTAATTGCTCCCTAGATTTCTCAGATTTCGTTCTAAGCACAAAAATATTAGCCCAAGTTGTTAGTTGGTTCCCTAAACAAATATAATTCAATGATTATACGTTACCATTACACTTAAATGAAGCAGGAGTTGGTAAGTATCGCCACATAACGTCTAATGTTAGAACTTATGACAGTTCCTCACACACGGATCACAGGGTTATCATTTATTACCGCACTGATCATTACTAAATGCATACTATCGACTATGAACTAATCACAAAACTGGTGTAACTGAAAACTACTTGTAAATACGTACACATAATTATTAATGATCTTTATACAGTCAGCGATATTAGTCGATAAACAATGCTACTTTTACACATCAAAATTATTAGAGACATTGCATTTTAGCATTTCAAATGAGAGCTAAGAAATTCTTTTAATTTTACTTCTGTCAAATTTTAATTAATTATTTAGGTCAAAAATAAGATTTAAAAACTAAATGGTAAGTAATCGACTTTTGTCACTGACCATCTTATTTCCAACTCGAAAAAAAAAACACTAAGAAGATAACACTGGAAACGTGTAAAAGAGGCTTCCTCTTGTTATTTAACTTCCACAATCCGGCTCGAAGGACCATCAATAACGGAAAGACAATTAGAACGAATGATATTTATTTAGAATGCCTTTTCTTTAAATAGGTATATTCAGGCGGAAACAATAGGGGTCGAATCATCAAGTATTTTATTTGTTTCGAATAGGGTATTGTTGACTATTAGATCATTTGTGACCTCATACTGGTATGCCAAAGAGGTTTTGTTAACAGAGCATAAAAACAATAGGAAAATTGAAGACCCTTTTAGTGTATTGCATTAGAAAATTATATCTTAAAGCCTGAGACAAACCACAATCAGTGTTCATAATCTCAAATAATTAATTAATTACATTCCAACTCCACTTAATAAGTTATCTACTTTAGTGAATTGTATTCTAAGTTGATTTTTGAGTGACCATTTGTAACAAAAAGGTAAGTAATAAGTTTTTGCTTGCAATGGAATTTGAAGTTTGTTAGGTATGACATTCAGTTTGTTGTTCCATAACTTGAAAATTATCTCAAATTCCTGGCTCTAATATGGACAGATCCACAGACAATGGTTCGCCTCTCATCCTGCAACGTATGCCCTGTTACCAGCACACGTGAGGACCTAATGGTTGCGTCAGCAAACGTTGCAAAATTTTGACCAGGACAAATTTATAAAATATTATAAGGTCGGGGCAAAAGTATTTTCGTATTTTTCATACAAATTTTTTTTTTCTTTCAGGTTTAATTTTTTATTTATCTATACTAATATTATAAAGCTGAAGAGTTTGTTTGTTTGTTTGTTTGAACGCGCTAATCTCAGGAACTCCTGGTCCGATTTGAAAAACTCTTTCAGTGTTAGATAGCCCATTTATCGAGGAAGGCTATAGGCTATATATCATCACGCTAAAACCAATAGGAGCGGAGCACCAATGAAGAATGTTTCAAAATCGGGGGATTTTTTTCCTATTGAGAGCTTCCGCTGCGTGCGCTGCGTAAACGGTTAAAGTTTCGCAAAAATCATATATGACAGAATTGTTCCCCTTTAAAAGCTTTAAAAAAAAGTCCCCGACAGCATATGTCTATCTTTTAAGGTTAACTCACTATAACCTCTTTTATGTTAACCAAATTTGTTCTGAAATAATGCATTATTTGCGAAGGTGTTTTTATAAACATGGTATTAATTCTTATCCAAATAAATACGTTATTCATCACATGTATTTAATTTTGAACAAAATTGCCTCTGACATCATTTGATTTCAATGTATATCTTAGGAGATATCATAGTTTTAAAATAATACTAATAATAAAGCTGAAGAGTTTGTTTGTTTGAAACACGGTTTGAAAGCTCTAAATCTCTGGAAGTATTGGTCGCATATATAAATATTTTTATATAATATTTTTGCGTTTGATAGCCCAGTTCTTGAGGAAGGCTATATTCTATTAAACTTGACGTTAGGACCCTTAGGAGTTGAGCAAAAAGAAAAAAAGTCTGAAGTTTTCGCCAAGCGAAAACGAAGTAATAGCGCAGGCCGGCGACACGTTGCGACGGGGTGGGTCGGGGAAACAAAAAAAATTTACGCGGACGAAGTCGCGGGCAGAAGCTAGTTTATAATATGTATGTGCTGTTTTGATCGATAACTTGTTGCCATCTTGTGGGCAATGCCATGATCCCATTGCTGTAGAAGTTTTGAGATTTTTTATCAAAAAAATCTGACAGGTAGTTTTCACAGTGTTCTTTTGAGGTTAACTTTATGCTTCCTAAAGAGTTCTTAAGTGACCGAAACAGGTGAAAATCTGATGGAGCAAGATCAGGGCTATACGGAGGATGCATCAACACATCCCAGCCAAGCTCTCTCAATTTTTGCTGAGTGGCTATAGATGAGTGCGGTCTGGCGTTGTCGTGATGAAACACCACGCCCTTCCTATTCACCAACTCCGGCCGGTTTTTCTCAATAGCTTCTTTTAACCTCATCAGTTGTTGACAGTAGAGGTCAGAATCGATAGTTTTACCCGGCGGCAAAAGCTCATAGGGGACGATTTCTTTCCAATCCCACCAAACACACAGCATCACTTTGTTAATTGTTCCGAGTCAGGCCGGGCTTCGCCACGGTCTGTGGGGCTTGTCCATGCTTCGACCACGATCTTTTTCGGACATTCTTATCGTAAGTGATCCATTTTTCATCACCCGTAATCAACCGTTTAAGAAATGGGTCGGAATTATTACGTTTCAACAAAGAATCGCAAATGGAAACACGTTGCATTAAGTTTCTCTCAGTGAGATCATGTGGTACCCAAATATCAAGTTTTTTCTTATACCCAGACTTTTGTAAATGCCGTAAAACTGTTTTGTGATCAACATCCAGTTCTTCAGCAATATCATAACTACTAATATGTCGATCTTGCTCCACTTTTTCAAAAATGGCACTGATTTTATCTGTGACAGGGCGTCCAGAGCGAGCTTCATCCTTCACACTAAAATTTCCTGACTTGAAACGCTTGAACCACATTTGTGCTACTCGTATTGATACCGCGTTAGGTCCGTAAACCGCACAAATTTTATTCGCGGCGTTCGTCGCATTTTTACCTTTTTTGTAATAAAATTTTAAAATGTATCGAATTTCTTAGTCACATACGTTCATGTTGCTTGCTTGAAAAACAATTGAGAAATTGCGGGAACTAGTTTTTTTTTTTTATTTATTGCATCTTTAGAATGTCAACATTTAATAGCATTAAAACCAGCCAGTTACATTCAGTACTGCCAAAGAGGTTTGATTACTAACAATAGATTCAAAATACGAAAATATTTTTGCCCCGACCTATTATATAAGTAATTATTCGTGTTAAGTTTACCATCGACACGCTAAGAAGGATAATTACTAGACTTACTTAAACATTATGTTTTTAAATGATCATTTTTCTATGATCGTATCCAAACTTGTATTTAACAAGCAAAACATAAGTTAGACAAAAACTTAATTATGTATTCTCACTAAAGCTAACTAAATACTCTCGCCGTCAAAATTCTTGATGCATGCAAATGAATAACTTTTAGTTTTCATGTCACGGTGTTCTTAGTAAACATGTAATAGTTATAAGCTAAGAACTTATTACAAGCTTTTAAGAACAATTTTTTAATGAGTAATTTGCAATCGATTTCTACAGTCTTTCAAAGTAGGATTGTCATCTGGGTGGGATCTTACAGATTGGCCTAGTAAAAGGATGGTCTAAATGTCATTCAATAAACCTGTACTCTAAGAAAAATAATACACGAGAGAGGTATGCATTATACGGGACATCAATGAACACAGACAGCATCTTAAGGGAAAGCTAGTCAATAAAAATAATTTGACATTTAATTAGATAATTTTAGTAGGAATGTTAAAAAATAATCGATTATACAAAAAATCAATTTTTTCCCGGAAAAATCGATTTTTATGGGAAAAAAATTGCTTTTTTGTATAATCGATTATTTTTTCACATCCCTACATTTTAGCACTACTTTTTCACTATACCTACTCGTCTATCATGCCAGTGGCGGTTAAGATAATCTTTTGTTATTCTTGCCTCCCACTACTCATGACGTATATAAAAAAAATACTACTTACTCTTCTCTTCCCTGGTTTCATCCAGCTGGTGCAGTTCCTCGGTATCGGCCGTCCGCTGCAGGCCAGGGTGTTGGTTGAACAGGTTGGCCACGAACGCCAAGTTGAGCTTGTATACTCCGCCTACAACATCGGCTGGAGTCACGAAGGCGCGACAACGGAGTTTCGCGGCTTGTTGTAACATAAGTTCCGCTCGGCGAAGGAGGTCGGTTTCCTGGAGAGAGAAATAAATGTAACATTAGGTTTGAGGTTAAATTGACAGAATGAAGAGTAAAATAAGTAGTGTAAACGTATGTATCCGATCAGGCGATAGGATGCATACATCTGGGCTATCAAGTTTTGTCATCGAGTGTGTCATATTTACTACCGGCTATTAAATATTACTGACACACTTACCCTTTTTTATATTATAGAAAAACACGGTTGTGCGAGGCTATCAAAATCAAGAGTCATTTATTCAAACTAGGCTGAGAATCAGCACTTTTCGAACGTCAAATTACAAAAGACAGTCCCCGCAAAACGCCCGCCCTTCACCACTTCCTAGTACTTTCGCTGGGGAGAAGATTGGCTTTAAATCAGTAACAAATCATACTATTGTGAATGGCGGAGGCCATCCAGGAAAGTTAGACTGGATAGTACTAGCTACCATAATTGCTAATTGTCCAATCTTTTTCCATAGTTCGAGCAGTTTCATACGACTCGTGTCGACACGACCCGACTACATACCCGCAGGGCGTCCAGTGTGACGCCGGCGTCGTTGGGCGCGATCTGCTTCATGAGGTAGGAGTAGATCTCGGAGTCGGCCACGTCCTGCTGGAAGTTGGTGCAGCGGCGCGTCACGCCGGCGCTCTGCAGCTGGTGGTTCACCCACCGCAGGAGGATCGCTTCTGGTGATAAGGCGAGGAGGTCTTCGATGCGTTCCTGTAAGAAAATTTACGGTTTTAGTTGTAGTTTTTAGTAAATATGGGGAAAAAGCGAGGATATTCTAATAAAAAAATATCTCTGTCTCCCTCTCTTATTAGTCCATCTGCTACCTAGAATATTGCACAATTCGTATTCATCAGACATTAAGAGTTTATGCAAAATTCAGAATAATATGCGAACATTTTTATTTGGCCCCCAAAAGAGAAACAGCATGACTACAAGTCACTTGGTGGGCTAAACACCCACCTTTTAGATTTTTCCCATTGACTCCAAAGCAGTAGGATTAATAAACGCAAGAGTTAGTAGTACTAACCTCGTCGTTAAGCAGCTCGGTAAGACCAGGGCAGTGTTCCAGTGTGATCTGGTTGAACAGACCGATGCGGATGATCTGCCACAAGAGACCCAGCACCAAGTGAGGTTTACCTGCAAAACAAGGAGAACATTAATTACTTTTTAACCAGCCTTTGCAAACTGTTAATTCAAATTCTGAGTTTAAATTAGCATGTGAATTGTATTTGTTCTGTTGGGAGATCCTTAAGAAATGTATTTATATTTATTTATACATTATGTACTTTATTGTACACCAGAAAATACAAAACAAAAAAATATCTTTAACACTACAACACATAGTATGGCGGGCCTTATCACTTTCTGCGAACTCTCCCAGGCAACCTCGGAATAGAAATTATTCATTATTTTACATATTTTTTTAGAAAAGACTGTATTATTTCATTCTGTTAAAGCCCTTTTTTTTTGTGGATGGGAAATCATCCAATGACCCCTCCCGCTCTGGGTGGAGCAGAAGGGAGTGTCAGACTCTTACTGACTAAAACCCACCCGTGTTTCATTCCTTAGCCCTTTGTGTTCCGGGGTAGCGGTAACCCTTTCGGACAATCCCGCTGCGTTAAAGCCCTTTCTAGGCCTCGCCACGCCATTCCTTTTGACAATGCATGGGGGGGGGGGGGCCTATGGCCAGCAGTGAACGTCTATTGGCTAAATGATGAAAAATAACCATTTTGGCGTTTGTCATTAAAGATGGGTATGTTGCCTTTAGCCAAGTAATGCGCGTCAATGTTGACGACACGAGAGCGAGCGTCAGATTCTCGTATTTGGTTTAGAGCTTGTTCTATAGTTTATAGTAACATGTTACCTTTAGCCAAGTCATGTGCGTCAATACTGACGACACGAGAGTGAGCGTCAGTTTCTCGTATTTGGTTTAGAGCTTGTTCTAATAGTTTAAAGTGACATGTTACCTTTAGCCAAGTCGTGCGCGTCAATGTTGACGATGTTGCAGCCGATGGCTTGCGATGACACGAGGGCAAGGGTCAAGTTCTCGTGTTTGGTGTAGAGGGTGAGGTTCTTCTTATTGATCGCTCGCTCGTCTATCGTGTCTGGACATGAGTGGTTTATCACTTTGCTGTAATTGAAAATATTGACAGTTAGTTTTGGCTACTGAAATAAGGCACTGAAAAAAACTTGGGTATTTTGATAGCTAAGACAAGAGAAGAAGGAAACTCGAGAATGCCTCAGAGTTTCCTTCTACTTGAAATTTAAATGTTCCATAGTTCTACCAGTCTTATTTACTATAACTGCAATTATTTATTTTCCATGTGTCAAAATAAAATATAACATAGGTAAAGGTGCTTCTCAACGAACCCAGTCATCACCATTCTCTTGTCCTCTTTTTAATTTATTTGGAGTCGCTGTCTTTTTCTTCCATATTTCACAAATTTTTATCATAATAGACACCCAACTATCAATAGCATAAATCCCATTTTGTGACAACGAAAATATCACTAGGGGCCGATTTTACCAAAGTCAGATCTTTTACCCGTGGAATAAAATTAACGTTCAGTTCTAATACGGAAAAACTATGAAAAATTCAAAACTTATTCTTAGGATCTAGGTAGTTTGGTGAAATTCGCCCTCAACCGAATAAGATTTTTATATAATTTAAAAGAGTGTCCATGGAGTTTCTTGTCCGTTCTTATCCTTAAGTATCTAATACGCTTCGGTATGGGCAACTAGATATTTTTCTGATTGACCGATTTCTTGACACTTCAAAAGTGCTTGTAAATGGTTTAATTAAATGCTTTGAGTTTGAGAAGACATCCAAAACCCTCTCACCATAAAATAAGTCCATCCTTCAGCTTCTCATACAGCTGCTTGCCCTCATGGTCTATCGGCAACAAGTGCTTCAGATCAGGGTCATGCTCCAGGTTGCTGTTGATCCAGCCGGAGAACGCCATCTGCTCCTCGAGACGGACTGAGTGAGTCGTGCCTGTGGATTGCACGGTGGGTACATTAAAAAAGGTAAATGAGACAGAGTACCTAGCCTATTATTCGCGACCATAACAAATACGTATTTAAAGAGTTATTACCAAAATCGTCAATATCTCTCTGGTTCAAAATTAGAAGAAAATCAGTTGATAAATTATGTAGATGCATGCTTTAATTTTTAAACTAGGTCCCATCAGTTGTATTTTTTTTTTACTATATTGCGATTTCTTACGAATTCACGCGTACCTACGAAGTTCGCGGGCAGAAGCTAGTTTTAAATAAATGAGATATTTACTTAGGTTATATTTTATTTTGGTTTCTATGTATCTCCACTTGTTTTAAGTTGTTTGCTTCTTTGGCCATAAATGCTTTTTATAGTCCATCTGTATTTGGTCAGAGCGCCTATTTATATGCAAATCTATGATGATCTAAGAGCCTTCAATGCCTAGGTACATATAAATGTGTAAAATCTGTATGCCACAGAAACCCCGAGGATAGTTTGAAATACAGGATGGTAGGGGTATTAGCGCGCAAAAGATTCTGAACTCACTTGCGTTGAAATTTTTCGTCGGTTATAAAAATATATGCAATAACGCTAACGGGGGTCTAGAATCATGCACTGAATACATGGTAAAATGATGCCCGGAGTTTGGAAGTTGGCGGTGTGATACCGCCGTGCCTCGGAAATCACGTTAAGCCGTTGGTCCAGCGCCTGATCTCTCTCCGGTCGTCCCATCGGACTATGAGAGTGAGGGAAGAGGGAGTGCACCTTTGTCTGCGCGCACACTTGTGCACTATAATAAATCTCCCGCCAAGGTTAATCTCTGTTGAGATTGACCGCCGTGGCCGAAATACGGTCCGGAGGACTTTATTTTTTGGTTGCGCGTCGATAGGATTCCACCCTGTATTTCAAACTATCATCGGGGCTTTAACCGCCCGACTTTATATCAGTGGTCGTGCCCCCAGCGCACGGCAGTGATTAGTTTTTTTTTTGTTTTCGTATAACCTGATAGAATACAGCGTAATTCATAAAAAAAAAACAGATTAAACGAGCTGTGGTATTTGGTAAATATACGACCCTGGCGAAATGGGCACGAAAATATTTGTCGGATGAATCCGACGTAGGCGGTTAAAAGGTTAAAAACCATGTTATTGTTACGTCATGCAAGACAGCATTCTGACCTAGATTTATTAAGTTTTATTACCGTAGGTAGGCTGATAAGCCAATGACTTATTTGTGTTTATATAATTTACATAATATTCGCTTAGAATTACGAATATGGATGGAGGTATTTTTTAATGGGTCAAATATAATAATAGCCATTATTATAAGAAATTATATTATTCTCTTTTATTTCATATTTATTGTTTTATATTGAAGATCTTTTACTGCAATTTATAGTTCTTTATTGTTTATTGTTGTCAGCCCTTGCTGTCTGGAATTATAAATTTATAAGTATTTTATATCAACCTCATTGATTAGGTAGGTAACTATATTATTTTATTAAAAAATAATAATGAGAATAATGATTATTATTTTAGAAATAATTATAAACAAACAAAAAGTCAAGTAGGATAGTCCTGTTGTCGAGTAGTGAATTCCGTTATGTGACCTAAAGTTGTAATCGGTAAACTGGCAACACTTTCAGCGCCAACTTCTATTACTAATTGAAAGATTTTAACTTGATTAGACGTTACTATGATACTTCTCTGTTTACTGAAATAAGGGGAAAATTTAAGTATTACCACTATAATAAGCATACTCCCGCATGCCCAAGTCATCATGATCACCAAAATGCACCATGATCTTGCAGTTCGCGCAGCTGAATTTTGGGCCAAAGATGTTTGAAGTTTTTGCCATCGATGCGCTTAGAGGATGAAGAGGTATACTGACCATCACTAGACGCTTCGCTCATGCCACCCAAATGTTCCAAGTTCTCCTTTTTACTGACTGCCTGTTTGAATGTGCTGGACACCTGAAAGATAACATAACGACACTAATTAGTACAAATCACACTTAATATTATAAAGGCGAAAGTTTGCGAGTGTATTTGTATGTTTGTTACTTCTTCACACAGAAACTATTGAACGGATTTGGATGAAATTTGGCACACAGATATAACCATGATTAACACATAGGATACTTTTTATCCCGATATTCCCGCGGGGTCGAAATGTATGCGGTTGAAACCTCGGGGCGCTGCTAGTAATTAACTAATAACATAACATTACGCCTACATTGGCCGAAGTGTTAGGTAGAGGTGTACCTATACTGCCGTTTATGACGGCAGTATAGGTACACCTCTACCTAACACTAACACTAACACGAAGAAGGGCACAACTAACATTTTTTTCCAAAATTGAGCTAAATATATATTCGGAATCAGAAAAAAACACGCATATGCCAGTTTTTTTATATTTTTTTATGAGTAAATGTTAGTTGTACCCTTTTTCGTTATTTCGTCAGTTACGTTTAAGTCCCATGGGGCGAGCCTATTGCCATCAACCTGAAATTTCCAGATGGAAAATTCTAATAATATTTTGCCGACCTGGGAGTCGAACCCAGGACCTCAAAAGCTCAGTACCAGCGATTGCGACCAATAGACCAACGACGCAGCTAATCAATTTATTATTATCAACAATTGCCTTCAACCGGGCACGAATCCCTGGTTCCTACTGAGAACTTACAGATGCAAAAACCCAAGAACACTTTGTCCTACCGGGGAATCGAACTCAGGACCTCATGCTGCAGCTGCGTTTGCAGCCACTAGACCAACGAGGCTGCTAATTAATTAATTATTATCAATAATGTCTCACTAACTTATATCGGCAAATGATGAGACAAAGACTAAGATATGATTGATTTGTGTTACTAGTTCAAAATGATTAGGTTATCACGAATAATATTATAGGAATGACGTATGTTGCTAGAATACTGACAATCATCTTTGGACATAACTATTTTTGTTATCGAGTTATTATTAGTAAAGTAGGAAAACTGGCGCCTTGGAATCGTTAAAAAGTTGAGCAGAACTACACAGATTTTTTTCAGAGAAGGCAACACAGAGGTGTGGAAACTAGGCGATAGGGTCATGAAAATCAAAAGTAAAAAGCTAAAAACTAATTAATTATTATTTTCTTTTATATCTTTTTTTTATTTACAAATAAAAAAAGATATAAAAGAAAATAAACGCACATTACAATGTGCGTTTTGTTTGTGCAGAATAAACAATTTTTCTTTCTGTCTTTCTTTTTTCTAAGGGTTCATTTATATCTGGGCCCCAATTCTATATTATTCCCCGCGAAATCTTACCACGTGCATACCACGTTAATATCGTGTCTTGTTAGCGGCAAGGAATCGAAATGTCAACCCCGGAATATAAAGGGCTAAGGAAGGAACAGGGGTGGGTTTTAGTCAGTAAGAGTCTGACACTCCCTTCTGCTCCACCCTGAACGGGAAGGGTCATTTGATGATTTCCCATACAAAAAAAAAACCCGACGGACAACATGTATTTTGACAGTTCAGACCACGGTATTGTGTCATAGAGAATACGTTATTAGCAGATGTCGTGATTAGGTAAAATATCCTCTTTTAAGTCCTGCCTTTTGGACTACAAGAAACGTTGACCAAAGTAGACAAACATTGCTCAAGTTTTTTTTTTATTCCTGAATGAGCCCGCTCTTGATCTCGATCACGCCTGATGGAAAACGATGGATGAGGTCTATGATGGAACGAGCGTACCCAGAAGATGCTTAAGGCACTGGAACTCCCACGCCTCGATGAAACACAGCAGGCTACTTGGCGCCGGACTCCGATGGTGGTCGCAAACCAGGCGGGCGTTATCCCTACCACCGCAAGGGAAGAATTGGCCAGTCAAATAAGGTGTTGGGTGTGACTGTCCAGGATGCGCCGAGCGCCCGGTCCAGTTGAGTAACTGGCGGAACAAACTGCGCTACACGAGGAGGCTTCTTCATGCATCCCAAAAGTTTTACATAAAATCCCCGAAGTGTTAGAAAGAAGTATACCTGTAGCACACCCGTATTTTGCCTGTTATGTTTTAAAGTCCCAATTAAACTAGGGGGCGAGCCTCTTGTTATCAACTAGGATTTGTTCCCGATAATTCCAGACTCCAGGCTGCTACAGAGAAAATCCAGATGGAAAAACTCAATAACGCTTTGCCCGACCCGGGAATAGAAACCAGGACCTCATGCTCAGCAGCAAGGCTTGGGACCAGCGCCCGCTAGATGAACGGGGCAGGTAAAAAGTTATAAAGTTTTATCCATTATAATTCAATCAGATTCAGATATGATGCGAACAGCTGGCATCTTCAACATGAACCTCTTCCCACATCACCATACAACAGTATTTAACATAACATATTCATACATTAGATTACAATACGCTCTTACATTGTAGTCTGTACAAAATATCATAAAAAACTGCGTCAAAAGACCAATGACCCGACGCTCAATAATTGCGCTTTGCAAGCGACTGTGATTATTACAAGTAGATATTATGTAGGTAGCTACTTATCATTTCTTCTCACTTAGAGTTATGATTTGATGAATTTGTCCGCCATATTTATAACAGACGTTATAAAAATCCTATTATACTAATCCTACTTCCTACTATCCTACTAATCCTACTTTCCTACTAATTCCTACTAATATTATAAATGCGAAAGTTTGTGAGGATGGATGGATGGATGTTTGTTACTCTTTCACGCAAAAACTACTGAACGGATTTTGATGAAACTTTACAGTAATATAGCTTATACATCAGAATAACACATAGGATACTTTTTATCCCGATATTCCCATGGGATCGACACTTATGCGGCTGAACCCGCGAGGCGCTGCTAGTAATATTAATATAATATTATAAACGTGAAAGTTTGTAAGGATGATGTATGGATGCTTGTGCCTTGTTACTCTTTCACGCAAACACTACTGAACGGATACGGATAAAATTTGGCACACTGGTAGTTTATAACCAGGATTAACACTCTGTTCAAGTCCATTTGAACATAAATAATTATAATTTTATACGTAGTTCAATTTAGTAACCATAGCCAATATTTTAACACAAATATTGGCTTGTTTGGAATGTTATGTTACATCTCTAGTTTCATAAACTGGCAACATTATTTTGAGACTTCCTGTGTCCTTTTTGACTTCGAAAGGTGCTCCTATAAATATACAAGGCGTAACAGAATAAACGCAAGTCCTGAAAGTAGTTTGTTCATAATTGCCTACTGAATCGATTTTTGTACAAAAATAAAAATATCAAGAAAGGGGTAGTTTCAGGCACTATTGTTAGTTCAGGACCACTTTTACACCAGGCATTTATACGCATTATGTGCCCACAAGTATATTAGTTTTGTATTAAAACTGTTTTAAATTCAATAACAGCTTTTGCTCTTAAATCCCCCACTATAACAGACGAGACGTCCTACATCTACCATCAAACGAAGACATTACTTCGTAAAACATATTACACTTTCGGCCGTATAAACTGGGAACCCTACCACCCAGTGTCATTTAGTTCACCCCAATCATTAGTCTTTATCACTAATGTAATATTTTTGTATTACAACCGTATTTAATTGGAATAACAGGCTTTTGCTCTTAATTCCCTCACTATAATAGACGATACTACATCTACCATCAGACCAAGACATAACATCGTAAAACGTATTACACTTTCGGCCATATAAACTGGGAACCCTACAATCCAGTGTCATCTATTTGACCCCAATCATTAGTCTTTATCACTTTATTGACCATCTCTGAGCTAATCTGTCCACATAAACAGTTCTGATGGCTTGTCAATTTGTTTCTTTACGAGGCTAATAATAATATTGATTTGTTTAATCGTAGTCTTATTAGGTTTGTTGAATAAATTGATTTAGTTTTTATTGGAGGCGGGATGTCAGTAATTTATAACTACGCTCGTTACGTTTATGTGGAACAGGACAACAGTTAAATGTTGATATAATTGAGGATATCTTAAACAATTAATTAAATATGAATCCAAAATTCTCATGGTGTGTAATGTTGTGACAATAGGCATTTTGAATTTTAGTATTTTGGTCTATTATTAACTTTGTGAGCAACAATGAAATACATTGGCTTATTAGTCTATTCGCACTAATTTACTCGCCCAACACGGGCTAATCGTTACTTTTAAATTATATTATTAATTTTAATAAGCCAATACATTACGTTTTTGAAACATTAACCAAAATTCAAACAGTACCGTTTGGCGTGATGCCGGTCCGGAACAAACAATGGTTTTGTTTGTTCCTTCAACACGCGCGACCCTAAAATAATATCATTTGAAGTCGGAAACTTTTGAATGTTTCCTTTCAAACGCTTACTGAGGCACAGTTAAATATAACCAAGCTGAGAGCATGGGATATTTCAGAGGAGAGACTCAGAGAGAAGAGAGAGGGAGAGGAGGAGGAGGGGAGAGAGTCTCTTGGATTTTAATCAAGGGCTTTTGACTATCTTAGATATTATGATAAGAAAACTGTGTATGAAATTAGAAGTGGGACTGGATTACGTAGACAAATCCAGGGTGTTGAATTCACAAAGAGTTAATTACTCAACGATTGCCTGAATAAAGGTGTCATCGCTGAGGCAGGTCTAGGAAACAATGACTTGGGAAGAGTTTTTTTTTTCAGATTAGCCAGAAAAAGGCCCAGACATAGAGGTGTGAAAGACCATGGGGGAGACCTTTGCGAATCAGTAGGATAGTTAAAGGCTGCAACATGGCTGTATCTAATAAAAGTGTAAACAAACCCTGTTCAGGTTGAATTTTTACGGAATTAAAACTGACTGTTTCAACAAAATACATGCTAAAAAACATAATTATTAAATTGTAGTTGAAAAATCATCGACGAAAATTGAGGTTACACAAATTAACATAAATTGTCAAATGAAAAACATCTTGGTGAATTCAAATTAAAGCTTCGGGTTTAAATATTGAAATAATTAAATCAAAGCACTCAACTTGTAAGTGGAACTAAAAATTGGCATCTACAGGTTCGTTTTCTGATAAATTTTGTTTACTTATGAAACATTTGTTTCAAAAGTATCTAAACAAAATTTAGCAATATTTGTATCAGCTTATTTGTATCAGCTTAGTTACCTGTTGTGCTTTAAGATTGGTGATAAGCTCCTCGAACTCCACGAGGCTGATGGCGTTCTTCCGCGCGTCGCCGTTCATACTGCCGTTGACGCCGCGTTTGTTGTTGCCGTTGTCGTAGTACTCCTCGATCATACACCGCACCTGGGGAAGAATTTAATAAAATATGTTACAAATAAAATCAAAAGTCATTTAATCAAACTAGGCTGTGAATCAGCACTTTTTGAACATCAAAATTACATGAGACAATCCCCCAAAACGTCTGCTCTTCACCACTTCTCAGAGGGAAGAAGTAGCGCAACAAACTACCCAGCAACACAGCTGTCTGTTCAGTTAGAACAACTTGATTGTATACAATTATTTTAATGCTTAAATAGAATTTACTTAAGCATAGTATGGTGTATTAAAAAATATCAACTATAGTCCTATTTTTTTAACTTTTTGCACATCACCCGTCATCCTTACTATTCCTTACCATGGACATCGCTGTATATGACATGTTGATCTTATAATAACGACAAATTCCTTCACCATTATCTTGTAGATCATATAACTATGACACTCGCGTTAAAAACGTAAAGAACTTTGCATGAAAATGTATACACTACTACTACCACAGATATAGGCAGACCCATATAGGTAACGTAAGTATCACGATCTGTATGAAAACCAAGCGTGCCATTTTTTTGACTACCTACTATGACGTCACAAGCGCTCTTTCTCACTCATGCACACCCAGCCAGTACGAGTAGTACACAGGACTGAGCGCGAAAGTGGCAGCTTACGATTTTTGAATGTAAGTTGGTGTGATTATTGGCACGCGAAGTGCGTCGTGCTCTTGCGTTATTTAGGTGTATCTATATATGTGACTACTACTTTATAAAATCGCAGTATAGAAATAATGTGAAGATTATTTACCTTCCATTGTGGAATTTTGTACCCGACACTGTCGAGGGCTTCTTTTAACTCTTTCAAATCAATGTAGCCGCTGCTGTTTGTGTCCAACTGTAACAAGGAAATAAAACACAATTAATATTTTTGGTCATAATAATAAGTTCAATTGCCCACTTAATTTGTCCTGGAATGTAGGTAGACGTATGTAAAACCACACATCAGTAGGCCAATTCTGCTAATTTAAAACGTTCAAAATCTAGTCGCAGTCTCATCTCGGCGACAAACAAATGTCAAAAACTTGTCAAAATGTAGGGAAATTTGAAGTATTTTTGACAGATTGAGACTGAGATCAGACTGTGAACGTTCTTAAAAATTACGAGAATTGCCCTTCAGGAATATCATAATCTGCCTACAGTTTAAAAATAAACTGTATTTACCTAAACAACTGAACATCACTCTCGTTTTCAAGCGCATATTATTATTAATTAAATTACATACCAAAAAACATAATTCTAATTTAACGAAGTGTGAAATTAATTACAAGTTTCGATCTTTACACTGTCGGCCAGAAAATTGTACACATTTTTCACGACCTGGCGTAGTTACGTACGGATAGCGGCGGCGGGCCGAGGGTTGTTACGCGTAAACAAATTCTAAAGTTTGTTTACGGGTCTGTGCTGATTTAAAAACATGACACTGGAATGCTAGCGTGTATGATGTTGACTTTATTCAAAACTTGGGGACGTAGGGTGCGGTTTTATGTTTATTTTTGCTTAGGGGTGGTTAAAGTTTAAGGAAGGCTTTTGTTGCTTTTACTTTACAAGCTTATATAGTTTAATAAAACAAAACATATTAACGTATTTTAATAACTTTGTGACAATACATTAATATATGACTTCACGTTATAATAATTATCTTGGTTCTAAAATTATAACTACACACATCAAAAGTGTCTAGGGATCAACATATATTTTTGCAATAACTTTTCTCCTGATTGATATTAATTAAAATTTTCTTTAAGGATTCATCAAATAAAGTGTTTTCGTTTGTCACAGTAACGATAAACCAAGTCACCTTTGCATTAATAAAGAAATTTGCCATTTTCCTAATAAAGGGATTTTTGACATTTGAACCACTAACTCAAAAGTTCGAAAAAAAGACTGAAATAACAGTTTTCTCTAAAATTTTATTGGGTAACTTAAACAATTAATAATCCGTGTTTCTACCGCGAACACTAACAACACAAGAACATCGGTTTGGCATACTCAAAATGAGTTCATCCAAATCACGCTGTGGAATGGCCGCCCATGTTCGTTGCAACAACAAAAAAAGGTCTTCTTGCGACTGGATACCCTCCATATTCGGCAGAGCTCTTCTCTGTAGCATATCCCATGCATGCTCAATCGGGTTCAAGTCTGGCGACTGAGCAGGCCAGGGCAGGACATTGATGTTAGCTGCGGCGAGAGTCTGTCTTACAACTCTTGCGGTGTGCGGTCGTGCATTATCATGCATTAACTGAAATAAGGGACCGATTTGCACTTGTAGAGGAACGATGACGTCTGATACAATCGTCTCAGCATAAATTTGAGCGTTGAGGTTGCCTCTGATCCAAATCAACTCAGTTCTTCCGCCGATCCAAATACCCGCCCATACCATGATGGTTCCACCACTATAAGGATGGACTTCCTGGCAGGATTTTAATCGCTGTTGGCGTCCAGGGGTTCTCCAGTGTCGTATACGTCTTGTATCCGGTCTCATACCAAAACGAGACTCATCAGAAAAGCACACGAAACGCCATTGTTCTTCTGCCCAATTTCTGTGTTCAAGAGCCCATTGATATCGAATCCTACGATTGTGCATTGCTATAGGTGGTACCCGTAGCGGTCTTCGGGAATGAAGGTTCACTTCATGCAAGCAGTTTCTGACTGTTTGGTCGCTAATTAAGTTCCCTGAAGAGTGATGAAGCCTCACGGCTAACATCATGGCGGTTATTGTTGGAGCTCTTCGAGTTAAGATTTGAATGTATCGGTCTTGTCTCCGTGTGGTGCAGCGATACCGTCCTCCATGGCGCTCAGCCACGGTACCAGTGCTTCGGTAACGTGTCCAAAGTCGACTGATAACACTCTGACTTGTATTCAGAGCTAAAGCCACAGTACGTTGCCGGGAACCAGCTTCTATCATTCCCACGGCTCTGAGCATTTCTTCCCTGCTTAAATGACGTCGCCGCTCCATAATAACGTTGGTTTTAATCAGTAGTAGGGAAACAGTAGCACTAATAATGTCTTCAATGCGTTGTATGTTTTTATAGGGAAAATATTGACAGCTGATTTTCATCTTTTACTCGAATTTGATTCACAGTTCCTGATTCAAATTATGAAATGCACCAAAAAGGATCCATATAAATTTATAAAATCATAAATTTATTACAAAGCCACATCTCAATCTCAAGAAATCCGCATAAAAATGCTTGATCCCTAGACACTTTTGATGTGTGTATGTTAAATCAATTAACAGCTACTGTTCAAGATAATCACTAAGATGGTGACTTCACATGCATTAATTTTAATTTTACGCAAAACGATCTGACTCACTGATTAAACACATATCATACTCTTAGATTTTGACAGCTTGGAGGTAAAAAGTGTGATTAACTTGGGTTTATTGACCTTGTGTCCTTCTTTTCTATCCCATGACTTCCATAATCATTACACAATGTAACTACTGGACATGGATTTTCCTGTATAATACACTATCATTTCTCGTACAGACTGCACACTGAAGGCGGAGGACAAGGTGTTGTAGCGTAGCCTGAGAAAGTTCTATGTCTATCAGTGGACTGCTACAGGCGGAGTTAGTAGATTGATTCTCATAGTTAGCCATAGCAACTTCATACGGCACCCTTATAAAAAGGCTCAACTTTCTTCCTGTAAAGGCTGCATTTTCTTTGCAAGATCCGACCATATGGCAACGAACTACTAAATTCGAGCACAAATAAATAACCTTACGGAGCGTAAAGTAAGGAATTATTGGCCTCGGCGAACCTTTTTGTGGCTGTTCAAGTACAAGACATACGTATTTATGGTAATGGAGATTCACTGCATGTATTTATTATTGCAGAACTCGTAAAACATGTTTGTTTATACCAAGAAGTCTGATATACGTGGTGGGATATCTCACTGGCTGCTGTGACGTAAGCATTGATTCTGATAAGGATCTCATATCATGGATTCCGTGATAAGAACGACGATGACGGGTCTTGGCAGCAGATATAGGTCGTGTAGTTTCGATATAACGATACCATTTGTCGAAAAAATCATAACCTTTTTGTTTCTAACGTGTTTTTTCAATCTGATGATCAAGCTGTCTTGAAAAGGAATATTGAAATCCAGAAATCATCGATAAAGCCAAATTAAAGAATGACATCGGTCGTGGCTTTAGAATAACTACTAGAAATTCAAACAGTTGGATGTTTATTTAACAGCGTGGCGATCGACAACCACATTAGTCACCAGTGATATAACTATTATGATATAAAGATCAAAAGATGGAGTCATAGTTTCGTAAAATCGTGATAAGCTAGTAGAGGATTAGGGCAAGATAATGGGACATAATGAGGATTATTTTGTGTTGCTGATACCAACAGCTGTGTCTCAAAAGCGTATGATTTATTGGTTTTTATTTCTTTGAACCGGAGTCACTGCCATAGCTTGCAGAGTTGGCAAGCTGCTGTTGGTCGGGTAAGTTTTTGGACTGCCGTTGGAACAGAAGTAGACGAGTACTGGAGTTAAGACTGCTTATCGGCAAGCGCAGCGCAAGACCCAGCTAGATGGACCGGAAACGTTAAATTTGAGTCTGGGACTGACTAGATGCAGCAGGCAGATATCAGATGTTGTAGCGCAGCTTGGGAGAGGCCCATGCTTTTAGTTTGATTAATTTATGTATTACTAGCAAAAATTCTAATTTCCAGTACTTTCGTGAAGAAAAAATCTAGTGCTAATTAAACAAGTATTGCTATTTTTTTTTCTAGAAATACGTAACTCTTGAAGTACGGAGTGTGTATTCTACATTTCTACGTGTGGAAATCCATTGTACTAATTTAGTCTGGATCTTTGTTATTCACTGTTAGATATCAACATTCGATTTTTCAATAGATGATAAAACATAATTATTATAATAGGGCTGCTTATTGTACATCATTTTGTTTTAAAATTCCTTCGTACAATTCTTTGGCTATTCATTTTATGAAACAGTCACCAGTAGCAAGTAGTAGCCTACTTGAACAACCAAGTCTTTCATAAAATAATTCATTTATTGCTTACACTACACAGCAATGCAACTACAAATGCAATATTTACCTCATTCCGTATTACATCATAGTTTTTTGTAGTATAATTAGTAACGGTAAGTTTTAATAACATGCATCAAATAAATAATGTTAATGTGTACACGCTCTGTTTCCGACGAAATGTGGTAGCAAGGTCAGCTTTACGTGTTTTTAATGAAAACATCATGTATGACCGTTGGAATATAAAGACATCTATCCTACTATGTATAATAAAGCTGAAGAGTTTGTTTGTTTGAACGCGTCAAACTCTGGAACTACCAGTCACATTTGAAAACTTGTGTAATATTTGATAGCCCATCAACTACTATTAACATCACGCTACAGCCTTTAGGAGCCGAACAAAAATAAACAAAAGTCAGAAAGAACGCTTAGCGAAAACGAGGTAATAGCACGAGTTGACGATTTTTTATTTTTTATTTATTTCATTTATTGTTTTGTCGATGCGATGCGACGCTGTGGTTTGAGAACCGAGGTAATTTTATAAAAAATATGACTATGATTTTAGTATATTGTGTATCCTACGACTTCCACGAGAACGGAGTCGCGGGCAGAAGCTTATATCAATTTATTCCAGGGACATAGCAACGAGATAAAGGGAAAATAGTAGGACAATGTAATCAGTAATTAATTTCATAACGGAAAACAAACAGAAAATACTATACCATATCCCTAATCAGATAAATTAATAAATTACAATTTTCTCGGTAAAATAAACATTCCAATAAAATCAATTTGCTGAACTGATAAGGACAAACAATAAATTCTCTTCACTTATCAATTCTTTATAGCTGACCTATCAAAAATAATTTGTGAATATAATTTGATTAGAACAAATGTCATGATAATGACTGTAATAAATTAATTTGACGGCAATCGTTCCGAAAACCGGTTAACAAAACAATTATTTAGCGGTTGATTAATTAATTTTGTTGAAGTCGATAACACTGCGTGTTTAATTGAAAGTTGACCTGTGGCCCATTTTTTTGGTCGGATGTGTAATTTGACACAGTTTGTCAAATTGTCTAATAATTTTTGTCATTTTGTGTAAACATTAGAATAAATGAGTTTGGAAGTGTGATAGACTGCAGACACATTTTTTTTTTTGTTTAATGGACCTGCACCCTAATTGCGTAACACACTATCAATCGGAATCTGAATCATTTTGAAGCAAATTGCTAATCCATTGCTTCATAAGTTTGATTTTTGTTTCCGTTCAACACGTACATGACGCAATGAATGTTGTTGAACTATCAAAATGAAACTGATTCCGATCGATAATGTGTTACGCAATTGCCCCGCTGCTCTTGACCTCGATCTTGCCTGATGGAAAGCGATGGATGAGGTCTATAATGGAATGAGCTTGCCCAGAAGATGCTTGGATAAACCGAAATAAAGATATAACACCATAACATCAGACGCCTGTAATTCTTGAAAGGTTAGGCCCTACCATACGTATGTAACTGTACCTATTGGTATAGGGTATACCCACATTTCGCCAGTTATCCCTATAGGTAGTCCCAATTAATAGGGCTAGCCTATTGTCACTAATAAAAAAAATACTGCCGCCACGAAAGCGCAGGAAATATTCTATTGAATTACATTCCATCAAACTTTTATCTAATCACTAGCGGCCTGTCCCGGCTTCGCACGGGTGGACGTTTATTTTTTAAACATTTTATTTTTTTTCTTGCAATTAAAATAGCCTATATTAATCAGTGATAATGTAACATTCAAATGGTGAAAGAATTTTTAAAATCGGTCCAGTACTTTTTGAGCCAATTCGTTACAAACATACATACAAACCTTTCCTCTTTATAATATTAGTATAGATATCAGTTCGATTTCTGTGAATACTATTAAGACGATACTGCTGACTTAAATTACACATTATACATTAAGTAGCCAGATTATTATTTATATTTATGTATGGTGCATTGGCAAATGGTGCTTCGAGATACCCGTCTACATCGTGAACAAAAATTCATTTTTCTTCTATAGAATCAGTAAAGGATTGGGTTCTCGCCGATTTCAATTAAAAGAGAAACGTAGGCAGACCACCAGTATTGGGAGACCCTGGGCAGACAGGTCTGCTGACTGCACATGCTGTGCTTGATTATGGATGATTTGTGGATCTGTCAAAATAGCACATGCCGCGAGAAGCAAATTAGTCTAAAGAGTCGATTTCTGACCAGCGGGGTAATTGCGTAACACACAAACTATGACAATGGTTTTCATTTTGACAGTTCAACAACATTCATTGCGTTATTCATGTTGTTGAGCAGACATTTTTCGAACATAAAAATGATAAGCTAGATCCACACCAGAGGATCCAGTGTGCTCCGATCGCGCGCGGCATCGGCACCTCCACATCGACCGCGCACACTATTACTCTCAATTTGAATCATTTTGAAGCTTACTGCTGATCCATTGCTCCATTTACGTTAGAAAAGTATGTCTGCTCAATGACGCAAATAACGCAATGAATGTTGTTGAATTGTCAAAATGAAACCGATTGCTACTGATAGTGTGTTACGCAATTACCCTGCGGAGCGCACTGGATCGTCTGGTGTGGTGCTATTCAGATTTGATTGATAGTGTGTAAGGTGTTACCCATTTAGGATGCAGACTGTGAACAGCAACCCTGATGGTTATGCCCATTTTGTGAGAGATAAGTTATACAGAGAGGAGCCTGTGGCCCAGCAGTGGGAACATTATAGCGGATTATGTGTGTTATGTGAGGATATACAGCGGACATAGAAAGCTGATGATTTGATTCATTAATGCCCGGTTTCTGAGGTTTTTAAACGGAGTTTATCCATTCGATAGTGATTATTGGTTCAATATCGTGTTTCTGTACCCGTCATCAGGGAAGAATTTAGCTTAAAAGTCGAGTGAATTACTATCGAGTGTTTAGCTGAGAACCTCAAAAACCGAGCATAAGGAAGGAATTGTCGAATCAATAGCTATTGAAAGTTTAAACTCCGTTTAAGAATTCTTCAGAAACCGGGCATAACAGATGCAGACATCAAACTACTACAATCTGTCAAATTTCTTTAATAAATTTTCAACTTTATCACAAGCATAAGGTTCAAAGTTGATTGGGAAAAATTTACAAATTCGGGTAGCTTGATGTGCTGGCGTTTGTACAAACAAAACGCATTTTCTAAAATCAGTCTTAAAACATGAGTGAATGGTAACTTGTCAGTCAACAAGACGTAAAACTCAGTATGATTCACGCCACGCAAGTTGTAAGAATTAGTTACGGCAAATTTTTATACCATGACCAACCGAAGGCCTTGCCCATGACGAAGTAAGAAAACATAACCACTTGAAGGTCGAGGATTTTATAAATATAACTTCGCGAATGTACTTTATATGGTAAATCGTATGTGGCCAGACCAGTCGTCTGGTTGTTAAGAAGGCTTCCGTCCGAGTGTCAGTAGAAGAAGATAGAAAAGAGAGAGTGCAATTTATTGTGTCTGCGCACACACTTGTGCACTATAATATCTCCCGCGTCTATCTATGGCTAGTCTCTGTTGAAATTGGCTGCCGTGGCCGAAAATCGGTCTGGAAGACATAAGTAATATTTCTATTGAACAATATTCGTCTCGATCGTCTCTTTTCAATGCTTGATAATGGCTTTATGCGTTTTTTCACGTGGAAATCTATGTGTGTGTTATTGGTGAGGTTCTTCATAACAGTCAAGGGGCCTACCACCACCTCTTATAGCAGTATTATTTTAATCTTACTTCAGTGTGGGAAAGAGATGGAGGTGCATGTCCTGTATTGCTCCATCTCTTTCCCACACTGAAGTAAGATTAAAATAATACTGCTAAAGAGGTGGTGGTAGGCCCCCAGGTGCGTAGTAGGTATTTGCAACCGGCGTACGTGTGTGACCAGCAGTGCTATTCTGTAAAAATCTCACCGGGAAAACTAAGGTGAAGTGAGCTGTCATTCCACCTGATGTTAGAGGTTGCCTCCATTGATAGTTCACTTCACGCTCACTTCACCCATGTTATCACGGTGAGATTTTTACAGAATCGATAGGCAGAAGGCCAATCCTCGTAATTTAAAACTCTCGTAGTTCAAAATCTAGTCGCAGTCTCATCTCGGCGATAAACAAATGTCAATACTTGTCAACATGTAGGGAAATTAGACGTATTTTTGACAGATTGAGACTGAGATCAGACTGTGAACGTTCTTAAAATTACGAGAATTGCCCCTCTGATGTATGAACGTAAAACGAAGCAAAAGAGTATGTAAGGATCGTAGCAACAGGTCGTCGCAGGTAACGTTCTGTAGTTTCTGCCTTTAATATTATTTCAAGTTAAACAAATATCGACTTTATTTTAATGGAAATTAAGTTGATTTCAGAGTGACTAGCAATATTGACAAAGTTATAAAAATATTAGAAGTTGTAGCGTAAACTGAACCTTATTGTATAGGATTTAAAGTTATTTTTCCATAAACTCATATTTGTTTACATTTTTGGCAAATAAATCGCGAATGCAAATTAGTAGTAAGAATACTCACGTCTGCACTTACATTCCTTAGTTCAGGGATGGCGCACCTATTTCGTTGGCGTTCTGTTTTAGCTTCGCCATCCCTACTCTTAGCACTTTATATACAGGATGATTTGTAATTCGACGTACTCCTTCCGGGACGTGATAGTGTGACCTCTATGCAACATTTAAGCACCCCATATACCTAAGCTAAAATCGATGACATTCAAGAAAATCCAAAATTTATTGATAATTTTTCACACAATCATGTTCTGGAAAGAATACGTTGAATTGCAAGTCACGTTCCATACCGAGGTAACTCCTTTAGTTTTACCATACTAATAAAATAACTCTTTATTAATTTAATGAAAGAAGCCAAACAGCAAATTCCCAAGATGCTCATCACTCGAACAATATTCCGTGACGTGGCCCCATAGCGATTGTTTAAACAGATGTTGGGGCCTCCCAATTCAGTCGACTCATTTCTATTCAATTCCATAATAAATTGAAGTAGAAATATCTTTAGGACTGATCGTAAAACGCCAAAGGTAATATGATAAATATAAAAAGCGGCCAAGTGCGAGCCCACTTGCACACGAAGGGTCCCGTACCAACGTACAATATTTTTATGTTAGTAATACTTTAGTAAAATATAACAAGAGAGCGGTTTCTTGTATGGGGGGTCCCCATACAAGAAACCTTTTAATTTTTAACTTTATTTTATGTAGAGTATTTGTTGATATAGCGGCCAAAGTAGTAAAAAAAAAATCTCTGTGAAAATTTCAAGTATTTTACAACATATTACGATAACAGACGGACGTACGGACAGTAGAGACCTAGTAATAGGGTCCTGTTGGCACCCTTTTGATACAGAACCTCAAAAACTGAAAGAGGGCAAAGATGGCGGTACAAAATAAATGATGAGGAGTCAACAATAATAAAACATTTAACACTGCTTTTATTATTTGGGGTTGCATAGCATACGATACGATCCACTGAAACATAATGAAAGCAATAACATTTAAGTTAAAATTACGGTATATTAAGCTGAAATTAAACTATAAACTTTCTTATAATCTGCGTCTGCGTTCCCAACGGTGAAGGAAAATGTTGTGAGGAAACCGGCATGCCCTAGACCCAAAAATTCGAAGACATGTGTGTGACATCTACCAACCCGAACTGGGCCCGCGTGGTAGATTACAGCCCACTCCCTCTCGAAGAGAGGAAGTCTGTACCCCAGCAGTGCTAACATTATAGGCTGATTATGCATTAAGTGTAAAAGTGTCTTAAAATATCTACTTACAGAAATAAACATCAATTTTATTTCATTTCCATTTCGACACCTCCATGCAATAACATCGTAACTCACTTTTTTGTGATTTTACAGGAGAGCGATTTTAAAGTTTGAAAAATTTGAAGCTGGCTCTATTTAATATAGTTTAGGCGGACTATAAATAGGTATGGTTAAGTTGTAAAAGAAAAATTGTTTTCATGGGTTTTCATGACTTACGTGAAAAACAAAACAGTGAAATGACATATAAGTTACGAGGACAAACATTGTATGTCTGAGTTATAATTTAGTTTTTTTGTAGTTTAATTTATTTTTGTGGTCAGATAATTGTAACTCCAAGGTGTTAAGTTACATAAAATGTTTTTTATTTTAGAAACGAAAGGGAATAGAATTACAATGATAGTACAGAAAAAATGCATTTTTTTTTACATAACAATGCCGTTGTAACTCAATTTTTGGAAAAAAGTGAGTTACGATGTTATTGCATGGAGGTGTCGATTTGAATCTTTGAACCATCTAACTGTCTAAGCAAAGTAAATCAGACTGGAATCTGAGTTATTTATTTGAGAAGATGCAAAAGTTCTTCTTCTTCTTCAAAGTCTCAGCTGGAATGGAATTATGGATCAATATATAAACCCGATCTGTACTGTCTTATAAGCATTAAAGTTTGGATTTTATTACAAGAAAAACTTCTATTCGCCTACATTTTATTATTTCTTGTTCCTAATTAACATTTTATATTTTTCTTTTATGAAAAGTAATACCAGAAACAGTCTTGAAAGGAGTTTTATTGATACGTACACTAAAGTCTTTCCTTCTTGAATTTTAATACAAACAATAAGGAAGTATTTTATGGTAATGTTGTTATGTGTGTTCTGCAATATTATTATACAGTCTGTTCAGTTATTTTACCTGCAATTTTGTATCACTGTCAAAACCACAGTGACCTTTATTGTCGTTGCAATAAGGTTGCTATTGGTTCGCTGTCATTGACAAGTCTGTCAAAATTACAGTAATCTTTATTGGCACCTGATGGAGGTGGTTTTAGGATTAACACAGTAAAGAAACTCAGGAGTTATCTACTTACATTACGAACATAGCAGATAAGCACAAATTGTTACTAACTTAAGTTACTACTAACAATCTACGGACTGAAATAAATAATTTTTAATTTTATTATCTTCATAATAGGGTTGCTATTGGATCGCTGCCATTGACAACTCTGTCCTGGTTCTGTGCATCAGTATGATTGGACATGTCTCTAATTGTAAAATGTTCATCACCGATTAAATTACTTTTGCAGCACAATTTTTTTTTTTCAAACAAGACCAATATTGTACTTTGTCCACTCTTTTGTTTTGCTACATGATAAATCCATCAATAATTAAAACTCTTTTCCCTTTAAACTGAATGGTCGATTAAGAACGATTATTGCCCATTTTGTATGTTATTATCATACACGGCACGTCAGTCGGAATGAAAGATGTAAGTATAGGAATCCAAAAAACTGATAGACTTGGGGGTAGATCAACAAAAGTACTTATAAGAAATTTAAAATAAATTCAAGTCAACCTTCATTAATTTGTTTTTATTGTTGTGACTGCATTATAATAAAAAGGTGATGTAGTATTTGTATTAATATGAGCTTATCAAAACGGAAAGCACGCTAGGGATACATAGCTAAATCATAATAAGTACTAATATTAATCTATAATAATATTATAAAGAGGAAAGATTTGTATGTATGTTTGTAACGAATTGGCTCAAAAAGTACTGAACCGATTTTAAAAATTCTTTCACCATTTGAATGCTACATTATCACTGATTAATATAGCCTTTTTTTTTGTCCACCCGTGCGAAGCCGGGACGGGCCGCTAGTCATATATACTTTGTGGTATAAACAATTCAGTGTCAGTTTTATCATCGTAGTGTAGGTAGTTCTTGGTAATCACTGGGTCGCGAGTTCGATCCTCAGACAAATTCAGATTGGATTATGCTATTCGCAACACAGTGGGTTTCGATACCAAAACTTTCGTACTAGAGTAGGTACCATTCGAACAGTTTTTCGACCAGCGTGTTCGCGACAACGTCATTCGATATAGCGGTTTTCGACTCAAACTGGCGTAACTACCACTCGTAAAGTTTTTCGTAATAGCTCGCAAAGACTTGAAAACGAAATGAATTTCGTTCCGTTACCACTAATGTTATCGTATAACGTTCCAAAATTTGTAACTATACTAAAACCTAAAAATATCAATAACGTTACAAAACATATCTTTACAGAATATCATTTTCGTAGAACGATATTATAAGTAACATTATAGGTATCAGTAACATTAGGCTTATCCGCTTGTAATAACGTTACAGGTGTTGCGCAGGTGTGCGTTACAGATTCATTTATAACGTTATTCTTCATGCTTTTTCATCATCTTTTATGGCAAAAGTGGCAACTTTGTTATATCGTTATACTAATAACGATAATTGATAATATTGTTACTGAGCAGTTTAGGTGTTCGTTCTGTATGTCAGTATCGCTATAGTCAAGGAATTAATTTTATTACGTTCCTGGTGGAACGGTATATAAATTATCGGTACCGGAACTACGCGTAACGTTATTTTGAGTAACGCTTCAAGTCCCTGATAGCGTGCGTCGCAATAACTTCATTCGAATCTTCATATCACTCCCGTCAAAATCTCAGTGATCTTTATAATCATTACAATAAGGTTGAAAGATATTATTGGATTGTTGTTGTCAGAGCTAAAATAACTGTAAACGGATGGTAGTTATCATAAGCTGTGTGTCAAGACTTCTGTCTGCCAAAATCGACCAATAGCCAGGCTTTCAATCCAATTGAAATACTTATTACAAATACCGTTGTTTAAAAGGTTTCAGGGTTTGTGTTACTAATCTAATATTTCTGCTTGTGGCTAAATGTATGTATGGTACTGTCGTGTCAGTTTTAATTCTGAGGAAGAGCTGAAAAAGGAAAAATATTGTACCAGTTGTCAAAACAGGAAAAAAACTATGAAATGAACAATAGGTAAAGGAATTCTAACTGAAACTACAATTAACATAAAAGGTTAAATGAAATTATCTAGCAAATCTCACTTAATAGGCATAGCAAACTTAACAGGTATACAGCGTGAATCAGAAATGTGTGGTCATATTTAAGGGTATGGTACAGACACAGTGGGAGCAGTCATCGTAATCGCGAAAAAATAATCAGGTGTTCCATACAAAACTTCAATACCTACTCGACCCAAATGTATGGAACAACTGATAGTTTTTTCACGATTACGATGTGGGTCCTGGATGTTAAAAACATTAAAAAAAAATCGAAACTCTTAATATCACGCAACTGCAGCTGACTACGGGATCAATGGCCTCTGATAGTGTACTTGAAATTATGAATTCAGAAAATTATGAGTCCTTTGCTTTATCATCATTAGATATCGATATTCATCACAGCTGCGGAGTTTCGCAAGCTAATTTGACAAAATAAAGACAAAAATTCCCACAAAATGACTCTAAATTCGGACTTTAACAAGCGTTTTAATTGTCCACACCATTATGTTAATATTACACCTTATATGTTTCTCTCTTCATTTAACCTTTTAACCGCCTACGTCGGATTAATCCGACAAATATTTTCGAGTCCATTTCGCCAGGGTCGTAATTTACGACTAAGCTCGTTTACCCTGCTTTTTTATTTGATTACGCTTTAGTCTATCAGATTATTCGAAAAATAAATATTTCTCGAATCACTGTGCCGGGCGTTGGGGGCACGACAACTGAAGGCCAATTCTAATCGCAGTCTCATCTCGGCGACAAACAAATGTCAAAAACTTGTCCAAATGCCCTTACATTTGGACAAGTTTTTGACATTTGTTTGAAATTAGGGGTATTTTTTGACAGATCGAGACTGAGATCAGACTGTGAACGTTCTTAAAATTACGAGAATTGCCCCTCTGATATGAAGTCGGGCGTAAAAGGTTACAATCATGCTCTGTGGTCGGGCGGTTAAAAGGGTAACACCAAACAGAGTAATTTTAACACTAGCAAGGTACTCCAGGAAGATCTACTTTAATTAGAATTTCCTCTACGCGTTACAAGCTACTCTGCGTTGAATATTCAAATCTAAGCAGAGACCAGGATATCCCAAATGGCGCAGTAGTAGAAACTAATAAGGAAACATAAATGTCAATTTATTATTCTACTATGAGCCAAAATTACATCCTTCTTTATTATAAAAGACAGGGACAATTTAAGTGAAAGTTCCCCTTTTGTGTCAGTGCTAATGACGTAGAGGGCTTGTGGCTAAGTAATAATAGGCGCACGGGTCTATTGATCAGGTTAAGCTACGCTTGCCGCGGTTGGTTCATGGATGGGTGACCATCTCTAAATATCAAGACCTCTCCGTGCCTCGTAAAGCGCGTTAAGCCGTTGGGCCGGGTTGTCAATCATGGATCTTTGACAGTCGTTATGGGTTGTCAGAAGCCCGCAAGTCTGACAATCTTACCAAGAAGTATCTTATTACCTAGTAATTGGGTTGTGGAGGTCAGATAGGCAGTCGCTCCATGTAAAATACTGGTATTCATCTGCATACGGTTAGACTGGAAGCCGACCCCAACATAGCTGGGAAAAGGCTAGGCAAATGATGATGATGTTGATGTAGAGGGCACTATAATTTGATAGCACACATTAATACTGACTTATTAAAAGTTCACACAAAATCAGGAATTTTAGTAATTTTAGATGGAGATTTTTTTCCGGTTGATGGCAATAGGATTGCCCCCTTTCACATGGAACTTACAAATAACTGGCCAAATGTAGATGAAGTGATGCACTATAGGCACACCTTTGCTTAACCCTTCGGAGTACCTACACTGACGTGATGTTACGTTACGTTTTTACAAAATTCATAAATTATATTTATTTTTACTAGCAAAAGTTATACTCCTAAGTTTACACTGGCTGGCATAATCATACGGATAGCAGCTAATTTATTTTTCGTAAAATTTTAATGATTTGACCTTAACCAAAAGGAGTATGTAAGGATCGTAGCAGCTGGCGTTTTGTAGTTTCTGCCTCCCCATCGGAAGAAGGCATGAGTATACGTATGCAGAGTCCTCGTCTCGAGAATCTATACATTTTGTAAACACGCATTAAGGGGCTCGCAACCTTTGGATCAAATAAAAAAAACAGTTTTGTAATGGTTTTTATTTTTATATAGGGATATAATTATGTTAACACTCACAACTAATTACTGTCGTCAGACGATTCCGGGTATTCTGCATCTGCATTCTGTAGCATTGACAGCGTCGCCGTAAACTTACTTCAAAATGGCGGCCCAAATTTTTACGTTCCATGAGTCAGACGCGTTCCAGTATCACAAAACATTAGACGACAGCGCTTTAATATAATTCTACCAAGTGAAATTGATCGTTAATTTCGTATTACACGTTTAGTACTTTGAGTTGATTGAATTTGGGATTATTTGTTGTTAATTGAATTGTCGCTAACTTAGTAGAAGTTTTTACTTACAAAATTTATAGCTTCTCGTGACGGGGACTTTTTGTATGTATGTGTTAGTTTTACGGTTAGGTCATATCTAGCTTTTTTTTCTGTAACTTAGCAATGTTAAAAACATTATAGAACGTGTCGTTCATTACGCACACACCCTTCTTATTTACATACTCCTTGTGCGAACTCACACAATGACATAATATCACATTGAACGTAGGTGCGAGTACACGCTAGTAACATAGTAGGTATAGTACAAAACCGCGGAATAATAATGACTCATGCGAGTATGATTCAGTCGCTGACAACAACTTATTTATTTAACATCCTCATTATATTATGTACTTTAGTGCGTAGTAAACTTGACGCTATAGGTTAAATCGTGGTCCTTATGTACGAGTACGCTTTTATTCTTTGTAGAAATAAGTATATCTAAGCAGTTGGAAGCCAGCATTAAGCAATCTACCTTTTAGATTAGTCTGCCTCGTTGGTCTAGTATTCGCAAGCGTTACTGCTGAGCATGAGGTCCTGGGTTCGATTCCCAGATCGGGTAGTGTTATTGAGTTTTTCCATCAGGAATTTCTCAGTAGCAGCCCGGGGTCAATGCCCGTTTGATAGCAATAGGCGAGCCTCCTATTACATGGGACTTATAATATAAGTGGCGAATTGTAGGTGTACTACAAGTACACCTTTGTCTGACCCTTCAAGAATACAGGGTATAAAGGCGTGATGTTGTTTTAGATTAGATTCAGACATCAAACCATGGCTTGAATTCAAGACTGAAAGTCATCACGCCTGCTTAGGCCAAGACCGTGGCCGATTATAATTTAATATCTAAGTTCATACCGTACATTCACACTAATATTATAAATGCGAAAGGCACTCTGTCTGTTACCTTTTCACGCGTAAACAATATGCATTTGCGATTTATTTGCCAAAAATGTAAACAAATATGAGTTTATGGAAAAATAACTTTTAAATCCTACACAATAAAGTTCATTTACGCTACTACCCCTACCACTCACTCTGAAATCATTTTAATTATCATTAAAATACGGTTGATATTTGTTTAACTTGAAATAATAGTAATTTGAAGCAAGTTTTAAGCATACTTAGTCCCTTAGCCTTATTTCTTGAAACAAAATTAATTACATATATCAGTAATGACGTAAGCCAATAAAATTAATTCGATATAACAAGATAATGCGATAGGTACATGATATACCTGTGTTCGAGTGACGTGTCTCGATATATTATTAAACTTATGTGTTTAATTTATCGATATATCAATGCTACCACTTGACTGTAAACAGGTCGTTTCTTATAACAGATTATAGTAAGCTTATAGCGGTTTTTTTCCGCAATGCAGTGATACAGTCAAGTTATATTTGTCTAGAAAAAGAGACGATACAGACTGCGGACAACTTTTTATTTGCGAAATTGTGCCTTTTTTTTTTTGTTTTTTTTTTTTTTGTTTTCGGGGGGAAACCTTCAAAAGGCGCCCGACCTCTGGGGATGGGAGGTCGGGGAGTGTGGGATTTTTACCTCACTAAAACCACCCCGGTGGTCACCATCAGCACATAGGGGTGGTCCCGGTTCCTCTTAAAAGACCAATTCCGGAACCCCCCCGTGCAACGCCTGTAAGGCACATCCCTGGGGAGAGAGTAAAGGGGCCTCCCCTGAGCCTCGCTGTTTACGGCGGCACGTGACCACTGTGCCACCGTCTTCCCTAGGATCACTTGGTGGGCGGACAGAGTCCCCACTCTATGCGCCCGTGACCCCAAAGGTCCACCTACCTTGATTGGTAAGTGGATTTCGGCATATTAGGCGCCAAGGCGGTTACCTCCTCGACGCCTTCTTCTCCGAGCAGGATCAGCCCTCTCCCGATCCCGCTCGGCGGCCTCCTTCTTGACCATCACGGTCTCACAGAAGGAGGCTACTGCCATCCAATTCTCTGTCTCCGCCAGCGAAATTGTGCCTAGCTACAGATAAAAGTTTGTCCGTAATTCTTTGTAAAGTAACATTGTTATGTTATGTGCTTTAAGAAGTTAAATAATTAAAATTTAAAAAAAATAAAATTTATTTAGGCCCTTTTACAAAATAATACATTTACAAACTTATAAATACTTAACAGATTGGCTTAAATACTTATATAAAAGTAAGTTTATCTTACACGTTTTTAATTAATCACTACATAGTATAAAACAAAGTCGCTTTCTCTGTCCCTATGTATGCTTAAATCTTTAAAACTACGCAACGGATTTTGATGCCGTTTTTTTAAATAGAGTGATTGAAGAGGAAGGTTTATATGTATAATGTAGTGTATTTAGTATCAGCATTGCACCCGTGCGAAGCCGGGGCGGGTCGCTAGTTATCTATGAAAGGTGCGTTGGTACTAACATTATAACTTGTGGTGTGGAATAAAAACCTGTGTTTCAGGCCATCCCCATACAATTAAGTAATGTATGTAATTTAGTAGACCATAACGGGGCAAACAATAGACGAGGCTAGTAATAAGGAATACCAAACCTATAACCATTTACTTTATGTGGGGTAAGGCTCAAAGGACCAATAAATCATAATATGATCAAATAAATTGTTGGTAATAAATTGTTCCTTAAACACATTAACTGTCTTATCTTCTAACAGCATAAGCGGCCGAGCTTAGCCATATTTTACTCCGATGTAAACTTTCCAAATTTAATTACTTTTGGCAAACTATTTCCCCATTGCCAAATTCTATTGCGCACCTGAGCAAAACCTTAGTATTCTACGTTAGTCTCAGACCAAACTCGGACTTTCAAGTAGTACTGCGCAGACATTAGTAGGGGTCAAGGACCCGCGGTGATGCGATTAGGAGAGCGTTGACCCTCCAAGTGTGACGATTAATTGATCGACTGTACACCTTTGATTTTGCTGTCGGTTAGTCTGGCGTATACTTGTGAAAATATGAGGTTCATCGCCTTTCTAACGAGAAAGATTAATTTCGATGACCAGCTTTTTTTAAGAAAAAAAAAGTAAGTAGTCTGCAGAAGATTATGATTTAATGCGAATAGTTTTAATGTGTTGAAATTGCTAACATTATATTTTTTCGGAAATAATAAAAAAAACATAACTGAATTTTGGACATTCTACGATATTGATTCAATAACACTTCTACATGGACATCGTATTAAATCATTATAGTAGACAGTAAGATATATGTAAGTTCCTACTATTTATTTCCTTCTACCAATTTTTTTTTAGAACCAACCAAAACAGATACATGTACCGAAGGACCAAAATATTCCAGATTTAAACTAGCACTCAGACATCTACAACATTAATTTCCTGGATCATTTATTAACCTTACGGAAAGGGTTCCTTCCGTTCCATTTCCCTCTAGTTCCGTTCCTCAGATTTCGGAGCCTGTCTAGACGCTGTAAATCCTAATTGATATGAGTCATAGTGTGAATGTGCGAAGGTCTTATGTATTGTAGTAGAAAGACAACGAAATATGATAAGTGTGAGCAAGGTCAATAGGTCGATGTCCTAACTATCAACATGCATAATTCTTGTATGAAAGATTTTGGCGAAAAATTTTGTCGGCTATACCCGACCGTGGCGGTCAAAAGGTTAATATTTAGAAATCGGGAACATAAGAAAACTTTCAGGGCCTTCAACCAGGGCGACCAATGATCGACCATTATGAATTTAGCAGATTAAGAACTTTTAGCAAAATGACAATTGGATCGTGTTGGAATGACGAATTTATAAAAAAAGCAGACTTGGGCGTTGGTGCCCAGTTTTGAGTATAAAAGGGCTATAAAAGAATAGGGGTACCCGGATGGACTGTGTGAAAGATGATATGGCTAGCAAGGGGGTGATTACCGAGATTTAGACTAATGGAAAAGTATGAGAGAAAAAGACATGTTTCGCCAACCCCAAATAAATTAGGACAAGATCATGAGAATGATGATGTCATGGAGTTTACTAACGCATATCAGGAAACTTGGTCATAGAATAGAATACTCTTTGTAAGTACACCATATAAATTACAGACATAAATACAGAAATTTTACAAAGGGTGACACAATGGGCGCGGGCGGTCATATCGCTAAGAGAGATCTTATAAAGACAACCTTTAGATGGATTAAAAAGGAGGAAGAGAGACAAATATTGTAGGTAGTCTGTGGTGTAACATTTACATAATACAATAAAAATACATGCATAAAGTAGGTATATTATACTAATCTAAATAAATATATAATAAACATACATATAATAATAAACAAAACAGGAGCAAAGAAAATATAATGATGATGTTTAAAGAGAGAGGAAATGCTTTTTCTCATATCTTTAAAAGTGGACAAAGATTGAGCACGCCTTACCGACACGGGCAAGTCATTCCATAGCCGTACTGCTTGAACAGTAAAAGATTTGTCATAGAAACTGGTGGAATGCATCGGCATCGCTAGTCTCAGGTCATAGTTAAAAGATTAGCCACTAAGCTAAACTGGTAGCAAAGCTGTCAGCTCAGGGAGCGACGAACTTAACCAAAATATCGTCATTTACTTAATTCATAAATAGGTAATGAAGGTTTGGACAGTAACCCCCAAAACGCTTTCCAAGTAAATCAAAAAGAAAACTGCTTTTGGAAGAGAAAACTAGAACCTCATAAACGTCAGGGTAGTGTTGCCAATACGATAAAAACATCGATATTTAAAACACCAACACCAGACACCACACATCGACATACACACAAACATATCTACCTAGACCAGCTGACACTATCAGAAGCCGTGACTCATAGCCTTACATAAAGCACTGTTTCCCCTCTCAGAAACCCTACAAAGGGTTCGAAGTTCACGCGTAGTGTCTACTATCATAATAATATGTAGATTGTACACGTAACGCCCTTTGTAGACAATGCGTGGATAGTCAAACTATGTTGACTTGTGTAAGCCGAAAAGGCCGTTTTGCCATTTTTATTTATCGATGGTGGTTTGACATGCTATTTTGGTAATGGTATTTATCGATTACCGGTGTGTTTCGATGGGGAAATTGTTTACTTAGTAAAATAAAAAATTTTCCCATCGAACCTCGCCAATATTGTTTGCCGCTTTGTTTGTTTGAACGCGCTAATCTTTGGTGCTCCAGTCGGATTTGAAAAAATATTTTTGCATTTAATACCCTTGAGGAAGGGTATAGGCTACTCTACTAGACATCAACGTTAGGACCCTAAGGAGCCGAGCAAAGAGTAAATAAGTAATAAAAACGTCGTGGGAACAATAAATTTCACTCGGAAGAAGTCGGCAGAAGCTAGTGAATAAAATACACGTAGTAGAAGGTTAGAAACCTACTAAAAACTTGATGTTTCCGAAAAGGCTTAGAGTGAGAAGGTTTGGTGAACGTGGACCAGGTGCAACTATGCAATATTGTTTATCGATACAAGGATAAAGTTGAATACTGAGAGGCTTATAATTGGAGAACACTAATTAACAAAAGACGGACATTGCAGCCACTTTAGTAAGTGTATTATAGTAACTTGGGGGGCGTAGCCAAATTGTCTAGTGCACTGGAACTTTATCTTACAAACTATTGGTAGCTCAAAGCTATTAGTGAACTTGCTATATGGGTAAGAGTAGCACCTACCATTACTTGACATTACAACATGGAACTAGAATCGACGCAGCACTCAAATGATTCGAATGGTGCATTATTTTAAAATTAAATTCCGATCACTCTAACTTAATTACGAATTATCATCCAATCCAATCAATTTGTGAGAGCAGTGGTGGCCCAGTGGTAACGGCCGCGACTTACGAGTTGTAGCTCGTAGGTTCGAATCCCTAATCACCAACGGTGAAGGAAAACATCGCGAGGAAACCGGCATGTCCTAGAACAAAAAATTCGAAGACATGACGTGACATCTACCAACCCGCACTGGGCCCGCGTGGTGGATTACGGCCCACTCCCTCTCATAGAGAGGAGGCCTGTGTCCCAACAGTGGGAACATTATAGGCTGATTATGAAATCAATTTGTGGCGCAACATGCCTTTTTCTTCAATACTTCTCTATTAGTTTTCATCTCGGTACTTATCACCACTCGCAGCCATATCAACTTTCACACAGTCCATCCATCCATCGTTTCTTTGGTCTTGCCCTAAGTCCATACACATTCGTACTCGTCACGATATTTTACTAATTCCTCTATATTACATGCCCCATACCCATAGAAAACGATAAATACTTATGAAACAATCGTTATCAATAATTCCAAGTATTCCCCCAAGAATAAGTAAATAAACGACTTATAATGCGCTGGATTAGATATATGGACGCATGTATTTTTATAAACGTTGATAGCATATCGTAATAGTACCGTCGGTTTTAGTTTTAGAAGGATGTCACGTCGACTGCTTCGCTGAGTTTGGTTTATTGAGGATGCTCCTACATTGTAAGCATTGCAGAGGGCATGTAAGGTATTGCAGATGTCTGACATGACTGAAATAGTTCATCATACTCGGAAGTTTTATAGCTTCTAGGAAAACGTGCTTCATTCATATCTCTGTTGCAGGAAAGCGGATCAAAGGAACTCGTAGAAATGGCGAGATAGGGCAAGGACCAATTAGGCATGTCACTTAATAAAATAACTACCTAAATACATTACAATGACTATGGAGTTCGCGTGATTTCCAATAAATTGATATTTCATCAATGCATCTCTACGATACTTTCATAATAAAATATCAATGGAAAGTTCATTCGTTCATCATTAATTTATGACGCCAGTAAAAGAAAACCTTCCATTAATGAGTTGTTCATGACCCAGAGAAAGTTGTAATGTATCAATTGAGGGTAATGGGTTATCGTGGTATTCATAGACTCGCGAACTGTCAGTGTCACTTCACATGTTGATACTTGATAGCTATCATGCAGGTCATTACTACGCGGGCGTTTGAATAGTATGGACGTGTTTTCCCATTTGAATTAAGATATTAAAAGAAATGCAAAAAAAACTTGTTTTTTTTTTCACAAGACTTAATCTCTGGGGTATAATAATGCACGTCATAGTCAAAACGCTGATAGCAGATGACAGTTGTTTTTCGATTTAGGACAGAATTGACCAAAAGTCATAATAGATTGAGACCTACAATGAAAAGAACATATTCCACAACATTAAGCCAGAAAGCGTAAGTAATTTAAAAATATCCATCATATCATATCCATTACATAGTTATGTATGAAGGGACTGACACCGGACGCTCATAAAGTCATAAGTGGGCAATCATAGAGGGAGGAACAGTCGGCCTTCGTGACCATTACCTCTTTATAGTTATGCCCAGTGAAACTGTTCTGTGCCCGAGACGGGAATGGGGACATGAATACTTTCCTACATAGGGACTGAGAGTTTACAAAAGGGTAAATAACTTTCGCAAACTACATAAATGGCTTATTGGTAATTGATTTATAGTGTGAAAGAATTTATTGAAAAAACAGTAACAGAGAAATGAGTTTTCATTATATTACTTTATGTATTCTATTATTGTTAAGATTTCACCAGTGTTATTATCAGACATGTTAGAATAATAGTTTTAACAAATTAATGTGTCGTTTTCAATTTTTACATTTAACTTCTTTAAATATTTGTATGCCAGACCATGGCGAGACAGGTAAGATTATAATTATATAAATAAGACCTTAATGCAAATAAATATATTCTATCCTATAACAGTTTAAAGAAAAAGAACACAAGGATAGTGTTACCATATCTAGGTTTTAGACATCAGAAGAATTTTTAAAGACAATAATCAAATCTCGGTTGAAAACATTCAAATTTGAACCTAAGGCACGCCAAAACATACAAGAAAACCATTGCGTCGAAGAAACAAATATGTAAACAACCTTCCAGATTCGCTATTCCTAACCAGCTTATGCAAATAATTTCCTGGATTTAATCAAGATCTGTCACACCGCATCAAAGGTCAGGTCGCCGTAATTAACGAATGATGGTGATGTGAACGGGAGCATGGGAAATAACTGTGAACATGGTGAATGGACTCGCCCAGAAAGTTCGCACGGGACAAGGTGATAAAACAACGGATGGTTAGTGCTAGCTTTTTGTATTAAACGGCAATTTGTTTGGTATTCTCGCAGAGCTCGTATCGGTTGATTGAGAGTTCAATGCTGATGATTAATAAGGTTTGCATGTATCTATACAAATTATAAATTAAAGTCGCTTTTCGTGTGTGTGCCTGTGTGAACGCGTTGTTCTTCTAAACTACGCGACGGATTTTGTTGTGCTTTTCACCATAATTTAGAGAATTTATTCCGGAAGATTTACGTGTATAAACATAAACATTAAAATCACATAATAACAGTGTATGACCCGATGTATGAATGTAAACGAATCAAAAGGAGTAAGGATTGTAGCAGGTGTCGTTCTGTAGTATCTGCCTACCCTCAGAAGGCGTGAGTTTATGTAAGTCACTCAGAAAGAAGTCTCGATGTTTTGTCAATTCGTGAAAACTGTGCGAAGCAGGGGCGGGTCGCTCGTACTGCATAATATAGTAATTTTGACGAGACGTTCGAGCTTCAGCGAGAGAAAATCAATGGATTAAATCGTGTAAAGTAGATATTCCGTCAAAATGTTTGCTTAAATATATTCGCAATGCAATATGGATTAGTAATGTCTTACTAAAGACTGGGTTATAAGCGAGCAATTTGTATTATTCTAATGCTACGTTCAGTACTTATTCATTTTATAGATATTCGGGTTAGATCAGTCACGATTTCAGAACTGGTTTCCACACCTTATCCATAATAATATCTGGGCTATTGTCTTTCAATAAGTTGCAAAGTAATTGACAGACCAATATAAATCATTTATAAGCTGCTTTGTTAGAATCGTGGTTGAATTTATAAAAGCAGCATAAGATTACGCCTTGTTTCCCTGAAGGTTTGGACGGACCTATAGTGAACCCATATTCCACCAGTTATGTTTAAGTCCTAAGTAATAGGGGGCGAGCCTACTGCCATGCACCAGGTACAAATCCAGACTCCTGGCTGCTACTGAGAAAGTCCAGAAAGAAAAACCCAATAACACTTTGACCGACCTCATGCTCAGCAGTACCGCTTGCAACCACTAGACCTGGGATTCCCAAAGTGGTCGATATCGACCCCTTGGGGTCGGTATCGGTTTCCTAGGGGTCGCCATAAACGAAAACTGATTTTGGGAGTCGACGGGGTTGATCTTAAAAGTAAGTAATTTGGCCATGGGGGTCTGAGGTAACAGCTCATTTTGGAAAAGGGGTCCCTGCACTAGACCAACGAGGCCGTTATTTATAATGGCACTAGCCGCGCCCCACGGTTTCAACCGCATAAGTGTCGATCCCGCGGGAATATCGGGATAAAAAGTATCATATGTGTTAATCCTGGTTATAAACTATCTGTGTGCCAAATTTCATCCAAATCCGTTCAGCCGTTTGTGCGTGAAGAAGCAACAAACATGCAAACACACTCACAAACTTTCGCCTTTATAATATTAATGAAATATGATTCAGTTTAAAATTAGTTATGGCAAATACAGTGCACCCTAAAGTATTTAAAACAATAAAAAGCCGAGCTTGCAGTGAAGGCATCCAGCAATAGTAGATCAAAGATGCAATTACGACTCGGTTAGTTTACGAATTCGTACGAAGCAATTTTGCAAATACGAAATTCGCGAGTATGGAATAAATTTCGCTTGCTCACGTGCATTGCGAAAACTTTACGTAACATTTGGCTCGCCATTGCATTGTTTCGTTTTTTTATTTTAATTGCTGCAATGATTGTTGATGGTTGCAATCCTTTTTGTTTAATATACTTACGTCAGGATGTGTGTTTAGTTTGCAACGAAACACGAATTTCCTAGATTGCTACAGTGGTACAAATGAAGGAAAATAGGTTTTAGTTTATATTTTTGAATTAATTTCCTTTTAGGCTAATTTGTTCTTTTAATAAATGCAAATTTATAAATTAGAAGTAACTGTGTTTGTATGTTACCTTTCACGCCTAAACCATTGAACGGATTTCGATAAAATTTGACAAGGAGATAGCATCCTTGGGAAGGACCCGGTGACACGTTGCCGCGGGGTAATTTCTGACATCCGCGCGGGTGAAGCCTGTGGGTGAAGCCGCGGCCAGAAGCCAGTAATTAATATTTTTCAATTCAACTGTCAGATTTGTGGTTGCGTGACGCAACTCATCGCTGGTTTGCAACGATTATAGTAGGAAACCAAAGGTGCCTAATCCGAAATGGTAGTCTAAAAACAGTGGTAGGTACTGCTTTCAGACTATACCATTACCAGCCTAACCTAAAATGTAGTTAGTTTAAAAGCAGTTTATTATAGCGGAATTTTATCCAACCTAATAAACCTTGCCTGTTCAATTGTCTATGCATTAGATCTATGAATCGATAAAAGTACCAGTTCAGTGAGTTATTGGCGCAGAAAACGTTCGCGTGGGTTTTAAACCTATCGCAAAAAAGAAGGCACGATGTGACTGAAAGCATTGTGCGTTCAGTTTACTAGTTTAGGCAAAAACTCGAGTATCGATTTTCACATGATCCTAAGCCTACATACATAAACTCATGCCATCTTCCCATGGAGGCAGGCAGAAACTACAGAACGCCACCTGCTATGATCCTTACATACCCCTTTTGCCTCGTTTTCGTTTATAGGTATCAGCATGGTATTCAGCTGCATCCGGTTAGACTGAAAGCCGACCCCAACATAGTTAGGAAAAGGCTGGGCAGATGATGACGTTCATACGTATCTGGTCATCGGTACACGCAGGCCGTTTGCGAGTACAACACACCATTCTGAAGAACATCCACTCTCATAAACTACCTAAAGTTTTTCTCTCCTTCCCCTTTTTAATCCATGCAAACCGTCCAAAGGTTGTCTATAAAAGATCGCTCTTAGCGATAAGACCGCCCAATGTGTCAACCTTTGTAAAATTTCTATATCTGGGTAGTTCTACGATAAGAGGTTTTAAGTTCATAGAGAATACGGCCGCGGAGAAAAGTTGCTGTTTTTTCATTCAACACTTATATTACGATTTTTGTCCTATTTATGTATCTTTTCACGTAAGGGCAGGTCACTTTATGCATATTTTATTACTTTTTACAAGGCCAGGGTAAATACATTGGGCAGGGTAGAGACAATAAGATCAGGGTAGATACTTATTTAGCCAGGGGAGAGAATTTGTGACAATAAAAGTAACAAAATTAGTAAAATCAACTTTAATTAAACATTGTACTTAACATAGAATCAGACTATCATTTTTACCAATCATATTAAACATTAACAGACTATTATTATTTCAGCCTACTCTGAAATTTAAAACAAAAATGTCTTTAGTGTCATTACAATACAACAAATAATAAAATATTCTTTTATTAATACTAATTATACAACCTGTAACGTTAAATGCGCAAAACCTCATACACCCCAATTAGAGCATTAAGTTAAAAGCATAATACAATGACCAAAACTATTTTTTAAAGCTATTTTTATTAAGAAAATCGTGTTGATCCTAGCGTTAGTATATGCATTCAAAATTGAGTCTTATTGGCTTAAAATAAGACTTAAGACTTCTTTGGCTCAATCGGCGGATAGTATGGCAAAATACATACCTAATTTTTGAAAAAAAAAAAACGTATATTAAAAATGACTGAAATCGATTCAGTAGTCAATCATAAACAAACTATTTTCAGGTTTTGCGCATTTAACGTTACACGTTGTATAGACTAGCGTCTTTTAAGTAATACAAATAATCAGACTTGCGATAATCAGGATAATTTTCATATTACCTGTATCTATGTTACATTTCACTAAATGAACATGTTTTAATCATAAAATAAAATTAAAAATATAAATTAAAGTCACTCTCTTGCCTCTATTGCTCTCTAGGAGTCATTTGGTCGACAGTTTTTATAATTCCTTTCTCTTTCTTTTTTAAATATTTTGCCTTTTCTTTTTGCTTTTGCGATTCATATTTTTCGGGATCATTTTTAATCTTTTCATATCGTAGTCTCGCTGCTTCACGTTTCTTCTGTAATCTTTCTTCACGTGTTAACTTTTTCCGCGGTTCCTTGATCTGTAACAATATTAGACAATAATGTAATAACAATATGAACTGAGAACCTCCTTTATTTTTCAGTTTTAAGAATTTACCAACACTATTTAAATCTGTTTGTTGATAAAAATATGCTATAACTAAGTTTGTTTGCACTAACATTATCTCCCCTGGTCAACAAGTCTCTCCCCTGACAGTTATCTTGCCAGGGGAAATATGGCAGGGAAGAGACGTTTTCATGATAAATTTTATTGTTTTAATTGACATAAGAAATGTTTCTGTAAATTATGTATCACACTTTAACTATTACATTATTATTAAATTAGACCAGTAAATGCAAATAAATTAAATGAATAATATAACTTTTATGACTTACCAGTGGAGAGACACAATGACCTCGCGAAACCACCACTTTGAACCAACGCGTCGCAACAACTAACAAATGTCGGCGCCCTTAAGGGCTCACGTGTTTGCATTGCTAATTTCACGTTGATAGATGACCTGGAGCGCTATTTGGAATAAGGCCGTTTTAAAATTTGTGTTTGTAGTAGCCGAATGAAATTTGCCAGGGTAGATACCCAAAAACATTGGGACAAAAGTTAAGTTTGAAAAATATTGCAAATAAATAAATTTTGTTCTATTTTTCCTTAACAATACATAAATATATTTATTGAAATTTGTGTTTAACTTACTTTAGTTTAATAACTGATACAAAGAAGGTATGTATCGTTTGCAAATTAAACTGAAACCGACAGGGGGACAGGCCAGGGTAGAGACTTTTTTAGACTTTACAAGGAATTTCAGAAAAATATACTTTAATTAGGCATTTAATCGTGACGTTATTTAATAAAGTGCATTTAGGTGATGTGTTTCATTGCAAAAAATAACAACTTATAGAATAAAATTTATATTTTAAACTGATTGCCGCACATTTACCTCTTATCGTAGAACTACCCATCTATGTCGGTAATTGAAATGGTGTACGTATAATAAAGAGTATTCTATTCTTTATGTTCTCTTAGGGCGTCCCCTCCCGGTGTTTCCACTCAAATCCTAAGCCTAATTAATAATATGAAGAGTTGTCAAAAAAGAAAAAACGGGCACTGTGGAAGACCAAGGCGAAGATGGAGAGAAAATACACTGCCTCATACATAACGGACTGGACGAAAACAGCCGTTAGAAGTGGAAAGAGTGCCTTTTCCCAACAGTGGACAGTGTGAAGTATAAGGACAGGAGAGCACACTGCTGAAAACCATAGTCAGTGACGTGGAAAGAGTGGGAGGTACTTGCCAAGCAGTTGGCTGATATGGTACAGAACATGTTAAAAACTACAGCCTATAATGAAAACATGCTTTCGACTATCCCCGATAATTATTGTCTGTTAAATAACATCCATACAAATATTATAAATGCGAAGGTCGGCGGTGTCTGTCTCTTTCCTTTTCAAGCCATAACGGCTGAACGGATTTGAATGATATTTGGCACACACCCTGACCTGGGTTAGAACATAGGATAACTTTTACCTCGGTAGTACGTTCCAGTAGGTTAATTTCAGAGTTCCACGCAAGTAAGTTGCGGTTAAAAGCTTGTTTTTGATAAATATTCCCATGGTTGGTGACTGCCTCAGACCGGTACGTATCATAGCGCTCATTTTGCATGCGATTTACACTAGTTGAAAACTGATCAATAATGCTCATGCAAGTTTAATAATATCATGAATAATGATATGATATGAACTTGAAATTATCGATGCGATAAGATAGGCCCACAGTCCAATGTATTTGAAATTAGTGATGATAGCGTTTATATGGCGAAGGATACTGATGGCTTCATTTTGACGATGGGTAGTTTAATAATACTTGACGAGAATTCCTGAAGAAACCAAAGCCAAAGACTAGATAAGGATATGAAATTAGTTGCTGCGATGCACTTTTCCACGGAAACAAATTGTGTTATCTAGTGATCTTTTTGTAGCATTTGTGGTATGCACGGCTACACATCAAGCTATACAAAACCAGTAGAAACTGACTTCTGATTGTACGAAAAACCTATACAGTGCGAGGTCAGCTAAAACTGGAAATGTATAGCTTGATGTGTAGCCGTGTGTACTCCAGGTACTCGACGCCGAATGAAGTGCACGTTGCTCATCATCTGCTTAGCCTTTTCCCAACTATGTTGGGGTCGGCTTCCAGTCTAACCGGAAGCAGATGAATACCAGTGTTTTAAATAGAGCGGTTGCCTATCTTGCCTCTACAACCCAGTTACTGGGTAATACGATACCCCTTCTCCCCACGAATGACAGCCGGGGCCAACGGTTTAACGCGCTTTCCAGGGCACGGAGGGTTCTTGGTATGTGAAAATGGTCACCCATCCACTGACCAACCGCGGCAAGCGAAGCTTAACCTGATCGATCGACCCGTGCGGCTGTTATTACTTAGCCACGACCACGAGCCCCTCCCGCCAGTTGCTAGTTAACTATATTATATTAATTGAATGAGGACTGAAGGTAGTGGAGACAACGCTTTGATTACGAGGATGAGCAACATCCCAATTCTCTAACACACTCAATCAGAATCTGAAAGATTTGAAGGAAATTGATAATCCATTGCGTCATATGTGTGAAAGATTCGTCTGCTCAATAACGTAAATAACGCAATGTTTATTGTTAAACTATCAAAATTAAAGACATTGCCATGGTGTGTGTTGTGTTACACAATTACCCCGTTTGAGTTTGATAGACTGTGACGTTCGCAACACCAGTGACTTGTGACTCCGAGGACCACTTTTCAGACATTCTTTTAGCTGGCTATACACGATAATACTTATCGTCCGATTTTCATGTTAATTACATTTGAAAGTAATGTTACAGGGTTTTAGATTTAGAAATAAGCCTGAGTATGTCTACTTTCAATTTTATTTTAATGTTATGGCTTCTGTCCCAGACGGTTTCAGGTTACACAACGACCGAATCACCTTTTGTTCAGAACGGAAACACTAATTGTATTAATTTAGATTTCAGTGTGTCAGACCTGAAAATAATTGTGTTTATTACACATTTATCTGTTACTAGCGGCCTGTCCCGGCTTCGCACGGGTGGACATTTATTTTTTAAACATTTTTTTTTTCTTGAAATTAAAAAAGCCTATATTAATCAGTGATAATGTAGCATTCAAATGGTGAAAGAATTTTTAAAATCGGTCCAGTACTTTTTGAGCCAATTCGTTACAAACATACATACAAATTTTTCCTCTTTATAATATTATTATAGTATAGATAAGAATGTTTGGAAATATGCTGGTCCTTCTTTTGCACTTGTCAAAATCACTTCAATTCATTTGACCACTGTTCACTCTTAACTCCGATTAACCTTCTCTCGACTGTAAATACGATTTAACTGACGAAAAGTCGCTGAGTTTCGGTTTACATATATACCATCGGATATCGAAATTTCTAGTACCAGAACACTCTAGAACATTCAGATGTAGATTACTTCGATCTGGATCTTCTAGACCGATTACAGGAGTTTTACACATTTTAGAAATTTCTAGATCATTCCAGAAATTTTTAGAACTTTCCAGAACATTCCAGATCGACTACAACAGTTGTACACAATTTAGAACTATCTAGATTATTCCAGAAAGTTTTTGAACATTCTAGATCATTCCAGAAATTTTTAGAACTTTCTAGAACATTCCAGATCGACTATAAAGTTGCACACAATTAAGTGTTTTTTATATCATTTCCGGAAGTTCTCATGAGTTAGAAGAGGGCAGATATATATTTTTCTACATTTTCACCACCCACAATCACCCACTTCCACCCACCGCGACCAAACTCCCTTACTCCCACCGGGAGACCAAGAGGTATTTACCAACCCAACGGGAAGTTGATTGGAGTTAGTGGAGATAGAGAAAATCCTGTCTTTACGTACGCACATTAGCATTTTATATATATATATAGATTTATTGAGGTAAAAGTTTGTTACGATATAAATAATTATTAAGAGGTATTATTTATTAACACTAATTGTTATTATGCAAGCAATTTGCACCTCTTTCCGCTTTGCAATTAGCTTTACTTTACTTTATAACGTTTTAATACTTGCTGAAATTGATTACGCAACTACCTGAAAGACATCGGATTGCCTCATTGAGTTGCAAGTACGATTTCATTATGAAGATTCTAGATTAGTTAATATTTCAAATGATCGATGTACAGACGCCAGCAAATCAAGCTACCCAAAACTGTCAAATTTTACCAACCAACTTTGAACCTTTTGCTTTAGCGATAAAGTTAAAAAAACTATTAATTTGACAGATTGTAGTAACTTTATGTGCTGGTCTGTACTTAATTTTGTAACATGTTTGTTTCCGACCAAACCTGATTATTATCCTACTAATATCCTATTTCCTACTATCCTACTAATATTATAAATGCGAAAGTTTGTGAGGAGCATGGATGGATTGTTGGTTTGTTACTCTTTCACGCAAAAACTACTAAACGGATTTGGATGAAACTTGGCACACATATAGTTTATAGCCAGGATTAACACATAGGATACTTTTCATCCCGATATTCCCACGAGATCGAAACTTACGCGCGTGAAAGCGCGGGGCGCTGCTAGTAACTACTTAATAAATAACACATAACAGCACGCCTGTATTCCCGAAGGGTAGGTAGCCTACAGTACTCCCATATTTCGCTAGTTATGTCTAATAAGTGCCATGTAATAGGGGACGACCCTATTGCCATTATCCGGGCACAAATCCCTCCGGGCTGCGACTAAGAAATCTCTGATGGAAAAACCCAATAACACTTTCCCCGACCTGGGTTTCGAACCCAGGACCTCATGCTCAGTAGCGCTTGCAACCATTAGACCAACGAGGCAGTACCTAATCAATCAACAATCAACTCAGCCTATTGCAGTCCACTGCTGGAGATAGGCCTCTCCCAGACTACGCCTTCCGCATCCAGTCCGTTCCAGCCAATTTCCTTAGATCGTCCGTCCATCTAGCTGGGGGGCGTCCCACACTACTCTTGCCGATACGCGGTCTCCATTCAAGTACGTCTGCTCCACCGGCCATCGGTCCTTCGACAAACATGGCCAGCCCACATCTACTTCAGTTTGCTTAGGTACTCTACCTAATAGTTTGCGGTAAATACACACATCAAAAGTGTCTAGGGATCAACATATATTTTTGCAATAACTTTTCTCCTGATTGATATTAATTAAAATTTTCTTTAAGGATTCATCAAATAAAGTGTTTTCGTTTGTCACAGTAACGATAAACCAAGTCACCTTTGCATTAATAAAGAAATTTGCCATTTTCCTAATAAAGGGATTTTTGACATTTGAACCACTAACACAAAAGTTCGAAAAAAAGACTGAAATAACAGTTTTCTCTAAAATTTTATTGGGTAACTTAAACAATTAATAATCCGTGTTTCTACCGCGAACACTAACAACACAAGAACATCGGTTTGGCATACTCAAAATGAGTTCATCCAAATCACGCTGTGGAATGGCCGCCCATGTTCGTTGCAACAACAAAAAAAGGTCTTCTTGCGACTGGATACCCTCCATATTCGGCAGAGCTCTTCTCTGTAGCATATCCCATGCATGCTCAATCGGGTTCAAGTCTGGCGACTGAGCAGGCCAGGGCAGGACATTGATGTTAGCTGCGGCGAGAGTCTGTCTTACAACTCTTGCGGTGTGCGGTCGTGCATTATCATGCATTAACTGAAATAAGGGACCGATTTGCACTTGTAGAGGAACGATGACGTCTGATACAATCGTCTCAGCATAAATTTGAGCGTTGAGGTTGCCTCTGATCCAAATCAACTCAGTTCTTCCGCCGATTCAAATACCCGCCCATACCATGATGGTTCCACAACTATAAGGATGGACTTCCTGGCAGGATTTTAATCGCTGTTGGCGTCCAGGGGTTCTCCAGTGTCGTATACGTCTTGTATCCGGTCTCATACCAAAACGAGACTCATCAGAAAAGCACACGAAACGCCATTGTTCTTCTGCCCAATTTCTGTGTTCAAGAGCCCATTGATATCGAATCCTACGATTGTGCATTGCTATAGGTGGTACCCGTAGCGGTCTTCGGGAATGAAGGTTCACTTCATACAAGCGGTTTCTGACTGTTTGGTCGCTAATTAAGTTCCCTGAAGAGTGATGAAGCCTCACGGCTAACATCATGGCGGTTATTGTTGGAGCTCTCCGAGTTAAGATTTGAATGTATCGGTCTTGTCTCCGTGTGGTGCAGCGATACCGTCCTCCATGGCGCTCAGCCACGGTACCAGTGCTTCGGTAACGTGTCCAAAGTCGACTGATAACACTCTGACTTGTATTCAGAGCTAAAGCCACAGTACGTTGCCGGGAACCAGCTTCTATCATTCCCACGGCTCTGAGCATTTCTTCCCTGCTTAAATGACGTCGCCGCTCCATAATAACGTTGGTTTTAATCAGTAGTAGGGAAACAGTAGCACTAATAATGTCTTCAATGCGTTGTATGTTTTTATAGGGAAAATATTGACAGCTGATTTTCATCTTTTACTCGAATTTGATTCACAGTTCCTGATTCAAATTATGAAATGCACCAAAAAGGATCCATATAAATTTATAAAATCATAAATTTATTACAAAGCCACATCTCAATCTCAAGAAATCCGCATAAAAATGCTTGATCCCTAGACACTTTTGATGTGTGTAGTTATCGCATAATGATTTGGGTTATTCTGCTGCAAAATAACATCCGAGATCAGTTATCGGTATCTATGTAACCTTCTAGCACACATTTAAAAGTTTTACCCCCAAAGTTCCGTTTAGATTACTGCAACATTTTAATTTATAATTAATTCGGACAATTTCAGCGCTAACCGCAAATATTTTATAAAAATGCTTTTGCGGTTCAGATTTCAAATAATATTAACTTTATTTGTTTTGCGGTTACAGAAAGAAAGATATTTCGTGAAAGTTTTATTCTTGCTACACCAAGGAATGTTTAAAAGAACTCGTATTATTTCATCAATTTTAGCATCAAAATTATGGTGGTTACGGTATTTAAAACACTGACCGTAAAAGGACTAACGTGGCGTGCAGTGCAAGCAATACAGCAAAGGCAGCGTCTGTGTTTCCTTTCACATATATCCCGTCTGCCTTCAAAGTAATAGTGAACAATCTGGGCACGCTCCTTCCATCGTACTCCTCATCCATCGCTTTCCATGAGGCGAGGAGGCCAAGAAAAGAACCATATTCCAAAAAAAAAGGCAGTTAGTCGAACCTAGCAAAATTAACACATCTTTTGAAGTAACTAATACAATTTTCTCGAAGTAATCAGTTCAATAATGGAGATACTTAAGCTTCAAAGGATCTGCTAACCCTCATTTCTGCACTTCAACTTCTAAGTCGGTATTCTGCGTGTCTTTAAGTGGCGCCAACGTGCTCAGTATTAATGTACGTTAGTAATTCCATTCATTATCGCTCATTCATTCAATCAGCATCCGCTGTGGACCGCCTCTGAAGTTCTGAATTACATATCTACGTATAATTGGAACCTTGAAATGCTACTGCGTATTATGTTTGTGCGCTAATGCAAGGTTAATTTAAGTACCCAAAAATCCTAGAAACCGTCTTCTGTACTTTGGGAGAAACTTCAATTTACCTTGCTGAGCTATAACTACAAAACCCTAGTGCAATTTTTGCACTTTCTACATTTCTTTTTCATCTTTAGACAATAAACGTTTGCCGAAAGTTATGCAGTACGCTCAAATTGACCTTTTAAGACACTTTTAGAAGTTAATTTTTGCTCAATTAGGTAAGTAGCTGATCTCTAGCTGTCTAATCCCTGAGAAGAAAACTGAAACTCTATTCGTAACTGAATAAAGCGAAGAACATTTGCCTGTTTAAGGGAAAGACCTAACAACCGCTAAAAAGACGTTAGAGAGAACAATGAAATAACTTCAGAATCGAAACAAATGCCTGAGTCATGCTCATGCATGACGTATCCCAAAAGCTCGTTTATCTAAGCCCGACCGTCGCAGGATGCGAATGATAAAGTCGAAACAATACATTATCAAGCTGTTTTCAATAACATACATACAAAAACAGTTTGTAAATACATCATTGTATGTAAAACTTGATTCTAAGCGATGCGTGCTGTTTTTTTCTGCGATGGTATACAAATACAAGTGATTGTGAAATGATCAGTTCCGTTTTGGGTAGAAGGCTTTTGATAGTGTCAATAACATGACGGGTACTAGGTAAAAATTACACCGACAAATTGAATAAGAGGACCAAAAGTTCAAAAGCGGCGGTCAGATAGGCAGAAGCCCCACGTTAAACACTGGTATTCTGATTCAGTTATATCCGGTCAGGGGTAGACTGGAAGCCTACCCCAACATAGTCGGGAAAAGGCTAGGATGATAGATGACGATGAAGCAGTTCAAATTCATCAAGTGAGGGTAAAGATTGTTTACATACACTGGCAATTTCAACGCGGCTTTTAAAATATAAAGGATGAGGTGAAGTGAAGAACAAGACTTGGACGATTAGTTAAATTTTGATGCAATTAACTTGATAATCATTCAAAATATTGTTTACGAGTTATTTGTTCATTAATGCATTTATGATAAGATAAGATAAGATAAGATATATTTATTTGCTCAAACATGTGTTTACATACAAGAACATAAATGCATGCAGGATAACACAGAAAAAAAAAAGGATCAGACATGTTTGCCACCTAGTAGATATGGCTTGCAAATATTATGAATAATAATGATTTTTAATTATTAATTTCAAGTCAAAAAAACATTAGTCATAAGTGAATTAGTAGACAAAAAATAAATTATAAATGTCAATAATAGAGAAAAATTAAATAATAATAATAATGTAACAATATCTATGTCAATATAAATTCTTCTGTCAGAAATTCATCAATACTATAGTAAGCTTTGTCAATCAGATAAGACTTTAATTGATTTTTTAAATGTACGTTATTTAGCTCCCTCCAACTTTTAGGTAACTTATTATAAATAATAGGAGCCATGCAGAACACACTTTTGCGCATAAGTGCCGTCCTACTACTATGCAGACAGAGCTGACTATGATCACGCCTGTTTCTCGGAAATTTATCTGCCATTCGCGAAAATAAATTAAAATTACTTCTAAGAAACATTACTGTTTCCAAAATATAAAGCGATGGCAGTGTCAAAATTTTATAACGAATGAAATAGGGCTTACAACTATCGGTGGTTTTCAACTTAAACATGGCTCTGAGGCATCTCTTTTGTGCTTTAAATGCAGCTTCTTTATTAGTTGAGTTACCCCAAAAGATAACACCGTATCTGAGAACAGATTCAGTTAGCCCGTAATAAGCAGTTAATAACGCCTCTATGTTAACAGTGCGTGACAGAATATACAAGGCGTACGCACTACTGCTTATCCTTTTAATCAGAGCCTCTACATGCACCTTCCAATTTAAATTTCGATCTATTGTAAGTCCTAGAAACTTAGTTGTGTTAGCTGTGTCAATTATAATGTCATTGTATGTTATGTCAAGATTAGAAAAATTCAACGCGCGCTGGCTAAAATGTATGTGTGAATAAAATAGTAGGAGATTTACTCGTTTATCCAAAACTCTTGAAAGTTATCCCATTACTCATACAATTTGTCCGAAATTCGGTTTTATATACAAACTAGCTTCTGTCCGCGACTTCGTCCGCGTAAATTTTTTTTGTTTCCCCGACCCACCCCGTCGCAACGTGCCGCCGGCCTGCGCTATTACTTCGTTTTCGCTTGACGAAAACTTCAGACTTTTTTCTTTTTGCTCTTCTCCTAAGGGTCCTAGCGTCAAGTTTAATAGAATATAGCCTTCCTCAAGAACTGGGCTATCAAACGCAAAAATATTTTTATATATGCGACCAATACTTCCAGAGACTTAGAGCTTTCAAACCGTGTTTCAAACAAACAAACTCTTCAGCTTTATAATATTAGTATAGATTATTTTAAAACTGTGATATCTCCTAAGATATACATTGAAATCAAATGATGTCAGAGGCAATTTTGTTCAAAATTAAATACATGTGATGAATAACGTATTTATTTGGATAAGGATTAATACCATGTTTATAAAAACACCTTCGCAAATAATGCATTATTTTAGAACAAATTTGGTTAGCATAAAAGAGGTTATAGTGAGCTAACCTTAAAAGATAGACATATGCTGTCGCGGACTTTTTTTTAAAGCTTTTAAAGGGGAACAATTCTGTCATACATGATTTTTGCGAAACTTTAACCGTTTACGCAGCGCACGCAGCGGAAGCTCTCAATAGGAAAAAAATCCCCCGATTTTGAAACATTCTTCATTGGTGCTCCGCTCCTATTGGATTTAGCGTGATGATATATAGCCTATAGCTTTCCTCGATGAATGGGCTATCTAACACTGAAAGAGTTTTTCAAATCGGACCAGCAGTTCCTGAGATTAGCGCGTTCAAACAAACAAACAAACTCATCAGCTTTATAATATTAGTATAGATTTTAATATTATGAGGATAACAGAACACCGTCGCTGATAAATATGATAGGTTGAACATGCCCCGGCACCCTTTATCGATAACATCTGAAATCGATTATGACCTTAATAGAGCCGATGGACGGTGAAGCGGAGATGGTTCTATTAAAGATAGCGATATTTAAGCCATTAATCATTCTAAAATTAAAATCTTTATCAACGTCACGAAAAGAAACGCCCCTGTAAATTCGCAAATTACTTTCAGGGAGGTTGTTATAGTCCTTTGTTTTAACCGCAATGAACCAAGATACCTACTTGTACTTACACAAAGAGTTAGTACTTTGGAATCTTAAAGAACCAAATTTTGTATTTATTACTTAATTTATAAACATACGTGAATTCATTAGGGCTTCACTTCAATATGTAGGTATTCTAACAAAATACCTTGTAAGAAGTTTCTGAAGGCAAACACGACATGACATCGTCTCCTTAAGACGATGTCATAAATTATCAAAAATCAAAGATTTTATTCCGTATCAAAGTTATACCTCTGCAAATATTGAGAAATACAACTTGTTGGCATTTTTTCTTCTTATTTAAACAAAAGATTACAAATAAGAAATGACTGATATCTCCGTACGTAGTATGTATATTGATATGCGTGCAATATATAACCATTTATAGACTATCATGACTCCGTAAGGACTATAGGACGAAGGGAATGTCCATTGAATTATGACTAACTAGCTGCGCCCCGCGGTTTCACCCGCGTAAGTTTTGATCCCGTGGGAATATCGGGATAAAAAGTATCCTATGTGTTATTCTGATGTATAAGCTATATTACTGTAAAGTTTCATCAAAATCCGTTCAGTAGTTTTCGCGTGAAAGAGTAACAAACATCCATACATCCATACATACAAACTTTCGCATTTATAATATTAGTAGGATATGATAAATTACAATGAACTTGCAACAATGGTAATTCATATTTGTATATATAGTAGGCACACCAACTATTCTAGGTATTAGGATACCACATCAGCCTATTGACGGTGATAAAGGTCAGGTGAAGTCCCTTACTTGATTCACTGTAAATGTAAAATTCATTGTTAAATGACTCAATATAACTTATAATTACATTTACGATGTGCAGCAATAACTTTTGTTAAGTAAGTGAATAAAAAAAAAAAATATAAAAACATCTGAATTAAGAACCTCCTTTTTTGAATTTGACTGTAAAACTCAAGGAAAATCAAGAAAAAGTACTCACTCTTAGAACCGGCTGTTATAGCAAACAGCTTGGGAGAGGCCCTTGTCCAGAGAAGAACAGAGTCTGGAGTTGATCGACAATTTGTAGCTTCATTCAATGTCTCATCATCTATCTAGCCTTTTTACCACTATGTTGGGGTCGGCTTCTAGTCTGGCCTGATGCAGCTGAATACCAGCATTTTACATGCCACTACCGCCTATCTGTCCTCCACAATCCAGTAACACTACAGCCCTTGGTAATACTGGTTGTCAGACCTTGGGTTCTGATTATCCGTAACTACTGTCAAAAGTCTCAAATGACAGCCGGGACCAACGGCTTAACTTGGTTTCCTAGGCACGGAGGGATCTTGTGACTTGTCATGTAATGGATGGTTACTTATTCAAGGTCCGATCTCGACTAGCGCTGCTTAGCCTTGAAGATCGACTCATGTGGTTGTTATTATTTAGCCACGAGCCCCTCCAATTCAATGTCTATAATCCGACAAATAGGTAAGTACAAGGAGCCATATACAACCAATTAAAAAAGCAAACAGAAGACTCATTATTCGAAATCTTTCATCTCTGAACTACTCATACCTTTCAAGTGTACAGATAATGAAATCGGTCGGCTATTTGATTAATAAGCGAGGCGAGAGCGATACGGACGAACGGACAGACAGACTGAAAGTTATTTACGATATTATGCTTGATCGAAATAAGTGCATGTCTGCGACATTCTTAAATGAATACGTTTTTGTTTAAGATGATTAAAAATCTGATACTAAAGACAAGACACATTTCGGAAATAATGATTGTGAAAAGAGATCTATATGATTTTCCAAAAAATGAAAAACTTGTGGTAGACTACAGCGTAGATTAAATATAAATAATCGCAAAATATGAGAGGATAAAGAAAATAAAACTCTAAGAAGAAACCAAGCTAAGTATTCAGAAAGTTATGTCTATCCATAGTTTGCCCTTGCAAATGTTTGCACTTGACAAAGTGTTACTGAGGCTGATTTGGGAAACTATGTAGATTATCAAAGACTTGTAGATCTGGTACCCGGAACAGGTAAGAATACTTTCAAAGTAGTTAATTGAGACATACCAATTTCTGTTTCACACAATTATAGTATAAAAGCATCAGTAAATAAACAGTTATGCAACAATAATAAAATTTGACACACCCATTAACCGATTAACAATCATACTACTCATAGCCTACATTCGGAGGCACGTCGAAAACACAAACATAAAAATGAGTCATGAACGACCTATAACTCCATTATTCAATCTGTGGCTTTAACTATACACCGTACAAACGCATGAGTTGATTACAGTTATTATACTCTTGCACCGTTTGATAAACAAGGCGAAAGGTAACGTACGAGTACTACTAAAGCGTAGAGCTATTTATGTTTTGTACATAGAGTAGTAAGACTATTAAGCCATTAGACTGACTATGTGCGGACAACCGGCGAGGAAGATTCCTGCCCGTGAACGGAGAACGGCTTTACGAACAACAGACACTCTTCCTTTGCCCCAGTAAGTTCGACTGCGTCAGTGAGCGGAGTTTGCGTAGCTGAATTTTGGGTCAAACCTATTTGAACTGTCATTTTCCATCGACACGCTAAAATGAAATAGGATTTTCGGGTCATTATGTCTTATGGTCGTTTGCAGTTAGGACATCAGTACTCCAACGTCTCCAATTTTCGTGATAAAATTGATCCTTCAATCACCGCATCGCCAAAATATACGCGTTTGTATGCCCTGTTTTCAATTGTATAGGATACCATATGGAATAACTTTGACCACTCCATTTTCAAGATACTTCGTGACTAACTATATCCAACTAGCTATTTATGTTCCAAACTTGATCAACGAATGCGCAGCGTACCGCTTCCGTCGTGATGGCATCGCAGTCTTGAATTCCTGGAATAACCTATAGAAATCCTATGGTGTGTTAAGTTCGTTTTAGGTTATTTTTTCAATGGAAAACCTTGAGTTTTATTATGGGAGTTTTTAAGAATTTAGTTTATTTATTCATATGTCATGTTACTTGGAAGTTTATCGGAATTCTCTCTTAACCAATGAAAAGCAGAAAGACACTAGAACTGTCTGTAAACACGGTGTGATATTGAATGTACGTCATTAGCTCTAAGCTAAATTCAATTATCGCTAACATACATTAAAATAACATTCACAAAAGTCATAACACCATACAATGCGATGCATTTACTCGTAAGTGCTTACTGCTTATCGGCTGTTAAGTATGTGGTTTGCCGAGATTTATATACTTTTCCGCATTCACTACTATATCCGTACCACGTGCATGTAACGGACAACCTTTGTATAAGCCAGAGGTGGTACACGTATGGAAGGTGCTGAACGCGAGTATAATTAGAACGTCGTACACGCTTTTCTCAAAATAGAAGGCATTCCTAATCACACTGAATGAAGGAATCAATGAACACATGAATGAAAGCTGCAAAGTTGCTTAGTGATCAGGCGGTTCCTCTACAAAAACCGAGATGGTTTTCGCCGTAGACCTTAGATACTTCGCTGGGGACAGTCACCGTGCTGTTTCAGTTACTTTAATACGTTTCGCCAGGCCTACGAGTTGCACCGTTTTTGGGATTGCTAATCCTATGAACAGGTTTAGATATGTCCTGTACATTCCAGTTTCCAAAAATACCTCATTCATCATCACCATCTTGCTAACCTTTTCTAACTATATTGGCGTCAGCTTCCAGTCCAACCGGATGCAGCTGAATACCTGTATTTTACATAAGTAGATTAACTACTTAACTAACCCAAAAATACCTCATCATCATTCAAAATCATTTTTGCAGTCTATTTGGATAAGTTTTTTATATGTAACCTCTCTCGCTTCTGTGTGCTCTTTTCCACATTATAGTCCCGTTATTTCTCTCCTAGCTTGCAGAAAAAGGCTTACAACCCCTATTATAGACCATCAACCATTCACGCTATGTTTACGACGTCCACTTAACAGTGGAATGCGTTAGTTTACATCACGCGTGCTCTCATCAGCTTACCTTAAGAGAGGGTGAGTCATCGAGTGTTGACCTGTGCCGGCTTAGTGTGAAATATTGCTAGCTTTCTTTGTGTGAGTAACCACGAATTCTTTGGAAGTTAATCGCGAATACACGAAGTGCGTTCTGGTTTAGTTTGCTCTTTGTTTTTGGGAGACCCTGTGTAACAGTATTCACGATGCAAGACACCGATTGGTCTGGTTCTTTCAGCATATCTAGGCTTTTTTTTTGTAAGAATGATCGGTCTTGGTTTTAAAAATACTTTTGATGGGCAGTTGAGATTGAAGATCTGAAGGCTAAGTTCAGGGAAGGGCATAATTGATTGGGTGACGAAGTTCAGATGGCAGTCGTTTCGAACAAAATACTCTTATTCAGCTGCGTCTTTTCTACTTTAAAATGACGATCGGTCGCGGTTTTCACTAAAATTCCTTTAATGGGTACAGGCAGTTGAGTTTGAAAATCTGAAAGCCGTTCTAAGCGTAGGGAAGTGCATAATTGATTGGACGACGTAGGTCAGACGGCAATCGTTTCGAACAGAATCCCGCTATTCAACTGCGTCAGGTTTACACAGGGGCCTGACCGTTTTAGGCAACCTAGAATGGCCTGCAAATAAATTATCTTTGGTCCTTTTGTACTTATGAGACTTTATTAAGGGTCAGACGCTGAGGCAGACGCTCGAAAGCATTTGTATCTCTTACCATCGCTATTAACCGTTTGACCACCGCATACGCATAATAAATTACCATCCAGGCGCCAGACAATAAATTCAAATGCAAAGCTTGCTCAAAACATTATTTGTTTGGATCTTCGTACTGACATTTCATAATGAAAATGATTGCATTTTGCATTAGGACCAGTTAATATTTCCGGAAAAACCTTTGTTGAAATAAAAGCATATTAGGCAAGCAATGTCATTATTGCAATATACGAATATTGATTAGAATTTGATCGATTTTACGACGTCCAATCACGCAGAGTTGGCGCCATCGCATGGCCCGCCATTGCATAGACAGACAGTGAACAGTTTAGGGGGGGTTCATATAACCCTACCGATCGTTATTTCAGGAAATAGTAATTCAAATAGTAATTATATGAACTTAGAGGGTTGAATTGATGATTTTAATAATTATTATAATTCTGTTAAAACATATTAGTTACGGTCGTGAATCATATTTTGTTCAACATACAACCTGACCAACTTACAAAAATTTTAAATTCGCAGGCTAACCTGCCGCTTGCCCTTTAAAATATAATTTTGTATTATTTTCTTTGTTCCATTCATTTTACAGAATAGATTACACGATCAATACGCAGGCCTAGGGCTCCTCAACCCTTTGCTGCACGTGCTATCGATTTTCAACCCCATGCAAATAAACATTATGAATAGCGTTGATTAGGCACCCTTTTTTGTATCAACCGGTCACCGGTCAGAACCGGTCTGACCGTCTGACGTAGTATATGGAGAAACTGTGACAATGACTCATTGATAACTATTCAGCCGATATAACGGCAAGTATTAAACTTGTTACCTATTTCGCAACGAAGCGAAAGGCCGGTTCTCGTTAAGGAGATTGTAAGTAAAAGTTTCAATATTATGTTAAAACGTTGTTAAAGCGAGCATGAAACATCTGTTAAAATGTTCTATTTCCATTCTTGTTAACTAGACTTGGTTAGAAACGTGGTTTTTATCTATTCTCGTAGTAAAGGTAAATGTTTTCTCATCTAGTCAGCAGGGTAATTGTGTAACACATTATAAATAGGCAAACGATTGCTATGCCTTTCATTTTGGCAGTTCAGTCACGTTCATTGACATCGCAGACGATTTTTTCAAACCTATGAAGCCACGTATCACCTATGACAAATTGAAAGGCATGGCGATCGATTGCCATTTTATGTGTGTAACGCAATTACCCCGGTCTGTACAATTTGTATAATTCCCATGAATGTGTAATTATTTTCCAAGTTCGACAAAAATGTCCAAATATGACTTTAAGTTTAAAATATCTATCCTTGCCAAATAATTTTGAACAGGATCAATAATTTCTTGGTAATTTAAAACTACACTATACATAGTATACGTAACAATGGACCCTAAACATGTTTATGCCATAACAATGGCTGCGATTACAAGTCCCCCAAGAATACTGCCACCTTTAAGGGGGCACATTAAATACATCATTCTGATCTATTCAAGGGGAGCGAGAAATACAGGTGTAAGATTTTATGGACAAGACATAACATAACGCCAGTTAATTTCCGACAGGTTAGGCAGAAGTGTACCTATAGTACAGTCACATTTCGCCAGGCCATGCTATTCTCTAAGGATACAGCCTTGCGGGCAGCGCTGTCGCAGCGGTGAAAACAATAGTTTCAGCGCTGCGAAAGCGCTGCCCGCAAGGCTGTGTCCTTAGAGAATAGCTCCCTATGTTTAAGCCCCATGTAATGAGGCGCAAGCCTATTGCCATCAGCCGGGCACAAATCCAGACCCCGAGCTGCTGAAGAGAAAACCTGATGGAAAAACCCAGAACCCCGTGCTCAAGTCTCAACAGTAGCGCTTGTGACCATTAGACCAACGAGGCAGTCACTAGATCAGACGATGAGCTATTAAATAGCCATACCACAAATTAGAACCGTTACTAAATTTAATGATAACTCGAAGCGTCATGATGGTCATGATCATAAATGACTAACAGTAAACAAGGCCGTGAGTATCTACTTAGATTAATGTGTTTTTGAGAAGAATTTGTATTCTGTAAAACCTGTTTGTCAGTGATTTATTGTTAAGACTAAAATATGTGTCATGTCTTGTAAACAAACTATTATTGACCGCTACAAAAGAAGTCAGTCGGTCAGTAGGACCGATATTTTATTAATTTAATAAATTCGTCTGTGCTCTTAAATTATAGCAGTGGTCTAGCGATCGTAAGCGCAACTGCTGAGCATGAGATCCTGGGTTCGATTCACGGTAAAGAGTTTTTGATTTTTTTTTATCTGTAATTAAGAAAAGTAGGTAAACGTCAAAACAAATTAGCTGCACAAAAATACCGTGTCGGGTAAGTAAGCTTATCACAGTTTCGCAATACCAGTTAACTGTAATTTCACTGGTCACATATTGCGGTAATTAATTGGAAAGCAAATGAATGCACGCATCATGCGATTATCTTGTTGCAGAGATTGCGATGACGACGCATGATGGAGCAGCCTTGAGGATTTTATAGATTTATCTGCCTTTGTGTCTATCTGGATGTCTATTTACCCTATAGTCAAGAAAATTGGACTCCGTTTTACCTATTAGCAGCGCAGAACTTGGTATAAACGAATTTTCAAGTTTTTTACACTGCAAGTTCAAGCTTCCAAAATTCGAAGTTAAGGCAGTATTTAAGAGATTTTAAATCGCATTATAAGATTTGCCTTAAAATTTAAACTGCTTCCTAATTGGGTAACACACTATAATTTTCAATCTGAATCATTTCGAAGGACTTACACACTATAATTTTTCAATCTAAATCATTTCTTATCAATTGCTTCATATGTTCGAAGAATTCGTCGGCTCAAAAATGTAAATAACGCAATGCATGTTGTTAAACTGTCAAAATTAAAACCATTGCTACTGACAGTATGTTATGCAATTACCCCACTGTTGTTATTTAATTCTTCTCCTTTTCGTGTCGATAGAAGTTTTATTTTTTTATTTTATAGAGTTCGAGCCCAGTAGTTTGCCACGTTAATTGCGACATCAGTGGCATTTGTTTAGGTCATCTAAAGTGCAGTTGAACACACGTTATTTAATCAAGACTAGTAGAAGACTTCCCTTATTCATTATAAGAATTTAATGACACACAACATTTTGATAATATCCTAAACGATGACATATTACTTTGACATACTTACAAAATTTCATCTCCCAACAATTGAATAATCAATTACCAATTGATCCCTAAGCGGCTTGCAGTGGAACAATAGAATAAGATCCCATGCACTACATTGCTTTTCCCTTGCTATCTTATTGGCATGGACTGGAAGGCTTTAAAACGCAATTTGCATGACACTATTGCAAATTCCGCGACGTACGATGCATTCCAGACGAATGTCTGGGACTTTATTGAATCGCTGACGGAGCTTATTAAGTGGTTTTTTTTTTTACTTCCATGTCTTTTTTCTTGCCTTTTTATGCCAAGAAGAGTCATGTGAAGAGTGGAAACGTCGTTGGGAACTTATTGGTGATGTTCTTCAAGGTCAGGTGCGTGGTTATCACAACCGGTGTGCGTGTACGACTCGATGTAAGAACGTAAACAAATCAAAAAGTTTATAGTGGAAGTCTAAAACAGAAGAAGATCTAGCGGGGTATCCAAAGGGGGGTGACCGGAATAACACAAGCAAAAGGAGTACAAAAACCGTAGCAGGTTGCGTTCTGTAGTTTCTGTGTACCCCTCATGTGAAAAAGTCGTGAGTTTATGTATGTATGTAGGAGTCACGTTTATCAATAAAAGATCTACGACAACAATTTAAATCAGTTACGACAATGAATCATAAGGATTGATGGTTCTGAAGTATGGCCGGCGCACCCCGATCAGTCAGACCCGCAACCGTTCTTGCCTCAAGGATTTCACAACGAAGGCATGAGTTATTCTCTGACTGCCTTATTGGTCTAGTGGTGGCACTGCTGTTGAACATGAGATCTTGGATTCGATTCTCAGGTTGAGCAGTTTTTCACTTTGAAATTTTTCAATAGCAGCCCGGATAAATAAATCCAGACGGATTTATTTCCGGTTGATGGCAATAAACTCGTCCCCTATTATATGGGACTTCAACATAACTGGCCAAATGTGGGTGTAATATGGGTCTACTATTCGGGGAACCAATGAGTAATTAGTTATTTTCGTTTCTACAACTGATACCGAAGTCAGCGTGAGTAAAGCTCGTACCCTAATTGCGTAACACACTATCAATCGGAATCTGAATCATTTTGAAGCAAATTGCTAATCCATTGCTTCATAAGTTCGAAAAATTCGTCTGCTCAACAACGTAAATAACGCAATGAATGTTGTTGAACTGTGAAAATGAAACCGATTCCGATTGATAATGTGTTACCCAATTACCCCGCTGGTTGCACTATACGATTGTTCGTCGTATTATCGAATTAATCATAGTTTTGTAACCGCAACGGTTACATGAAAGTCTGCAATCCTGCATTGTTGCGTGATATTGTCACACAACGTTCTGCTAAACCGGCAATTTGGTTAATAAATCGTGGATTAAGTTATAATGTTAGTTCGTAGCCTTCGTAAACGTTGTTTATTATGTCTAGTATTTTGCTGAATTGCTTAGTTTTGTTATCGAATACTTAATATTCATCGCTTTTTTGAGCGGCTGTTTCCTAAGACCGATATTTTTAAAATTATATTTCCCAAATTCAATAGAAATAATTGATTACTTAAGCTACTTTGCCCCTTGCTATTGAATTTCGGGAGCTAATAAATTAAGTTACACAATCAACACAGCCTACACTCTCCACTGCTGGACCAGCCTCACCCAGGCTGCGCCACAACGCCCTGTCCTCCGCCTTCCGTATCCAGTCTGTCCCAGCAGTCACCGTTTTGGGGTCGTCGGTCCATCTAGCTGGGGAGCGTCCCACACCGCGCTTGCCGATACATGGTCTACAGAATAATTAATGACTTAAAACAATTTTTAAACTCATTGTGTCGACAATTTCAATTAGACTTTAATAATGTGTGATACTTAATTGTTTGATAATTTGTTATAATCAGCATGTTTACATACCAAGACAATATTTGTACGCCGCCAATGACGGCTAGACATAGCGTTCTTTAATAATTACAACATCTATACCTAACCTACCTACCTATGTTCATCAAATAAAACTATTTGTATTTGTAAAAGTTGAGTGGTTCTCTAAACCAGATTTACAGGCCAATCTCCGGTGAAAGTAATTAACATTAAATTGAAGTAAATTATAATATATTAGCTTCTGTCTGCGACTGCATCCTCATGAAATTTCTTGTTCCCCGACCCGTCGCAACGCATCGTCCGCCTGCGTTAATGCTTCATTTTCGCTTATTAGCGTTCTTTCTGACGCTACGACCCGTGCTAAAAGAATAGCACGGGTCGTAGCGTGATGTTAAATTGCCCATAACCTTCTTCAAGAATTGGCCTATCTACAACTGACAGTTCCAGAGATTAGCGCGTTCGGTTCAAACAAAAAACAAACTCTTCAGCTTTATTATATTAGTAGTATATTATTATTTATAGATTTCTCACTGATATGCCAATGCATTACAGATCAATGAGAGCCTAGTTAAATAACAATAATATTCAGTCGTTTTGACCATTGAGACGTGGAGTGTGCGGTCATTGCCATTTAAAACTAACCCGACCACTGTAACTTGGTCCTTCGGAGGTCATTTTAATCCTCATCTTATCACTATCGAGAGACACAGCATCGAGTGGGGGAGGTCTATGTAACTGGTGGCGAGAGGATTTCTTTGAGCGAACTTTTTATTGACGTTTTTGCGTTAGCGTGTAGGTTGCTGCATAGATTAAATGTTTATAGCCCTCGAGTGTCCACTTATAACAATAATTATTATAATTATCAGAAGTAGCAAGTAATTAGATAAGTCTGTTTGCTACACACAAGCTGTGACACAAGCCTGAATGTCAACCACATGCAGTTAGGAGCACTTGGCATTTACGATGTTCAAGTAGGTACCTAACTTGTCATAGATAAAATCACAAGGCTGGCCAGATACTAGAAGGGAAACGAAAGAAAAAACCAAACAAAGCTGTCGCATCCAGTCGAACACAGACCACAATGGATCCTTAGTGTTCTTTTATTAACTTAGAACGTCGCAGATAAACACCTACATAGTACTTAGGTGCGCTAGAACCGACTAGGTGGAAAAAACACATCAAACCTTATTAGACCTTATATCTTACGTCACAGAGTTTAAAATAGCCGTACTTCTGCGACCACATTCTTGGCCCAAGGTCGATGAACAACGACCTACGGTGTGCCGTGTTTAACTGAGCAAATAAAGTATACTAATTATCTTTGGATGCAATTAAAAATTGCTATGCAGCCATTATGAAGAAGCTTCTATTGGTCGGATGTTTATTTTTAATTATTGTGGTCGATAACGAGGAGGAAACGTGACTGAGAATCGATGATTCTGAGAACTTCGCTAGTCATAGTGTAAGCCTTAACCCTAGTTCGCACTAAGTTTGTCGATAATTTATAGGCTAGTATTTAAGTATAAAAACAGTGTATCAAAACTGTAGTAGGTAGAGTTTCACCCAGTCTCGATTCCGTGGGAATATCGGGATAAAAAGTATCTTATGTGTTAACTCTAGTTATAAACTATCTCTGTGCCAATTTTCATTAAAATCCGTCCAGTAGTTTGTGCGTGAAGAAGTAACAAACACACAAACACATAGTGATTACACACTTCCACACACGCATCACTGACATCAGTAACATAATACAAACATTACACATAGACACGTAACATACCATACCTGCAATTACCTCTCTAGTCTCCATTTTGGGGCTCACTGGCAAATAACATATTGTAACCTAGCTGTAGGTAATATTTTAAGCTACTCATGTCGTCCTAACTTGCCTTAACCTGTGAACCTGCTTTCTGTAGTACCTTAACAGTACTATATTTTCCATTTCTATTTGCTTATAAGTTACTCATAATGCGACTAGGCACCTTTCATGCATGAGGCTGGTTCAAAAATCAGGGCAAATAACAATGCAACTTTTTTTTATTAATCAATTACCTTTAAGTTAATCGAAGTCTGAAATTGCCAACCCGTCCTGAGCAAGCGTGGTGATAAATGCTTGTGCCTTCTCTGTATGAGAAGACGCCTTTGCCCTACAGTGGAACAGTAAATTATTTAGGTTTTTTTATTATTTATGTATATTTTAGATTTTAAGACACGTTTGCTAAAAAGTTACTCTTAAAATTCTGACGTCAAATTCAAGATGAATACGTCACTTCTTTAAATAGCTCAATTATTTACAGCTAGTCAAAAAAAAAAAAAATGCTTACAAAAAACGGTGCTAAAAATAGTTCTGTTTACGTTTAAAAGACCCTCAAAAAACCAGAAACAGCACGCCATGACTCCGATTGAGTATTCATATTTTTGAGGGCACTGAGTCACACCGGAACTGTAGTCAATCTGATGAGGTCAAAGTGGGTTCCCAAGACCACGTCCAAGTTCATAGCAATTATTTCTTAAAGTTTACATTAAACGGTGAAATTTCTGACACCTTTTTCAATTTCCCTTTTAAAAACCTTGAAGTTGAAAGGTTTGTTTCGTATTTCTTTTGCTTATCAAGTTTCTTATCAAGGTGAAAGAATAATTAAGTTTACCGATACTTTTTTCTTCTGAATTAATTAAACAGTGTTTTTTCAGTCATAGAGAGCCTAAATGATTGGTCCTTTGGGACGCATTTGATTTTTTTACTTAGGATCTACATTTTATTGAGAAGATTTTTAATTCTTAGTAATTCAACACAACTTATTTCGGTCGTCATCATCGTTGGCAGCCTCGCTCCAGCCAATGCTGATTATAAGCCTCCTCCTTTTTCTGTCATGCTTCCCTGGTCTGCACGAGTCTCATCCAGGTGTACGTTAGTCATTTTTTTAATAAATCCTATTTCTCTTTTCAAAAGTAATATAGCTCATAACCTTCCCGTCTTTATAAAATAAACCCAATCTCCCCCATACATCGAACGAATGCCCCAGTTAATTTCAACTTAACTAATACGTTTAATATAATTAGTAACATGGCCAGTTTACCGACGTGGAAGCTTATTGAATTACTTTCGAAGTAAGTCATCAAATCAGCGGTTTTAATTTAGGTAAGTTTGTAGGTTAATTGTGGGACATCCACCATATGGGGTAAACCATGGATTTTATATTTCTTTGGGGTAACCCCATTCAATAAACCTAAAGAGGATTCACTGATGTTTTAGACTAATTCGGTATTTTACTTTTTCGGTGCAACAAGCTTCTTTTAATGAATGAGGATTGATTTTAAATGGAATTATGAGGGTCGTACCTAAAGCACCATATTTTACGACGAAGTACTGTTGACGCAGTTAGAAATGTCGTTTGAAATGAAGTCTTCTCCTTGTGATAGGATACCTATCAGTAGGAAAAAACGACATACGCAAAATCAATAATGAAGGAGTATTAGGATTGAATGTAAAATCCGGAAGTGAAGGTACGACCAAAAACCCTAGAAAAAATACCGAAGACCAGACATTAAAGACACGACCACGAGATGTAACAGAAGTTATTGTTTCTGTTGAAGAGAAAACAGATCACTGCGCCAAGAGGACAAGTAAAATATGTAAAATACTTTTTGATGAAATCGAGCACATGGCAAGCCCCACCAAATAACATATGGAAAAAAAAGTCCCCTTCTTCCGACTTCATAAAAACTCAGTTGAATAAAAACAGCATATTTCTCTCAAAGATAATATACCCACAATTCACTTTACTAATCTTTTTGAAGTAACTGCAGCAAGTATTTCAAAGGAAGGTAGTGTAAACATGGCTGACAGTACCATATCACTAGCGGATATGTTTACGTTAAGTTGAGCGCATTGCCTCACGTCTCCTCAAAGGAACATGCTTTCAAAATGTTTACTGAGATTTTTAAAAGGTACTGCTATTGATATGGGAGTTTATGTATGCTAGATAACATTAATACCCTTTGGACAGGAATCTCTTGTAGTTGGAACATCAACATCTTCATTGGCAACCTTGTTCTACTAGTATAGGCCTCCTCTTTTTATGCCATGCTTCCCTAGTCTGCGTGAGTCTCATGCAGGTCTTCCTCGCGATCTTCTGTAGGTCGTTGTCGTAGTTGGATAACGAAGGCCAAATGGCCCTTAGCTCCTTGTCAAACACTGGGATAGATATACATAGAATAGATACCACATCTTGTAGGCCGAACGACCTTATCGGTAGTGCATATAGCACAAGCAAGACAGACCAGTCTGTAGAGCACATGTGACCAAAATCGCCTATTGAAACAAGTTAACGCTCTCAAATACTCTATCACTATCCTAAGATTCTTTTCCACCAGTGTCTTAGCATATGTCTTGAAAAGGGATATAACAAAAAAAAGGCAACAGAACGAAATTCTAAAAAGGATATCTAAGGCTTTTGCAACCCTCGCGTATTGCATAGATACAAGTTTGTTCCTAGAGGTACTTAAGGCGACCCCGCCAGAGATATTGAATGTTGTTTATGGAACTTTTAGGTTCGAAGGCAAATCTTTGACGGCAGACAAAATTTAAGTGGAATTTGGACGGAAATATGGGAAGGGTGATTTTATGTCTGAAGGTTTTTTTGGGTGACCATTATGTAGATTAGTGTTTCATCTTTTTTATTAAACATGCATTATTTTTTACTTCATGCTGGCACTTAAATACCGTATGTAGCTTTATCGATCCCTATCAGACTCGTCAAGTACCTACATCGGGCAGTCAGGGTCAAGCAGATCACGACAATGCAGTAATTTCTGAACTAGCTAGCCAGACATGGTAAAATGCTGGCCTTCTAGACTAACAATAAAATTAAAATTAAATATGTAAGCCCCAGAAAGCGGTGGCAAGGTGACCTGTAGTGCTATTCTGTAAAAATCTCACCGTGAAAACTTAGGTGAAGTGAGCTGTCATTCCACCTGATGTTAGGGATTACCCCTATTGATAGCTCACTTCACCTAGTTATCACGGTGAGATTTTTACAGAATCGACCGGCTGGACGCGTACCACGAGGACTGGTTCAATGCAGCGCGGAAAAAGAGTTCCTGGAAGGACTAGGGGGAGGCCTTTTCCAGCAGTGGGACAGAATAGGTTAAACAAAACGGTCAAGTACGAGTCGTACTCGCGCACCGAGGGCTCCGCACAAAATAGTAGGTATGTAAATAGTTTTTCACGGGATTTTTTTTTGTTGTAATGTAACTACTTTACGGTTTTCGGATTTTTTCCTTTACTTGTTGTGCTACATGACATCGCTTCTTGCCAAATTTCATGATTCTAGGTCAACGGGACCCTATAGGTTTTGATTCCCTTGCGAGTGTCAAAATATGCGGCATAAACGCCCATATCTTTTGAATGCGTTGACTTAGAAGTTTTGATTTTTTTCACTACTTCAAGGCATTGCGGCCCTGAGTACCTATTTAATATTGATTTCATTCTGATAACAGTCGAACAGACAGATGGACAACGAAGTGATCTTATAAGGGTTCCGTTTTTCTTTTTGAGGTACGGAGCCCTAAAAATGGAAGAGTGTCTGTTTGTTACAATTGTTTCCTCAGCGAAACTACTGAACCGATATTGATGAAACAGAAAAGCCTGCACCATTGGAGACAAGCGTGAGCCCTGAGCACTCCTATTCTCCAATGACTAATGACCCAGTATTATCTACAAGCTATTACAAGTCTGTTATTGGATGCCAGGATACTAACTACAGTTAACTTATAAGCACTGATTGATTAATTGACCTACTTCGAGTACGAAGCTATGATTCACCAAGTCTTTGTAGAGGTCTTTAATGAGCACTAAATGGAGCCTCTTGCATATAAACTGTATCTAAATTTACAATTGAATGCAAATAGAATGTCATTAGTGAGTTTGCATTTCTGCTTTCGCTTTTACGACGAATGGCGTGATGTTATGTTATGTACGGCATTTCATGGACCATCAATCGAGTCACGTAACATTTTGATGATTCTTCAAAATCGGTTCAGTATTTCTGGAGATAGGTATGCAGGGTTAGACATACAGACAGACAGCTAAAGCATAACCCTTTTTTACCAACTTTTCGGGGGGTTTTAAATAATTATACGTGTGGGGTAAAAATAATAATGAGCTAAAATAACCACTACGTGGAGCCGGTGGGGCCCAGCCTCACTTAGGAGGCTCGCGGCAGAAAGATGGCGGGACGAGCTGGAAGTCATGTGGAGAGATCTTTGCACATCAGTGGATTGATGCAGGCTAACAGAAACAGTATTTATGTTAAATTAATAAGGAGGTTCTAGATCATTGCAGGCGATAACTATCGTGCATATTTTCCAAAAAAAAAAACACTACAAAGTGAAAAATTACTTTAATTTCGGAAGTCGGTTGTTTTTTTTTTATTGTAAAAAGTTTTTACTTTTTAGTTGTATCTATCCCACACAAGTTCATATTTACATAACACTACTTGCTATGTAAATATCAGTGACAGGAAGCTATTAAAACATCATCAATTCAAACTAAGTGGAAAAAAATCCTATTATTGATGCTAACTCAAAAACTACCCAAGCAAAGATAATAAAATTTAAAGACCATTTCAGAATAAACCTCTTTCTAACAAAAAAATAATTTTGCAAATACGTCTATAACTATAAATGATGGAGTTATGCCCGAACATACAGCAAAAAAAAAAAATATATAAAAACACGAACTGAGAACCTCCTTCTTTTTTGAAGTCGGTTAAAAAACAGTAGTAGCCTGACCCCCTACTTAAACACGACTGTCGCATAAATAAGCTTATGGAAATGACTACCCACACATAAAAACATAATTTGCATATTCTATCTCTTACTCCGGTATTTAAATTACTGTGAAAGAGTCATTAAATTGGTTGTTTACAATGCCACTATCAGAATACTTTCACGATTGATACTAAATTATCGAGCTAAAAATAATAACTGGAGCGGATAAAATAAAAAAAACCGGTCAAGTGCGAGTCGGACTCGCACACGAAGGATTCAAAAAACGCCGAAACAAACACGAAAATTTATCCTACTAATTCCTTTCCTACTAATATTATAAATGCGAAAGTTTGTGAGGATGGATGGATGTTTGTTACTCTTACACGCAAAAACTACTGAACGGATTTTGATGAAACTTTACAGTAATATAGCTTATATATCAGAATAACACATAGGATACTTTTTATCCCGATATTCCCACGGGATCAAAACTTACGCGGGTGAAACCGCGAGGCGCAGCTAGTATATTATAATTTGTAACTTCTCTAATTTATTCTGCTCACAAATATGAGCTTAGTTAACCTACTAATATTATAAATGTGAAAGTTTGTATGTTTGTTTGTTACTCAATCCCGCAAAATCGGCTGATCAGATTTCGATGACATGTGGCACAAAGATACCTATTGTTTCTTGTTTATAACCTGTATATTTTTAATCCCGGTTCCATGCGAGTGAAAGCAAATTTGCAATAATTGGAGATCTGTGCGTTAATTGCGTAACACACCATCAGTAGCAATGGATCTCATTTTGACAGTTCAACAACGTAAATAAATTGGAAACTATAGTTTTGTATAATTTAGAAGCATTTTTTTTTTTAATTTTGTAAGTAAATGTAAGAACCATGGATCCGTTTATTAGATTTTTTTTATATTGACTTGAAAGAGCATGGCAGTTGAGAATGTGTCATGCTCACTTAAATGTCTCACTGATGGTGGCGCCTGTGTTGGATCATTCGGTTCCCTTCAAAATGGTTGAGCTGGATGGTGCTGATCCATGCGTCATGTTCGTGAACGGGCGCTGTCAGTTGAGACTGGTCATCTCTTAGATGCCAGGGCTTCTTTTTCATCTTATACCTATTTTGAATTGTTTCTTCATAACATTGTTCTCACATATAGAAGCAATAAGAATACTGTACTCAGGATTTTGTAATATCTTAATTTAAAAGAGTGTCCTTGGAGTTTCTTGCCCGTTCTTCTGCAAGAGATCTACGTTTTGGAATGGGCAACTAGCTCTTGACAATTCAAAAGTGCCTGGAAATGATTTAATTGAAATAAATGCTTTGAGTTTGAGTTTACAACATTCATTGCGTTATTTACGTTGCTGAGCAGACAGGCATATAAAATTATAAAGCAATGGATTAGTGTTCAAAATGATTCATATTGATTGATAAGGTGCTGGAGGTCCTGCTTCCGAAACCTTTAGTGAAAGCCCACAAGGAAAAGTACGTACGTTGCTTTGAAAGTGAAGGGTCTAGTAGGTTAAGTAATCATAAACGATTCAAAAGGATTTTAATAGCCTTCAAAACAATACAAATTGGGGTTTTAAAACCAAGGAAAACCGACCAAGAAAACAATTGAATCACAGAACAACATGTGCACAGCATTGGCTAAGCAAATGATAACCTATTTGGTTATTCAATATCTATAGCATGTAGGTACACAGTGCACAAAACATGTCAAGGAGAGTATATCGACGTCTTTTGAATACTAAAACATGTGTGAACAACATTGCCTGTTGGGTAACTGATGACGTGGTGGATAAGTAACGAGGTACTCTGTGTCACACCTGAGTTTAGATTTGAATGGATTAAAACTGCTTGCTTTGAGATTACTTGGGTTTGTTCATATTAGTCATAAGTCTATTAAAGTAACAAAATATCTAAGTATGGCTACATTCATTTCAGGTTAGATATCAAATGGTGCAGTGTGCTGCAAGTTGGGAGATGCTGATTAGACTAGAATAGAAGAATAATAAAGGGATGCAAGAGTTTTATAATACTTACATAAACTTACGCTTTCGTCCCATGGGGATAGGCAGTAATTAAATAACGCCACCTGCTACGATTAATTATTACATAGGTAGTAGATACTCCCTTTGCTTCGTTTACGTTCATAAATCTAGTCTATACCCACGCTGGTTGTTATATTTTCGCAAAAATAAAACGAATAAATAATACCAATAGATACCCGTTTGTAATTTATAATAAAGCTATTGGTTTATCTCAGAAAATACCTACATCATTATTGTAATATAGTAGTTTGCTATTGTAATTTTATATAATTAACAAAATGCTTAATCTCTCCTAACTCACTTATTTTGCTGTGCCCGACAGGGTCCATATGATCTAATTACAAGTTTACCACCTAAGAATACCTATGTGAGGAATGTAATAAAAGTATTGAGTATTGAATATCCACACTAATAAAGATTAACCTGAATTGTTAAAGCTAAATCGTGCACCTGACCATTTAGAGCACTGATAATCTAATATATAAAATTCTCGTGTCACAGTTAGTTACCATACTCCTCCGAAACGGCTGGACCGATTTGTATGAAATTTTGTGTGCATATCGGGTAGGTCTGAGAATCGGCTACTATCTATTTTTTTTTTGCAAAACGACGTTTGCGGGGTCAGCTAGTATTTTATAATATCCTTTGCCTCGACTCCAACAGATAAACATACTGAAGAGGGGCTCAACAAAACTTATGATGATGTAGTTTGATAAGCATTTTTATAGTTATAACTTCCCTCCCCCTTCCCTATCCCTCCGTGCCTCCGAGAGCATGTTAACAAGTTAAGCTGTTGGTTCTGGCTGCCATTCATAGATCTTTGACAGTTGTTACAGGTATTCAGAAGCCCGAAAGTCTGTCAACCAAGGCGATATTATCCAGTAAGCGGGTTGTGGAGGTCAGATGGGCAGTCGCTCCATGTAGCCGAACCCAATATAGTTGGGACAAGGTTAGGCAAATTGATTGATAGTTAAACTTATAAAGTCAATGTGTTATTATTATCGATCAGTAAGTATACATAAAAATTACCTTGAACCACAATAGCACCGATCTTTGCAAGATGACAGATGCAGCATCTTAGGGCTTACTTACAAATGATTTTAAGATTATCATGTCAAGAGGAAACTAATTAAAAAATAGACAGAGAAACCGGTTGATGATTCAAACAACTATACATTAGAAATAGTTATCATTAGTGAACTAAAGTCATTATCATTAGATAATGAATTAATTGAAATTATATTTCTTGATGCTATTTATGGATAATGTGATGACTTACTCAAATGTAATCAACAAAAACTATGACGCATAATTTGATTGTAATCAACAATCTGTATATGGAAAAGAATTGACATGCATCAATAATTGATGACAATTTAATTTTAAATGTTACAAGCAATTAATGAAACTCTGATTCAAAAACAGCCCACAAAATAATCTATTGTCAAATTGGCTACTGATCTCTTGATAAAGAAAAAAATACACCCAAGTAATAGTAAATAACTATAACAAGGTTGCTCAGCGTTCTATAAAGCGAACTATGCTCGGAGTCTCTTTGAAGGATAAAATCAGGATTGAATTGTCCGGAAAAGAACCGGATTATAAGCAAACTGAAGTGGCAGTGGGCTGGTCATGTTTGTCGAAGGACCTATGGCCGGTGTACCAGACTATTTCTGGAGTGGAGACCGCATATCGTAATATGGGACGCCTCCCAGCTAGATGGATGGATGGACAACCTGAAGAAGGTGGCTGGGCCAGACTGGATGCGGAAGGCGGAGGACAGGGTGTTGTGGCGCAGCCTGGGAGAGGCCTATGTCCAGCAGTGGACTGCGATAGGCTGTGTCCATTGATTGATAACAACACGCCTGTTTTTGCCAAAAGGTTGGGCAGAGGTGTACCGGTAATACAGCCACATTTCACATTATAACAACCTCGTTGGTCTAGTGGTTGCAAGCACTACTGCTGAGCATATGGTCCTGGGTTCGATGCCCGGATTGAGCAGTGTTATTGAGTTTTCAGGCATTTCTCAGCAGCATTCTAGTTTAGATTTGTGCCCGGTTGATGGCAATAGGCTTGCCGTATTACATGGGACTAAAACGTAACTGGCGAAATGTGGATTGAAAAATATCACTGTAAAAAAAAAAGATATCCAACCATAATTTGCATAACTGTACCCCGATGCTCATACTTCAAGTACAGTAGTTATGCATTTGCATTTAATACTTTGCATGCAACGGACCATTGTTGTTTGCATAAGTAATGAGCTGTCGGCCTGCATTGTGAAGTTCTTCATATAAATTGTTTTATTAATACTTTCTTACTAATAAGTATGCTGATTTAAAGTTTTGCATGTTACGGAATGTTTTAATAATTATTGTACAGAATCAAGATCTTTTAACTGTACAGACAGCTGTGCTGTTAGGAGAGTTTGTTACGTCACTTTTTCCTGGCTAAAGCACTACAAAGTGGTGAAGGGCCAGCATTTTGGGGAGACTGTCTTGTGTAATTTTGATGTACTAAAAGTGCTGATGTTCAGCTTAATTGTGATTAAGTGTGTAATATTTTTTTAAACCTTTGGCATAACATCACTACATAGTATAAAACAAAGTCACTTTCTCTGTCCCTATGAATGCTTAATCTTTAAAACTACGCAACGAATTTTGATGCGGTTTTTTTTTATAGATAGAGTGATTCAAGAGGAAGGTTTATACATATAATAATCACATGCATGCATGCATGTGATGTCGTAAATAATCACATTTTTTTTGCACTTACTTTTCAAAAGCTGGCTGAACCCTACGAGATAGGTCAAAATAATGTACTACAGTATTGTACACCTTAAAAAGGTCTACAAAAAAGTCCGCGATGTCTGTCTCTTAGGGATAACCCACAATAATCATTTTTTATCCTTTAGTTTTTACGAGAAATAATGGCTTATTTACGAAGCGATTTTAAGCAATACAGCATTAATCCTTATCCAATTAAGTACCTTAAATACATTGTGCATTTAATATAGATAAATATGGCCCTTTATAGCATGTAATTTAAATGAATATTTTCGAAGATATTACAGATTTATAATGCAGGGACATAGCGGTTGCTGCGGTACCGGCTGCGGCGGCGCGTGCTGGCATTCTTGAAATACCTGTACTTAGTATCAGTATTGCACCCGTGCGAAGCCGGGGCGGGTCGCTAGTTGTTTTATAAAAGTCACAGCAAGTAGTTTGTTTTTCCAAATAGCATTTTTTACTGATACAGAGTGGGGACAGTAAATTATTGTTCATTTTTCTATATTCAAGTATAACAAACATTAAAGAATCGATAAGGTTTTAAATTCCATAATCCATACTGTGGTCATGCAAATTCAATACTTACCTAGATATACATACAATTATCCATTTAAGTATTGTAGTACAAACTATCACTTGGCAGTAAGTTAGTTTATCAGTGCAATGTTAAATGCTTTCATAGTAATAATAATTGAGCGTCTATTAACAGCAATAGATAACAAATGATACTGGCCATTTACTTACTGCGGTTTTCACTGCAGATTTTATTCTTACCATAGAGAAACTTGTAATGATTCTAGCCTGTTTATATTATTCATATTTACTGATGTAAGTAGGAAGGGGCCCGTGGCTAAATAACAGCCACACAGGTTGATCAATCAGGTTAAGCTATGCTTACCGCGGTTGGTCAGTAGATGGGTGACCTCTTCATGCCTCGGAAAGCATGTTAAGCTGTTGGTCCCGGTTATCATTCATGGATCTTTGACAGACGTCACCGGTAGTCAGAAGCCCGAAAGTCTGACAGCCAGTCTTACCAAGGGGTATCGTATTACCCAGTAACTGGGTTGTGTTGTGTTGTTTTAGGTAGTCCACTCCACGTAAAATACTGGCATTCAGCTGCATCTGGTTAGACTGGAAGCCGACCCCAACAGGGAAAAGGCTAGGCAGATTTTTTGGTGTATGTGGTCTTAGGGATTTTGTAATGTAATTTTTAATAAACAAATGTATTGGATGCTGACATACCAATAATTAATCTTTCCGTTTTCCTTATTTCTGAACATGGAAGTTAATGAATAATACAATTAATATTGAGAGCACAATTCGATAAATGGACAAAGAACTTGGTATTTTTTTCCAAATTAAAACCAAATTTTTTTTTCTTGTTTATGAAACAGGGTCAAAACAGCGTATTGGTTAGCCAGGATCAATACACGATGGTTAATTCCGATCGTACCCAAGTCGTCGGTTTTAACGAGAAGATCGGAGGCAATGAGTAAGTACCCTATAATATAATGTACTCTGTGGCATTGAGCAAATAAGACGGACCACACGCGGCCTCGGAAAACACACGTTAAAAACGAGTACGCTAGCATTCCGTATACGGCAAACTGTAAATTGAATATTGCAAAACATTTTTACGATTAGGCGATGCCCCAAATTGACACGCCGAACTAAACGCCGACAAATCAATTCCTATATAACATTACCTGAATTAAAAGTAACAAACATACCTGTTCAAACTGCTCCCTGATCTCAGTCCTCTCCTCGTCGGTCAATTTTGAATTATCTGCCATCGTCACACAAATAAAATCACAAAAACACGGATCACATCGACAATGTAACGAGTGTTTGAAAAACGCTCTTTTCACAGTTCTTCACAGTACTAGCGATGTATGTATAAAAATAAAAATGTAATATAAAAATCACAGCACTCGAAAACTAGTGTAAGCGAAGGAGGCGCACTTTAAAATTACCACACGATCTCACAACGCGATAACATGATACGAGTGCAAATTATAAATACGTCAAGTAAACCGTCCGCTGCGCAGGGGCTGTGTAGTGAGGCGGGACTAGTAAATAACTTTGCTTAAAATCGATGTCGATGAAATGTCGCGGTGAATGCTTGCAGTGATTTGTTGAAATCTTTTGCAAATTATCAGTACGGAAATATTATCTTAGTCATACAAAATACACTAAATTCGTTTGGCGCGTTTCCAATAATTGACTTTAATTAATGCCAATTTTCGAGTTAATCGAAGCGAGCAATAAAATCTTCTCCTAACAATTGGATTACACCTTATAACCAAGTCAGGGGTTCATTTTGTTTTTGGGCACGCCGCGATAGCGGCGGTAAGACCCCTCTTTGAGGAGTGGCTAGAGAGGCGCCACGGCGCCCTCACCTACCGCCTGACGCAGGTCCTCACCGGACACGGGTGTTTCGGGAGGTTCCTGCACACCGTCGGGCGGGAGGAAACGCCCGGGTGTCACCACTGCGAGGGTCGCCCGGAGGACACGGTGGAGCATACGGTGGCGGTATGCCCCAATTGGGCGGAGCACCGCCGTGTCCTCGCAGAGGCGATCGGCAGCGGCGGCGACCTCTCGCGCCCGGCCCTGGTTCAAGCCATGGTCCGGGGCGAGAGGGAGTGGAAGGCAGTCGCCTCCTTCTGCGAAGCAGTCATGCTAGCGAAGGAGGTGGCGGGACGGCTGAGGGAGAGGGCCTCACGTCCCAGCCGCCGCGGGAGACGCCCCGGGCGTCGGGAGCCGCGAGACGACTCCCGGCCACCGTAGGCGCGGGCCTGCGGGCGGAGAGTAATGGGTAACTCTCCGTCCGATCAGGACCAGGCCCGTGCCGGACGGCGCGTACTTGTTCCACGCGCGCCTCAAAGAGATGTCAGCATAAGGAAGGGGCCCGCAAGGGCCGAAGCCTGCCGGGGCAGCAGGATTGTCCGAAAGGGTTACCGCTACCCCGGAACACAAAGGCTAAGGAAGGAACACGGGTGGGTTTTAGTCAGTAAGAGTCTGACACTCCCTTCTGCTCCACCCAGAGCGGGAGGGGTCATTGGATGATTTCCCATCCACAAAAAAAAAAAAAAAAGGGGTTCATTTTCGAAAAATCAACCCTTACAAAATAGAAAGAAGTATGCTTAAAAGTAACTTATTACAAGTTAGTTTTAAGTATGATTAATTGATTATATTAGGTATGTATGCTTTCATACGATAATGATGTGTGTCAGTACCATACTGAAAAAACAGCACCTATCTATTCATATTATTATTTATTACTATTTGGCAAGAAATTAAAGGATCCTGAATGATCTTGAAAATCTAGAAAATAAATAAAGTTTGACCATGCAAAAATATTAAAAGGCACCTAATAATTGTAAAATTCATAAGTTTACTGACAAAATTTTGCAAAAATCATTTATTTTGCGATGTTAACAAGGTAGCCAAAATCGTTTGATTTTTTTATCGATTACGTTTTTTCTTTTATATCGAACATCACTATTATTAGCGTTCTTATTTTGTGCAAAGTTGCCAGTTGTGAAAATATTTCTGCTAAAATAAAAAAGTGATGAAATTATCTAATTTTCGAGAACAGCTAAAGTCACTCCTATATTAATTCCTAAAGAATTAATTCCTAAACCTATATTTTAAAAGTAAAACACCTACCAATTCGGATTGACTAAAAAGCTTACTATCTAAGCTACGATTGATTCAAAAGGCAAAAATGAAATGTATATGAACGCCATCTATCGATTGAGTCTTTGGAGAGTTTAGTATGGAATCCGAGGCACATTTTAACCGTACTTAATTTTACTATTCGATACTAGATGGTGCTTCAACACATAATCTGGAAAGTTCTAGAAAATACTCTAAGTTGTTCTGCTCTCTGATTGGCTGAAATAAAGAGAGGGGAAACTTCTGCAAAGTTCGATGCAGGTGTCGTCAAGCAAAGGGTCGGTCAATATTTTGTTTTGAAGAGAACCAAATATTACAAAAAGCAACTAAAAATATGTGTGTATATATATACACAATATTATTATACTTTATTACACTTGCGTTAGCTACATTTCCAGATGATGTCATAATAATAATGATAAACGCATTTTACGATGCTGAAAATTCTTTTATTCTTCTATTGCAATAATCTTGGCACTTTACCAGCACACAAGATCATGGTTATTGTTCATATACCGCGTTCATTAATATTTACTTATTATTATTTATTAAAATTTATGCACATGTAAACAAAATATTGTACAAAGGCGGACTTAATGCCTGAGGCTTTTTCTACCAGTCAACCTTAGGGTGATGCAGATACAAGAATGAAGATTTTTAGCATGGGCAGATCATAAATATTGAATTTGGGTAGTCTTCTAAGAAGGAGCAGTGGGTTTATCAAGAATAGAGAACAACGTAGTCTTTGAACTTGAGGAAACCCGAACAATGTACAGACGCCAGCACATAAAGCTACCCGAAACTGTCAAATTTTCCCAATCAACTTTGAACCTTATTTATGCTTCAGCGATAATAAATTGTGGTTTTTTCTAACATTATTAAATAGCATAAAAGTGTAAACAAAAAAGAACACACTTTAAATATTGCGGCAACAGTGCCGTATTATTGACCCAACAAACATAATTATGGCCGAAACCTGAAAAAACGGTATAGATCAGTGTGTCGGGCCCTTTTTTATAGGTTTGTAAAAAATTTAACATAATGTTAATAAGTAATAACTTTCAAATGTATGACTTTTATGTCTCAAGCATAAGGTAGGTATAATATGCGTTAGTTCGCATCGGGATATAAAAATTAAGAACAAATTTGGTGAAGGTTATTGAACTAGCGAGCTGACAACACATTGTGTTGAAACGGCAGATGTCTTTAGCCTGTCGGTGCTGGCTTGTTAACAGATACATCATATAGAAAATTTAAAAAATGAAAAATTATGTCCAGTGACTAAACTATTGGATATATTTATTGAATTTTTGTATGCAGACAGGGAACGTCATGTTTATGTTGGCACCGTTTAAAATGTATATTATCTAGGTATGTATTTAGAACTTATACATACTAAAGAATAAATAGCAATCGAACGTGACAGAACCAATAAAAACTTCAAACATTGCAAGCGGCCCGTAGGTTGAGCTCCACTACAATCGCGAACATTCCACAAACTTCTCGTAGATGGCGCCACCGGTTAAAACAGTTGCGCGCACCGATACGTTGTCAGTTCAAGTTGAACAAACGAGTGCGAAACAAAATAACAGCGATTCGGAGACATATTTCTCTGTGTAAGCTGTAATTTGCCTGCGATCCTATAAATTTTACGAAGTTTCGAAGTTATCCAGTGAAAAACGAATTAAGAAAAATGTCGCTGCTACCATTCTTGTTTGACTACGAGTTGAACCGTCCTCGCCTGATGGAACAGCATTTCGGCTTGGGGCTGACACCGGAAAACCTTCTCCACGCTGCCGGCGGTCCTGTAATGACCAGGGAGTACTACAGACCCTGGCGTCACCTCGCCGCAGCAGCCCGAGACGTCGGCTCCAGCATCAAGTCGGACAAAGAGAAGTTCCAAGTGAACCTAGATGTGCAGCATTTCGCGCCGGAAGAAATCAGCGTGAAGACTGCCGATGGCTACATAGTCGTCGAAGGCAAACACGAGGAGAAAAAGGACCAGCATGGTTTCATTTCCCGCCAGTTCACCCGCCGCTACGCATTGCCAGAAGGCTGTGTACCAGAGTCGGTGGAATCTAAGTTGTCTTCTGACGGCGTTTTGACGGTGACGGCTCCTAGGAAGGTGCCTTTGGCTGTTCAGGGTGAGCGCAGCGTTCCCATCACTCAAACTGGACCAGTGCGCAAGGAGGTGAAAGATCAGTCCAATGGTGACAAGTGAATCGATCTCTTGTTTAATTTTAGTCATTCCTCTATAGTTTCTTTGTTCAAGACTGATTGTATTTAAGCTAATAAATACTTGTATTTGAATTAAAATGTGTATGGATTTTTAGAAGTATGTTCAATCTTTGCAAGGTAGATAGATACATATTTGTGCAGACTTGGCGGTTCCTTGTAAAGTTTACCCTCAAGTTGAATTAAAGCCCATTAAAAAAATTGCCTGTAACTTGTACAAAAGTATGCAAGTAGCTTGCATGCTATTGTGCCCTTCACCCTTCACCCAATGATATTACTTTGGTATAACTTTAGAATAGTGCCGCAGGAGGGGGGAGTTGGTACTTGAGGGGGAGGGAGGGGGGGTTGACCCCTCCCCCCTGGCACCACTCCCATGAAAAGGTAACTCACCGTTTCCGAGAAAAACGATCTTTTGTAACCTACCCTCAACACTCAAAAATTGCTTAAAAGGGCACGAGAAGGGGGTAGGGAGTGGGAGGAGGGAAGTGGGGCGTTGCCCCCTTTCCCCTGGTACCATTCCCATGAAAAGGTAACGCACCATTCATATGAAAAATTGATTATTGTAACTTAACCTCAAAACACTTGTTGTCAAAACAAAGTTGTTTCTGCAATGTCTCCAGCGCTGCGGGAAGTGCAGCCCCTTCGCCCTTACGTAACAAAGGATAGGCACCCATGCTCACCTACGCAGCTTCGGCTTGCTGGTCGCCTCCGGCGACCAGCCTCAGCCGCTACGGCTCGCACGGGTGCTTAAGCTTTGTTACAGCGGGCGGGGGCTGCTCTCCCTCCGCGCCTCCGGTTTTTTATAAACACTCTAGGGGTAACAGCTAAAAGACTACGTGGAGTCGGGGTGCCCCGATTCGGTTTTGGGACAGGTTCGACCTATTTTATGCATATAGTGACATGACGCAAATGGCGTAGTTTTTTTTTTTACGTTCCGTTTCACCGATTATTATAGACCACAGACAATATACTGGACATACTGTACAGATTTGGTTGTCAATCGCCCATAATAACGTTTCGTTTTCCCTTTTTATCTGATTGAGGTTAGAAACAATTTTTATTAATTTCTCGAAAAATATGCATTACCTTGTAATAAGAGTGGTAGCGTTATAATCGGGGACCCAAGCCCTACCAGCTTTGACCCTTTTTAGCCCGCAACTCCTGCGGCACTATACTAAAGTCAAGCCATTACTTTTTATAATATCATTGCCTTCATCAGATCAGAAGTTAAATGGCATTTTGGCATGCAAGCTACTTGCATAATTTTGTACAAGCTACACAGGACAGCAGAGTTGCCCAACCATCGATAGTTTCTCTATCGATAGATGACCTCGAAAACTAGTAACAATATCGATAGTGCTATCGATACTATCGATATCACAAATTAACTAATACTATTGATTGGAAGCAATAGTATCGATACTATTACATGATAATACTATCAATAGTATCCATAGTATCGATTATTTTTGAGTAATACTATCGATATTATCGATAGTATCGCCGTTTATTAAACTATCGATAGTGTGAGCTATCGATACTATCAATACTATCGATAGTATTGCTCCTAAAATATGTTTAGGAGCAACACTATCGATAGTATTGATGCTGGTCTTCGATAGTATCAATACTATTTTTGTGTATCAATACTATTGCCCTGTACTATACTACGATAGTATTGATAGTATCGATAATATCGATAGGCTATCGATACTTTTGATATGACGTCAACTATCGATAGTTTAGCGATAGTCGACTATCGGTAGGCAACACTACAGGACAGGCATGAGCCTAGCCTAGAGAGATAGTGTGTACGTCAGAGTTGCCCAACTATCGATAGTTTCTCTATATTTGGATGACCTCGAAAACTAGTAACAATATCGATAGTGCTATCGATAATATCGATAATATCATGTACGTTTGCCCCGCACGGCCCCGCTGAATTTGCGATTTAGGTGTGCACCAATGCAATGTACTCGCCTCTAGGAGTATATGTACCGGTTTCTTTTTCAATGTACCTCTGTACTTTTGAAGAAATATGCATAAAAAGGGGGCCGTGCCAGCCAAACGTTTTCAGCACGGCCCCCGTGTAACTTGAAAAATATAAAGCGTATTAAAAAGGTTCCTAAAATCAAGGAATGTATTCTATTAACACGTTATATGTACCGTAACAGATATTGTGAATTCGTAATAACAAATAATATATAGATTTGGAAAGGGGGCCGTGCTGGAAAAAAAATATACTTATAAGAAAATATCTAAAAAAGACAAAATATCCTTAGCCAAAAACTATTAAAATATAATTGATGTTTGGCAAGTAACATATGTACCGCATTGATTTCTCATACAACTTGCAAAATTTAAAAAATAAACCAATTTTAGTTTATTCAGCACGGCCCTCTATAGTTGCCTATATCTTTTTAAATATGACATGTTTGTTTACAAAATTCGACTTCCTAAATTATGTATAGGAGTACATTCGTTCCCAATAAATTGCGATTCTGCTGTATTAGTACTTTAAAAGATAATTTGGATCAAAAATATCATATAATACAACTGATAGGGTGACCATGGTTCCATATATTAGGTACATATATTCTAAGGCCGCCCATTGTATGTTTTGTAGTAATAAGTGTTTTTTTTGTTATGTATTTTCTGGTGTACAATAAAGTATATATAAATAAATCACAGATATATTTCCAATAAATCACACGGATTGAACCGTACATTACAATAAAATTACAGATTCATTACATTTCACAGATTAGTTACGTTTACCTATAGAATAATCACAGAAAACTATAACTATGTGTCACTAACACTACAGAGCTTAAAAGGCTTTGAAAAATGACAGATACGTTTCCAACAATTCACATCGATTGAAGTACCTATATTACAATAATATTACTTACATTAATCACATTAATATTATTTGGAATAATCACAGGCAACTAATTCAACCTACGTAATCACAGTAGTGTTTCAAGCAACTGAATTAGAATATTGTTATTATTTTTACATAATTATAAAACATCAAAGATCACTCGCGAATCATATTTAGATTAACATACAACCTGACGCTGACCTGCAATTGCAAAAATCGTATGAAAATTTGTATTTCGCGGGCTACACTGAAGCAAATACCCATAAGTAACGTCATACTCACCTACCTACCTATGGTAGGTATACGCCTATAAAGTTAGGTTTTGTGATTTAAGAATTCTAACCTTAGACTTAATCAAGAAATGATTACGCAACAAGCAATTACTTCTATTGTATACGGGTGTAAGACTTAGCACACTCTCGCTTACACTTCACTGTGCCGTGAGCGGGTGCTTCATACATTTTGATATTTTTAAATTTCATTAAATGAACCTAGTACTTAAGTAAATTGATTTTAGTACATATCAAATCCGTTTCTTAAGTACAAATAAATTATATGATTACTTTTAACTACCTGTTTATTAACATTCCATTTCCGTGCTTGAAATAGAATTCACTGCTCAACGACACGTAGAAAACACATGAATACTGAAATTAATGGAGCAATGTTTACATTTACTGCTGTAGGTATATTGTGCGCGTAAAGATGTGACTGATCAATAAACACTCGAGCGCAACTGCGCAACATGAAGTAACCGCGACACCAGCGCCACTTCAAAAATCACGGTAGCGTCAGTGAACTAATAGCGACCGCACAGGACAAGTTTTAACTGATTTAATTCCCTTAAAAGATGTCATCGCTAATATTAATTTTCAAGAAAAAAAAACAAATTGTAAAAAAAGAATGTTTATTTCAATGTAGTCACATAATTTAATTATTTATTATTATTTATTTATTTATATATACTTGTACACCAGAAAATACATAACAAAAAAAACACTTATTACTACAAAACATACAATGGGCGGCCTTAGAATATATGTACCTAATATATGGAACCATGGTCACCCTATCAGTTGTATTATATGATATTTTTGATCCAATTTATCTCTTAAAGTACTAATACAGCAGAATCGCAAATTATTGGGAACGAATGTACTCCTATACATAATTTAGGAAGTCGAATTTTGTAAACAAACATGTCATATTTAAAAAGATATAGGCAACTATAGAGGGCCGTGCTGAATAAACTAAAATTGGTTTATTTTTTAAATTTTGCAAGTTGTATGAGAAACCAATGCGGTACATATGTTACTTGCCAAACATCAATTATATTTTAATAGTTTTTGGCTAAGGTTATTTTGTCTTTTTTAGATATTTTCTTATATATTTTTTTTCCAGCACGGCCCCCTTTCCACATCTATATATTATTTGTTATTACGAATTCACAATATCTGTTACGGTACATATAACGTGTTAATAGAATACATTCCTTGATTTTAGGAACCTTTTTAATAGGCTTTATATTTTTCAAGTTACACGGGGGCCGTGCTGAAAACGTTTGGCTGGCACGGCCCCCTTTTTATGCATATTTCTTCAAAAGTACAGAGGTACATTGAAAAAGAAACCGGTACATATACTCCTAGAGGCGAGTACATTGCATTGGTGCACACCTAAATCGCAAATTCAGCGGGGCCGAGCGGGGCAAACGTACATATAATATCGGTACTATCGATACTATCGATATCACAAATTAACTAATACTATTGATTGGAAGCAATAGTATCGATACTATTACATGATAATACTATCAATAGTATCGATTATTTTTGAGTAATACTATCGATATTATCAATAGTATCGCCGTTTATTAAATTATCGATAGTGTGAGCTATCGATACTATCAATACTATCGATAGTATTGCTCCTAAACATATGCTGTTCTTCGATAGTATCGATACTATCGATACTATTTTTGTGTATCAGTACTATTGCCCTGTATCGTACTACGATAGTATTGATAGTATCGATAGTATCGATAGACTATCGATACTATTGATATGACGTCAACTATCGATAGACTATCGATAGTTTAGCGATAGTCGACTATCGGTAGGCAGAGATAGTCGGCAAATCACCATCGATTTACATCTGCAAAATCACACATTCACACGAAGGGTAGATGGAATTAGTGTTGCCTAACTATCGGTAGTGGATGTATCATGTCGGTGGCAATAAACTAAAATACAGATCCAAAGACACCGACTTCAGAAATTAAAGTTATTTTTCATTTTGTTGTGTTTTTTTATGGAAGTCGGTTTTTTTTTTTTTGTTAAAAAGTTTTTTGTCGCATGCAATTGGTTCGCCATCTCTGGAGTCTATGTTCTATGTTATGGCAGTTATGGGTTTGGTTTCCGCACTTAGTCCTTCAGTTGGACCATCGTGCGTGGGCCATGGCGGCCGTCGGTGGTTATTCCAACCAGCCCACCTGATCCAGAAGCTGATTAGGTCTCCTGGTCTATTGAGAACATCTGTGTACGATCTGGGTGTCCCGAGGGTTTCTGATGTAATCTGGGTGACGCCTGTGCACTCAAAGAGCACATGCGCAACGGTTTCATCAGCCTCCATGCAAGCTCTGCACAGGGGACTGTCCGTTATTCCTATGGTGTGGAAGTGTTTATTTAGCGAGCAGTGTTCCGTGATGGTCCCCGTCACCAGGCGCAAGCCTTTCCTGTCCAGTCGCAATAAGTGCCTGGTTAGCCTGCCGTCTAATGATAGCATAGCTTCCTTGGACTGCCTGCAGCCTGGCCTATGGAGTCTACTTATGCTGTGTGGAGCCTAGACAGCGTTAAGCACACTGCTCCATCGCCGACGAGGAAGCGACCAACGATTTTCTCACTCATGAAACGTAGTCGCTAGCACATTAGGCAAGAACACCGACGCGCAACCCGCACCCTAATTGCGGAACACATTGAATCATTTTGAACGATATTGCTAATTCATTACTTCATATGATCCAAAAATGTGTCTGCTGAAGAACGTAAACAACGCAATGTATGTTGTTGAACTGTCAATATTAAACCCATTGCTAAGGATAGTGTGCCGCTGTTATCATGGATTCAGTACATGATTCTGAGCTCTACTGCGGTTAAATTTTTGTCGGTTATTAAAAAAAAAACCAGTCAAATGCGAGTCGGACTCGCGCGTCGAGGGTTCCATACAAAATTGTAGGTATGTATGTAAATTGTTTATCACGGGATTTTTTTTTTGTAATATTACTTTCGGTTTTCGGTTTTCGAATTTTTTCCTTTACTTGTGTTACATAGGGTACTTCCCGTTGATCTGGAATCATGAAATTTGGCAAGAAGCACAATTATAGGAAAAAATCAGAAAACACAAAGATAAGTCACGAACGGTTTACTATCAAAAAACGGTCTTCCCAAACCCTTAATATTTTGAAAGACCTATCCAACGATATCCCACGATATGCGAAGGACGAAAAAAAAAATATCATCCCCACTTTACTAGTAGGGGGAGGTGTTGGGTGTCCCGATACGGCTGTCCTTCACAAGTTGTTTAATGACATAGATTTAGAAGAAACAATACTAGAAAATACACTATCAAAAAGTTTGCATACGAACCTAGCCACATACTACCGGGTGTCATCCGGCGATGCTTGTGATTTATTTTAATGTGAGTTTTTACATGGTTTTGTGAAGCGGATGAATGTAAGTGTGTTTTGTATGAGTAATGTATGTATGTGTGTTAAACAATATATAAATAAAAGATCATTAAATTAATAAATACAATAAGTTGCCTACACCACTTTACTAGTAGGGGGAGGTAAGTATCCTAAATATTTGTTTTTTTTTTTTTTTTTTTGCCACTTTTTCGGCGTCATTAACGAGTATACTCATGCCAAATTGCAACTTTCTAGTACCAATGGTTTTTTGAGTTAAACCGCGGACAGACAGACAGACGGATATGGCGAAACTATAAGGGTTCCTTGTTGACTACGGAACTCTAAATAAAACAAAGTCACCGAAATGTCTGTAGGTACGCGCACTGCACCAAATTGGATAATTCTTTTTGTTGTGCTGGGTATTGCCAGGACAAGGCTTGTATGAAAGAAAATTTCGGAAATTCGAAAAAAAAAATTGCAGCTGAGGCAGGTCGCTAGTAATAAAATAAACTGTAGTCGGATAAAAAAACTCATAAATAAAGGTAGGCAGTTACAGAGGTGACACTTTATCGTCGTTCTACGTGACCTTTTGATGATTGTAGGTAATTGGAACTACACACATCAAAAGTGTCTAGGGATCAACATATATTTTTGTAATAACTTTTCTCCTGATTGATATTAATTAAAATTTTCTTTAAGGATTCATCAAATAAAGTGTTTTCGTTTGTCACAGTAACGATAAACCAAGTCACCTTTGCATTAATAAAGAAATTTGCCATTTTCCTAATAAAGGGATTTTTGACATTTGAACCACTAACACAAAAGTTCGAAAAAAAGACTGAAATAACAGTTTTCTCTAAAATTTTATTGGGTAACTTAAACAATTAATAATCCGTGTTTCTACCGCGAACACTAACAACACAAGAACATCGGTTTGGCATACTCAAAATGAGTTCATCCAAATCACGCTGTGGAATGGCCGCCCATGTTCGTTGCAACAACAAAAAAAGGTCTTCTTGCGACTGGATACCCTCCATATTCGGCAGAGCTCTTCTCTGTAGCATATCCCATGCATGCTCAATCGGGTTCAAGTCTGGCGACTGAGCAGGCCAGGGCAGGACATTGATGTTAGCTGCGGCGAGAGTCTGTCTTACAACTCTTGCGGTGTGCGGTCGTGCATTATCATGCATTAACTGAAATAAGGGACCGATTTGCACTTGTAGAGGAACGATGACGTCTGATACAATCGTCTCAGCATAAATTTGAGCGTTGAGGTTGCCTCTGATCCAAATCAACTCAGTTCTTCCGCCGATCCAAATACCCGCCCATACCATGATGGTTCCACCACTATAAGGATGGACTTCCTGGCAGGATTTTAATCGCTGTTGGCGTCCAGGGGTTCTCCAGTGTCGTATACGTCTTGTATCCGGTCTCATACCAAAACGAGACTCATCAGAAAAGCACACGAAACGCCATTGTTCTTCTGCCCGATTTCTGTGTTCAAGAGCCCATTGATATCGAATCCTACGATTGTGCATTGCTATAGGTGGTACCCGTAGCGGTCTTCGGGAATGAAGGTTCACTTCATGCAAGCGGTTTCTGACTGTTTGGTCGCTAATTAAGTTCCCTGAAGAGTGATGAAGCCTCACGGCTAACATCATGGCGGTTATTGTTGGAGCTCTTCGAGTTAAGATTTGAATGTATCGGTCTTGTCTCCGTGTGGTGCAGCGATACCGTCCTCCATGGCGCTCAGCCACGGTACCAGTGCTTCGGTAACGTGTCCAAAGTCGACTGATAACACTCTGACTTGTATTCAGAGCTAAAGCCACAGTACGTTGCCGGGAACCAGCTTCTATCATTCCCACGGCTCTGAGCATTTCTTCCCTGCTTAAATGACGTCGCCGCTCCATAATAACGTTGGTTTTAATCAGTAGTAGGGAAACAGTAGCACTAATAATGTCTTCAATGCGTTGTATGTTTTTATAGGGAAAATATTGACAGCTGATTTTCATCTTTTACTCGAATTTGATTCACAGTTCCTGATTCAAATTATGAAATGCACCAAAAAGGATCCATATAAATTTATAAAATCATAAATTTATTACAAAGCCACATCTCAATCTCAAGAAATCCGCATAAAAATGCTTGATCCCTAGACACTTTTGATGTGTGTAATTAATTATTATGATATTATTAATGTCTGAACATGAATATAAACAGTACAGTAGGTACTGACTGCGCCGTTGGTCTCGTGGTCGCAAGCGCGACTGCTGAGCGTGGGGTCCTGGGTTCGATTCCCGGGTCGGGCAAAGTGTTATTGAGTTTTCCATTAGGAATTTCTTAGTAACAGTCCGGAGTTTGGAAGTTGGCGGTTTAATACCCCCGTGCCTCGAAAAGCACGTAAAGCCGTTAATCCTGCACCTGATCTCTCTCCGGTCGTGTCGGATTGCCGTCCCTGAGGACTATGAGAGTGAGGGAAGAGGGAATGCACCTGTGTCTGCGCGCACACTTGTGCACTATAATATCTCCTGCGTACCTGGATAATCTCCGTTGAGATTGGCCACCGTGACCGAAATCGGTCGGGGAGGCTATTACTACAGTAGGTACCTATTGTAGGACCTAAAAAGTTAGTATTCTGCACACTTTCAATCAGAATCTGTTTACTTTTGAAGGATATTTTGCTAATCCATTGCTTCATATGTTCGAAAAATTTGTCTGCTCAGCAACATACATAACGCAATGAATGTTATTGAACTGTCAAAATAAAAGCCACTGCTATTGTTAGCGTGTTACGCAATTACCCCGCTGCTTGTATTGTCGACTGACGTAGCATTATTGTTCATTCTTACAATTTTTATTTAACTCGGCATTCTTGCTGCAGTAGTATTCCTTCCAATCGAAGTAATCATCTGCCTAGCCTTTCCCAACGATGTTGAGTTCGGTTTCCAGTCTAACCGGATGGAGCTGAATACCAGTATTTTACATGGAGCTACTGCCTATCTGACCTCCACAACCCAGTTACTGGATAATACGATACCCCGTGGAAAGACTGGTTGTCAGACTTTCGGGCTTCTGACTACCCGTAACGACTGTCAAAGATCCACGAATGACAACCGGGACCAACGGCTTAACGTGCTTTCCGAGGCACGGAGGGGTCTCGATATGTAAAGATGGTCACCCATCCACAGACCAACCGCGGCAAGATAGATCAACTCGTGCGGCTGTTATTTTCTTAGCCACACAAACTCTTCAGTTTTATTATCAGTAAGTTTAGATAATGTGGCATTACAGCTGAAGTGGAAAAATGTCTATTAACATAATGGAGGGCGAATCTCTATTCTGATAATGGTTTAATAACGTCGTAAAAATACAAAATGTTTCGCCGGAAGAGTGGGCCAGTGACATCATGGTAATGTTGTTGTTGAATAACATTTATGGAGGGCATCGCAATAATCTTCGTAGGTAGGTAAGACAACAAAAATTACCCTATAACAATAACCAGAGGGGCCCGTGGCTAACTAATAAAAGTCCCATAGATCGATTGATCAGGTTTTATTTCAGCTGAACGAATGATATTTACATACTGATTGTACACACTAGATTTTTGATTATTGTATACGTAGGTACCTACAAAAAATCCGTTTCTATCACTACCTACAACTTGTGGTCTTAAATGATATTCAAAGATAAGTTTAAATTCGAACACGGGTATAAAACCAGTTGACACTTGAAACGTGTTTCCTAAAGTATTATATTTAGGTATCATCATCATCTGCCTAGCCTTTTCCCAACTATGTTGGGGTCGGCTTCCAGTCTAACCGGATGCAGCTGAATACCAGTATTTTATGTGGAGCGACTGCCTATCTGACCTCCACAACCCAGTTATTATATTTAGGTATATCCATATCGTATACTGAGAACAGCTTATCGAAAGGGCAATGCACAAAGGAGTTGAATTATAAGTACTTAGTATTGTTTTTTCCATATGGTGATTGGTGAATGAGCAGTGGTAGACCGCGAAATTTAGATTTGTACAGAGGCCAGCACATCAAGCTACCCCAATCTGTCAGATTTTCCCAATTAAATATGAACCTTATTCCTTTGTACTAAAGTTGAAAATCTATCAAAGAAATTTGACAGATTGGGGTAGGTTGACCTGCTGGCGTCTGTACTATATGAACAAATCGCTTATGGAAAAGTACTTATGGTACAAATCTAACTTAGAAAGATGTATTACCCAAGTAACACATCAAAGCAGCATAGCGGCCGACTTACAGCATTTCTGTATCATTTTCGCATTTTGAGTTATTTCTATAGTAGCATTACAAACGTGTATAGGGCTACTGCAATGCTTATTTGGGAACAAATTATACGGCTTTAGATCCTAAACAGGTTCACAACAGTTGTTTAATTGCATTACAGGCGTATTATATTAGCATTATTGTGGTCAAATAAGGTATCAATCGCATTAAAGAAGCATTATTACGGTCAATAAAGTTGCCAATCGCATTACAGAAGCATTATACTTGCAATATTATTGATAATGAAGATGTTAATTGCATTACAAAAGCATTAGACTAGCATTAGAATGTAGTAAAAGAATGATTAGAGGTATTTAAGTGTTCACAGTTAGAACTTAAATAAATCCTAGATCATTGCAAAAACATCTCTAATACCACGGTACAAATGTTATAATACAATTAACGTTGTAATTTAACTACTTTGTCTCGCAATTTATGGACGAAGACGGTCAAAACTGAGTGACTGACATTTGTTTGCATCAAAACAAAATTTATAATACTGGTTAAATTTTTGACTCTTTTGTTATTTCATGCCTTCAAATATTACTGCGCCATTTAGTTTACTGTAAATGTCTATAATAGTTTCATTGAAAATTTTCACGCGCCTTCGATATTTTGTGGTTTTGATATAAAATGTTGTTTATAGACATGTGTGAAATAACCAAAACAATTGTGTATTCCGAAGTTTATAAAGAATTTTGCTTAACCACATTATAGTATTTGTTGGGCAGTATTAAATTAAGTTATATCATTATTTTATAGGTCTATTGCTTTTATAAATAGGTCCGAATGATAATATTTTTTGGTTATAAAATATTTACAAAATGGTGTCGGTCTAAAGAAGCCTTGTGAGCCTTTAAAAAGGCTAATTAATGCCGCCAGCAGTATAAATACTCACGCGTGAACAATTATTAAGCCAGAGGCCAGAGAGAAGACTTTTGATGAACCACTGTAGTGCCACTATCTATAAAGTAGTTCTATATGGGTTCACCGGTATACTAGTAGACTTGATGTAGACTGAAATAGTGCCATTACTTGAACGTAATTTTGGGGTTCCTTGAGCATAACAATATACCCCATTTTAGAATTTTTGTACAACTTGAAGAGTGCAAGGCTTTCTGCATAGCTATTCACAACCTTACGACAGGCTATCGTATCGAAAATGACAGATTTCGATAACCTGATTTGACTTGCAGGGGGCAAGTCAAATCAGGTATATCGTGAAACTAAATGCTGCACTTATTTTTACCTATATTTAACTACACGTACAATGAAATCACAACTTAATTTTGTTATTAGCGTATTATAATAGTTACACACGGATATGCAACACACACAGCTACATTAATAATATTAATATGTATAGCCTGTATAGGTACGTCCACCATACAAATTGCTGTTGTTGTGTTGATCATATAATATGTGCTTTTCCCCAATATGGCCGACAAATGGTTTTACGAATACAGTAAAATGAATGTATATACAGCTTTACGCATTACAATAACTCACATTTATTTGATTACAGAGCTGTTAGCTGTACAACAGAACTCAGTTGATCTATAAAAATGTAAGCATTACATTGATTCATGTTTATGCCGTTCAGCAGTACTAGGCTGTTACTAACCACTTAAAAGTGCTATTACACAACAAAAAGCATTAGAAACAGTTCAAAGCTGTATATCGGATTTACGGTGCATTATAATGGTACAAGTTTATGTTATTAAGCAGCATTAGGCATGATCTTACTACTTAAAAATGCTATTGTAGACCCTAAGGCACCAAACACAGCTAAAAGCTGTATAGCGGATTTACGTGTCATTATAATGGTTCATGTGTATGCTATTAAACAGCCTTAAGCATTTCTTTACTACTTAAAAATGCCATTGTAGATCCAAATGCACTAAAAATAGCTGAAAGCTATACAGCTGCGTTGTGGTTTGCTGCACTAAAACTAAAGGCTTTACAAAAGCATTTTGATATACCATTATCCAACCGTTATACAGTGTAAAATATCATAATGGTTTTGAAATGCTAATATAAAGCGTCAAGATGCTCGGTGAACTTACATAAGAGTTTATACGGATCTCAAGTTCTACATAAGTTTACTATTCGTTTCTTAAAATGCTTCCTGTGTTACTTGGGTAATGTTTCTAATGATTATAATTCTGTAAATACCTGTTATAGTCGCGAATGAAATTTTGATCAAGATACAACCTGACACTGACCTGCAAATTGCAAAAAACATAAGAAAATTTGAATTTCGCGGTCTACCACTGCGCATTCACCAAAAAATTGGCAACAAAAAGAAATGAATATGTCAGTATTTTTATCTCACGAAGCGACGCGACGCGCGGTTTACTTATGGTTACCAAGTGTACAAAAACACAAACACGCTGTGAGTGTGCGTGTGTTGAGCTAAATATATGGAATAAAATATTTTTGAAACCTCTAATAAATAACAAAACCGGTATGGCGAAAATTACTTTAAATAAAAAAGTATTAAAATGTTGCAGTTGTAAAGTAAAATCTGACATTTTAATAATGTCTGAAGATAATGTAAGAGTCATAATATTAGAAGCGGGTTGATGATGATGTAAGAGTCATACATAACAGAAGCGACAACCAAAAACTTATATAAAAATATTTATTAATTTTATTTAAATTAATAAATATTTTTACATTATTAAAATATGTATTTTCTAATTGTAAATCGTACTTGATTGGGCACTGGTCTAGACAGGCAAAACTCATTTCTGTCACAAGCATAAGGATAATTTAAACTTGACAGCCGTACGCAGTAGCGCCATCTACTTTTGTTACGAAGTTACTGGAATCACCCAAGAGGTCAGTTATAAGTGACACTAGCTGATTACTTTCAGTCTAGCAGAGCGTCGCTTCGATGGTTACGTGGCGGTTGTCTTCCAATAACAGGTGATATCAGGAGAACCGCTATTATACCAAGTCCACGATGAACTGCTATATATTTCGGCATAATTCTGATGATATCGAAGCTGCTAAACCAGTAATACGATGAAAACACTTCTGGTAAATTATATCCATTTCGCGTTGTCGTAATATAATTCAAAGATAAGACTGTTAATGTGCAAGTTTGCAACACACATTACTCAGTTACTTTCACAATATTTGGATTGAGGAAAATGATAAGGATTTTCTACGTGTGAAACAAGTTTATGTACATTTGTTCCTTCGCTTTTATAACGTGACTCGTAACTGGAGCAGTAACTCCTTTGCTTCAAAGAATGTGGTATTGTAAATATTGTCTAATATATTGTCATATCTATGTGTGATAAAGTAATTATTTGTAGGCTGCTTTTAGCGGCGGTTGTGTCTTGAACGTAACTCTACTTATCAACGTGTACCGTCACATCATCATCATTATTTCAGCCGAAAGACTCCACTGCTGGACATAGACCTCCCCCAAGCACCGCCACTTCAACTGGTTCTGTGCTTCTCACATCCAGCGGATCCCTGTGGACTAGCAATAAATATCTTTATGTTTGAAAAAAAGCCTATTGTTGACCTAATTCACTGCCTGTGCTGTCCGAAGTGGTAGACAGGTGTATAGAACACCCCCACTTTGTCCTTTAAGTTACGTAAAAGGGGGCAAGACCATTGCTATAAGTAAATCGTGCAAGTAAGTAAGCCTGACCTTGCTAGACTTTCCCAGCGACGTCCTAAGCCGAGGTCCGTGCCCCAAAGGGGGCATCCTTAGCAAGTAGTTTTAAGTTTTATTCTACGGTTTGTATCCTTAATTTATTAAAGCACCCACAGGATAGCCCAATTGAGCAGCCGACAACCAGGAGGTTGTCGGCTGCTCAATTGTCAAAGGTTCATATATTTAATAAGATATGAACCTTTTTTGATCACCATCAGCACATAGGGGTGGTCCCGGTTCCTCTTAAAAGACCAATTCTGGAGGAAGCTAGCGAGATGGCAACAAAAAAAAAACCCGAGATACTACATAGATTTTCTTAATGGGAAACCCATTCATGTTTTGCCGACCTGGGAACATAACACGACGACATATTGAGCACTGTGGCACTTGCGAACACTAGGCCAACGAGGCAGTACTAACTAGACTACCGAGTTAGTGAAGTAAGTTAGTAGTATTTACGTGAGCGAAACGTAAGTAATACATACTCGTACTGCATTCGTAATCAAATTTAAAATAACATAACATAGCACAACATCATGCTTGCAATCCCCGAAAGGTTAGGAAGAGGTGTCTAATACACCCACATTTCGCCAATTATGTTTAAGTCCTTCAAGCTACCCCAATCTGTCAAATTTCTTTGATAGATTTTCAACTTTATTACAAAGAAATAAGGTTTATATTCAATTGGGAAGATCTGACAGATTGGGGTAGCTTGATGTGCTGGCCTCTGTACCTAATAGGGAGCGAGCCTGTCATGTTGCCATCAGCCGAGCACAAATCCAGACTCCGGGTTGCTAATGAGAAATTCCTGATGGAAAAACACAATAACACTTTACCCGACCTGGGAATTGAACCCAGGACCTAATATTCAGCAGCAGCGCTTGTAACAATTAGACAAACGACCTACTGCATTCCTAATACAATTCAAATCGAACCCAACATCAGTTTGCACATATCCTGACACATGCAGCTTATTATTAACAACTAGCTTCTGCCCGCGACTTCGTCCGCGTGAAATTTTTTGCTCCCCCGACCCACCACATCGCAGCGCATCGCCTGCCTGCGCTATTACTTCGTTTTCTGACTTTTTTCTTTTTGCTCGACTCCTAAGGGTTCTAGCGTGATGTTTAAAGCCGCCTCCCCCCCGCGGCCTTCCTCAACAAAAAAGGTTATAGTTTGTCAATCTTAAAGGATAGGCATATGCTATAGAGGACTTTTTTTTTAGGACTTTTAAGGGGAAATAATTCCGTCATACATTATTTTTGCGTATGTTTAACCGTTTACGCAGCGCACACAATGGAAGCTCGGAAAAGGTTTTTTCCCGTTTTTGCAACATTGTTCATTGATGCTCTACTCTTGGTCGTAGCGTGATGTTATATAGCCTATAGCATTCCTCAATAAATGGACTATCTAACACAAAAAGATTTTTTCAATTCGAACCAGTAGTTCCAGAGATTACCCCCTACATACAAACATACAAACTTTACCTCTCTATAATATTAGTATAGACATCGTATAAAAACCGCATCATTAAAACTCACATGCAATTTTCATTTAGTCTGTTTCAACACTATGACAGCAACATCGTTGCGAACTTCCACATCCAAATGGCTTTTCAACTTAGTATTGCATTGATTATCTTATAGTGAAGTTCGTTCAAGGACTCGACTTGTTTACGTAGGTACGTAAATGAATATTAATGTGATTTATTTCAAGAAAAATACTTTTAGCTAAATATTATCATAATATTTTTTGATAATATTTATTTGAAGTGAAAGGTGATAGTGAAAGTAGGATTTCGTGGATTTTGGAATATTCCATTTTTTTTGCAAAAGAATAGTAGGTAAGTACGCTGGTATTTTTTATTTTATTATGTTGACTTATTTGAACATTTCGCTAGTAGTAAGTATACCTACACAATTATGTCTTTAAATAACTAGCAGCTTTTTGTTATTTTTAATTTTGCCAAATAATAACGTCAGAAATTCAGAGTAACAAATTAAGTATAGAGGCCAGCACATCAAGGCTACCCCAATCTGTCAAATTTCTTTGATACATTTTCAACTTTACCACCAAGGCATTAGGTTCATATTCCATTGGGAAAATTTGACAGATTGGCGTAGCTTACATATTCAGATTATGCTGGAATTTCATTCCTAAACGTTTTTCATAAATAATGCATTTTTTTGTTATGTTGTTTGACATAAAGTACATAAAAAAAGAAACATATTTCATCAGTAAATGCTTATGCTGAAAAGCTATATGAGACGAGACAGGCGCGACGCGACGGTGCATTGCGATTCTGGTAGAACAATTTCCTTTATGTTTTCTTAGTAAAACTAGGGCTATATAATATTTAGGCATTTCTTTAGGTAGATGTCATCAACTGTTAGTATAAAATACACCCCGACAAACAAACACCACAAAAAATTAAAATAATAATAATATTATTATTTTAATTTTTAGTGGTTTTCGTTTGTCGGGGGTATATTATACAGGATGTCCCTGGAAGTATGGATCAAATCAAATAGGGACGTGGGAAAAGTCATTTCCAAACTTTTTGATCCTGAGAATTTTGGTGAATTTTTAAACGGTTCAAAAGTTATGACCAACTTTTGTTATTTTCAATCACTTTGCATAGTGCTCAAAGAACAAAATCATTTTAAAAAAAACTACCAGGAACTGTCAATTTAAGTTTTTTAGACAGCCCTGATAGTTTTTTTTAATGTTTTGTTTTTTCTTTGAGCACTATGCGAAACGATTGAAAAAAAATTGTCACAACTTTTGAACCGTAAAATAATTCTCAATCATCAATCATTCTCAGGATCAAAAAGTTTGGAAATGACCTTGCCCACGCCCCTATTCGATTTGATCCATACTTCCAGGGACACCTTGTATATTAGCGCTTTAAGTTTAATATAAGTTGTAGGAAATATTTTGATCCAAGCGTCCACGCGTCGGCAGACGGCTATCTACAATAGCATACATTCATTATTGCTGGGTAAGCCTCATCTGTTTGGCGTTTTCATTAGCCGTCTCCCGACGCGTAGAACCGATACGCGTAGAAACGGCTGAAGCGATTTTCTTGAATCATAGCTAAGGACACTCTCGATCAAGTCACCTTTCAAAAAAAAAAACCGCATCATAATCGGTCCATTCGTTTAGGAGCTACGATGCCACAGACAGACACACAGACACGTCAAACTCAACTCGTATAACACCCCTCTTTATGTCGGGGGTTAAAAACTAAAACCGAACTTCTGAAAAGGATGAAACAAGAAAGTAACTTCCCGTAGGTCCAATGCTACGGGTATTTCATCAACTCGTCCTACTTGCCTTCGGCCCATTATATGACGACTAAATGGACCATAGGCATATGGGACGAGTTGATGAATTACTCCATGCTACCATCCTATTTCCTACTAATCTAATATATAAAATTTTCGTGTCACAGTGTTAGTTACCGTACTCCTCCGAAACGGCTCGATCGATTTGTATAAAATTTTGTGTGCATATCGGGTAGGTCTGAAAATCGGCTACTATCTATTTTTTTTTTTTTTTTTTGCAAAACGACGTTTGCGGGGTCAGCTAGTATTTATATAAATTTGAAAGTTTGTGAAGATGTTTGGATGTTTGTTACTCAATCACGCGTAAGTTGTTGAGTGGATGTGGATGAAATTTGGCACACAGGTAATTTATAACCAGGATTAACACAGAGGCTACTTTTTATCCCGATATTCCCACGGGATCGAAACTAACGCGGGCGAAACCGCGGGGCGCTGCTAGTAGCTTATATCTGTATATGTTAGTACAGTGGCAGGCGACCACGGGAAGGTACTTTCTTGTTTCATCCTTTTTGTTTCATCTTGGTTTTAGTTTTTAAACTTATTAACTTTCAATATTATATAAATACTAGCTTCTGTTCGCGACTTCGTCCGCGTAAATTTTTTTTGTTTCCCCGACCCACCCCGTCGCAACGTGTCGCCGGCCTGCGCTATTACTTCGTTTTCGCTTGACGAAAACTTCAGACTTTTTTTCTTTTTGCTCAACTCCTAAGGGTCCTAGCGTCAAGTTTAATAGAATATAGCCTTCCACAAGAACTGGGCTATCAAACGCAAAAATATTTTTATATATGCGACCAATACTTCCAGAGATTTAGAGCTTTCAAACCGTGTTTCAAACAAACAAACTCTTCAGCTTTATTATTAGTATTATTTTAAAACTATGATATCTCCTAAGATATACATTGAAATCAAATAATGTCAGAGGCAATTTTGTTCAAAATTAAATACATGTGATGAATAACGTATTTATTTGGATAAGGATTAATACCATGTTTATAAAAACACCTTCGCAAATAATGCATTATTTTAGAACAAATTTGGTTAGCATAAAAGAGGTTATAGTGAGCTAACCTTAAAAGATAGACATATGCTGTCGTAGACTTTTTTTTAAAGCTTTTAAAGGGGAACAATTCTGTCATACATGATTTTTGCGAAACTTTAACCGTTTACGCAGCGCACGCAGCGGAAGCTCTCAATAGGAAAAAAATCCCCCGATTTTGAAACATTCTTCATTGGTGCTCCGCTCCTATTGGATTTAGCGTGATGATATATAGCCTATAACCTTCCTCGGTGAATAGGCTATCTAACACTGAAAGAGTTTTTCAAATCGGACCAGTAGTTCCTGATTAGCGCGTTCAAACAAACAAACAAACAAACAAACTCTTCAGCTTTATAATATTAGTATAGATTTCAATCTGACGCTCTAAATGTTACAAACTCTACTCGAAGCAAAACAAAGCGCTAGTTAGGTAAACAAACTGCCGTGACTAGTACACACGGCTCCAGATCAAGCTATATATTTCCAGTTTTAGCTGACCTCGCATTGTATAGGATTTTCGTACAATCAGAATTCAGCTTATACTGGTTATGTATAGCTTGATGTGTAGCCCTGCGTACAAAAGCGGAAGAGAGCGAGGGTTCGATAAAATTTGAATAAAACAATGAAATCTTGAAGGTTTGTTTTTGGCAAATGGTATGTTTGTGTTTGAAATGTTTTGAAAAAAAGTCATAGAACAAAAGTTATTGTTTATGATATTAGTAATACAGTCCTAGAATGTTGTTAGTGTTTTATAAAAAAAAATAGTTACAAATTTCAATTTTGTTAGATGCGATTCGTAATATTTTGTTACATGAGTTGACCATTCACACAGCACGTATTTATTATATGTATAATCAACGTATTATTTTTTTCGATTTTTTTTTGATGGACAAGTTTCCATATCATTAATAAAATTAAAATAAATTCAAAACTATCAAAGGTTAACTAGTTTTTAAATCTATTGGTATTCTTCGGAACATCTAGTAGATCATGTTATTTTTATTACGTAGGCCTGTTTTCTATAAATACATCTATACAATTAAATAAAATTTAAGTGTCAGTTTGTTATGTCAAAATAACAGCTTTTTACTAAATTCATATGAAAGTGTAGAGGTATGAGGAACGTAGTTCACTCATCCTCTATGTATAGAAAAGGGAGGATCCTCCGACCCGACGGGTGTAATGTCTGGCGGGCAACTGCCCAATGATTCATGTTGGGGCTTGGGCCGTGTATATATGCAGATGCTAGTCGCGCGGTAAACTTTGCTTGCGAGATGCAGGATTTTTGTATTGTAAGTATGATGTTCGCATGTGGCGTTATAGATACAGCTCCAAGAAAAAAAAAATACAAATTCCTTAAGAACCTGTAAATTTTTTTTTTCCTGTTTGTCGGTTTGTCTGTCTGTTTGTTCCGGCTAATCTCAAAAACGGCTGAACCGATTTTGACGGGACTTTCAATGGAAGGTAGCCGATCTTATAAATAGTAATATATGCTACATTTATTTTAGAAATAAAAGCTTGTAAAAAGAAGTAGGTTTCCGCAAAAAAATTAAAACCCATGAAATTCAATTTGTTTTCCGACGTGCACGTGAACAAAGTCAAGGGCACAGCTAGTTAGAAATATATTAAAACACTATTATATGCGGAAATAAATAACGACGAGCAAGACAATACCTTAAACAGGATTATTAATTATAATGTCCGTAATTTATAACAAAACTAGCTGCGCCCCGCGATTTCACCTGAAATTTCGATTCCGTGGTAAGATCGGGATAAAAATTATTCTATGTGTTTATCCTGGTTATAAACTATCTGTGGCCCGTGGCTAAATAATAAAAGCCGCACAGGTCTATTGATCAGGTTAAGCTACGCTTGCCGCGGTTGATCTGTGGATGGGTGACCATCTTTACATACCGAGACCCCGCCGTGCCTTGGAAAGCACGTTAAGCCGTTGGTCCCGGCTGTCATTTGTGGATCTTTGACAGTCGTTACGGGTAGTCAGAAGCCCGAAAGTCTGACAACCAGTCTTACCAAGGGATATCGTATTACCCAGGTTGTGGAGGTCAGATATGCAGTCGCTCCATGTAAAATACTGGTATTCAGCTGCATCTGGTTAGACTGGAAGCCGACCTCAACATAGTTGGGAAAAGGCTAGGCAGATGATGATGATCTTTCAAAATGTTGTATCAAAAAGATGTTATCGTCGCTGCTTAGACATTTCGTTCGCGTACAAAGACAATGGTGCCGATCAATTCTCTTTTCACAAATGCCTCTAAACTAGACTAAAAATCACCAAAATTTATTTAATTCCTGTCAAATGATGATTTCCCATTTTGAAATTGACTAAAGTGACGCAACTTAACTATATTTTAGTTTGACAGCACTAAGATGGCACTGAGTTATTAATCTATTGAAGATGGCAATTTTGCTATTCTGAATTTGACGTTTTTTTTCACCTAAAATGTTGATTGTCTAACTAAATCTGACTATTTTTAATCTCGATTAAAAAGGTGTGGAATAAAATTTGTTGTCATGGATTAAAATTCACACAAACACCTCGACTTTAGGTGCAAAAACTGTAGTGTATCTTTTTTTTGTTTTCCGTTGTTTATATCTCGAAAATGGTGAGTCCTGGCGCAAAAATAATGAAAATTTCGACTCCCTTTTTCAGCCCAGCATCCTAATTGCGCAACACACTATCAATAGGAATCTGAATCATTTTGAAGCACATTGCTAATCCATTGCTTCATAAGTTCGAAAAATTTGTCTGCTCAATACGTAAATAACGCAATGAATGTTGTTGAACTGTCAAAACGAAACTGCGGGGCAATTGCGTAACACATTATCAATCGGAATCGGTTTCAGTTTGACAGTTCAACAACATTCATTGCGTTATTTACGTGTTGAGCAGACAAATTTTTCGAACTTATGAAGCAATGGATTAGCAATTTGCTTCAAAATGATTCAGATTCCGATTGATAGTGTGTTACGCAATTAGGGTGCTGATTCCGATTGATAACGTTAGGCTCAACTCACACTGGTGCAGAGTCGAAGCATTGCGATGCGTGTCGTGTCCGTGGCCTTAGATATTGCCTCGTAGGTGTAGTGGTCGCTAGCGCTACTGTTGAGCATGAGGTCCATTTTTTTTATTGGTGGGAAATTATCAAACGACCCCTGCCGCTCTGGGTGGAGCAGAAGGAAGTGTCAGACTCTTACTGACTAAAACTCACCCGTGTTTCTTCCTTAGCCCTTTATGTTCTGGAGCAGCGGTAACCCTTTCGGACAATCCCGCTGCCCGAGCATGAGGTCCTAGGTTTAATTCCCAGGTTAGGCAGTGTTATTGTGTATATTTAGACTTTCTCAATAGCAGCTCGAAGTATGGATTTGTGCTCGGTTGATGGCAATAGGCTCGCCCGCTATTACATGGGACTTTAATTTATTTGGCGAAATTTGTATTTTAGGTAAACTGTACACCCCTGTCTAGCCCTTCCAGGAAACAAGGCATGATTTATTTATTTATATAATAGTTATTTGCTGCACTTACAGTAAACACCAAAGCGCGCAGCAAGCCAACAACATAACGCGCGCCGTGTCTGCACTGTGCACACGCGCGCGCTGGTGGTGCGCGACGTGTGCGCCCCGCGGACACGGCGCACACGCTGCGTTCGCGTCGGTCGCACGCTCGAGCAACGCGCACGCCCAATGAGGGGGAGCCTTAAGGAAACTGATAAACAAAGAGTGTAAAAATAATATTTGTTTATTATTTTACATTTAAACAAGTTAGAAATACACATTTACAATAATTATCTAATGGTAGAAAATGTTAGTTACATTAGTCGTTCAGAATAATCACTATCTTAATTAGTTATAGATTATTCTGGTTTCCTGTTGTGGTGAATATTCGGGTACTGTACTGTTATCAGTTCGGGTATTGTTGTCGATGGATGCCACCGAGATGAGTGTTCTTGATTCTCCTCTTTCATCGTTGAACGTTTTCGTGTGAGTCTTCGAAAAGCGTGATAAACGACGAATAAGAGGCTTAACCCCGGTGGGTTCCCGCATTGTCGAGGCGTGGGGGCTCACTAGCCATGGCTTGGTCACCCATGGTGAAGCGAAGAGGAACCCGAGGAGGGGCCGCTCGTCAGGGCTTTTGCCTGTAAGCCGACGACGTAGCGGCCAACAAGTAGGTTGCAGTGCTGCTTGGGCGACATCGCAACTGAGGTGGGCCGCGATGTCGTATGGGAGGCATCGCGGCTGAGGGTTGGAGGCCGCGGCGGGAGAGGTGAGCCGGTATTGCGATGCGCCGCTCTCCCTACGTTCCGTGGCCTTGACGGGGTCCCAACCGTCTGATGGCGGACGCGGTGGGGCCGCAGGGGAGGAGGAGTGTTGGTATGACGTTGGCCGCTCTCCCTGTCCTCTGCGGCCGAAAATTGGCAGGCGGCGGGGCCAATCAAGCAAGCGATAAGGCATTAGGTGTAGTATTATCTGAAGACGGAGAGTAATTCGTCAACTCGTCCTACATGCCTACGGCCCATTATAGCAAGCCTCTAAATCGGCCGTAGGCATATGGGACGAGTTGATGAATTACTCGACTGAGAGTAATTCTTCACCTCATCCTACATGCCTACGGCCCATTATAGGAAGACTCTAAATGGGCCGCAGGCATATGGGACGAGTTGGATGAATTAGTCGACGGAGAGTAATTCGCCAACTCGTCCTACATGCTTACGGCCCATTATAGGAAGACTCTTTTTTGGAATCTTATTTGCGTTAACTCAATTTAGACCCTATATTTATGGACGACGATTTATTTTGCTAAAAGAACCTAACGCCAAGCTAAAACTAGGGTGACTAAAAATGTAAGAGTACGACTATGAAATTAAACATAAAAAAGGTTCAACGAAATACGTAGGCACTATCACGAATCGAATTAAATTGAAAAAAAAAAACAATTAAATGCCGCCACAGTAGACAGCTATTAATTACGATGACGATAGTAACGGTGTCCTAATCAAACACGAACATCCAGCACGACAAATTAGAATGCATAGAATATAATAATGTAACCCAAGGACCGCATCATAATGTAAAAGTAGAAACAAAGAATGAAACACATGGTTATTTAGTTCAAATCGAATCACCACAAGAATTTAAACAATTCATCATTCAATATTGTGGTTATAAAAGATATGCTAATGGCCCTGATTCTGTTGTTCACAAACTAAACTAAATTTAAGTTCAGTGCATCTTTTTCTTTCTATTTCATTATGAAAGGGCAGAAGATAAATATTAGTTTAGTCCTGTCAAATTAGTCAGCGCCTGACGTAAATTGACGTATTTTTAGTAGCCAATTTTTTAATCACGTCTAAAATTGTCTATGGATTATCTAATTTGACAGGACTAAACTAATATTTATCTTCTGTCCTTTTCATAATGAAATAGAAAGAAAAAGATGCACTGAACTTAAATTTAATTTAGTTTGTGAAGAACAGAATCGGGGCCATTATCTGCGAAAATATAATGTCATTTAGTGAAACTTGGAAGGAATACTTGCAAGTAATAAAGTTTATCATTTATGGGCGGTATTATAGTGCGTAGCTTGATTAACTTCAAAATTGGCACAAATACTTAGATACTTAAGTAAATTATAGTTTGTCATTGGCCCCGATTCTGTTGTTCACAAACTAAACTAAAAAATAGAAACGTACCAAACTTTTATTTAATAAAATCAAGCCCTGTTGTAATGAAAAGGGAGGACAGTTTATTTGAAACATCTCAGCCTTGTGTTCACCAACATTTAAATCAACTGATTAAATATTTAATCAGTTCTATTTTTTAAATTTCCTTAGGAAATTTGACATAAACTAACTGTTTGTATACCTAACCGGTGTTTTGAATGTTGGTGAACTCAGGCCTTAGGTAGTTTAACAAAAAAATTGTCCCGAATACTTATTTCTTTAAATAAAGTGTAAAGATCGCAAAACATTAATTTACGAAATAACTACCTTTCAAGGGGAGGTGGAGAGGGTGTTAAATTTATTTGAGGAAAGTACCGAAACCCACGCGGATGAAGTCGCGGGCAAAAGCTAGTTAGATATAATTTTGCCTTTCCTTTCATATGGCGTACTTTTACACGTGGTTCGCCAGTGGTACGTATTTACAACCAATCTAAAAATAACGCTGTACTTATATGTATTATTTCAACAGGTTTTTCCAATAAATTACTGGTATACGACCACGGCAGAATTGATTATTGACTCAAAGATAGAAGATTCGAGAAAATGTAAGGATTGAGAAGATATTGATTTATTGATGAAGTCAGGATGACGAATGTATTGCAAGCGATAGCGCCGAAGGTCGCAGAATCTGGACATGTATACAGACAGGTAAATATTATTAGATATTTAGGAATTACCGCACAGGTCGATCGATCTGCGGGGTAATTGCGTAATACACTATTAGTAGCAATGGGTTTCTTTTTGACAGATCAACAACGTTCATTGCGTTTTTTACATTGTTGAGCAAATACATTTTCCAACTTATGAAGCAATGGATTAGCAATATGCTTCAAAATGATTCAAATTGAGATCGATAGTGTGTTTCGCAATTAGGGTGCAGGTAAAGCTACGCCTGCCGCGGTTGGTCTGTGGATGGGTGACCATCTTTACATACGGAGATCCTTCCGTGCCTCGGAATTGGTCCCGGCTGTCATTCGTGGATCTTTGACAGTCGTTACGGGTAGTCAGAAGCCCGACCTTACTACCCGTAACGACTGTCAAAGACCCTTACCAAGGGCTTCATACACCCCACGATATGGCTAAATCGGTAGAATTAATAAAAATAAATATTCAGATTTATTTGCTCACTACTTTCAGATTCTGGCGACATTCGCGGCATCCTTGCTGTCCCTCGCTGGAGGCATCACGTTCGGTTTCACAGCAGTCCTGCTGCCACAACTCCAGACTGACTCCAGCTTCCCATACGACCAGAGCTACGACTCATGGATAGGTTAGAATTATTTTTTATTTTATAGAATGGGAAAAGTGGTGATCCTTACGAGTTGTAGGTCGTAGGTTCGAACTCAGTCAGGCGCTTTAATTTGTGTAAACTATTTCATCACCACTGCTCTCAAAAGGTGCAGCGCAGACGACAGACTATCCGTGACGCACGTTTTAGTCTGTGAAAATAGAACCTATGCAATTATATGCAGTAACGCACACGACGCGCAAAAAGTCCGGCGCACAAAAAATCCGTGTAATTCGGGCACTTCGGGACACTATGATACTTCTAAGGCAGAATATCATGATAGACATTTAAAAAGACAGACAGCTCTGCCGACAGAATGATCGAAGATGTGCGTCGTGTGCGTTGAGTCTGTGAAAAATCCGCGACCGACTTTTTGCGCGCCATGCAGACTTTTTGTGCGCCGCAGACTCGATCGCACAAAAAGTGTGCCGTCTGCGTTATTATTATTATTATTATTATTTATTCATAACAATTTTTACATTGTGTCGAATATTGAAATGATTTTATAACTTAAAAAATACAAAAAATAAAACAACAATAAAATACATGCCACTTAATTACTATGAGGAAGAGTAATAATAATAATAAATAAATGTCATTTAAATAACTAGGATAATAATGCTACAAATAATTAAATATAGTCAATGTCAGCTGTACAATGTCAATTATCCAAAGTCAATCATGAATGTAAAAGAACAATAGAAGATTAAACCTAACTAAAATAACAATCATGATAAATTTCTAGTATAATAATAAATGTATTTTTACAATTTAAATATCATTAATAGAATAATAGCAGCCTTCCAGCAGATAACGCTTCAATTTAGCCTTGAAGTCCCTTTTGTAGAGTGATAATTTTATATCAACGGGAAGTTTATTGAAGATTTTCACTGACATGTGGCTGGTACCGTGTTCGACTATATTAAGTTTAGGAATATTAGTGCATTTAAAATCTTTTCTTCTAGTTCCCTCTCTAAGCTTTCTTTCCTCTTCAGTCTCATATTGATGTACATATTTGCACCAAATGGTAAAGGAAAAGATCGTGAGGAAACCGGCATGTCCTAGAACCAAACATTCGAAGACATGTAACATCTAACAATCAGCACTGGGCTCGCGTGGTGGATTGCGGCCCACTCCCTCTCACTGAGAGGAGGCCTGTATCTCAGCAGTTGGAACATTATAGGCTGATTATGTGGATGGTAAACACTTGATCTTAAGTCATTACCTCTGGGCCTCAAGTCTGCTATTACAATAGTGTCAGAATGGTCTATCATTGATTTCATAATTGTCGATTTTGACAAGTTTGGTAATCTATTAACGTAGTGGCGTCATCATGACTTTCCAATGGTCAACCACTGATACTCCATCGAAAGAAATGGCATAAAATGGTAATCTCGTACATAATGACAAATGATTAATTGTAATGTTTATTGCTATTTACGAACTTCTTACTACTTCAGATTGCAAAAACTAATACGTAATGTGTAAAAATATATCTAGGTATATTAAATGAAATCTAGCATGAAATTTAGTAGTTTTTCTCAGACCATTGACCGACCAATGATCGACCATTGTGAATTTAGCAGATTACGAACTTAGCAAAATGACAATGGGATCGTGTTGGAATGACGATTTTATAAAAATAGCAGACTTGGGCCCCTGGACATCTGATGGATTCGTAGTCCCAGAAACAGAGCAGAAATGTCTCATTTATCTGTATTTACACCGGCACTCTATCCTTCCAACTGAAACTTAGCGCGCTGCTTGGCGACCGAAATATGTAGATATAAATAATTAAGATAATAGATAACAATGAATAGATACTTACCTATAAAAATTATGGAGCAGCCTTACCTAGATAAGACTGATGTGGATGCGGCCAACGAACTGAGAATGCATGCGACGATTGTAATAAATCGTGATAGATAAATAAACCAAAATCACTACAGTCACTGTTTCTAGTCGTTTCTAAAAAACAAAACCAGCTGTAGCTCGATCATTAAAATAGTGAGAATCGCCTGTATCATCAATTACTTTTACATTGTTATAATTTTGTTGTCTCTTTCAGCTTCCATTTCTCCGCTGGCCATGATGCTGGGGTCCCTCTTCGCTGGCTCCATGAGCGATGGCATCGGCAGGAAGCTTGGGCAACTGGTCCTAATCGTACCATTCACTATCGGCTGGATCATCATGGGCGTAGCCAATAACAACGCAGTTATACTCATTGGACGGTTCATCACTGGAGTTTGTACGGGATCCGTGAGAGCCAATAGCATGGTCTATATCGGCGAGTTGTCAGACCCAAAGTACAGAGCTGTTGCCCTTTTCTGGCCGTCAGCAGCAATCCATATAGGGGTCATAATCAGCCATACAGTTGGAAAATATTGTCATTGGAAGGCTGCATGCTTCATTTTCACATTGCCTAATATTATAGCCTTTACCATACTTATGTTCTTAAAAGAAAGTCCGCTATGGCTGCTGTCCAAAGGCAAAATCGACGAAGGCATAGAGTCTTACAGACAATTCCGAGGAACAGGAGACAGTGCTGAAAAGGAACTGTCAATAGTTTTGGAGAAGACTAAGGAAAAAGCAGAAGAGATTACCACGTTTAAAGATATACTGAATATAATATTTAGTAAACCATTCATGAAGTCTATGGTGACTATATTCCTGTTGTTCGTCGCCGTACAATGGTGTGGTGTCAATACTATATCTTTCTACGCTCAAATGATCTTTGAAAAGACGTTCTCTGGAGATATAGATGCATTTATGTTAATGTTAGTTACTGATAGTATAAGAATTGCAGCAGCTATATTTGTTTGTATGTTTGCTAAGATTCTTCCACGTAAAATTACTTTCATGGTTTGTTGTGTTATAACTACTCTTGTGTTGATAGGTTTGGTAATATACTTGCATATAGCCCCTGTTGGTCTGGTATGGGTAGCTATGACTTGTTTGGTTGTTTACATAGCTACTGCAAGTGCATTGACATCCGTATCTTGGTCGTTCGTCGCAGAGATATTTCCGTCAAAAGTACGTGGTTTAGGCTCTGGTTTAAGCTCAGCCATTTCATTTGTGTTGCTATTTATTTCTGTAAAAGTTACTCCAGAGATTATGTTTAGGTTCGGAGAGCAAGTCATGTATGCTTCCTTTGCTGGTGTCACATTGTTCACTGGATTAATTTTAAGTTTTATATTACCAGAGACCAATGGTAGGACCTTGCAGGATATAGAGGATTCTTTGTATAACAAGAAAGGTGATGTGGAAAAGGATATAAGAGTGGTCACTTTGCCAGAATCATCAGCAGAATTTTACGTAGTAAAATTATAATTGATTGTATCATCTGCCTCGCCTTTTCCCAAATATTTTGTGGTCGGCTCCCAGTCTAACAGAATGTATAGAGTATTTTACATAGAGCGAATGCCTACCTATTTGACTTCCACAACACAGTTATTGGGTAATACGATACCTCTTGGTAAGACTGGTTGTCAGACTTTCGGGTTTCTGACTACCCGTAACGACTGTCAAAGATCCATGAATAACAACCGGGACTCGAAGCACGGAGGGGTCTCGGTATGTAAAGATGTTCACCCATCCACAGACCACCCGCGGCAAGCGTAGCTTAACCTGATGGATCGACCTGTGCGGCTGTTATTATTTAGCCATGGGTCCCTCTATTTTATAATCATTATTTACGATACTGTAAGTTGAAGCGTATTTAAAAATAAAATGATAATAAATTTCTTTTGTTTTAATTTAAGATTAAATAAGATTATTGTTAAATTAAATTCATCAATTTTCATTAATAGATTTTCGTTTCAAATTTGATTCGGAAAATTTGACAGTTTCGGGTAGCTTGATGTGCTGGCGTCTGTACATAATCTAATCTAAAGAATTACCAATCGACGGCGATGCGGAGTAATTTTTTGACGCCATATTTTAGTTTGTTAATAGTGTAAGGGCGCGTTCAGACGTACCACAACCACACCACATCGCAGCGACAAAATGTGGGCAAGCTGTGTGGTTACGTGTAAATAGTTTCGCTACAGCAGTGGTGGTAAAGGAGCTGTGGTGGCTTAGGTCGTAGGCTCAAACCCAGGCAGGCGCTTTAGTTTGTGTACAGAGGCCAGCACATCAAGCTACCCCAATCTGTCAGATTTTCCCAAATGAATATGAAACTTATTCCTTTGCGCTAAAGTCGAAAATCTACCAAAACAATTTGACAGATTGGGGTAGGTTGACCTGCTGGCGTCTGTACATTATTTCATTCCCACTGCACTCAAAACCGTGAAGAAAAACATCGTGACGAAACCCTGGTATGTCCTAGAACCAAAATTTTGAAAACATATGACATCTACTAACTCGCACTGGGCCCGCTTGGTAGAAAACGGCCCACTCCCTCTCTAAGAGATTAGACCACCACTGCCCACTGCTACTGCTCTGCTGGCTGTGTAAACATTATCAGCTGATTATAATAGTGTCGCTGCAACTTAACGCAGTTGTGTTACGTGTGTTTTGGATGCGTTGTCGCTATAGTTGTTGCGATGTGGTCAGCCGCTAGTACGCGGTCTCGTTTGTGATTGCGTTGTGGCTGCGACGTGGCGTTGATGTGGTCGGTATAGCCCACACGATTGATATTGACGATCAAATGTGGCCCGTGTCTATGAAGTTATGAACTATTAATTTTCATTAAAATTTACGCCCACCCAGGTGGTGGTGTGGATGTGGTACGTGTGACTTGGCCCTTAGTTAAGTTAGGTTATTATATATTTATTTTATTAATTAATTTAATCTAAAGACTAACTATTTATTTATATAAATCCATACCATTACCATTTATACCTACTAGAATCTGTCTGTTTGAATAAGTAAATTATTATTATTATTAAATAAAAAACAAAAGCACATTTAGGCGTTGAAGTACTCGTCCGCATCGCTGTCATCAGGAAAAAGAATTACCATTGCCACGTTGAATGGCAATGCTAATTCTTTGGCCAAAAAATGCCAAAGGCCAACCCTCTCTTTAGTGCCTAGTGTAAACAGTTAGTTATCCATAAATACATTTTAGGTAAGAACTTGATATTTTTGTATAATTCCTTTTAATTCTGAATAAGTAAATAAACAGTAAACATTTTAAGAAAAATCTAAAGAACGTAGTATTTTTTTTATTCCTAATGGCAACAAAACAATAAATAAAATAGCGACCCCACAGCCCACACAATATTTATTTTTTGTTATACCCCTAATTATCAAAAGTTATAAGTCAAATAGTAATGGCATAATATCAACTTTACCTATTTATTAAGTTATACTTATGACTTTTTATCACAAGAAGCCATTATCTGTATTGTTCTGTTTTTATTATTATAGCTTGCTAAGAAATAGTTTTGTACCATTAGATATGTTTCGTCTATCTTTTACCCTCTAATTAATGATCATCAATGCTTGTCGGTATTGATTGGCTCAATATTGGGTAGATTTGGCAGAAAACTTGGGCAAATATCTTTATCAATCAGCCGATCCGTGAAAACGTAGGTGAACTGAGCTGTCAATAGTGTCAATCTCTAGCATCAGCCGGAATGACAACTCAATTCAAGCTCACTACACCACTTATAATATCATTGCACTACACCTACATTTTAACGGTAAGATTTTTTCAGAATACTTCAGCTGTAAGAACCTACACTTGATGATTGGATTGCTGGTCATGACTTTCCAATGATGCTTATTGAGAATGACTTACGGGAACATCGCAGGTGCATCTTGCTAGACAAAGACAAACCTAAATTTAGTTGTGGAATTTATCATAAAATTATGAGCAACTAGCAGCGCCCCGCGGTTTCAACCGCGTAAGATCCCGTGCGAATATCGGGATAAAAAGTACCTATCCTATGTGTTAATCCAGGGTGTCAGCTACCTCCATGCCAAATTTTATCATGCGTGAAGAAGTAACAAACATACTCACAAACTTTCGCCTTTATAATTTTATTGTGATGGCTGAAATGATCTATTTGTGGTATTCATCCATCAGTTCACGTAATTGGAAGGTAATTTATGTCACCTGTGACAGACGAGAAAATCGTGAGCAATGCAACAGATTTAGAAACAAAACGAATGTGGATGCTCCCACTCCTACTCCCCCGGAGCGTAACAGTCTAAAAAATTTACAGGTGTAAACATAATATTTAGGTAAACAGGTGATTTCCAGAACAAAACACAGAAATAATAAAAAGTGTATTTTAATACATACAATACAAACATAATAGAATAAAAAGCAGTCTCTTATTTAGCAGTCTGTTAGTTATCATCTTCTTATTCCTTCTTAGTGTCCTCGAGAACATCTTTTCTAACAGGTCCAGTGTGGGTTATAGGAACAGCTCTTTCTCCTTTAGCCACTTCAGCTTTTTTAGGAGCCACGACAGTAAGAATTCCATCTGAAGAGAGTCTGGATTCCACAGTATCAGGGTTACTGTCTTCCGGCAATTTGAATTTCCTGACGAACTTCCTGGAGATAAAACCGTGTTCATCTTGCTTCTCCTCATGCTGGCCTTCGACCACGATGAGTCCGTTACTGATTTTGACTGTTATTTCGTCTGGAGAGAAGTGCTGGACGTCCACGTTGATCTGCCATTTGTCCTTGTCTACTTTGATCGATGACTCGGAGTTTTTCGGCCACCAGGGTTGAACGCCAGTGATGATTGGGGTGAGAGGGTGCACAGACGCCGTCCTCAGGTCATCAGGAGTCATTGTTAGCCCGAAGTTCTGGTCAAGAAGACGCCTTGGCCATCTTGGCAAGTCGTAATCGAAGAAGTAAGGTCGTAGAGACATTTTCTGTGTTATCTTTAGCACGCTTCCTTTTCGTCTACGGGAATTCGTGCGGGCCGCGTTTATATATGTGCGTGCGCTGATTCATAGATTTGGCATCAGTCTCGGGAGTATTTAGAACGAGAAAGTTCCCGATGCATTCGATAAATGACGTCGATACGAGTCGGCCGCGGTAGGCGGTGCCGTTGATAGCTAAAATTGAATGAAATGGTCTGTCTTATCACCTTCTAATAGGTTCCAGAACTTCCAGATAACTTATCTTGCACATGACATCGTTTGGGCTGATTTTTCAATCGACAAATAATTTTTATGGAATAAAATTGACGTCTGACATTTTATGGAAGAATTGCCAAAAATTCAAAATTATTCCTCCGATAAAATTATCTGGCGTTGGAAAAATCAGTCCTTATGCAAGTAATTATTATGTTTTAGGTACCTATATATTTTGTTTTGTGCAACAGGTTTATGAGCATTGTTGGCCCAGTGGTAATGGCCCGGAATTACAGTAATATAATTAATTAAAGTAAAATTATTAGTAGTATTATTATTATTAAAAGTAATTAAGTGTCATTATTAGTTAATTAGTTAAAGTAGTTAATTATAGTATATTGTATATTTATGTATTTATGCACGTTTTATTTATAATTCAATAATTTTAGTAGTTTTTTTTTTTAATCCTTGTTCGGCTCAACCATAGCACCTGCCATCTCATCTCTGCACCATCCTTGGTTGACTGGTAGAGAATGCCTAAGGCATTAAGTCCGCCTTTGTACCTTTTTGTGTGCGAAAAATTAAATAAATAAATTACCGAGTTGTAGGTCATGGGTTCAACGTCGAACCCAGACAGGCGTTTTACTTTGTGTAGATAATTTCATCACCACTGCTCTCAAAACGGTGAAGGAAAACATCGTGAGGAAACCGACATGTCCTAGAACCAAAAATTCGAAGACACGTGACATCTACCAACGTACTGGGGAGCTATTCTATAAGGACACTGCCTTGCGGGCAGCGTTGTCGCAGCGGTGAAAACAATAGTTTCAGCGCTGCGACAGCGCTGCATGGCTGGGCTCGCGTGGTGGATTACGGTTTTATTCTCTTTGATTACGGCCCACTCCCTCTCAAAAAGAGAGGAGGCCTGTGTCCCAGCATTGAGAACATTATAGGCTAATGATTATGCTATGCGTTATGCAACAGCTTCTTAACTTCACACATTTATTTATTGAATACTTTAAGCACACAAATGTACAGAGGCCAGCACATCAAGCTACCCCAATCTGTCAGATTTTCCCAATTGAATATGAACCTTATTCCTTTGTACTAAAGTTGAAAATCTATCAAAGAAATTTGACAGATTGGGGTAGGTTGACCTGCTGGCGTCTGTACGTGTAATGTGTATGTGTAATGTGTATGTGGGGTTATAATTTCGTAATTTAAATAAAAAATAAGTTCAAAAGCTAAAACCCGTCTACTGAAAAATCAGGCTTTAAAAAGTATGAAAAAAAAAGTTTAAAAACTAAAACCCAACTACTGAAAAGTTTGAACCAAGAAAGTACTTTTCCGTGAACGCATGCCGCTGTACTAACATACTTTACTTAACGTGCTTTCCGAGGCACGGAGGGGTCTCGGTATGTAAAGATGGTCACCCATTACAGACCAACCGCGGCAACCGTAGCTTAACCTGATCGATTGACCTGTGCGGCAGTTATTATTTAGCCACGGGCCCCTCTGAAAACAACAAAAAGAAAAATAAAAACAACAGTGACGGGTCGTGAGGTTATCTATTTTTATTTTATTCACCTTTTCCCAAACAATGGACCCGATTCTGTTGTTCACAAACTAAATTAAATTTAAGTTCAGTGCATCTTTTTCTCTCTATTTCATTAAGAAAAGGACAGAAGATAAATAGTCAAATTAGATAATCCATAGACAGACAAATTTAGACGTAATAAAAAAAATGGCTACTAAAAATACGTCAATAATTTACGTCAGGCGCCGACTAATTTGACAGGACTAAACTAATCTAATATTTATCTTCTGTCCTTTTCTTAAATAATATATAGAAAGAAAAAGATGCACTGAACTTAAATTTAGTTTAGTTTGTGAACAACAGAATCGGGGCCACTGCCAGAAGATTTTAGAGAAATGAATGAACATCGTGCGTTGTTGGTCTAGTGGTCGCTAGAGCTACCGCTGAGCATGAGGTCCTGGATTCGATTCCCGGGTCGGGCAAAGTGATAGTTTTTCTTTCTAAGTAGCAGCCCGGAGTCAGGATTTGTCCCCGGCTGCTGGCAATAGGGTCGCCCCATATTTCATGGAACTCAAACATAACTGGTGAATGAGGGATAAAGACAGCTACACTTCTGCCTAACTGCTCAAGGATTACAGGCGTGATGACGTTATGAATGAAAATCTCATTCTAATAAAGTAACAACACGCATAATACGAATCGTATTTAGTATAATGACTAAGTATGATCTATATTTGATTGAAACGCCTACGAAAAATAACCTTTGAAATGTTCTCGGAGTTGTTTGTTGTCACAATCATAATTATTTTTAGAACATTTGCGTCAATGAGTCTTTCTTTGTACACCAATAGATGGCGCTTCAAGTAGTTTTAACGAACTATAACTCCATTTACAATAAGATTAGACACTTTTTTTTTTTTTTTGAGGATGACCCGTCCCGCTCTGGGTGGAGCAGAAGGGAGTGTCAGACTCTTACTGACTAAAACCGTGTTCCTTCCTTAGCCCTTTGTGTTCCGGGGTATAGCGGTAACCTTTTCAGACAATCCCGCTGCCCCGGCAGGCTTCGGCCCTTACGGGTCCCTTCCTTAATGCTGACATCTCTTTGAGGCGCGCGTGGAACACGTACGTGCCGTCCGGCAAGGGCCTGGTCCTGATTGGACGGAGAGTTACCCATTGCTCTCCGCCCGCAGGCCCGCGCCTACGGTGGCCGGGAGTGGTCACGCGGCTCCCGACGCCCGGAGCGTCTCCCGCGGCGGCTGGGACGTGAGGCTCTCTCCCTCAGCCGTCCCGCCATCTCCTTCGCTAGCATGACTGCTGCGCAGAAGGAGGTGACTGCCTCCCACTCCCTCTCGCCCCGGACCATGGCTTGCACCAGGGCCGGGCGCGAGAAGTCACCGCCGCTGCCGATCGCCTTTGCGAGAACACGGCGGTGCTCCGCCCACGCGGGGCAGGCCTCCACCGTGTCCTCTGGGCGGTCCTCGCAGTGGTGACACCCGGACGTTTCCTCTCGCCCGATGGTATGCAGGAACCTCCCGAAACATCCGTGTCCGGTGAGGACCTGCGTCAGGCGGTAGGTGAGGGCGCCGTGGCGCCTCTCTAGACACTCCTCAAAGAGGGGTCTTATCGCCACTATCATGGCGTGCCCTGCGCTGGGTTGCGATAGTCGCTCTTTCCATGCCGCCATGAGATCGCGCCGGGGGTCGGTCCGCTCCGCCGCGATTTGCCGCGGAAGCGGAGTTTCCCCCCGGCGTAGTGCCTCCGCGCGCACTCGTACAGGCGAGGACTATCGCCTCCACATCCCATGGCGGCAGTCCGGCAAGGAGGCTTGGCGCCTCGCCCGAGAAGATTAGACATTTAAACAACCCTTTTTACAGTCTGTTCAACCGATTCTGACTACTATTCCGTAGGTATAAGGATGGTATTAGAAGCAGTAAACAGTTGCTATTGTAAGCATTTTTTTGTTTTTAATTCCATCCTTAGAACTACGGAATAGAATTCAAAATCGGTTAAACAGATTGTAAAAAACGTGCTAGCACAGGTGCTAGTATAAAGTTGATTAGACACTGGAAGACCAAAGAAACGATGGATGGACTGTGTGGAAGACGAAGTGGGTGACGAATGAGATGACTACTAACTACAGAAGTACCTATGGAAGAAAGATTCTTGTTGAACCGGCTCAAATAAATTGGGATAAAGCCAGAAGCACAGATGTAGATAGACCTAGATAACGCAAGTATCACGATCTGCAGGCTTAGCATGACGTTTTCTATTTCTACGAAGGCATTATAGGCTGATTATGCTTATGCTAAAGTGAAATCAATTATTTATTTTATAATTTTATTCTGTTCTTCATTTGCTAATGAAAGTAACAATTTCGACTAGAATTCGCTTGACTTATAAAAAAAACCAATGGTTGCATTTGCACGTAGGTTCTTTCTATGACATTGAAAACTGAAATCGTAGATCAGTAAGGGGCTGTTCATTTATTACGTAAGACGATTTGAGGGGGAGGGGGTCCGAACAAGTCTTATTTTTTCATACGTGGGGGAGGGATCTAGGCTGTTCTTACGTAGAATCACAAAAGTAAGCAAAAATTGTAAGTTTTTAATTTTTTGCTAATTTTTTCTTTGCAATTTTGGTAGTTCATCCAATTCTTATCTTTTCTTACGTAGGGGGGTCAAAATTGTCTTACGTAATAAATGAACAGCCCTTAGGCATAAAATTAAAATGTCGTTCAACGTTTATTTCGTTTACGTCTTGGGTTTAACTTTCGGATAGCTGTTGCAGGGGTCAACAAGGACTTGCGGTTCCGTCGGCGGTTCATCTTCCTTTTCGGTTTGTCTCCGACCGTACGAAATAGGTACTACCACCGCTTCGGCAGGGGTTGTCAAATCTTTGAACGATCTTTGTGCTTCTATAGTCAGCATTCCTTCAGGACAAAGCGTGCATTTTATCTTCGAAGGAACGCAACCATCGGGTAATTTGAATTTTCTGATAAACTGCCTCAAAACATAGCCCTGATGACTATCTTTCTCCTGTTTGCCTTCAATGATCACGTATTCTGGGTGCGCTTTCACTCGAATTTCGTCCTTATTGAAATGGTGTACATCTACACATAGCTGAAATTTTTCTTTGCCAATTTTGATGCTGGGTCTCAAGGTTCTAGTGTTCTTTCTGGAGGAGAAAAGTTTTGGCTGCAAGAAGACACCCGGTCTGGGCCTTAGAAACATTGTCTTGTTTGAATTTATTTCATTTTTGTGGATTTAGGATTAGGATTTTTTTTGACTGCAGGATTTTGAGTGACTGACACTGAGCACTTTTAAAATACGGTGATCGCTGGTCGGTGATTGACAATAGATTTCATGTCATTTTGATCGGAAATGAGAGATGAACGTCGTACTATATAAGTACAACTAAGTACTTATTAGTTCCATAGTACTTACTTATTAATTCCTAATTCTACCGGGTGAACACAACACTACTTACTACATTCCTAAAATCGTTTATAAAAATCTTCTACAGAGAGGAGGCCTGTGTTTCAGCAGTGAGAGCATTAGGGACTAATCACATTTATTCAGCTCTGTTCAGCGTTTGTCCATAGAAAACAACGATTTTGTATGAGATGCGTACGCGTCCGTTCAGCCGCGGAAAGCTGAACGGACTCTATACAAAATCGTTGTTTCCTATGGACAAACGCTGAACAGAGCTGAATAAGTGTGACTAGTCCCTAATAGGCTGATTATGCTATGTATGATATAAAGGCTCCTACACACTATGCCGTCGGCACAGCCGGCGGTTTTTACCGCGCGGGTATGACGCCTGCACTTGCAGCTGGCGGCGGCAGAACATCATTTTAGTTGTGACAGCCGGGTAGAACGCTAGTACTTTACACTTTATGTTCCTAGTTCTTAACCGATGCCGGTTCCCCGCCCAACCCGCCAGCATACCTCGGCGGCCATACCAGAGCGGCTCGTTTGTGGCAAACCCGACGGCTCAAATACCCGCCGGGAAAGCCGCCGGGTTAGTGGCCCCGATTCTGTTGTTCACAAACTAAACTAAATTTAAGTTCAGTGCATCTTTTTCTTTTTATTTAATTATGAAAAGGATAGAAGATAAATACTAGTTTCGTTTAGAGCTTTAAAATTGTCTTTAAGTTCTGTCAAATTAGTCAGCGCCTGACGTAAATTGACGTACTTTTTAGTAGCCAATTTTTTAATCTCGTTTAACTTGTCTATGGATTATCTAATTTGACAGGACTATACTATTATTTTATCTTCTGTCCTTTTCGTAATGAAATAGAAAGAAAAAAATGCACTGAACTGAAATTTAGTTTAGTTTGTGAACAACAGAATCGGGGCCATTGTAAGACACCTGACTGACTGTAGGACTTTTTAATGGAAAAGCAAAATAAAACATTCCGACATTAAACAAAGTAAGTAATAAAAATACCAGAACAACCGCAATACATGGATAAACCGACCAAGTTTGAATGGCTACAAAAAAAAAAACGACCGTGCAGTCTAAAGAGATAACGTTCTAAAGTTTCCAGTATAGTATTGTTTTACGTTATTGTGTTGGTTGGCGTTGGATGCACGCGAAGTACGCACCCATTATTAGGCTGCGGTTCCACTGAGGCGGAGCGGAGCAGAGACGTGCAGGAATCGACCAATCACAATGGTTGAAATCATTATCGCGTTACTCGTCTCGTCTGTGATTGGACAATTCCTGCACATCTCCGCTCTATTGTCATCAATAGCAAGGCTGTAGTCACTACCTCGGTTGCGTGACCTTCCCGTTTCGCTATTAATGACATTCCGTCATTTTAATTACATGAATACTATTTTTGAACTCAAGTAACGTGACTAGGTATAAGGACGTAGATAAGCAAAAAGGATCCAACCCACAACATGACCGAAAATGAGTTAAGCATACCAAACTGCTCGTCAAGGTCTATATTTTCGATAAGCAAAAACAATCCAAGTAAAATACGAATATTTTGACATGTATTAGTTGTGCATTTGGATTGAGTGATCTTTTTTTATTTGTGACTAAATCTGATTGTACAGACGCCAGCAGGTCAACCTACCCCAATCTGTCAAATTTCTTTGATAGATTTTCAACTTTAGCACAAAGGAATAAGGTTCATATTCAATCGGAAAAATCTGTATCGATAGATCTGTATTGTAGTGCACATAAGTGAGCTTACGTGATAGTGACAGTATCAGTGGTTTTCCTGTTTTATGCAAGAACAATATAAGTATTTACCGAACGTATTTATTTAGGGTCCGACGTCTCAAAAATTGCCAAAGATGTAAACAACAATAGCCGCTTGAATTGTAATTTATTCGTGCGACGCAGCAAATAACAATAAAATATGAAACTTTTAAACATATACATTAAAAGTTAAAATCATATGTACCCTACAACACGCAATTACTTTAAAAAAATTAAAATCTAATATCTCGTAAACTAAGCCGTCTGTGTAAATAATTTTTATGTAAAACTTTAGTCATAAAGTTGTACAAAAATTAATCGTAAGTTGTGTAAATCAATACGAAACAGCACCCTAATTGCGTAACTTACTATCAAACGGAATCTGAATCATTTTGAAACAAATTGCTAATACATTGCTTCATAAGTTCGAAAACTTTTTTTACTCAACACGTAAATAACGCAATGAATGTTGTTGAACTGTCAAAATGAAACCGATTCCCATTGATAATGTGTTACGCAATTGCCCCGCAGGTAGTTGCCTATAAGTATTCATAAGGATCACTCAGTTCAGCAAATTTAAAAACATTGAATTACTCATATCTTTTTAACAAAAGGTATTTGTGTTATGATATTTATTGTACAAATATATTCGGAACATACATTTTAGGATTAAAAAAAAGATGTATAGAAAAAGTCAACCTAAACCTTATTACAACTATCTCTCAGACAAAATGGTGTCTGTACTGAGTGATCCAATGATACTGGCTTAAATACTGCTTAAGCTACTTCTAGAGTAGCTTTAAATGCCTTGATGGTTTTAACCCTTTAACCGCCATGTCATAATTCGCGTGGAGTGCATCTAGCGCCAGCAACGTTTAGGTACAATTTTGCATAGTGTTGTAAAATGTAGTTATGGATAAACTAATGAAATAAATAAAACTTAAACATTTATAATCAAAGGTTTTCTTTTTTAAGTAGTACCGCACATAAATCAGTCTTCAAACATCCTACGTTAATCAGTCTTCAAATTTACGTTAGGTAATTAGTCTCCATTGTTAATTCTTCATAAAAAATTAATATTCTGGAGAAGGACACGGGCTGAAAGTCCCTTGATTTTTTGTTAAGTCTAATGGCCTGCGCAGACGACGGACTTTTCTCCGCGGCGGAGAAAAAAGTACGCTCCGCGAATAAAAAGTCCGCCGCGTATTTACCGCGAACTCAACGCACACGCTGTGCGAGCATTTGTTCCCCGGAAATACGTACATCACGCGCAACGCGGACTAAAGTCCGCCATGTGCGTTGCTTCGCCTAGTCACACGAGTTCTATTTTTTTCGCGGACTCCCCCGTACTTTTGTCCGGTCCGCTCCTCGTATGTCCTCGGTTATTCGGGGGACTTTTTGTACGCGGTACTTTTGATCCCTCGTTACTCGATACAGTTGTAAGCGATCTATTTTAGCGGACAAAAAAGTCCGCGGACAAAAATCCGTCGTCTGCGCAGGCCATTTAAATTTGATTTGTTTAATACGATTAATGTATTGAGTGTTAAAATATTGGGATACAAATAATATTAATTAACAACAAATAAAATAACTAAATTACTTTAATTTTTCTTTATTATTATTATCTAGCTGTCTTTTTGACTGTAGGATAAATATACAGACTTGAAAAACAAAAGAGTGATTTACCGATTCATTATCGCTATCCGTTGAACTGCCACTACTACATATATCATTGTTTGATTGCTGCAATATATTTAATAGTTCTTCGTCGTCGTATAACATCATCGACAACTTCTCGATACTAGCTTAGAACTAATAATAAAGAGAGCACGTGTTATCACGGCGATGGCGCTAGCGCAACTGACGTTTATTCAAAATATGACTTCAGTTGACCTTGAGCCGCACGTAAAATTACAGCGACGGCGTTCACGGATAGCCTGTACTAGTGACGTTCTGGAATAAGTCGATAATTTATATCTCTTTGTTGATTTCTACATATTATTTCACTAAAGCTTATTGGGTTTTGAATAAATAATTAAATCTCTGATCCAGATGATCTGATGTTTGTAACGAATTGACTCAAAAAGTACTGAACCGATTTTAAAAATTCTTTCACCATTTGAATGCTACATTATCACTGATTAATATAGACTTTTTTAATAGCAAGAAAAAAATAAAATGTTTAAAAAATTAATGTCCATCCGTGCGAAGCCGCGACGGACCGCTAGTCGTTAATAAACTATGAAATTTTAATGAATGTTTAGTTGATAGTTTGATAAAAAACAGGATCTTTTTTATTAATTTAGCATCAGGAGTTTCATATGTGGTACAACACTAGTCTGCGTGAAATCACGGGTTCGGCGAAGTAGGTTGATATTTAGACGTATCACGAACTGCGAATCATTAATTATTTCATTCAATTAGCTAAAATATGTATCTAGTACTGTTAAAAATAAAGTAATTACACGAAATATACTAAGATTTAGTAAGCAAACTCAACATTTATTGTACATTTTTTAAATGACAGGACTTTTACGTAATATTCCGACGTGGCGTGTGAGGTAACATTCTTACAACACGTAATATTACGGCGATGGCGGTTAAAGGGTTAAAAAATATTGTGACAATTTGTTAACAAATTTTTGAGGTATAAAAGTCAGAGCAGAGTAAGTTTTTGTTGAGATTTAGCTTAAAGCCGTTTTTGCAAAATGTCTGATTTGAGTGATCCACATTTTGGGCAATAACTGAAGACCCTTGAGAGTGACAATTTTTTTACTTTGGGCTATGAGTTTTGACTATTTTTGACTAAATGTACAGAGGCCAGCACATCAAGCTACCCCAATCTGTCAGATTTTCCCAATTGAATATGAACCTTATTCCTTTGTGATAAAGTTGAAAATCTATCAAAGAAATTTGACAGATTGGGGTAGGTTGACCTGCTGGCGTCTGTACAATCAGATTTTGTCACGAAATAAAAAAAGATCACTCAATCCAAATGCACATAAAAATTTTAGCTCGATGGCTGTCACAAATTTATGTGACGCCCGTTGATATGCAAAAAGTCGTCAAAATCACTATAAGGGTGTTTAGCCGTCACATAAAATGCCCTATTGACCTTGTTAAATGCGAGCTATTTTGAAGATTTGTCCAGCCAGCCTGAATGACATGATATTTTGACATGTATTAGTTAATTTGTGATATCGATAGTACCGATAGTATCGATAGCACTATCGATATTGTTACTAGTTTTCGAGGTCATCTATCGATAGTTGGTAGTGTTGCCAACCGATAGTCGACTATCGCTAGTTGACGACATATCAATAGTATCGATACTATCAATACTATCGTAATATGATACAGGGCAATAGCATTGATACTAGTGTTGCCTACCGATAGTCGACTATCGCTAAACTATCGATAGTCTATCGATAGTTGACGTCATATCAATAGTATCGATAGCCTATCGATAGTATCGATACTAGCAATACTATCGTAGTATGATACAGGGCAATAGTATTGATACACAAAAATAGTATCGATACTATCGAAGACCAGCATGTTTAGGTGCAATACTATCGACAGTATTGATAGTATCGATAGCTCACACTATCGATAGTTTAATAAACGACGATACTATCGATAGTATTACTCAAAAATAATCGATACTATTGCTTCCAATCAATAGTATTAGTTAATTTGTGATATCGATATTGTTACTAGTTTTCGAGGTAATCTATCGATAGAGAAACTATCGATAGTTGCGCAACTCTGATAGTTGGGCAACTCTGGTGTGGAGGTAGATCATCTACCTAGCCTTTTCTCAACTATGTTGAGGTCGGCTGTGTGGAGTTAAATGACAAATAAAAATACGTTTTACATGTTATTTAATAAAAGAATCATTTATTATGAACTTAAAAGCTAATTACAACAAAAATCAGTCTCGAACCATATACTTTGGAATTGTAATACGAAAGATAAGTAAGATATCTAACTAAAAAAAAAACGCCTAGGTATGCACCTACGCGACTACATATCATCACATCACCCCACTTCACTAATCTGCAGTACCATTGCTCTGATCCTTGATCTCCTTGCGGACGGGTCCCGTCTGCGCTATGGGCACCTTCCTCTCTCCCTGGATGGCTTCTGGCAGCTTCCTAGGCGCCGTGATGGTGAGCACCCCGTCGGACGAGAGGCGCGACTCCACGTTCTCGGGCGCCGCGCCCTCTGGCAGCGCATACCGCCGCACAAACTGCCGGCTGATGTAGCCATGCTCGTCTTTCTTCTCCTCGTGTTTGCCTTCCACCACAATGTACCCATCTGCTGTCTTCACAGAGATATCTTCAGGAGCGAAATGCTGTACGTCTAAGTTCACTTGAAACTTGTCTTTATCGCTTTTGATGCTGGATCCCATGTCGCGGTTCAATGACGCCAGCTGCCGCCATGGTCTAAAGTAGTCTTCGGAGAGTATGGGAGCTGCCACAGCCGTGAGCAAGTCGTCCGGTGTTAGAGCCAGCCCGAAGTCTTGATCTAGAAGCCGGCTGGGCCAGTAGCTCTGCGGATGTATGTGGCGAGAAGGACGGTCGTAGCCGAGGACAAATGGTAGCAGAGACATTTTCTTGAGCGTTTTTCAACAGTTGTAGTTAAAGAGATGAGTGCTTACTTCGAGAACTTGTTAAGTTGTTATCGCTTCGCTTGCTTGAATACGAAATGAATTAATGAATGCCAGCCGGTGAGCGCGCCTCGTATTTATACTCGCAACAGAGCGCCATCTAGTAGCGAGTAGAATTACTAGAAAAATCTTGAACATGCTAGTAAGCGCGGTGCGTGGATACGAACACAAGCACAGAGTGTCACTCACACATTAACGTTTTCTGAAGAAAGCGCCATCTAGTGGTGAGTAGCTCATTCGAGAAAAGTCGGTTATTGTAGTGTCGCGGTCGATAATAGCAGTAACACAAACAATTTAATTATTATGATCGTTGCTAGGTAACAGACAATTTTCGGGAAGTTCGATGACATTGACGTAACAATGTCATTTTATTGTAATGTTAGTAAAAGATTTTGTTGAACCTACCTAGGTACCTAATTCGTTAAGTACATAATTTTAGATAACCTGCGGTACCTAGGTACCGGTCTACGTAAAAGTCGTATGGCTGCCAATGAACGTGCAATAGTCATGGTCTTTTAATTTTTGCTATCTGAGATCATGTCCTAAGCACAAAACTTTGTTAGAAACAAAGGGATTTGAGATTTGTGTTGTGGGCAATGGCAAATTTTAAATTAGCCCTTGCTAGGTACTGCTCTCGCACTCGCTGACAGACTCAAGGAGGGCAGACATGTATGTTAAACAATAAAGTATTGATCGGTTGGCAAAGCATGCTTGTTCTCAACTTCTTGAGTCCTTGCAGAGAACTTATTTAACCAACTTCAAAGGAGGAGGTTACCTATTAATTTGGCCTTTTTATTTTTTTTTACATGTAGGTAGTAACTTATCTACATCGATTTCTTCGTGATTACAATATTGTACTGGCCGATTTACGTGTTTTTTTTTCATTTGATACAGGAAGCTTGCGGGGTGGTCCCATATAGGTATTTTATGTACATACATACTTTGTGTAGTGTTAGTTTCAGTTAAATGTTTTAAATCCACATCATTTATGTTGATGATGTTCATCATTTATGTTGATTCACATAGGAATGTAAGCAAGTGATAAATAATATACTTTTTTACGAAAAACAACCGACATTAGTAAAACACAAAAGAGTGAAAAAAATCTTTTGTTTTGGATAGTGGTGTTTTTCTTCCGAAAAAAGAACAAAAAGTTAATTTTGCTGCATCCGGTTAGACTAGAAGCCGACCCCAAACATAGATGGATAAAGGCTAGGCAGATGATGAGTTGTGCTATTATGTCGGGTATTTTTTACTAAACATTTGTTGGTTTCCTTCATCACTGTACCTACATAATAGGCAGAAATGTCGATTTAAACGTTATGTAGAGGGGTGTATCTAAACTAAAATTATAAAAAGATTTTTTGAGATTTTTTGTATTTTTGTTTATTTCGCTTTTACGCTTTAGCGGCTGACTGAACGGATTTGGATAAAATTTGGCACATGGGTTGACTATGCCCTGGATTGGGACAAAGTATGCTTTTTCAAGAACTGATGCGGGACAAACCGCGGGGCGCAGCTAGTCATAAATACAGGCCTTAGTAGATGATCACAATCATCTACTACCCATTTAAGAAAATAAAGAGAACTGTTTTTTTTTTTGATAATTCCTATTTTAGATTTGTTTTGTCATCTTTGCGTGTTGTCAACGATATTGCATGTTGATGTTACTGTATAATATCAATCAAAGATCTAATTGTCTAATGATTGAACAATTTACTGTCAAAGATAGGTTAATATCATAATGTCCCCCTAACTATAATTTGGAAGAAAAATATAATAAAAAATAAATTGAAATATCATAAACAATTCGTTTGAATTGTTTAATGAAGTAGGTAAGTAAGGTAGAAAATAAATAAGCGTAGGTAGGTAACTGCGTGAGACTCGGCGAAATCTATTGAAATAATTGATTGTTATTATAAAGGATAATTATGATTCATTTAAGACAGTTACGACGATAGCATTACTTATATCACAGAAATAAAAAATAGAAAAATGTGTTTTTAACCGACTTCAAAAAAGGAGGAGGTTTTCAATTCGATGGATTCTTTTTTTTTATCTTTGTTACCTCAGAACTCCGTTATTTAAAAGCCGATTTGCAAAATACTTCTTGAATGCCAGTACAGTCTCAGTTCAGTTTTCAGTACTAAAATCAGTTCAATAGTTTGGTTTTTAAACCAACAGTGGGATGATGCGGCTAACAGTAACAACTGTTACCTGTCACTGTTACTGTTAGCCGCATCATCCCACTGTAGGTAATACTAAAACCTATTGTGTTTTTAAAATTAAAATAAAAAATAAAAACACCTAGGTACCTACCAAGTCTTTTAATAGTACCTAGGTATAATTTGATTAAATAGGTACCGTAGGTGCGTCAAGACAATTAAAAAAGAATTAATTAATCATTCACTAAGATTAATGCATTATTCATTAGGTACTTTGATCGCCAAAGACATTAAATTATTTACTTAAAAATCTCTTTGTTGATCGCCCACACAACATTTCTGGAAAAAATACTAAAGTTTATACCTATTCCAAATTCAAATTCAATAAACTGTTTTATAATCACAATCTCTTCAAAGGGAGGTAGGTTTTTTCCGTTAACAGCTGTACGTGCATTGCTTTGTCCTTGAACATGACCTAAAAGGTGTTTATTCAATAGATTATGGAACATTGTGGAACAATATCGAAAGTGTGCCGATGAAGAAGCCAGCGCGCCTGTTATTCTCGACGATTCTCGTCGGTCAGTAACCCCGATAAGGACGAGCAGGGCTGCTCAATTTGCGGGCCGGTTTGCTTTATTTTATGCGAAAAATGTTTCTTTTAAAGTAGAAATATTATTTTGTATAGATATTTTTATAGCATACGCATTAGTTGAAATAGCTTTATGCTAGACCAGAAGATTGCTCTGACGTTTTCACACTGATATGCGTAATTAAACGCTAGCTGATGAGCGTCCACCTCTTGATAGTTCTTGAGTTAATGACGGGATGGCGAAGGGTGCAACCTAAAATCACATAGGGTTTGAACACACGTAAAGAGACAAGTTTTATTTTTGACAGTAGGAACGATGACCACAGACATGCAAACTCATTTGTCGCTTGTCATTACTCAGTTTGATGAATATCACTTGTCACTCTAAACTTTAATAATTGCTCACCACACAACACAATTAATTGTTTAGAATTATTTTTAATTTTACTCTTCCTGAATTATAATTTTGTTACTGTACTTTTTATTCTTCCAGGGGAAACCTTCAAAAGTAAAGTATGCCGTAGGTATATCAAAATAATGTAGTGTTCTGGGACATATTCCGACCATTTTGAACATATTTTTTGACGTAACCACGAACAAGATAAATTAAAAAAGCTTGTCAAATAACTATCAAAATAATAATTAAATATTGTCATGTCGAAAGTCGAAAATATCCTTAGGTTAAGATTCAATCTTGCGACCCACAGGGTTAAGAAGCCCTGAAGTTTGTACTCAACAGATATCAATGTTTTATTTCGAGCATATTCTACTTGACACGAGATGGCGCTGTTACCAATATATAAACACGACGAAACGCGGCAGCGGCATTCAGTTGAAAAACAAGCGAAGTGAACTTCGAGCGCTCTCAAAGCGATACAAGCGATTTATCAGCGACTTTGTAGAAGGAAGAAAGTCTACATTTTTGTACAAAATGTCTCTGCTACCATATTTCTTCGACGATGTCGGTTTCTACCGCCGTCCTCGTCGCCTGATGGATCAACACTTCGGGCTGGCACTAACTCCTGACGACCTACTCACTGTTGCCGCTGGACCTTTGCTGACGAGGGAATATTACAGACCTTGGAGACGCCTCGCAGCTGCTGCTAAAGATCTGGGCTCCAGCATCAAGGCCGACGGAGACAACTTACAAATTAACTTGGATGTACAACAGTTTGCGCCTGAAGAGATAGCTGTGAAGACAGCGGATGGGTATATTGTCGTGGAAGGCAAACACGAGGAGAAGAAGGACGAGCACGGCTACATCAGTCGGCAGTTCGTGCGACGGTACGCGCTGCCAGAGGGCGCGGCGCCAGAGACTGTGGAGTCGCGCCTCTCGTCCGACGGGGTGCTCATCATCACGGTGCCCAGGAAGCTGCCAGAAGCCATCCAGGGAGAGAGGAAGGTGTCCATCACGCAGACGGGACCCGTCCGCAAGGAGATCAAGGATCAAACCAACGAAATCGAAGAAAAAAAGGAAAAGTGAAGTGTTGACGGTCTACCCTACCTGATTAGTTGTAAGTTTTGTTGAAAGGTGCGTGTTTAAATGATAAGGGGCCTAGTGCCAGACTGCTTTGTGTATTATTTTAATTTATAAGATACAAATAAATGTAAGATTGCAATTTTATGGTGTTTTGTTTCATTTTCTTTCTGAACCTTATTAGATTTTTCAAAAGAGACAGTTTTTGTAAGGAACAACTTTTAACAACTTAACAATTTTAGATTATATCTTCGTTAAAATTATCTGGCGTTGGAAAAATCAGCCCTTTCGCGCCCATTATGCGTGTGGCTGACTCTGGCTTGGCCACCATCAGGGATTTTAATTTTGATAACACAAATATTTAGTCGCTAATTAGTCGAAATTAGTCGCCAAATATCAGATTTAGTCGGTCACTGGTTCAAAAGTTAGAAGGGTTTATAGGTGGCCGATCTGGAGGGACTCTCCCCGGCTTGGCCACATTTATATCTCAAAAACTGGGGCACCTAACGAAGATCTGTTTTCTCCCAGATTTAGTCGCTAATTAGTCGAAATTAGTCGCCAAAAATCAGAATTCTTCGATCACTGGTTCAAAAGTTAGAAGGATTTATAGGTGGCCGATCTGGAGGGACTCTCCCCGGCTTGGCCACATTTATATCTCAAAAACTGGGGCACCTAACGAAGATCTGTTTTCTCCCAGATTTACTCGCTAATTGGTCGAAATTAGTCGCCGAGTCACAGATTTAGTCGGGTCTTAGTTTAGAAGATAAAATGAGTTCAACTTTTAAGGTATAGTCCAAGAGCTAGATCGAAAAGATAACGAAAAATTGCCAAGATAAAAATATTTCTGTTAATATGTGTAATATACTTCTCGTTTTATCGGTCTAAAGTCATTAGAAATGTCAGAGAGATATAAATTCTCAATTAAATAATTTTGTTTATGTTATAAATTGCTATGTTAGAGTAGGTTAATTTTCTTTGAAAACATTACACCTGGCTCTTGGCCTATTTGGTGTCAAGATGTACAGTCGCATACAACTGTTTTACCAAATTATAATGTTAAGGCCTAAATTACGTTAGAATAATAAAACTTCTGTTTCCAAATAAGAATATATGATGTATCTACCTAATACTATGCTAGCACGGGAACCCAGCGCTCTTAAATCAAAGATGTATATACCTATCTGTATATATATATTAGGTATCTAATACCTAATATGACACCATTTGGCTCTAAGTAAGGTTAGTATAATAAAACTTCTGTTGTCGAAATATAAAATTATTTATTATTTAACATTTTTTGAACTTACAGTAAAATGTTAAAAATAACGAAGGCTCGTCCCCAGCGTCCGCTGTCGCGGATAATAATAGTATAAACACAACAATAAAAACAAAAAACAATATCAAATCTTTGCACTAACCATAATAATAACCTTAACAATATTTAATAGCAGTATTATTACTTAAATCCTTACAATCCTTACATATTTTTTTATTAAAATAGTAATTTTAATCACAGTATAAATTTTAATCACAGTATAAATTTTAATCACAGTATACATTTTAATCACAGTAGAAATTTTAATCACAGTATCTATTATTTATTTTTATGAGTTTACTTACAACGTGTAAATTAAGTTATGCGGTATTATTTCTGTGGAAGGTAAAGAAATTAAATCTTGCAAATCGTCAAAGCATTCCCAAGTTTTTGTAGACTTTCGGTAGCACCAACTTCTGTAATGACCTATAGCACCAGGTATGTACTCAATCACCGCTAAAGCAGAAAACTTGTTTTTTTACTGTAATAGTCACTGGTATGTTAGTCAGATTAATTTGAGAAATACCAGTTGTTTCAATAAATAAAATAGACGATAAGTAGTAATGAAATCTCACTTGCTTGCCGCAATCAGAGCACATCCCTTTTTCTTTCTCGATTGTTAATTTAATCGATTTGGATAATGCTGAAATGCCATCTTTTTTTATTACATCGATATTAATCGGTAAATACTGACACTTTCTTAATAAATTACTCTGACTAGAGCACCGCTCGTTAGTGCATTTTTTTTGGCGCATTGTGCTATAAAATAGTGGATAGAGAATGTGATCAATAATTTTGGACGTATTGCATTCGCAGTTAACAAGTTGGTGAAACGTGTCATCCTCTGTCCGAAAGTGCTTTAATAATAATTTAGTTCTGTTTCTATATAACTCGGTTTTATCCCCACTGTTCTCAACTATTTGTTGAATAATTTGACAAATTGCAACATCCTTATTCTCTAATATATGTTTTTTAACATGGGGTCGATCAACATAAGCTATAGCCAAACTTTGAAATATACTATCAAAAGCACAAGTATTAAAGGTGTCAACATTTTGTACATACGAATTAGTTACAGAGCCATTTTTTAAAATATGGATTGATTTAGGTTTTTTTGATTTATGTTTCATCTGTCCTTTCCAATTTTCCATGGTAGATGGAACGTCCAAAAATACAGACTCTTGTTCGAAGCTTTTGCGATCATCTGTTTCTAAAGTTATAATGTTTTTTTTGACAGGTGTGTTGTCTCTATGTTGTCCTAAATCACTAATGGCTAATTTCAGGCAACCTTTTACTTGTGTTATATGCCTGATTAAAAAATCATCAATTCTTAATCTTTTCCTATTAGAATCCATTAAAAGAGTTTTTATGTCTTTGAAATAACTTTCTACATGTGTACTTGATGGATTAGGTTTGGATAAGTAAAAATATTCAGACATAACTTCACCCCATAAAGGTATTTTTTTTAAAATTCTATATAAATATGTTAGAAAAGTAGGGAAATAGTAAAGGTTTTCGTTATCAAAATCCGGTGTTATGTTTTCATTATATATTGTTTCTCGTGTCTGTACGTTTTTACAAAACCTTATCAAAGGGTTTTCATCTATATCATCATATTCTTCTAACCATTCAGTTGTTATATCCTCTTTAGACATGTCACTAGGTATTGTTTCTAAATTCGTAATTATTGATTGTAATTTCAATAATGCATTACTACACCTGGATACCTTGTTTTGGTCCGTTAACCCACCATATCTGTTCAAGGCGAGTGTTATAATATCATCCAAAATATTTTTTAATTGGCTATAATTTGCAGTTTGCCTAAGTAATAAGACACATCTAACATAAAAGTTCTTTACACGATTATCTACATGTTCGAAGCATGATTGTCTATACAGATTTTTAACGAAATGAGATTTATCGAGACGAATGTAACAAGGTATCCTAATATTGTTGTCGCCTTCTAATATGTTAAAGCAATTTTGTAAATAGCTATTTGTAGAAATAAACCCTGTAAAGTTTGTTACAACAGCACCTAATATTGCAGCAGAATCATCAGAGACACATTCATTTGGTGCGGATTTACCACTCAACCACTGCTTTAAAAACATACTAATATTTTCTTGCGTATTAACTTCAGATAACATATGGCACAACGGAATACTGCTACCATCTTCACGATAGCACATCATTACGTATAAAAACACGTGTTTTTTCTGTTTGTTTGCGTTTTTTGTAAAGATATTGACTTCTGGTAATACAGTTCCTTTGACAACAGAACCAGTCGCATCTATTGACACTCTAATATATCTTTCTGATCTAGAAAATAAATTATAAAAATAATTTTGTTCCCTTGACCAGTACAGAATAAAAAAAGGAAATATGGAAATTTGTCGAATAGTTTCATTGTATGGTGGTGTAAATGCCATACACCAAACTGATAACACAGGTGAAGAGTGAAGAAAGGGAGCTTGTTTCATCCTACTTCTAATTTTTTGTAGAGCTCCTATATTTGGTATAATAGGTGGTTCTACATCACCTATTTCCATGTGTTGATTAGCTAGCAAATTTCTAGTAATTATTGGATGGTTTTTTGCTAAAGTTTCTTCTAACTGTTGCTTATGGTACTTTGTTACCCTAACTTTTACAGATTTATCGTGTTTATAATTTTTGTTGACATTTGTTATCGAACATTTCATTTCATAAAAATTTTCGGATGATGTGCAGCAGTTTTCAGAGTAATAAATATTGAGGTTTGCTTTGCATAGTTTGCAATAGCCTTGGCAAAGAATGTGACCATTTGGTTGAACTCTGTTTTTTTTTAAATATCCATATACATTCGTTCTTGCTCTGTTTCCAAATTTCTTGTCGAAGAATGGTAGTCCACTTTTGTTTTTGAAATCTTCTTGCGGACTTGTAGCGTGAATTGGGTATTTTGGGATCATTGCGGTAATAGTAATATTTTGTAGGCTCTATTTCTCGCCACTGATAAGCATCTATAACTATAGAAAATGTAATTTCACTATCTGTTTGGTTTTCCAAATCTTCATTCAATACATAATTATCTCCGGCAGATGACGTTCTGGTTGAAAATTCTGTCTCCTCCAACACGAGTTCATTACTCGAAATCGATTGTTTTTCTCTTTCTTCCTCTTGTTTAACATTTGAACCAAAAAAAAGTGCGTGGTTTTTCTTTATGCTAAGAAATATTGCATCCTTAGACATTTGTTTGTCAAATTTATTAAACAGGAGATCATAAATTGCATCATTTCTTTTTGGCTGTATTGGGTAAAGTACATCTTTATGTTCAAGATATACGGTTTTCTGGCTATCTAAGTTAACTTTAAACCCGCGACCGCGTCTTGACATTTTAGATGGTTTCTGAAAGTAAATACGGGACCAACTGAGTATATTAACATCACTATTTAGAAGCTAAACTGGTCAAGAGGAGAATAGACGTGTGGTGTCAGGAGGAAAAGCGCGGCCGCCGCGGTGACGCTGGCCTCGCTGCCTGCTGCTGTTCCGGTGTGAATCGTCCCTGATATACCACACACAGTTTGAACTTATAATATACTAGCTTCTGCCAGCGGCTCCGCCCGTGTGAATATCGAAAATTATCCCTAGTGAACATATTCCCGCAATAAAAAGTATCTTATGTACTAAAAAAACAAAGATAAAGAAATGCTACTAGTTAATTTACGTAGAATTTTAAGTTTTGTACTTAAATAGTCATAGAATTTATTCATACTTAGCCATGTTTACCTACGTAGATCAGCCGCAGCCCTACGTAAACATGGCTATGTACGAATGTGAGATTAATCTAGGTAAATAGCTTTTTTTAATACAAATATCTCATCCACTGGAATTTTTTCAAATTACATAATAACTGAATGTTAAATTACTAGATAATTTTGCTTACCTACTATATTGTTTGCATTAATAATATATATAATTTCAAACTTACCCAAAGACTTCTCCATATTTACACAGATATAATTAGTTATGTGCAGTTTCATACACTGCTTTATCTACACTCACACATTGGTAAATAAACCGGTATTATTTGAGTTCATAACTATTCTTAACAAGTTCAACTTTATACTGGCTGACTTTAATTTACGTCACGGGCAACTCGCTCTATGTACTCGTAGTTCATCTGTACACGCGCATCTATCTCTTTCTTACTTACCATACATAAATGAAACGGAGCGCACAGGAGCGCAGCGATCTTGCTGCTAGCGACTTCCACATTTTGTTCTATAATAATAATAACTTTATTGATGCAAACAACCTTTGCTACAAAAAAAAAATTAATTGTAGATCTGTTTCTAGGTAATGCTTGCTTTCCTTTTTTGGTAGATATATAATAACAAAGAATAACTATATATTTAGGTTTATTTAGAAACAAACATTCCACCTTAAGGCGATCCCCGCGGCAAAACCGCGTTTTTTGTCGTTATTCAGAGGCTATTAACTCAGTAATGAAGCGTAATTAACTATATCTAAAAGCATTTTATTTGTTAGTTTATTGCACATTTTAATTTATTTTTATGTGTTATAAATACATTTAAAATCTCCTTGTAAAAAATGTTCTAAAATTATTGATAGCATGCTTCTTTTGCTAAAGTTGACGTTCTGTTAATTTAAGAATTACACCAATGGATAGATAATTTAAAAATCTAAATATTCCACATTTTATTTTATTTGAAAAGATCGCTTATCTTTTTTTATTAAAAGAATTCCAATTTTTTTGTGGATTTTGAGATAAATGCGCGGGCGGAGTGAGCGAGACAGAGCGAGACTTATCAACGGGACAGAGAAGGACCGAATACTCAAGGTCGTTTGGTCGGGGTAGCGTCTTAAGACATAATACGTATTGTCTAGAAACTACTTAAAGTGTTTTGTACATGCTTGTACCAATGTATGGAGAAATTTATTACTTTAATATCTTTTTAATAACACACCGACTAAATCTGTGACTCGGCGACTAAATTCGACCAATTAGCGAGTAAATCTGGGAGAAAACAGATCTTCATTAGGTGCCCCAGTTTTTGAGATATAAATGTGGCCAAGCCGGGGAGAGTCCCTCCAGATCGGCCACCTATAAATCCTTCTAACTTTTGAACCAGTGATCGACTAATTCTGATTTTTGGCGACTAATTTCGACTAATTAGCGACTAAATCTGGGAGAAAACAGATCTTCGTTAGGTATCCTAGTTTTTGAGATATAAATGTGGCCAAGCTGGGGAGACTCTCTCCAGATCGGCCACCTATAAACCCTTCTAACTTTTGAACCAGTGACCGACTAAATCTGATATTTGGCGACTAATTTCGACTAATTAGCGACTAAATATTTGTGTTATCAAAATTAAAATCCCTGATGGTGGCCAAGCCAGAGTCAGCCACACCTATTATGCGGGTTGCAGACCAAGAGCTAATTCAGACGTCTAAATGATTCAGTAACTAAATTCAGTGTCCGTAAAAGTATAAACAGACGATCGAACTTGGTTCGGGCCGAACCACGAACATGGTGCGCTCCGAACCATATTCGCTCGTGTGGTGTGCAGTTGTGCACGGTCCGCCGGACATTATGTTATTAACCGTTTCAGAGATCCAGCAAAACCACAAACGTTACTCCAGCAGGATCTCGAATAACTTCGCAGCCGAAGAAAGAACAAATACAAAATAAGGGTGTGCGTACGCGCAGCGGAATGTTGTTGAATTTAAGATTTTAATTATGCAGATAGTTAGTATATGACGTCGTATAATTGTGTATGGTAAAAAAAAATTTGTGCACGCAACCATTGTGGAGAAATTCACCAAAAACTGATTCCGCTGGGCGAACGTTGTCCTGGCGGAACTTTTTTTGATCCATAGACTTTAGAAGAAAAGAGGTGTGTATCAGAATGGCTGGTTGCCTGTGGCTTAGGTCTATGAGAGTTGATTAGAAAATTGCTACATAATTGCTTATATTTGCTACATTTAATAAATAATTGCTACATACTATATATATTCAGAAATAACATATTTTTTTTGTACAGCCATCCTGACGTTTGGTTGGCTGGTCGCCTCCTAGTTTAAAGCCAAGCATGCAGAGTTTCCCGAAATGTATTGCGTCAATAATTGCTACATATTTGCTTCATTTATCTAATTTAGTTGTATCTTCAAACATATGTTAAATAAAGGATGTAGCAATTATTTTAATTATCCCAAGGAAAAGTGCCTGATAAAACAATAAAATACGCTTATTAGGTCTTAGTTCTTAAAGTATGCACTTTGGGGTCTAGATTTTCACGTTTATACAAACCTTGTAAGTGTCTGCAACATGTTGCCAAGTATCAATGATGTTCCGTAAGTAACTAAAGAGTTATAGGACAAATTTACCATGAACAGATCACTGTTTACAAAGCAGTCAAATATCACGACGTTCTGGGAAGCTATTCTCTAAGGCTACAGCCTTGCGGGTAGCGCTGTCGCAGCGCTGAAACTATTGTTTTCACCGCTGCGACAGCGCTGCCCTCAAGGCTGTATCCTTAGAGAATAGCATAGCTGAAGGAATTGCATGGTAATATGTATGTCAATAATTAGTGTATTCATTCAACTATTCTTATGCAAAATTTCATGTCATTAAATTCAGTAATTAAAGAAAAACAATTATAATACTGACGAAGCATCGAAAACCTACATAACCCGACCAAGTTCGGATGGCTACCAAAAAGCGGCCGTGCCATATATCTAAGAAACGTTCTTAACCTTCCAATATAGTATTTATTAATATGGTACAGTTGCGTACACAAGCGTTAGGAAAAAATAAAACAATTGCATTTCTTGAATGAAAAAATTTTTTTTAATAATAACGCCACTATCTACGATAAAAACAAATCTTCAATTAACAAGTACTTCTCTATTTAAATAACTGCGTACAAAAATATTTTTAATTACATATAATACTTAATTATGTAATATACATAGAACCATAACCACTAAAGTTGCAAAGGGGAGCGCTCATGCATGCCTAGTCTATTGGTTAAATAGTGTAATAAGCTACAATATGATAAATATTTACCTAAACAGTAATACATACTTACATGTGGTAAATTTTTAATTTCCCTAAGGGGTCTATAGTTAGAATCCTGATCCGGGAAATCTTCAATAGAAATTAGCTGTATGAATTTTATTTGTCTTAAATAATATATTTAGATTATATCTCAAGTCTCAAGCGCATACTTAAATAAAGTACCTACGTAAATAGTACCTACTTTCTGTCATAGTCAAATACATTTAAAAAAGTAGGTGTACAAAAATAAATGACCTATAAATTATATCGAAACAACAATTGTGTTATCACCTATACCAATTCAATACCGGTATTATACTGTAAATTTTGGGATGTTACCTAAATATATTGCACGGCCGCTTTTTTGTAGCCATCCGAACTTGGTCGGGTTATGTAGGTTTTCGATGCTTCGTCAGTATTATAATTGTTTTTCTTTAATTACTGAATTTAATGACATGAAATTTTGCATAAGAATAGTTGAATGAGTACACTAATTATTGACATACATATTACCATGCAATTCCTTCAGAACGTCGTGATATTTGACTGCTTTGTAAACAGTGATCTGTTCATGGTAAATTTGTCCTATAACTCTTTAGTTACTTACGGAACATCATTGATACTTGGCAACATGTTGCAGACACTTACAAGGTTTGTATAAACGTGAAAATCTAGACCCCAAAGTGCATACTTTAAGAACTAAGACCTAATAAGCGTATTTTACGTTTATATTTTTATCTTTTAAGCCCTACGATTTTTTCTAAATCTGTTTTTTAAACAAATATAAACAAATTCAAAACAACGTATGTAAAAATCTACAGCTCTCTATGTAAGCGCTTTATATGAAAACTAGCTAATGGCCAAACGTTCGCGTAGCGGAAACTTGAATTTCTCCGAAGTTTATGCATGCACTAGTTTTATTCATACATACACAATTACACACAAATGCACACTAATTTTTGGACACATCTCTTTTCTTCTAAAGTCTATGGATCAAAAAAAGTTCCGCCAGGACAACGTTCGCCCAGCGGAATCAGTTTTTGGTGAATTTCTCCACAATGGTTGCGTGCACAAATTTTTTTTTACCATACACAATTATACGACGTCATACACTAAATATCTGCATAATTAAAATCTTTAAATTCAACAACATTCCGCTGCGCGTACGCACACAAAATAAGGTGCAGCATTTACCTCGTCTAGACAACTAATTATATAGCTAATATTTGTTTCAATATTTCCAATTAAAAAAAAAAATGTCTGGCTGCGGTAACGTTTGAAACGTTACCCCAGCAGGAAATGTTTTTGTGAAATACCTAACTAAAAAACTATAAGTGCAACAAATTTAAAAATGAGCGCAACAATTACAGGAGCTGGGCAACAAATTATCTATAAGATTTAAATGACTATTTTCGACATTATTTTGCTGGGGTAACGCACACACGCAACGGTCGCGCGTAATACGCACGATAGAATCGCGGCGAATTCGCCCTTTCTGGACAAGCTCTTAACCTTTTAACCGCCATGTCATAATTCGCGTGGAGTGCATCTAGCGCCAGCATCGTTTAGGTACAATTTTGCATAGTGTTGCAAAATATAGTTATCGATAAACTAATGAAATAAATAAAACTTAAAAATTTTGAATAAAAGGTTTATTGCTTTATTAAGTAGTACCGCACATAAATTAGTCTTCAAACATCCTACGTTAATCAGTCTTCAAATATACGTTAGGTAATTAGTCTCCACTGTTAATTCTTCATAAAAAATTAATATTCTGGAGGAGGACACGGGCTGAAAGTCCCTTGATTTTTTGTTAAGTCTAATAGCCTGCGCAGACGACGGACTTTTCTCTCCGCGGCGGAGAAAAAAGTACGCTCCGCGAATAAAAAGTCCGCCGCGGATTTACCGCGAACTCAACGCACACGGTGTGCAATCATTTCTTCCCCGGAAATACGGGTATACGTACGTCACGCGCAACGCGGACTAAAGTCCGCCATGTGCGTTGCTTCGCCTAGTCACACGAGTTCTATTTTTTTCGCGGACTCGCCCGTACTTTTGTCCGGTCCGCTCCCCGCATGTCCTCGGCGATTAGGAGGCCTTTTTGTACGCGTTACTCGACACAGTTGTAAGCGATCTATTTTAGCGGACAAAAAAGTCCGCGGACAAAAATCCGTCGTCTGCGCAGGCCATTTAATACGATTAATGTATTGTTAAAATATTGGGATAAAAATAATATTAATTAACAACAAATAAAATAACTAAATTAACTTTAATTTTTCTTTATTATTATTATCTAGCTGTCTTTTTGACTGTAGGATAAATATAGGTACAGACTTGAAAAACAAAAGAGTGATTTACCGATTCATTATCGCTATCCGTTGAACTGCCACTACTACAAATATATATCATTGTTTGATTGCTGCAATATATTGAATAGTTCTTCGTCGTCGTATAACGTCATCGACAGCTTCTCGATACTAGCTTAGAACTAATAATAAAGAGAGCACGTGTTATCACGGCGATAGCGCTAGCGCAACTGACGTTTATTCAAAATATGACTTTAGTTGACCTTGAGCCGCACGTAAAATTACGGCGACGGCGTTCGCGGATAGCCTATACTAGTGACGTTCTGGAATAAGTCGATAATTTGCCTACTGATGTCAGCGCGGGGAAGGGAGTGGCCATTCTGTACGAAGTACTATTAGGTATTCTGTGCCCGCGGTCTGAGGCATGTGTAGACTAACCGTAGGAAAGAAAACGCTATCCTTGTATGAATCCTCTTTATTTAGCTACAACAAAATGACATAAGAGTCACAACGCCTGCAGGCGGCGCCTGCGACGATAAACAATACAATTATATTTACGACATGTTAGTGTATAAAACAATTGTTTTTAATCTTTTAGAAGCTCAGTTACGCATATCACTACAGTGCTGTGTATTCACATTTTTTTTACTTAATTTTTTTTTCTTCAATATCGGTTTGGAAAAGTTTTTTTGATATTTTTTTTTGTTTAGAAAAGTAATTTTGCAAAAAATTAGTTTTTCAACTTTCTATGGTAATTTGTAGGGGCAGAAAATTAGGTACTTAGTTTAGCCTAAATATCATAAGCAAATAGTTTAAGATCATCTTGTTTGTAATGTCTACTTGTAATTGTTTTTATTGAAATGTTATTATTTAAAAGATCTTTACTCTACTAAATGTTTTCATGTGAATTACAAGTAGGTAGATAACTATTAAGAAAAATATAGGTATGTATTTTGATAGATGGTAATTTTCTATGAGTATCTAGGTACAGATGTCGAAATTGCCTTAGGTTTTAGCTAGAAAATTTTATAGAAAGACAATTCATAAAAACAGATTTTACCCTAAAAGTTAGGACGGAAATATATTTTCTTAAAAAATTTTTTTCATTTGCATTTTTTCACATTTTTTTGCAGATACTTTAAAAATTAATAAAATACTTTTTTATTTAGGTTTTCGATTCCCAAACCGATATTAAATATATCTACGATCAATAATATTGCTATACATCGAGACTACGAGATGATAGTCGCTGACATCGTAATTTGACTAACACACATTAAAGCGACGTTAAAAATAAAACTTAACATCAACCGTTTAATAAACAATAATATTATTTATCACTATAACAAACAATATACAAATAAATTTATCAATAATTTAAACAACTAATCGATTATATTAAATTTATAATAATTTTCGTTTCCATTAAATATTGAAAAAAAAGACAAACATTTTTGTAGTTTTACGTTTTTGTGGTGATACTTTTTTGTAGATAAAATGATTAATTTTATTAGTATGGGTGCAGATAGTAAACAATTTTTCTTTTAAAAATTATATACTTTCCAGTGTAATATTACTATGTATTCTCTATATATTCTTATGTACATGGAAGGCATGAGGCATGTGCACTAACGATATTTATTACAATGTCCGAAATAAAGGACGTAGATATCAATAAAAAACATTCAGATTTCTATTCTAACCAATTGTAACATTGGTCAAAATTTACAATAAAAAGAAAGTTTTTTTTTTAGAAAAAACAAACATTTAAAAAAAAATTAAATAAGCACGACATCTTCATGACTACAACAGAATTCAACATTTAATTTTAAGAAATATTTTTTTCTAATTTCTCTTGTAAATTTATTTTATAACTACGTTTTCTTCTATAGTCTAAGCTACATAAAGATGTACGCCATTTTGCTTTGCAACATCTAATGCTAGAAATACAATAGGTATAAAATTGAGCTTTGTTGATATGTATCGTACATTTAATTTCGCAAAGTTTTCATTTTGATATGTATCTGTTTTTTTGGATCACAATAATAATAAAAAAAGAAATATGTAAGTATTCTTACAAACATTTTTATCATTGATATGTATATAGGTATTTTTCTTAATAAACCATACCTACTTATATAAAAAAAATGCTAACATTAATAATTACGTGATCCATTTAAAATTTATTTCATAATATAACTTATAATATAAATATGTCCCTAAAATAACATGAACAATATGGTAAAACGTCCTGGTTTTATTAAATCGACGAGAAAAAGTAGCTTTTTTCTCTCAAATTAATGTTTTTAACAACTTGAAGCGTGTTCGTGCATTATTTCAAGCAATCGGACCATTTGATTAAGTTATTATGTATAAACTTAAAAAAAGCCATGGACCGATATGATATTGCTTTTTTTTCGTGAAATAAGGCTATTATGGAAGCATTTACACAATATAATATTTGTGTTTTCATACATTATTATGTGATAATTAATAACCGTTATAAACAAGTTTGTGAGAACTTTAATATGTTTTATTATTTTTATGTTTTAACTATTAAATTAATTCATTTCAACTTTTCAACATGATAAGCGTTGATTTTATTTCAAACTTATGGTTTTAAAGTAATAGTAAATAACACGTTTTTAAAGAGTTTTAAAATATTTGAATTGATACTCATATTTACTTGGTAATTCAAGGAAACTATTAATTTTCGTTTTATAATGACGAAAAATGCCATTGTATTTTAACTTTCTTTTCATTTTTTTCATTAAATTACGGTTAGATTCGGTGGTTGTTCATACCATAGCTTGGTATACTGACCATAGAATAAAATCATAGAATTAAAAAAAAAAAGTTAACCCTTTCAACGCCAAAGATATAAAATGTGATTATTTTAAAATCATGTTTGTCATTTTTAAAATTAATTTTACTTTTTCCTGAAAGGTTACTTGGTGTTAAAAAGGGTTAATAATAAGTAGGTATTGAAAATATTAACATTAGGAAAATCTAGTATTTTGTACATCAAGTACGTAAACAGGGGTGTTGCCAGCACCTCGAAATTCAAGAATAAGGAAAAACAAATAAACCACGCTGTATTTTCATTTTATAATTTGTTCACAGCACATTGATTTCACTACCTAGAAGGTAGATTTTTTTTCATTTCAGTTAAAATATTTATAATACCTATATAATATAATATATTCACATAAATATCTTCAGACGTCATATAATATTAATGTCTAACATTCTTTGTTCATTTAGGCCCACATTGCACCACGAATCACTAAAATAAGTTTAGCGCTAAATAAATATATTTAACAATTTTTTTGTCTCTGTCATCTTTAAACGATTAACAGTAACAGATAATTTTAATTCACTTGCGCCAAACGCATTTAGTGATTTTTTGTGGTATAAACGGGCCTTAGTATATTTTATTTAGTATCAAACCCTTTTTAGCTTGTATTTAATAAATCCTCTAACGCAAATATGTATGTAATGCAGAGGATCATTTACCAAATTCGCGTTATAAAGTCCAAGAAAAAAAAAAAAACTACATAGTTTTTTTTTTTACATTAATCTTCGCCTTCTTTTAGAAACGCCTCCGGTCGGTTGATTTTCGTTTTACGCTACAAATTTTTCCCAGTTTTTTTTTTTACAATATATAGGACATTTTCTGAAACGTCAAGAGAGCTGGCAACACCGTTAACAGTCAGACAGCATGAATAGATATCTAAACACTTCACTATTCATTAAGATTCTTTTAGAACACAAGAGATCTATGTCTACTTCAAATTAAAGCTTTATTCTTTACCATTTTACATTACATTTCTATGTCGTGTAATGTACCGGGATTACAATTTATCTACGTGTTTCCTAATTACATAGATTCGATTTTGGACAAAACTTAGCATTTTGGTTAACAGGCTGACTGTTTGTCTTTTATACAGGGTGGAATCGAAGTCATGGGCATTATTTTAACCTAAGGCACTACTCACGATACTGATTGCATTAGGGCTATTAATACGCAAATCAAAAATATTATTAATGCAAGTAAGGAAAACCTTAAAAATGTAGTAAATCAAATTGCACAAGGCTTATTATTGCAAATAAACACTTAAAGTAATTAAAACAAAATACTTCGTTAACGCCAATAATTGTTGAAATATCAAAATATTAAAGCGCAGTACAGCGCAAAGCGAAAGTAAACAAACATCACCTGCGCGCGCGCGGGTTTTTCCTTACAAGTAATAATAACAATGGGCTACAAGACATTCCGTCCGGCGGGATTCCCTGAACTCTCTCCGTCCCACTCCCTCACTCGCAAAAATACGAATATCACCCCCGCGCGGGGTATGCTTCCCGCCGCAACACGAAGTCACGAACCCGGAACCAGTGTCATAACGACTGCGCAGGTGCATTGACGCGTAATTGATTTATTGATCCCGTGACGTAATCGCCGTACTCGCCGCTCGCGTCATACGGTGCTTGGATTGCAGTGTATTAAGTGTTAGTGTAGTAGTTGTGTGTTGTGTGTGTGTTTGTGTACACGATGCCTCGACCGCGTAGTGTGCAGGCTAGGTACACCAACCAACAATACCCACAAATGGTTGTAATTTACGATCGCGCAAGAAATTTAGTATGAACTCGTGAAATGTTCCATCGGCGCTACCCGAACGACCCTATTCCTTCACGGGGTCTCATTCCACCAGAACCACTCAGAACCTGTTGGATTTTTCGTCTTTTCACGTGCCAGCACATGCACAAGCTCGTGGAAGAGCACCCGTTTACCCTCTGTCACTTTACCGACAAATAAGGTTTTTTCAAAACAATCCACAAGCTAGGTACGTAAATGTTTTTTTTTTAATGTATGTTAGTTGACGTAGTTTTGACCGTCCTAAGCCGGCAAAGTACGAAGGGAAAATTGGAATTTATTATGAATCAATTCATTGGCAACTTACGAATGTCACGTGAGTCGGGCGGGGTCAAAGAATTCACGCCCAAGGACGCGCGTACGGCGTAGTGTACCTACGCATTTGCTATCGAGAAGCGCAACTAATTTGATACTTTGTATGACTTACTACATTTTAAGGTTTTCCATACTTGCATTAATAATATTTTTGATTTGCGTAATAGTAGCCCTAATGCAATTAGTATCATAAGTAGTACCTTAGGTTAAAATAATGCCCATGATTTCAAATGCACCCTGTAGATGACATCTTTTATAGGTGCAGTAATTTCTTATGAAAATTAACACTCTTCGTTAATTAGCAGTGTTAAAGCCATTTCATACAACTGTCAAAGAATGACAGTTGTGATTTGAATAAACGGACAAATTAAGTTGGTAATCAATTTACTTACCTAATATTAGTATAAATTAGGTTTTGTTATTTTTTATTATTAGTTCGATTATTATCTTCCCATTGAAGCGAGTTTTGGGTTTTTAACATTTTAAAGGCTGATTTTTCAATAGCCCGATATTTTTTTTATGCACAAGTTATCAAAACGCAATATTAATTCATTAAGGAAATATGAGCCTTAAGTTATTTTATTTACGGCTGATTTTTTCAACGCCATATAATTTTATCCGAGGAATAATTTTGAATTTTTGACAGTTTTTCCATACAAAATCTGTCGACGTAAATTTTATTCCACGAATAAAAATAATCAGCTGTCGATTGAAAAATCAGCCCATAATCTCGTTTATTAGTCCTGTTATTCTTTGAGTTTTTACAATTTCAATAGTAGTGTAGTATTACTGCTAATGTACCTAATTATTATAATATAAATAATATGAAATGTAATAGGTATAATATTGATAAATTTTTTATTTCATTATTTACAATGTATATTTATTACATTTTAAATTATATATTATTAAATCTAAGTCAATTAAATAAGTTAAGTCATAATTAAACAAATAAAAACAAGGACAATCAAACAAAACAAACACAACAACATGAAAACAATTAGACAAATAACCCGCCCCTAACTGTTCCCGGCGCAAAGGTGCCCAAAACGCTTGCTGCATTGCCACGTTGGATAGCAATGGCTAACCTTTGCACCAAAAACGAGCCGGAGCGGGAGTCACCCGTTTTGTTACAGAGCCTGCGCCCTATCTCACAAATGTAATATTTGTACAAAAACGTAAATAAATATACATACATTTTAGAAAAGCTTGCTGTAACAGATGGCAACATTGTCATTATCCTTTATATATAACATTGTTGTTAATAGTATGTAGATAAATAAATATGTATAAGGATATTATTCAGTAATTTTGTGTAGATTTCGGAGTATTTTAGACTTATATTTTATATTACCCTATATTCTTCAGTAGCTTAGCCGAATTGATTAGAAAAATACGAGAACTTTTAAAATGCCACAAAAAGCTGTAATACAACTAATTAAGGTTCTAAATAACCTATTCTTTGCTAAGTTTTGTCCAAATCTCATGTTCTCTAATCGTGCATTCACATTGATGGATATAATATCTAAGTACAGTCATCTAACAGAAAGGCGACATACCACTACATCAGACACTAGCCTAGGTTAGGGAAACCAAGAAGATAACGGTTTCAATGCTGTAGACATTTTGCAAGAAGGTAAAGAAGAGAAAGAAGGAAAAAAGATAATGAATTACCAACTGATGACCATATGGATTAAGGAAATATAAAGAATCAAGTAAAAAGGAAATTGATCTTTTATACAATAATTTAATCCTAGTAGAAATTGAATTTGTAAAGAAAATACTTTCATAGCCAATGAAAAGGAACACATTATTTTCAGTGACAAAGGACGAAGGCAGAAAAAAAGAACAAGAATGAATGATTGAGAAACATTAACAGCATTTTCAATGTCTGCAGCACAAAATATTCTACACTACTGGAGATACCAACCGAAACTCTAACAGTGTAAAAGGCGTAATACACTTATTTACAAAACCCAGCCTTTGAGATCGACCTACAAGCACCAGTTCTAAGTCGAAAATAAAACGAAATACAACTATGATATGTTTAGTTAATCATGTCAGTCTTCATACTACTACTAGATTCAGTCCTAAGCTAATGGATTTTACAATCCCATAAGAAAAGGACGCGATATTTCCAAAAATGAAATCACCAAAAAGCTTCATCGAATCATAATAAGTACATTCAATTTCGTAATACACATCTCTAGAAAAATATTTAAGTATAATTGCATCAGCAACAAGTTCATTTAAATGATTAAATATTGTAATACTCACAGCTTTTATGATATGTATCATTTCCTTATAATTATGTACAGCTATATAACTTACATCTATGTCATCGGTGATATGTTTCATTTGTGCATTACCTAAAGCGAGTGCAACGTGCCGATTTTCAATGTAATTTACAACATCTACATGACTAGTATCAATAAATTCATCGTAACAGTTGAAAATAGATATAAAATTGATATTTTCTTTTAAAAAATATCTCTCGAAAGAAACGACGTCTAACATTGGGTTGGGATACCCGATACTTAGCTTACTAGTCAATAAATTCGACAAACAATTGACGAAACTCTTGAAGATAAGGACAGTGCTGATGAGGGAGACTGTTGCTCGGAGGTTGTACAGGATAGTGAAGAGAATAATGGCTACGTAGAAGAGTTTGACTGGCCTGTGGGAGGTGATGGCCGAGCTGGGCGGCGTGGGGTATACCACGTCAACTTCAGCGATCTTGAAGATGGAGAGGAGGAGGTGCGAGGAGATGTCCTCGTGCTGCGAGTTGATGCGTGATTTGACGATCTTGAGAACGTCGATGCATTCCTCCTGAAATATAATACGGTGATAGTCAAATATTATTTGGTTATCCCGTTAACAGCCCCAATCACATATGGTCGGTGCTAATTGATTAACTATTGTATCTGTTCCGCGAACTGTTAATCTTCTAAGGCTTTTTATTCTGAATTTAGAACTAAACCTACAAAATATTCAGTCGCTAAATTGAGTACTTGCAAAATTAGTCGAATATACGTACATCAAGGGAATTTCATCGTCATTATCCGTCATATTATTATCGTTTACGTCCGGCACATCCATCCTCAGATTAACTTAGCCTTTTAGCATCGATATTATTTGCTTTATACCTTCTCTCTATCCAGCAGTGCATCCCCAGCTTCTCGCAACATCTCTTGTTCTCGCGGCGGCACGCTTGCCGAAATTATCACGTTCTCGTTGCTGATGTTGAACAATGTCAGAGTGCAGTTCGTCTGGAAAGTTATCATGAAGTCCGTTATTATTTAGCCCTTTACATATTTCCTAATTGGGTCCTAATGTATCTGATTAATTTTCAGAAAATACAATCAATCTACACAATCACAATCAATCTACACAATACAATCTATATATAATATTGCAGACAAAGTCCACAGGAAATGCGATTTGTGGCGGAATTTTTGGACAGACTTCTGAACAAGTCTGGCATTATCAATCTGGCATTTATGCTGATTTGATGCAGCCGTGAGGCATACAATACTGCTCTTATATTTAATATACTAAGTTGTTTTTATATTGTATGCCTTAATCTGGGTCAATAAATTATTTTTTTTCTTTAACAGTTAACATGAGCTTGGACAGTTAGCATATCTCTCTTTGCGTTAACTTTATATCGAGTGCCTAATGCTCCTCTGGAGTGTGATGATCTAAATTGTTAGCTGAAATACGTACCCCTTCGCTATGTACCGTGTAAAGGTACTGCTGAAGTAGACGCACAGCATCCTCAGCTCCCAAGCCAGTGTGTGGTCGCAGCAGAGCTTCATCCACTGCACTGAAGCCGAGAAGAAGGTATACTCCTTCTGGCAGCTTGTATTCACCTGGAAAATGGTTAGTGGCGATTAAAGGATTATGTAGGAGTATTGGAGCGTAAACGATCGCCAGTAAACTAATGCATATGCAAATTTGCAAAATAATAATATTTCCCCAAAAATGTCAAGGTTTAATGGCGAACATTTTGTCAGAATTGTAGGTGCCACTTTTTTAGTAAGCCATATTCTTTATCATTTGATGTAACAGTGCATTTAACAGTGCAGCTAATTCTTTAACGTAAGAAGATATATAGTTGAGCTTGCATGACTAAAAGTGATTTTCTATGCAGACAACAGAAGTGGCAATGTTTTAGGGTCACAAAATTTTGAAATACTCTTGTATCAGCGACACGAAGAAGAAGAAGTGCAAAGAATCTAAAAAGTGTTAACGGTTAACAATGCATGTAACTACATATTACAGCTTACTCTCTCGTGGCTATGTTTGTGTCTGGGTTGTGCCAAACAAAATTTGGCATCTGGTTTTCCTTCTTTATTAAGTCTTCAAAACTGTCATACATAAACGTTGCATTACAAATTAATATCCAAAACATTTTTACCTTTAGTCTTACCTGGATTAGGCCTCATGCAGATGAAAGATCCGGAGTAGCAGTAGCATCGTCCTCTGTAGGCCTGATAAGCTGGCGCAGCATGGGAGTAGTGGGCCAGGCGAGAGGAGCAGGGAGCCCTGGGCACGCAGGCGACCTTGCAGGACACCTGGAGAGTAGCCTCGCAGACGCACAGGTCGGTGCACTCGGCCAGCTCGGCTGAACGGTACAGCTGGAACATTGATGGCGCCTAAGTGGTATTAGATCTGAATGATGAAGAAATATTGTATATAAATGTAGAAATACCTACAAGGTAGTAGGTACGTATTCAGAATAATGAAATCTTAGGCTGTTCGTACAGTATTACTTCCTTTGAACATTAATTGTCAAGCCTTTTTCAACAATGCGGGTTTTGACTAAACTGGTTCTTATGTAACCTTAATAGTCTAAGTAATTGTGGATCAAAATTATTATTATTATTTATTTATTTATTCAGACAAAAGTCCATAATTGTTAATTACAAAAATTGTCTTACAAACTATGTTAGTACAGACATATTACAAGAAAGGTAGGTACAGAGGCCAGCACATCAAGCTATCCCAATCTGTCAGATATTCCCAATTGAATATGAACCTTATTTCTTTGTACTAATGTTGAAAATCTATCAAAGAAATTTGACAGATTAGGGTAGGTTAACCTGCTGGCGTCTGTACAAAAGGTGTTTAGTCATGAAAACTCTCGCTCGGGATAGGATAGTTTGCCACGCTATCTGACCAGAATCCGAACGAAAGCTCTCATGACTGCCGAGTCATACTTCTCAGCAATTACTAAAATGTGACCATAATTTGTAATTGGATTGGGATTTAGAACCTATCCGTTTTTGGTTTTAGAGAACTTGCCAATAGAGATAACACTAAGCTATCTGAAGTGTTAGTAACATATAAGTTTTGCACTTGATGATCTTATGACTGCGTCAGTGAGCGGAGTTCGCGCAGCTGAATTTTGGGCCAAAAATGTTTCAACTTTTTGCTACCGATAAGCTAAGAAGAATAAGTTGCGTAGGGGATATTTTGTTTCAAAATGATCCTATGTGTACAAGGTGTAACAGAATAAACGCAAGTCCTTAAAGTAGTTTGTTCATAATTGACTACTGAATCGATTTCAGTAACTTATAATATAGGTATTTTTTCATACTAACCGCCGATTGACAAGATATAAGGTGATAAGACTCAATTTTAAATGCATGAAGTAATGCTAGTATCAACACGATTTTCTTAATAAAAATAGCAAGCTTTAAAAAAAGTAAGTTTTGGTCATTGTATTGTGCTTTTAATTCATACTCTAATCGGGGTGTATGAGGTCTTGCGTTAATTATGTTATACCTTGTATAGATATTATTCTATGCCACTGTTATGGTAGCTACACAGGTTAGTGCAGGTAGTGCTGAACTAGTAGTACTACTCATCATCTGCCCTAGCCTTTTCTCAACTACGTTGATGTCGGCTTCCAGTCTTACCGGATGTAGCTGAGTACCAGTATTTTACATAGCGACTGCCTATCTGACCTTCACCACCCAGTTCAGTTACTGGGTAATACGATACTCCTTGGAAAGACTGGTTGTCAGACTTTCGGGCTTCTGACGACCCGAAAATATTGTCAAAGATTCACGAATGACAGTTGGGACCAACGGGTTAAACGTGCTTTCCGAAGCACGGATGGGTCTAGAGATAACGTAAACTAATTGGAAGTAAAACAGGACACTCACTCGTCGAGTCTCCCCCATCTTGATATACTGCGCCTGATCATCACTCTCCGGTTTCTTCACGATGCAGTACTTCGCAGGTTCCAGGGTTGTGGTCGGCTTTGGCGTGGTCGTTGTGGTTGTAGTCGTAGTTGTCGATGTGGTAGTAGTAGTCGTGGTGGTGGTAGGAACCGTGGTAGTTTCAGTGGTGGTCTCGATGACGGGCTCGGAGATTTGGGCAACTTCGTTCGGGCCTACAGTCTGCTCTGACATGGTTGTTATTGGGCTTAGCTCTTCCCGGTTCTCCTGGAAAAGCAAACACAACAGTTAGGTATTAGGTTCGAACCCCGTCAGGCGCTTTACTTTGTGTAAATTTTTTCATCACCATTGCTCTTAAAACGGTGAAGGAAAACATCGTGAGGAAACCGGAATGTTCTAGAACCAAAAATTCGAAGACATGTGACATCTACCAACCCGCACTGGGCTCGCGGTGTAGATTACGGCCCACTCCCTCTCATAAAGAGGAGGCCTGTGTCCCAGAAGTTGGAACATTATAGGCTGATTATGTTATGATATTGAATCCATTGTCATCGATTTTAGGAATGAACGATAATCCGCCAATAGGAAACGTTTTTCATATTATAGCTCTAGCTATATTTTCTTATTTTCTTTTGGGGTTTAGAGGTTCACAGTTATTTAGGAACTTTAATAGGGTACGTGGGGACATAAGTTTTAGAAATGCTGGTCTAAATCGATGAATTATTTGATAACGGAGTAAAATGTGTAAGGAGAAAAATAGTGGTATATATCTCTAAATAAACTTTGGATTCGGAAACAGGCAGCTGTAGGAGCGGGACAGAATTCAGATCGAATTAGAGGATGTTTATTATTTAATGCTTTTTATTCAATTCATAAAATCAAAATCAAAATATTTTATTTCACATAGCCTACAAGGGCCTACTTATGAAACGTCAGAAGCTAGGTGCACAGTTCCAATTGGTCGTTTCAATACTACAACCTCCTTATTTTTCTGTTTCTTGATTATTGTCATATCGTATTGTCATCTCTTAGCTGCCAGGGCTTCATTTTATTCTTATACCTATTTTGAATTGTTTCTTCATAACATTGTTTTCACTTAAAGAAGCAACAAGAATAATGTACTCAGGATTTTGTAATACCTTGATTTAAAAGAGTGTCCTTGGAGTTTCTTGCCCGTTCTTCTCCAAGAGATCTACGTTTTGGAATGGGCAACTAGCTTCAACTTTCTGACTAACTGACCGACTAAAGTTGCCGCCAGATAACAAAAAAATAAAAGTCGTTGATCCGACTTGTACCAAGAAGTGAAAACTTATTCGATATAGATCGATCGTCATACAAAACTGTCGCTAATACTGCTTCGGTCCAGTTTCATAATAGCATCAAGAACGGCCCTTACCGCGATACGTTCGTGTTGATCGTGTTAGCGACACTGCCTTTACGTTTTTTTGTATAGTTTTGAAATATTGGTAAACATTGGTAGACGGGTGTCAGCGACTTTTATTTTTTTTGTTATCTGGCGGCAACTATAGTTAATTTTGACAATTCAAAAGTGCCTGTAAATGGTTTAATTCAAATAAATGCTTTGAGTTTGAGTTTGAGTCAGCTGTTGTGTCTCACTGCAGAGTAAAAGCCTCCCCATCCGCCCTTCCACATAACAATATCCCTCTCTACTTCTGAACTTGATATGATTTAAAAAAAATAAGATAAAACCAGAGCTTACCGGAGCAGTTTCAATCTGCGAGGTTCCTTGCTGCGTGGTGTGCCTATGGTGGTGAGTGGTGGTACGGTGGTAAATGGGAGACTCCGGCGCGACCGTGATGTACCTGATGCCGGTGTCGAACGGCGTGGTGGTCAGCAGGGGTCCATAGGTCTTCATGTGATAGTCGCTTTGTGATTCCACTGGAATTTTACGGTGGTGAATTAGGTAGGTTTCTGAAGGTGTTGTTAACGGTGATAAAGGTATAACGGTGTCAAACTTTAAGTCAGGGCAAATACCATATTAGATAGTTATGTATTTCATATAAACCTTCGCTTAGTATTGTAGTATTGTATGTAGCTGTGACGGGTCTAAAGTTTATTAATTTAAAAGCAGGTGCGTAAATATTAAACTTTTCAGCTATTAGGTTTTACAACTAAGAGGTTGTTTCTGATAGAAACTAGCTCGAGGTTTGGGCAATTTACATAGGGACCTACACCGTACCTATATATTCATCCATTTATACAGGATGTCCTTGGAAGTAAGGATCAAATCGAATAGGGCCGTGGGCAAGGTCATTTCTAAACTTTTAACACTGAGAATGTCTGTGAATTTTTTTATGGTTCAAAAGTTATGAACAATTTTTGTTTTTTCAATCACTTCGCATAGTGCTCAAAGAAACACTTCATAAAAAAAAAAGATATAAGAGCTATCTAAAAAAATTAAATTGACAGCCCTGATCATTTTTTTTTAATGATTTTTGAAATGCCCTTGCCCACGCCGCTATTCGATTTGATTCATACTTCCAGGGATACTCTGTATAGATCGAATACCTAACTTTGCACACCAAATAAATAAAATGTTTATTTGGTACACACAGCACACACCTAAAAGAACCTTGTGGTATATTATATACGGTGACTGGTAATTAGTGACCGATACCTAAACACGTGATTGTACTCATGATAACAAACAACTTTTTATGGGACCAAACCTGAAATTGTGAAAAAAAATCTGCTGTTCAGTCATTTATGTTCGCCTTACTGGTCAAAATATAGGTACTGAACAGCAGTTTTTTTTTCGCGAATTCGTTTTGTCCCATAGTGAAAGTTGTTTGTTATCATGAGTACAATCACGTGTTTAGGTATCGGTCACTAATTACCAGTCACCCTATATAAGGATGGGTTTATAAAAAGGGTTATCGCAGCTCACCAACGCAAGGATTAAGCCACAGCAGCCGCTGCCATCCGAGGCAGTCATACAGCTGCGCGAAGTCAGTACCGCGGCAGGCGCAGGCCGCTCGAAGCTGGGTACCAAGCACTGCCACGACTGCAGCTCGGCAGGCGGCCGGGGATCCGGCGCAGCCTTGGGTGACGGCGTCTACGGCGCACCATTGTTCGTAGTTCTCGAGGCGGATCCTGGGAAGAATGGTTTGATGTTATGGAAAGTTGGTAAAAGATTTGAAGTTTTTGCGAATACCTAAGGCATTAAGTCCGCCTTTGTACCTTTTTACGCGAAAAGTTTAAATAAATTAAAATTTTCTCACGTTTTTTTTTTCAGATATACCTACAACCTGATACTGACCTGAAAATTGCAAAAAAAAAGCTACGTAAATTTGAATTTCGCGGGTTACCATTGTGCCCCCCGTGGCTAAATAATAACAGCCGCACAGGTCAATCGATCAGGTTAAGCTACGCTTGCCGCGGTGGGTCTGTGGACGGGTGACCATCTACATACCGAGACCCCTCCGTGCCTCGGAAAGCACGTTAAGCCGTTGCTCCCGGCTGTCGTTACGGGTAGTCAGAAGCCTGAAAATCTGACAACTAGTCTTACCAAGGGGTATCGTATTACCCAGGAACTGGGTTGTGGAGGTCAGATAGGCAGTCGCACGTCGCTCCATGTAAAATACTGGTATTCAGCTGCATCCGATTAGACTGGAATCCGATCACAATATAGTTGGGAAAAGGCTAGGCAGATGATGATGATATACTTAATCATTTAAACATCGTTCAACTTAAGAACGAATTTTTGTGAATAAATTGGTAGGTACCTAAAATCCGGTGTTATCAAATCGAATGTCTATTATAAAACTGTGAATCAGTACGAAAATTATTTCTATATTAGTTTAGTCTGATACCTACAGATTCTAATAATTTTCAATTTGAAAATAAGTTAGCAAAACGGCTGCAAAACTACATTCGTCCTCTTAAAAATCAAAATACTTAAACCTACATAGGCACTTAGGAAACGTCAGAAGCTTATAAATAGGTGCACGATCCCAATTGGTCGTTTCCTATGGAGAAGAGCCGGAAAGAAACTCCACGGTTACTCTTTTAAAAATAACTTGCTATTACAATGTTTTCAAATTACGTGTTAATAGTGACTGTAAGCCTGTCAACAAGTACCAGGTATTTAAAGTTAAAATCTCAAATTCCCCACACCTATCACAAATATTCGATGGAATATCGTGCTAACACGATCGTTAGCGAATGTTATGGGATCCGTGGCTCAAACCGAGCACACGACGTGCCGTTTGTTTGCACTAGAAAATATCTAGCTCACACCTGAAAAATATTTCAATACTTTAGTAGGTATTGAAATAGAAACAGCCACACAGGTCGATCGATGGGCAGCGGGATTGTCCGAAAGGGTTACCGCTACCCCGGAACACAAAGGGCTAAGGAAGGAATACGGGTGGGTTTTAGTCAGTAAGAGTCTGACACTCCCTTCTGCTCCACCCAGAGCGGGCAAATGACCCCCATTTGATGATTTCCCATCCACAAAAAAAAAAAAATAAACGAAAAAAAAAGGTCGATCGATGAGGTTAAGCTACGCTTGCCGCGGTTGGTCTGTGGATGGGTGACCATCTTTACATACCGAGACCCCTCCGTGCCTCGGAAAGCACGTTAAACCGTTGGTCCCGGCTGTCATTCGTGGATCTTTGATAGTCGTTACGGGTAGTCAGAAGCCCGAAAATCTGACAACCAGTCTTACCAAGGGGTATCGTATTACCCAGTAACTGGGTTGTGGAGGTCAGATAGGCAGTCGCTTTACGGCTCTATGTAAAATACTGGTATTCAGCTGCATCCGGTTAGACTGGAAGTCGACCCCAACATAGTTGGGAAAAGGCTAGGCAGATGATGAGTAGGTATTGAAATATTTAAGTTTCAGAACTTTCTGTTTTGAAGTTCGTTATTGGGCTCGAAATTGATTGTATAATCATCCTATAGGAAGTGTTCTCACTGCTGGGACAGGCTTCCTCTCTTCGAGACGGAGTGGGCTGTAATCTACCACGCAGGCCCAGTGCGGGTTGGTGGATGTCACAAGTCTTCGTATTTTTGGTTCTAGGACATGCCGGTTTCCTCACGATGATTTCTTTCACAGTTTTGAGAGCAGTGGTGATGAAATTATTTACACAAAGTAAAGCGCCTGCCTGGATTCGAACCGAGGACCTACAACTCGATAAGTCGGGGGCCGTTACCACTGCTCGATCGAAAATCGATATAAATCAAAATCGACTAATTGTTTTCATGATTTCACTGTCATAATACTTCATATACCTGGATACAATTCAATTTCAATGTATTTATTCAGTAACTATTTATTTAAATTACGTTCGAATACAATTCAGCATAAAACATAAATACTAAAACTAATCATTCTTTGAGTTTGTCCAGGACATGGTCGATTTGTATACCAACAATCTATACTAATATTATAAAGCTGAAGAGTTTGTTTGTTTGTTTGTTTGTTTGTTTGAACACGCTAATCTCAGGAACTACTGGTCCGATTTGAAAAACTCTTTCAGTGTTAGATAGCCCATTCATCGAGAAAGGCTATAGGCTATATATCATCACGCTAAATCCAATAGGAGCGGAGCACCAATGAAGAATGTTTCAAAATCGGGGGATTTTTTTCCTATTGAGAGCTTCCGCTGCGTGCGCTGCGTAAACGGTTAAAGTTTCGCAAAAATCATATATGACAGAATTGTTCTCCTTTAAAAGCTTTAAAAAAAAGTCCGCGACAGCATATGTCTATCTTTTAAGGTTAGCTCACTATAACCTCTTTTATGCGAACCAAATTTGTTCTAAAATAATGCATTATTTGCGAAGGTGTTTTTATAAACATGGTATTAATCCTTATCCAAATAAATACGTTATTCATCACATGTATTTAATTTTGAACAAAATTGCTTCTGACATCATTTGATTTCAATGTATATCTTAGGAGATATCATAGTTTTAAAATAATACTAATAATAAAGCTGAAGAGTTTGTTTGTTTGAAACACGGTTTGAAAGCTCTAAATCTCTGGAAGTATTGGTCGCATATATAAAAATATTTTTGCGTTTGATAGCCCAGTTCTTGAGGAAGGCTATATTCTATTAAACTTGACGCTAGGACCCTTAGGAGTTGAGCAAAAGCTAGTGTCATATAAGTGTCTTTAATAATGTATATAGAAATAACTTACCATTTCATCTATTCGAAAGACATCTAAATTCGCGCAGCCGGTTACGGATAGTATTTCAAAAATGGACGTAATAACATTTAATTGTGGTTGGTGAATTGTGTCGTGCTCGTGCACTGTGTTCAAACAAATGATATTGTTTGGTTACTTGATACGTCATGTAGATCCACACGATTGTGTCATCATCTGCTTAGCCTTCCCAACTATGTTGGTGTCGGCTTCCAGTTTGCAACTGGATGCAGCTGAATACCAGTATTTTATATGGAGCGACTGCCTATCTGACTTTCACAACCCAGTACTGGGTAATACGATACTCTTTTGTAATCCACATGATTGTGTGCGTGTGCCTAAATTGTTGTTCTAACATAGATTTTCAGTAATTTGTTATACACACGCTGTGCCGCCTGATAATAAAGTTTATTACTAATAAACTTACTTATTACTTACAATATTCTTCACAAACTTTCACATCTTATAATAATTCAGTAAGAAATTCCTTTTATTTGTTTGTTATTGGGTGGAGTTCCTTGAAATCGAAAGCCCGATTATACCCGCTTATATTGTGCCCGTTTATATTGTGTTATGAACACTCCAAAATGGATGGCGATCGATTGATTCGCTGTTGATTGTTTGCTGACGCCAGAGCCCTGTCAAAGCAGAGTAGCACAGCCGTACCTACGGAAAGTGAAAATATTTGAGGGTAGATTTCGTAAAAGATAGGTAAGTTTACATTGGCCCCGGTTCTGTTGTTCACAAACTAAATTAAATTTAAGTTCAGTACGTCTTTTTCTTTCTATTTCATTATGAAAAGGGCAGAAGATAAATATAAGTTTAGTCCTGTCAAATTAGTCAGCGCCTGGCGTAAATTGACGTATTTTTATGAGCCAATTTTTTTTTTTGTCAGGAATAAACTAATATTTATCTTCTGTCCTTTTCATAATGAAATAGAAAGAAAAAGATGCACTGAACTTAAATTTAGTTTAGTTTATGAACAATAGAATCGGGGCCAATATACCCGTAACGTAATTTTAATTTATTTCGATGAATTCATGTTAGGATTACCTGCGATGATGTTAAGATATTATTTATGGAATGAATGAGAGCTAGATCGAAAAAAGTGTAACATTTTGACCGTCTTAACACTTTTGTTACGTAACAAAAGTGTCGTGAATTATGTTACGTAACAGGACTTGGTTCCCGGGTGCCTCACGACACCCTTCGACTGTTTTTGACCGACTTCAAAAAAGGAGGTTCTGTATTCGTCCCGTATGTATGTAGGTATGTCCGCGATTTTCTCAAAAATTAATGAAGAGTTTGATGTTACTTTCCTTACATAAAATGATCTACATACTTTCAGGAAGGTTTTAGTATATAATACATTAGGTAATTATTCTTATGTACGAAGTTATATGCATAAATGTACTGCAACTCCGGCATTTTTAAGCGAATTTTGATGATTCTTCTAGTCGGTGTCTTCAATTCTTAAATGCACTTAATGTTAATTGAATTTGTGTGGGGTATGTACTTAGGTACAACTAAAAAGAGAAAAAAAAAACTAGGTACCTACAGACTTCCAAAAAATAACTTTAATTTGGGAAGTCGGTGTCAAAAAACGAAAATGTCGAACCAACGACATCGACTTCCGAAATTAAAGTTATTTTTCACTTTGTTGTGTTTTTTTGGAAGTCGGTTGTTATATTGTTTTTATTCCTTTATGTATAATACAATTACATTGGAATGCATGTATGTTTATTGTCTAACTATGGATGAATGAATTGCGTGAATAAACAACGACATCGTTTATTTCAGGCATCCGCAGTAGGTTAGGTATATAAAATTCATTTGATTTCATGATTGAATTATTAAAACACACAATGGTTCATAAAGTGGACCATACTCAAATATTCAATTTTCATACCAACCCCACGTTACATTTTATGTAAACAAGTTGTGGTACTTGTTTTCAACAAATCTTGTAAAAGACTTTTCAAAAACAAGTCTTGAATAAAATATGTATCTTAAATGTTTCAGACATTATCATCATCTGCCCAGCCTTTTCCCAACTATGTTGGGGTCGACTTCAAGTCTAACTGGATGCAGCTGAGTACTAGTGTTTTACATGGAGTGATTGCGTGTCTGAACTCCACAACCCAGTTACCGGGTATATGCCTCGCTAAGATTGGTCTTGAGACTTTCGGGCTTCTGACGACCCGTAACGACTGTCAAAGAATGTCACATACCTTGTTAGTTAATTTGTCCACATATTTTCTTCAAGCTTTGTCTTAATATGATTTAGGTGTAAACGATAAATGGAAACAGTAAACACAACATGTAGAAAACATGTTTTATACTTTGTTGTAAACGCGGGTCAAACTTCGCAACATCCGACCTTCTTCCTCTATCAATTGTTTCATCAATCACAGTCATTACACCTACAGGCAGATAGTCGGATGTTCCAATCAGACCGGCACCGCAAATGGAATGAGCACGAGTGGCCTAATTCAAGAGCCTCTGTTACGTGGATAGACTTAGATCTATCTGGAACATCGAGATGTGTAGGATATCTGTTTTGGGCATACCAAACCAGAAATCGCGAAAAAAAATCAGCTGTTCCTTACATTTTGACGAGTTACACGAACATAAATGTAGGGAACAGCTGATTGTTTTTCGCGATTTCAGGTTTGGTACCATAGTAAAAATTTGTCATAATGATGAGTACAATGACCTCTTAAGAGGTTGTTGGTGTTTTTCCAATAACCTTGTATACGACTGATAATAAAGCTAAAGAGTTTGTTTGAACGCACTAATCTCTGGAACTAATGGTCGGATGTGGAAAAGTATGTTTTCTTTTGATAGCCCAATGCTTGAGGAAGGCTATTATAGGCTATATAACATCAAGCTATGACCCTTAGGAAAAGAACGGAAAGGGAAGAACGCTAAGCGGAAACGAAGTACAGCGCAGGTTTGTGATGCGATGCGACGACGGAGCGGATTGGGGGAATAAGAAATTTCACGCGGACGATGTCGGGGGTAGAACTTAGTATATTATATTTTTATGGGTTCAGCTATTGTAATAACTCATCATCATCTGCCTAGCCGGTTCCCAACTATGTTGGGGTCGGCTTCCAGTCTAACCGGATGCAGCTGAATACCAGTATTTTACATGGAGTGACTGCCTGTCTGACCTCCACAACCCAGTTACTGGGTAATACGATACTCCTTAGTAAGACTGGTTGTCAGACTTTCGGGCTTCTGACTACCCGTAACGACTGTCAAAGATCCACAAATGACAGCCGGGACCAACGGCTTAACGTGCTTTCCGAGGCACGGAGGGATCAACCATCCACAGACCAACCGCGGCAAGCGTAGCTTAACCTGATCGATCGACCTGTGCGGCTGCTATTATTTAGCTATTTGTAATAACTAACGATTATAATTATCATGGGCAATAATAAACCAAAAACAGCAATTAAATACGTGCTAAATAATAGCAATGATATTTATTTAAGTACGGCTAATTACTTATTACTACAGTTATTCATGAATTATTACTACAAATTACAGTAGTTATTTCAGCTGAAAATTGTATATGGACTCATTACGTTAAAACTACTTTAAATTGTTACACAATCAAACAGAGTGTTTATTAATGTTGATATTGCTTGAAATCGAAGATATTATTGTTTTACATAAAAAAAATCCATTATCTGATTGTTACATTTTGTAATTACATTACCAAGATCAAAATCAAAATATTTTATTTCACATAAACCTACAAGGGCACTTATGAAACGTCAGAAGCTAGGTGCACGGTTCCAATTGGTCGTTTCGGTGAAAGTGACAGTGAAAATCTTTCGCGGTAACGTGCATCGAAGTGAAGTGGTATCGCAGTGAAGATCTGTCGCGGTAATAATTATGCATCGAAGTGTAGTGGCTTAGCAGAGACGGTCTTTCGTAGTAACGTGCATCGCAATTTTGTAGCATCGTATTAGTATTTATCGATATTTTGTGCGTCGAAATTCCGTATCCTACTCATTTTTTATAGTAACTCGTGCATTTGCTCACGGAAAGCACCATTTGGTGAAGTGGATGATGAAGACCACAGATAGCTATCGGTACTACTCAATAATAAGTATTTCACGGGCTGCGACTCGATTAGGTACTTTAATGTGGTTGCTAAGCAATTTATGTTCGTCACAATGCGTATAGTGAATTAAAGCTGACGGTGACTTCTCAATCAGCTCCAGTTCTCCTGGTTCTTACTAGTAGAACTCCTCAACAATTAACGTCCCTGCATTGGGAAAAACAATAGTTTTTAAAAGGTGATGAACAGCTGGCTTTAGGCTATGGTAATTTATATGAATTACAAACTGACCCATTAAAAAGTGAAAAAAAAAAATTTACAAAAAAAAACTGACCCTCTTCCAAAAAAAAAAACTACTAAGTGAAAAATAACCTTGATTTCGGAAGTCGGTGTCGTTGGATCCGCATTTTCGTTTATTGACACCGACTTCCGAAATTAAGGTTATTTTTCACTTTGTAGTGTTTTTCTTTGGAAGTCGGTTGTTTTTTTAAAATTCCAAGACATATGACATCTACCTACCCGCACTGGGTCTGCGTGGTGGATTACGGCCCATGGTACCTATGCCATGGTGCATATACCAGCAAATGGTACCTACATAAGTATAACCAAATCAACGACTTCACAAATAGCAAATCAACCCTTTAACACTTTCAAAGAAGTTTCCCAGTAAACTACATTCAACATCTATTTTCAACGACCAATAGTATGTAAAGTCGAACAAAGAGATTAGTATACAGGCGACACGCGATGACTTACAAATAATGTTGTGAGTGTGCCGAGTAGTCAAGACTCTTACAACACTCTTATAAGTGTCTAAAAAAGTTACACGCACAATTCAAATGACTATTGGCAGTGTAGTGAAATCGATTGTCATGGTAAGGGCACGTGTAAACGGCATTTCACCGCCAAAGCAGATCAGCAGCTCCGATACGTCGAGTCGGCTACGGCCAGGCGACGCCGCGCTTACGGCTCGCGGTTCGTGATCTTGTCCCGAGGCGAGGCGATTACGTTAAGATTCCGATTAGTGGGCGTTGCAGTAGGAAGTTTCATACAAAGAATATTGAATGGTTCTAGTTGATACGGAGACGATCCCTTTCCGAGTTGATATGTCCTTAATACGGAGGAATGAGGAAAATTTCGTGAGCAAAATTTTGAGTATGAATGTGGATAAGAGTAGGGGAAGACAAAACAAACGATGAATGGACTGTTTGAGAGATGATATGGCTATTGAGATGAAGACTTATAGAAAAGTACTTAAAGGGGAAGGAGACATGGTGTGCCAAACTACAAATCAATTGGGATAAGGGCAAGAGAATGATGATTGGTAGTGTAGTAGGAAGATCTTTGCCTGTATACCAATCTCTTTGTTCGACTGTACATAACAACAGCATCCGAGGCAGATTCAATTATATCTCAGCCTCTCCATTTTGCTCCCATTTCTGTTCGAAGCTAATGCACTTTTGACGGGTTTTGAAATACAAATGGTACCACTTGACGATTTATTCGGTAATATTTGTTATAGATGGCCGTGAATTATGCATTGATTTTGATTTGGTGTGTATATTGGTTTTGTATTGTTTAATTTGTTGAGGATGGTTTTAATTAAGTAGATGCTATGCAAATAAATGCAGCATGATAATAAGTTGTAAACTTTTATGCTAAATTAGTACTGTCCACATAACGGATTTTTCTACAGAATCACGTGAGATTTATCTATAACTAGCTTCTGCCCGCAACTTCGTCTGAGAGAATTTTTTTTAACCCCGTAGCATCGCATCGCATCGTCTGCCCGCGCTAGTACTTCGATTTCGCTTAGCGTTTTTACTGACTTTTTTCTCTTTGCTCGGCTTCTTAGGGTCTTAGCATGATGTTATAGCCTTCCTCAAGAATTGGGCTATCAAACGCAAAAATAAAATTTTAAATTCGACTGGTATTTCCGGGACTGGTATTTTCTTTGTTCAGCAGTGGACGTCTTCCGGCTGATGATGATGATGATGATTTCCGGAGATTATCCCCTACATACAAAAAAACAAACTACCTTTTTATAACATTGGTAGACATAGAAGTATAGATATAGACAGGGCTAATATTGGCATATATTTAGCTTTAGTAGATGGAGATGAGAAGGACATAAGATACCGTCGCCTGTGTATAACTGTGTGCAACTGTGTACGATCCAGGAGAAATACATCTTTTGCCCTGGGACGAATACACATATAGTCTGATGCATATTTAAGAATATTCTGGGATGCATGAGTTGAGTTGAAAAGAATTGGCCAGTCAAATAAGTTTTTTTAAATTTGACTGGCCAATTCTTCACTTGCGGTGGTAGGGCTAGCGCGCGCCAGGTTTGCGACCACCCTCCCCACCGGAGTCCGGCGTTAAGCAGCCTGATGTTACCGTCGATGCGAGGGAGTTCCAGTGCCTTAGGCATCTTCTGGGTACGCTCGTTCCATCATAGACCTCATCCATCGCTTTCCATCAGGCGTGATCAAGTGATAAGTGCGGGCCCATTAAGCAATAAAAAAAAATCCCCAGTTAGAATAGCATAGTTTTTCCTTATTAAGCTTATAAAGATATGAGGAACAGGATGTGAAGTTCACTCATCCGGGTGGTGTCGTGTGTCGGCAACTGTCTGAATTTGATGTCGGTACGTTGTGTATATATGCCAGTTATGCGGTAATCTCTGCTTGCGCTGTGCAGGATTTTGCATGTCGTTAGTGTGATGCGTAGTTCACATGTGGCGATGTAGATACCGCCACTCCCCTCCAGAGACCAGAGGTCCATAGTGGGATGAGTCTTGTATCTTGTGATGCTTGCCAGGGCTTGTTGAGATACCCAGCGAGACGGAACCGGGTGCCACAAGTTAAAATATCTTAGCTTAATAAGGAAAAGCATATCACGATCCGGACATCCACAGATAATGTTATAGAAGCCAAAGATTCTTACAGCTTTCCAAAGAAACGTATGCGCTTTAGGAATCATCGTGTTTCCGAATTAGCACGAACGTCGCATGATTAGGGCCGGCGCTGATTGACATTGCGGCATGGCACGGCACGGCAGGGCGTGCTTCGCCAGCCCGAAGGACGCTTTCCCTTAACCTTATGTCAATTAGTTTAGCTGTCATAATCCTGTGACCTATGTGGCTCGCGGGATGCGGTGGCACGCCGCGCCGCGGCAATCCGTGGAATGAAACGGCACATGTTACAACGTGCCGCGGTATGATTGTATCGAAATAAAGTGATATGAATTCTAAACACATTGCAATAAAGATAAAAAGAACTTGATCAGAAATAAACTTCTTTACACTGAAAAAAAAGTTTTGTTACCTGTAGCACAAATTTTAGCTGCTGATAGCAAGAAAAGGGGGACTAACAAACTGAGTGCTACTAATAGCTAAAACGAGTTTTGTAAAATAAGTTAAGGTATTGTTTACTTAACCGTTTCAGTTAACTGAAATTAAACAAGTTTTTTACAAATAGCTAAACTTTCATATTATTGTCACACAAACAGTTTATCTAGTTGTAAGAAAACAGTTTATTTAGTTGTAAGAAAACGGTTTATCTAGTTGTAAGAAAACGGTTTATCTAGTTGTAAGAAAACGGTTTATCTAGTTGTAAGAAAACAGTTTATCTAGTTGTAAGAAAACGGTTTATCTAGTTGTAAGAAAACGGTTTATCTAGTTGTAAGAAAACGGTTTATCTAGTTGTAAGAAAACGGTTTATCTGTTTGTAAGATAACGGTTTATCTAGTTGTAAGAAAACGGTTTATCTAGTTGTAAGAAAACGGTTTATCTAGTTGTAAGAAAACGGTTTATCTAGTTGTAAGAAAACGGTTTATCTAGTAGTAAGAAAACAGTTTATCTAGTTGTAAGAAAACAGTTTAATTACTCGTAAGCAACTGATTTAGTTAATAATTACAAAACTGTTTATCTATTTATTGCTGTTCTGTTTTGCTACCTAATCACCGCGTTCGCTGGCTGGTTTATGGCTCCCACAGATTGTCCATCGGTATTCAGCTCAGCATATTGCTAACACAACCATGAAACTTGAATTGGTGTTGCTCATTTTTTTTTACCAAAGACTAATAATGAATAGCTGAAATGGATACCAATCGACCCCTGCAGAAGCCCTGATGGGGTAAACAAAAAATAAAAGAATCTAGTAGGTATACATTTAGGTATATTCAGTTTAAAATAATATATAACTTTAACATAATCAACTTAGTATTTTTATTATTCACAATAAACCAATTCAGACGAATATGATAATAATCTCTGAAATGAATATTTTTATGTAAGTGCACTTACTAACAGGAGCAGGACATACCTTTACAAAAATTAGAACAATTTAAAAGTTTTCATAGTAATAATCGAATCTTAAAAAAAAAAAATTCTATGAATTTACTATATTAGATCCATATTCATTAACTTTAACAAACCATAACATTAACAAAAAATAAAAGAATCTAGTAGGTACCTATACATTTAGGTATAACTTTAACATAATCAACTTAGTATTTTTATTATTCACGATAAACCAATACAAACGATAATGATAACAATCTCTGAAATGATTATTATGTGTACTTGTATGCGTAACCCCAGCAAAATGTTGCGCCTTAGAGAAATGAGAGTATTACAGATAATTAGTTCAAAGTTAGTTGCAATTTGTTCAAGTAGGTATAGCAAAATTTGTTCAAGTTGTATTTTCGGAGTTATTAGATAAAAACTGATTTTGCTGGAGTAACGTTATCCCAGCAAAATGTTTTTCAAAAAAGGCTTAGCCTGGAACCAAAAACATGAAAAGATAGCTTTTGATGAGTTGTAAATGTATACCAATAGCAAAATTTGTTCATCTTATAGTTTTTGAGACATTCAAGATTTTGCTGGGGTAACGTTTTGGGATTTTCAAAATCTCAAAAACTGTTCGTCTCAGAAGTTTGAAAAAATACCAGCTATCTTTTCATGGTTTTGGTTCCAGGCTAAATGCCTTTTCTGAAAAACATTTTGCTGGGGTAACGTTACTCCAGCAAAATCAGTTTTACGGGAATAACTCCGAAAATACAACTTGAACAAATTGCAACTACCTATAAACTAATTATCTGTAATACTCTCATTTGTCTAAGACGCAACATTTTGCTGGGGTTACGCATACGTGTACTTAACAGGAGCAGGACATACCTTTATAAAAATTAGGACAATCTGAAATTTTCCATAGTAATAATAAAGTCTTAAAACCATTCTTAGTCTAATAACAAAAATTCTATGAATTTACTATATTAGATCCATAATCATTAACTAGTTTTATTCACTTCTGCATTCACAGAAATTTAACAATCATTAAAACTGCACTCGTTGAGTAACGTAGATTTTACCGTTTGAAGCAATATTTTTATGACTAGGCATATGTGAAATCAAATTATCCAATAATATGTAAATAGTTATCTGGTTATTTGGAACTTCAACCTCAAAGCAATAATAATGGTCATTGAAATCTATTGTAGACAATAATGTACATTCAAATACAATTCTGTCGACGTTGTAAGCAAAGATATTTTTAACTTCCATAAAAATTATTTCTTCGAGATTTCCTATATTATAAACAAGAATTGTTCCTGGTTTATACAGTGTCGATTTTAGTTTTGCCCATGTAACACTTATAAGAGATTGACTGGAATCCAAATTCAAAAAATTTGTAATTATATCGCGCTTTTCTTTAGAAAGTCTTTTTGAAATTCCGGTTTTTAGGTACAGAAACGTTCACGTAACCCTTCACAAACATTTCATTCAGTTGTAGCTGATGTTTAGTCGCTAGAGTCATGTGAGATTGCGACGATTAAATGAAGCTCGAGCAGCAATTTTCGATAGTCTATGTTTTGCTTCATATCGCATAGACCAAAAGTTAGTGAGGGGTCCAAATTTTAACATCATTGAATGATAGTGAACCAGGAAATGAAATTTAGGCTTTAAGTTATCGTGAGTCAATGTTATGTAAAGCTCATTTAATTCTGATATCAAAAATTTCAACACGTCACTATTATGTTTAACGACTATGGGACTCATCATAATGGCTATAATTTTCCTTAGGGTAATGTACATTGGCCAGTAATGATCTTCACTGGGTACAAAATCTCCTATAAGCAAGCCAAAATAGCGAAGCAAAGTTAGCATTTCCGAAGCTGAAAGGCGAATGTTACATTTAGAAACATGCTCTATGCTTAAAGGACAGGGTTTACTCCCACTATCTGGGCCATAATCAAAATTGACTATTCTGTCGTTTAAAACTTTTAAAGTAAAGTATTTTAAGTCTCGCGTAAACTTTACTATAAGAAACGACATTATATATTTAGCTACTCCTTCCAGTATGTCGTGCATTAAATCCACGCCGACTTGATCAAATAAATTAAAGTTACTAACTGACAACCAAACACATTTCTCCTTTACTCCTGTACTACTTGGACAATTTAATTGTAATTGTTCATTATAACTTTCTATATTTCTAAGAAAATCTGCATCTTCGAAACATTCTTTTTTTAAAGCTTCTTTTGTTATATTACATACTCGACAGGGATAGTTAGACGAAAATGTTTCGTTGAAACCCATTATCGAGTGTATGCCAAGGTTATCTCCTAGTATAAGAGCCAACGAAAAATATAATTTACCTTGGAAGCAGGGAACATTCAGCTCAATACCAACTTCAGACAAAAAATTTAATTCGTTAATAAGCGGCTGAAAAATTACGCTGTTTCCAAATGCGGTTCGGTCAGACGAGTGAAATAGTAAAGCTAGAAATATGTTTGCTAACGAAGAAGCACGATCGGGAGGAAGACATCCAACAGATATATATACAGCTCCTAATTTGTGTATACCGGAGTGACTACCAAGCACATTGCCACTTTCGTAATCGTCGAAAAATAAAAATAGGGGAAACACAACCTTGTTTCCAAATCGTTTAAGTTCGTTAACCCAAAAACTACCTTGTATAAAATTACTAATACAATTTTCTGACTTTGGTAAACCGTTAATGTAATCTAAGGTTTCCTTCATGACACCTTTAAGTGAAAAATAATTATGTAACACAAATCGAAGGGGAATAACTTGCTCCTTACATTGCACAGATACCGATCTAACAACACCACCCTTAGTGACAGTAGACATTCTTTGACCTATTACTACTTCAGTCGGAGGGATGTAAGTTCCTTGTCTTTGAAAAGCCTGGAATCTCTTATGTTCTGTATTATACTGTTCAAATGGAGAACATATATTTGACAACAGCTGTTCTCTAAGAGGTGTTATGTCATTACCCTCTTCTACGTTTTTAACTATATTTGAAAAAACTTTGTCTATATTCGGAGTCAAAGTGTTGCACATAAATTTGTTCATCCCCACCACAATATCTTGAACTGCTTTTCTAGGTATTAGTGGATTTGCATAAAGCAATGATATAAAAAGTTGAAGAGAATAATTATCCGAATCAGAAGCATGTGAAGTTTCAGCAACACGAGAGCATAAAACTGAACTTCTTGAACTATTATCAACCAACTCAATAGTACTTGGTGGTGGTTGAGAAAATGAATTTGTATCTTGAATATTTTCATGAGGAAAAATATAATTATTCGAATTAGTGTCATTATTGGAAGGTTTGTTAGTGTGTTGTCTAAGTAAATGCTTGCGAAAGGACTTTTTCAAGTGAAATGAACGTGTACAGCCGTTTTCTATGCAAAGGTATACCGAAAAAGTATGTCTTTCATGGGTCATAGCAAAGTGGGAAAAGAGATTTGAAATATTATTAAAATCTCTCAAACACAGAAAACACTTGGGCATTTTGTTAGTGTCCTGTTTTAATAATAATTGTAGAAGTAATTATTCTTATTACTATTGTTCAATGTTGAGATCCGTTATTAATACGTTCACAGTTGTATATATTTTTTCATATTTAGTGTTTAAACCAAACAGAGCTTTTTGTATGAATTGCCATACATGCCTAGATTCCGATGGATATTGTGCATTTAAAACAAATATTATTTTAAAGCACGCGTCAACTGCGTCTAGTATGGATGTTACCTCATATCGCATATTGTTGAGGACCACATATCGAGCAGAAGTCTCCTTCAGCGATGATCCAACGACCATGATAAATGGCTGTAAATGCAGGTCTAATTCTTGTAGTTTGTCTCTTCTTCTGGTAATGGTCTCTTCAACCTCAGCTGCACTTTTAACGTGGGTGATAAAAGCGTCGAGTACTTCCTGTTTGGAGGGTCGCCACTGTTGTCGCTGCCCTTTTTTTGGTCTAATTATGGTGTTAGTGCTCATCAAAAATGGTATGACCATAAATGCAGCTAGGTCCGTTGCCTCTTCATTATTTTCTGGAAAAACAAATATATAAGTAAAATATGTAGGTACTTACTTAACAATCAGATTATTAACTAAATATTGAATTTGATAAAATCTAAAAACAAACATTTAATTAAGATAAAGCGAGTCCCAAGTCTATATCTATAGGTATAGTCTATTGACACTACCCAGTACTTACACCAAATTAATAGAAATATAAAAACTCATAACTAAGTAAAAGGAAATGTACCGTTAATGTTGTCTATGATGCCTTTTGGAACTCCATCCCTTTTATTTCTTGCGTATTCAATAACTTTGTGTTTTATCAATTGCCAATTATTTTTTAATTTCTCATCCGAGTCCGGATACAACACCTTGAAATCCTTCAATAGCTGCAAAAAGACAAACATAGGTATTTAGATTTAAATCTGCACATCGGTTACAGAGATACCTCGTTTTAAACATACACACATTTCGGATTTATAATATTAATTGTGATTATAGTGTGATAGATATCAGAATTATGAATTAATATTATTATTACTAATATAGGTAAGTAATTATACTATCTCAGAACTGCTTACCAGATATATGCCTCCTGGCTGGTTCAGTGCCTTAAATTCTTCAAAATACTTATCAATAGAAATAGCACTTGATGCCAGAAGATTTAGCCTGGCTTTAGTTGTTATTTGCCAATACAACTCCACTGTAGTCCAAGGATCTAAACAGTTTTTTAACCATAACATTTTTTCTTGAATATCATCATCACTATTACCTTGCAATAGCTCGATTGCTTCTTGTCTACTACTACTGGGAAGTGGTGATCCTGGTTCGCTAGAATGTGATGAGAGTGCTGAGGAGCTACGTTGAATTCTATGTTCTATGTTATGGGTTTGGTTTCCGCACTTAGTCCTTCAGTTGGACCATTGTGCGTGGGCCATGGCGGCCGTCGGTGGTTATTCCAACCAGCCCACCTCCCTCCAGAAGCTGATTAGGTCTCCTGGTTTGTTTAGAACATCTGTGTACGATCTGGGTGTCCCGAGGGTTTCTGATCTAATCTGGGTGACACCTGTGCACTCAAAGAGCACATGCGCAACAGTTTCATCAGCCTCCATGCATGCTCTGCACAGGGGACTGTCCGTTATTCCTATGGTGTGGAAGTGTTTATTTAGCGAGCAGTGTCCCGTGATGGTCCCCGTCACCAGGCGCAAGCCTTTCCTGTCCAGTCGCAATAAGCGCCTGGTTAGCCTGCCATCTAATGATGGCATAGCTTCCTTGGACTGCCTGCAGCCTGGTGACGACGTCCACCAACTTTCTGCTTGTGTATGGGTGTGCTCCTGTAGCCACCTGCGTAGTTGGTTGAAGGGGATGGGCACGATAGGTTCCGGTCCACAAACTGACGTACTGGAACCTCTTCTGGCCAGTTCGTCAGCTGCGTCGTTACCTAGCGATCCGCTGTGTCCTTTTATCCATTGTAGCGTCACTACATTGCGGTTCAGAACAGTTACCTGTTCAAGCGCATTGTGACATTCTAGTATTAGATTCGATGTGATGCATTCCTTCCCTAGGGATTGAAGGACTGAGGCGCTGTCAGAGAGTATGCGAATACGAGCATCCGTAACTCTCCTGGCTGCTATGGAATAAGCCGCTTGTATTATGCCCACACACTCCGCTTGGTAGACAGTGTTGAGCATACCCAGCGGTCTGGATATTTTTATGTTGAGGTCGTGTGAGAAGACTCCGACTCCAGTTCCGCAGTCGGTCTTTGAACCATCAGTGTAAATTCTCAGTTCCTTCGGGCCTGAGTAGTCGCACTGCTCCTCTTTAAGCACTATATTGTAATGCTTTTGAGAGCAGTATTGTTTCGGGGCCTTGTCGCAGGGTGATGCCATCATTGGCTGCCATTTGATCGCATCTTCTTTTAGACGTGTGTGTTTGACCCTAGAATCTCTGCTTAGGGTACCTGATATATGGAGCCTAAAGGCAGCCAGGGCCGCCTGTTCCCGCACTATGAGGTGTAGGGGCGGCAGCCCAAGCATAGCCTGTAGGGCAGCAGTGGGTGTAGTTCTCATGCAGCTAGTGATTGCCACACACGCGAACCGCTGCAGTTTTTCGAGATCTCTCTGTGCTGTGCTCAGGTCTGTTCTGGGCCACCAGACTAATGAGCCGTATGTAATGATTGGTCGGATGACTGTGGTGTATAGCCAGTGAGTGACCTTGGGGCTTATCCCCCAATTCTTGCCAAGCATACGCTTGCATTGCCACAGGGATATGCTGGCTTTCGTAGTAATGTAGTTGGTATGTTTTGCCCAATTCAGCTGTTTGTCCAAGAATATGCCCAGGTATTTGGTTTCAGTTGATAGGCTTAGGGTTGTACCAAAGAAACTTGGCAGTTTTAGTGTTGTCAATTTCCTCTTTTTTGTAAAGAGAACTAAATCGGTTTTTGTGGGGTTCACTGATAGTTGGTGTTTTCCACACCAATTCTCTATTATTTTCAGGGCCTGGCGCATTAGGTTGCACAGGGTGTTTTCGTGGGTGCCATTTATTATTATGGTTATGTCGTCGGCGTAGCCTACGGTAAAGTAACCTTTGTCGTTCAGTTCTTTTATGAGACTGTCTACGACCAGGTTCCATAGAAGCGGCGAAAGGACACCCCCTTGCGGGCAGCCCTTCGCCACGATGGCCCTTGTGGTGTCGTTTACGGTTACTTGTACCGCCCTCTGTTTGAGCATGTTGGTGATCCAGCCGCTCAGGGGTGGGTCTATATTGTGTCTGTGTAGGGCCGTGCTTATGCTTTTGAAGGTGGTTTTATCAAAGGCGCCCTCAATGTCAATGAAGGCGGCCAGTGCTGAGCATTTGTGATCCACCGCACATTCAATTTTGGATACCACGCTGTGCAGTGCGGATTCCGTTGATTTGCCTGTGGAGTACGCGTGCTGTTGTTTGTGGAGTGGCTTTGCCCGTAGAGGCCCGTCTCGGATGTGTCGATCACAGAGCCTCTCTAGGGTCTTTAGTAGAAAGGATGTGAGGCTTATGGGTCTGTACGCCTTGGGTTGTGTGTAGTCGGCTTTACCCGGTTTTGGTATAAAGATAACTTTCACTTCGCGCCAGGCTTGGGGTATGTATCTAAGTGCTATGCAGGCCCGATAGATTTCTACCAGGCATGGTGTTATATGGTCAACCCCCCATTGTAGCAGGGCTGGGAAAATGCCATCTAGTCCTGCGGACTTATAAGGCTGGAAGGTGTTGATAGCCCACTTTACTCGGTCTTCTGTTACTAGACTGTGGGCACTGGACCAGTCCCGCTCCGTTGGGGTCCAATCGGGCACAGCTTCCCAGGTCCTGTCCTCTAGGACTTTGCAGTCTGGGAAGTGTGTCTCGAGTAGTACCTTGCTGGTTTCATGGTCCGTTAGTGTGTATGTATTGTCAGATTTTTTCAGCGCGCCAAGAGTTCGGTCCTGATCTGTTGATAGGATTTTCCTTACTCTTGCGGCTTCATTATTGGTCTCGATGGATTCACAGAATTTCCGCCATGCTGTCCTTCTGGCAGTTCTGATTTGCTTTTTGTATGTGTATTGAGTCTCTTTGTATAGCTCCCAGTCTTCCGGGAGTCTGGTGTTTTTGGCTCTGTTGAATTGCTTCCGTAGTGTATTTCTGAGTTTACCAAGTTCGGCGTTCCACCAGGGATTTCTCTCACTGTTGGTTCGTGGTGCCCTCAGCTTGCAGCATGCATGGTATGCTTCGGTTAGGTATTCCGATAGCTTTGTTACAGTGTATTCGAGTTGTCCGGATTCTCTTACGTTTGTTTGTGTTAGGTGCCTAGCTAGCATTGCGGCTAGGAGGCGCTTGTACCCGGGCACATCGGTGCGCCGCGGGTTACGTCGCGGTTCAGGTTTCCTTGTATTAGTAGTTAGTGTGAAACGGATCCTTCTATGGTCTGAGCAAGAAGGTTCGTTTGATACGTGCCAATTTGTGATAAGATTTGTCGCGTTTGTCGCGTTGTTACGTTGAATTTTTAGAGATGTTTTTCCAGATATGACACCAGATTTTATGTAATCACGTCTTGTTTGTCGGTAACAATCTAGTAGTTTCCCTTTTGCAGAAATCTTTTGAAGTGGGTTGAACGACGTAAATGGTGTGAAATATACTGCTGAGCTTTCTTTTTTAAAGACTTGGTTTATTTCAAAGGCGAGTTGGTAAAATCTTGAGCTAGTGACTCGTTTTTCTGGGTTATCTTTTAACTCATTTGATATTATTATACTGCAAAGTTTCCTTCTCGCAGCATTATTCAATAACCCACTTTCGTGAAAGCGTAGAAGGCCCTTCCCTTCGTTACATGTACTCAGAATTCCGTAAAGTTCCTGAAAACATAATTGATTCACAGTCAAGAAAAATGTATAGGTACCTACCTAGGTCATTCTAAGCCTAGGAACCCAAATCTGGAACCTTTTTTTAAATAATGTGGTAGATATACTTAAATATGTACTACAAATATATTAGGCATAGGTAATTAATCTGGTTTAAATAGATCTGAATTGCTCCTCAAAACTGTCCCGCTACCTCTCCCCCCCCCCAAAATACACAACAACAAAAAATAACTCACACATGTATTAGTAGTTTCTTCAATTTCCATGGTGGATTCAGGTAAGGAAAATAAGGTGGAATCGGTTAGAATTGGCAGTTCTTCAATATTAAATGTGTGGGATGTAGATGCCATGTTGTCCCTAGTATGAGTTTCCTGCAGAAAAAATTCAATTGAAAAACAAAAAAAATTACTTAAGATTAGGCCGTATTGTTGTATTCCATTTGTAAAAGAAAGATTATTTTATATGTACCTACATTGATAGGTACCTATATAATGTGTGTAAGCTGGTAGGGATCATGAAGTTACTTAAAAGTAACACAATAGGAAGGATAATTAAATTAATTAATTAGGTATAATAGGCACTTACTGAGTGCGCATCTAACATAATATCCTTTAATAATTTTAACTGTGCTATTAATTTGGCCCTGTGTCCTATTACTGGTATAAGCTCCTTTATATCTTCCTCCGATAGCATTTGAAGTGTTTCGCCATCAATTGCATGTTCTGGTGTAAGAAAGGTGAGAAATTATTAACAAGTCTTGTCGCAAACTAAGACACATGGAACATGACCAAAATTTACGAATATTTTGCCTATCACTCTTATTAAGAGTAGTAGTAGATAGTAAGTGCCTAGGTTATAAGTACCTATATAATTAGCTTCGACCATCTTTTAGATATCTCAAGACTGACAGTTATCACCTCAAAATCTGATAAAATGTAGTAACTACCTACATAAACTATCTTGATCTAAGTATGTAACGGTAGGTACCTACAGAAAATATTATAATACCCATGATATTTTTTTTATTCCATCATTTTAGTTTTTATTGACAACTGGCATGAATATAATTAAGTACCTACTTACATCAAAAATCTACATGTACCTATTATGGACCAGGGGGTATCAACTTTGTATTGGTCAATGTAGAACAAGTAGCTAGGGCAGAAATACTACATTGCAGAAACAGAATATAACCGTCAGGCTTGAAGTATATAAGTAGACACTTACGAAATCATTGTTAATTATATTTAAATTGGATAAAAATATTGCACATACCTGCAAACTTCTGGACATACATTTCGAGACCCCATGACTTTAGGTAATCGGCCATGGGATCCACTGCCTTCTCCATGCCAGGTAGTTCTCGCCCTCGTCTTCTTAAATCACTTAATAGTTTTACGTATACTACCATGCGCTACGACGAATATAATTTTTATTAATTATAGAACAATTACAACAAAGTCAACTAAAACAGCGCGCGCGACGGCAGCTAACGAACAAGACCGAACACGTTTTTTTGGATTGAGTTTCGCGAATCGCTACCCGGTGGCGGAGGAGCGCGGGGCAAGAGACGAGGGAAGCGAGCGTTTAGTTATTACCGAGCTTGTTTTTGTTATTTATGGACATTATTTAATAAACAATTTCTAAACAGTTTTGTAATGAGATGCCGAATTTTATTTAGACTTATCATGTATTTGATGCTGTTACATGTAGCTTTAAATATTAATAATTAGTAGCCAAAAAAAAATGCTACCGATAAACATAATAAAAAAAAAAAGATTTAACAAACACATTGAACTATTTTTAGACATTCGATTGGTAAAAAAATAATAAACATACGACTTAATAATAGCTATATAGTTTGCTTAACAGTAATCAAACATTTTATCCGTGTAGCTAAACGAGTTTAGCTGAAATAATTTAGTAAGCATTAGTTCACATTTTAACTAACAGCAATTGAACTCTGAATAGCATAACTAGTTTGGGATGTGCAGCAAAATCAGTTCAGCTATTTTAGCAAAACTTTGGTTTCTACTAAATAATATTTGTCAATTTTTGAAATAGCTGAACTAGTTCAGCTATTTATTTCTTTCAGTGTACCGTGCCGCCGGCCGTTAGCTTTTAATGTTGTGCTGTACTGCTGGGACACAGGCTTCCTCTCCGTGAGAGGTAGTGGGTTATAATCCACCACACAGACCCAGTTGTGGTTGGTAGGGATGTTAGATGTCTACGCTTTGGAGTACTGCACCTATCTTTTTGCGTTTACAAGAAGTTTTCTTCATGTCGAGTTACGTATTCCGATCCGTCTGAGATCGTCATTTGTCACTGAGAAGTTAATTTATAGTTTTTGGAATTGCATTTTATACACATGGTAATTTAAAGGGGCCTGTGGCTAAATAATAACAGCCGCACAGGTCGATCGATCAGGTTAAGCTACGCTTACCGCGGTTGGTCTGTGGATGGGTGACCATCTCTACATACCGAGACCCCTCCGTGCCTCGGAAAGCACGCTAAGCCGTTGGTCCCGGCTGTCATTCGTGGATCTTTGACAGTCGTTACGGGTAGTCAGGAGCCCGAAAGTCTGACAACCAGTCTTACCAAGGGGTATTGTGTTACCCAGTTACTGGGTTGTGGAGGTCAGATAGGCAATCGCTCCATGTAGGTGCATCCGATTAGACTGGAAGCCGACCCCAACATAGTTGGAAAAAGGCTAGGCAGATGATGATGACACATAGTAATTTAAAATAGGCAAGTACTTTCATGTTTTTTTAACAGCTCTATTTTAGGCTGGGGTCTATTTGACAACACGCCGATCGCGACCGACGACGTGTATCCGTAGCCGTCCGTCACCGACGACGGTCAAATGTTGTGTTCGTAAATACACGGGCGCGCTCGCGGGTGGCGAGCGAGCGGATCGCCACCCGCAAGGTGCGACGGGCAACGTTGTTTTGGGAACCGGCGGCGTGTCGGTCATCCGTCGTGATGTCCCCGCATGCTGTCGGCACTGTATGACGTTTAAAGTGACCTTAGATCTCATCCGATCTGATTTCCACAAAAGACAACGATTCCCGAAGTGCATACTTGTCTTTGAAAAGCTGTACGTAAGATTAAGAGTATACCAACCTGCACTCCGGTTCTTCCCTGCAGGCGTGCGCAAGAGTGTGACAGGCAGGTAGAGGGGAGCCAACGGCCGGGCGCTGCGCACACGACGGATGGAGACGCTCCTGGGCGTTCATGCATGAATCCTCGCGGTTGTCGGTTTTCCTGGAGTGATGAGTCAGATTAATAAAGGTATTCCGGTGATAGAGTTTTTGGAGAAGATGATAATGACCTGAGTGAAAAGGATGATGATGACAAAAGTAATTCTACGAGTATTAAAATTGATCACAGAAATTGAGATCCGACAGAATCATGAGAAAAATGTATTGATGGAAATAGCCAATACAAAAGTATTAAATAGAGATGGATTAGAAAAATTTTGATAAATTCTACATAACTACAATACTCTCATTAGTTTGGAAATTCTCTTTTAATTGAAAAAAACGACACAAAAAATTGTTGTTAAAATTTTTGAAAACTAAATCTATTGAACATATATACGTGTTAATGTCTATATAGATTTTTAGTATAAAATCCAAACAAAACTCACTTGCAAAGACAGAAAGCGATCTCCGTATTCCAATGCACGCCCGTCTTTCTATAGAACCCCCTCAGCGCCGCCATGCAACCTTCCCTGTCACAGTCGGTGGTATGGCACTTCTGGAGCACCGGAGTCAGTGATGTCACGCACTCGCTGTCCTTGATGCAAGCGTCCAGGGCTACGTGGCACGTCGACTGCAGGGCCACCTTCTCATCACCTGATTTACCGTTCTCTTTGCCAATCCTCTCTGTTGGTTGTTGTCATGTGTTAGTTGATGTGGTGTCAGATATGTTGGTAGATGTTGTTGGTGTTGAACATGATTTGAGATTAGAAGGTACAAAGTTATCCCGGGAGGTAGGTTGTTAGGATATATATTAGATGATTTAGATAAAGAAGGTATTTATTCTGAAATGGTTGTACAGTTAGATCGAAAAGTAAAGATATTTATTAAACTAGGCAATCGATATCCTTTCACCTAAAATATCCCAATAATTCCTGAAACTAGAATACTTAATTACTTTGTGAATCAACTTTTGCTCCTAAAGAGACTAAAAACAAAGTGTTTAGGGTTTTGCAACTTTATCTGAATAGGATTTCGGGTTAATTTGGAAAGTTTATTGCTTTTTGATGAACGTTAATATTTTGTACGAAATGCCAATCAATTTTAGAAACATATCGTTCATTACCATCGTTATTAGTTCGCGTTATAAGCCGGATTTATTATTCTCGCTATTATAGTTTGTGCTCCAATTATTTTACAAATATATTAGATTATTTAATTTACATAGAATTACTTGAAATTAGTTTTAGTTAAACCAAAATCACGCAATTAACTATTTCAGGAATTTCTCTACCTAAAAACCTATATAATGAAACGTTTAAAGTAAATAGTGCTTCAAATACGCAGCTCATCAAAACGATATATTTAGTGTTAAATAAATAAATAGATAGTAAAAAATAAACAAATTAATAAATTATTATTAATATAACAGAAAATAACAAAATCGTCATATCTGAGTGTGAATAATATGCTCATGCTTATATAAATATAATTTACACGTTGTGGATAAAAATTCATAGTAATAATATGGAACATATATGTGTGAGAGATCGACAAAAAAATTACGTGTCGTGAATAAAACACGATGAGTTGCCAATGAAATCGATAATCTGTATGAAAATCGTACGTTAAATACAAGCGGTAATCTCAATAAATCGGACATGCTTTCAAATTACGGAACTCGTTGTGAGGCAAAAACTCCATGAGGTATCTGTGCCGGTTTAAAGTTAAATATGAATAGAATATTTAATGGATACATGCATAGTGGATCACCGTGTACGACTATAGATAAATAACAGTTCTTTCCCGAATATATCCGAGCTACACCCAATGAGAACAGTAATATCGGTGGAAGATGAATCTTGAGCGTAATTTGCAAAGCTTCGCGGAGATTTTCGTATCTAAGCGCCTTCGCTAAATCGCTCCTTTACAAACTAAATTCTCTACAATTTTTCGGATCAGGATAGGAAGCACACGAGGGCTCTAAAGCTCTATATCCCTTCTAGTCATTATCTCTACGCAAAGCTTTACTTTGTGTCCTGTTAGATAAACTATCGTTTACTATATAATTGGTGGAGGATCTAAACTAAAGTGCTCGGATTACGGGGGACGAAATAATAAAGGGGTAAGAGAGCACTCAGAAGTTACATGTAGGTGCTAAAGAAATGAATCAGATCACCCATGTCTCGATGGTCTCCTAAAACCGTCTAGTTTTGTACAGTTTTGAAGCTCGAAGTGATGTGACTTACGATATCTATGGTTAGTTGTACTGTCTGTTATAAATATGTGTTTCTTTTCATTTGTACCACCTATAGGTTTGGTTACGTCAACTAATCTTTTTATACCTCTTTTTAAAACTATGAATTGTTGATAACTAATATAAGTATCAGACAGAATATGTGAGTTACCGTAAACAGGAAAAAGATTAGTCAACGCATTGAGAATACCAACGCCATACGTACGGTTTTCATCAATGTATCCTGGTCCATAGACAGTCTTGGTCGCGTACAGGGGGTCCTCGCTCCCCCCCGGCTCATGGTTCCAGCGGTGGTAATGATGCCCGTGCGGGTTGTAGTGCGGGCTCGCATAACGGTGGATGTGCGTCATAATTTTGTCCGGAGCAATCAGGTTCCCATCATGTGTTATTGACATACCGCCGATCCACGAAGTCACACCGGTCCCGTTTCGATTCGCGATCCTTCCGTCCGACATCAGCTTTACTGGAATGTCATCCATCGAATCGCTTAGCTGTGGCAAGCTCGACGATCGAGCCATAGCGCGACGGGACTCCGAAATCAGAACATCAGAGGCGATCGCGCCGGTCGATCGACGGACATCGATATTAAAAAAACTGACCCTACTGACGGTAAATATAAAAATGACAATCCAATACAATAAACAACGATATTCGAAAAAGATACGACATTAAACGGGCAAAAATTAAAATTTTAACGATTTAGAAAATGTCCCGGTTAAGGAATGAGATTAGCAAAGCCTCCCCGGTTGGCAGTCCCGCACGAACTATTTATCAAAGCCAGTCTATGCCGCGCAGTAACCATAGAGATCGTAGAAAAATAGGAGATGCAGAAAGAAAACATGCAGACATGCCCATTGCAAGAGATGCCAAAACAGACTTTCAGTATGTGTTATAATATCTCACGAATGAAAGTCTAAAATGGCGTTAAAAGGAAAAGGAGAGCAACAATCTAAAAAGCATGCAGACATAAAGTAGGAGCGGATGTTCGTTAAATATTTATTAAAATCGTTATGGAGACTTAAGCTAACTCCGCAGTCACTATGTAGCTAATTGAAATTCTATTCAAAACCTTATTATTAAAATTGGGTCAGCCTTCACTAAGTTGAAATTTTCAGGAAAATTCTAGAGTTTCAAATTATTAAGCCGTGTCTTTTTAAAAAAGAAAGCTGAGACGTTCATTAGAATCTTTCTAAACTGTGAGGTTCCGTGTAAAACTTTATAAAACTGCTAGAAATATAATTCAAAGGATTAAAATTTTTGCTAGTGTGTATCGGGAGCATTTTTTTTTTGGTAGATGTTGAGGTTGGCACGTGTGGCCACGCTCCTACCTTACGAAGCGTAGTGCGAAGCGTGCAGTGCGAGAGGCGACGGAATCCGACAGACACATAGAAAGAGAGAAGATGAAGAGAGGGTGCGGCGGCGGCTCACCATGGCGGGGCCGAGGGGGGCGCGGGGAGAGGAGGGCGGCGCGCAGGAGGCTGGCGGCAGCGGCACGGGTCATCAGCCGCGTGCCGTTCTCGGTGAGTAGCAGGATGGTACCATCAGGAGCAGCGTAGCGAGTGAGCGCAGGCGTGCGCGCAGTCGGCCGGCGGGGCGCTTCGAACAGCGCCCGAACCGACGGCGGGCAATCGCCCCACGCCGCCGCTGCCCCACAACACGTTACCAACAAACACTACCACTACCACCTCTGCTCGCTCACCCACCGCACTACGAACACCCTCAAGGGAGTTCGCTCCCTTGAGAGTACTCAAGAAACCAGGTAGACGTGACTAGGGTTGTGTGTGCCGCCCCGAAAGACGATACTGTCAAAAGACTGGTCATCGAAGTCCGAAGGTGTTGGAAGCCAAGAGTTAAGGTAACTGCGGGCATTTGTACGGTGTGTAGTCAGGAGTACACTAAAAACAAGCTAGTGTTCAGTGAAACATAAAGTTGAAACAGCCTTGTGTGGTAAAGTAGTGATCTAAGTCAATCCTAAGGCCTATGCATCTAAGTTGTGTTGAAATAAAATAGGCACGTATAACAAAGTAATAGAAAACGAAATCAAATACGTAAAACAACTAAGTTAACACGTTGACGGCTATTTGAAAGTGAGTCTAGTACCCCTTCAGAAGCATTTTATAGTGTAGTGTTATGGTTTTGTAGTTATTTATGTATTGTTTTATGCTGTACGCTTTGTAAACCCGTGTCGCATGATTAGAAAACATTATTTTTTTTAGTATAATTGCTTAAATTAATATAATATCTATAGAACTTATAATGATGTTGATGGTGTCCTGCAAGGTTAGATCTTAGGACCAGTGTTTATACATACATACATCTAGATAGATTTTGATAAGTGTCACTTATATTACGCGTGTACCTATGCGTTGCCATATTACACACTTAAAGCTATTGCAAGTTAGTTTCATATTAGTAAGTTCGCGAGTTCTGAGTGAAAACATTTTACAAAAAATCTTAATATAGAATTTATCATGCAAATTGCCACCACCATGTGTTAATATTTACATAAACATTTATGAAAATATACGGGATGGCTTTATTAACCACAGCCACACCTCGGACACTCCATATAATGCTCGCAAAATAATTACCTATTACTACTACATAACCAAATGACGTTTGTACACGTGCAAATGTGTGCGTGAACGTGCGTGGGTTGAACGTCGTGCCTAGCGTAAACAAAAAATGGCCTAGAAAGTGCAGCGATTTGCGTCGGGCGAACCGAACGACGACGGCGCTCTGTCCGAACATTATTATGAAGTTTAGTGACCTTGTATGAGCGGCGTTCAATTATAATCGTTATTATGTAAGAGATTTAGGATTTATTCAATCAATAATGACAAAATAAGGTACCTAACTAAATATTGCTTACAATAACTAATTTCCTGTAACTGACTTATCTCTAAATAATCGGTTATTAAATCGCATGGTATTAAAATGCGAAATCTTAGGTACAAACAGTTTATGTAAATACAAATTCGGAAAAGCATCACAATATCCAACCATTGCGGCATCGTGATTAAAATTCAAATAAAATTTTAAATCGCAAAACTGTGTGTTCGTGCTAGGAGTACAGTGCTGCGGTTCTACGCGAGCGCCTTGGTTAAAGAGTCGGCGACGAATACCTCGAAGCGCGAGGTGAGGTGCGGTATCTGATATGAGCGCGGGGAAGAGAGTGTCCTTTCTGAACGTAGTACTATTATGTATTCTGTGCCACAGCTTCATATCATATATGGAGAAAAACGGAATTAATATTGCAACCACAACAATACTTTATATCACCAAACAACACAGACTACCTCATTTTTATATTAACCGGAGACCCAACAAAATGGCGGAATAACAACGCTTGTGGGCGTCATTTTCAGATTACCTCCCACATAACAATACAGTTTGAAAGGTATTTTTCACCGAACGCCCCGACCCGGATATTTTTCCCAAGCTTGGTAGCTAGAGTAATTTGAACAGTTGTATGTTCCCACGCCTACTTACTGAAAGGTCTCATGTTAAATTTTAAACTTCGGACAAACAGACCCTCGGAGTCTTTTCATTTCGAAAAGAGGCCGTACATTTATTTTAACTCCAATGTTTTTTTAAATGATAATTTCAAGAGATGATGAAAGTTGTTTTCCTTTTAATTTCTCTTAGAAAATGTAATTGTCATTCGAATTGGTTAACGTGAAACGAAAAGTTTCAATAATTAGAACCGGAGATGAAAAAGAAGTAAGTATGAAAAGTTTTTAAATCTAAATCAAGGAAGACTGTCAGATATGCAAATATGTTTGGGGAAAATTAAAAGTAGCAATACTTAGAATGGCATTAAAAGCCAATTCATCTTCTTGATATTATTTAACGAATAGAATTCTATTTAAAACCTTATTCACGTTTAAAATGAAGGTTATACCGGTCTTTATCTTTATGAAGTGGAAGAAGCTCAAACAGACAGCACTGACAATAAAGGATTAAGGCTCTTTTTCCGTTTCCGTGTCGTTACGAGTAGGTTATCCGCCTGTTAGCAGCACCCCGTGTACATTATTTCCCGGATATTGCCCAAAAAACGACCGTTACATGGACACATATGGAACAGCGGACATAGGGCTGGCAGAGGTGCAAATAAGGTTGATATTTACTGAAATACAGTACATTGGTTCGCAATAGCAAAGTTGGCTTACATTGTCATATTGGTGTATAAGAACTGTTAAGACAATGTAATTGTGTAATAGAAAAAGAAAATTAGATAGTGCCATTAAATAAAGTAGGAGTTACATATTTAATTGCCGCAGCATCTTGCCGAGAAAGAGGTTTTTTGCCCTCATACAGGACGTTCCGTTTTTATTTTTATTTTACTTTTGTTTAATTTTTTATGTTTTTAAGAGTGTGTTTAGTTTCCTTTGTGATATTCCTGTGTGAGTTCCAATAAAATAATGTTTCATTCTTTCTATCTGTATATATTCTAATTCAAACAATTAATAAGGGAAGTGTATTCAGTCGAAAAGTCTTTCTAGTAGTTGCGTTTATCATCCTAATGATGTTTTAATTGTTACTCTTTGGTTTCATGTTTGACTTTAGGTATAGATATACCTACTAATGTCAATTTTAAACACTTGGCAATTTAAAATGACCCCCTGCAACATATTTTAGCCTAATCTTGCTATATGTCATTACAATATCTCTTGAGTGGTCTATGAGAACACCATCCCAGAATCCCTTTCACCACCGTTAACCTTATTCCTAACTAAAGTTATCCGTTAGCCGACAGAGCTGGCAAGTTCATTATCATTGCAATTAAACTGTCAAGTACACGTTACTTGTCAACGTGAAGCAGCGTTGCGTTCGTAACTAGGGTTAGCTGGAATCCTAGAAATCACCCAATGGTGCATTGATATTGAAAATTATGGAAGGTTATTGGAATTTACTGTGCATTTCTTGGTAAGTGTTACTTATTGTTCACGAAATTACATAAGGCAACTATCCATGGTCTAACTAAAAATCAAAGCATTTATTTCAATTAACCCTTCGTATATATATGGAACGTAAATCGACGCGAGACACAATGGCTTTTGAATAAAACGGTTAAACCATTTACAGGCACTTTTTAATATAGTTAGTGGGTACCGTACTGCACTCCTAGATACGAGTAGGTTACAAAATAACTTATGTTTAGGAGTAGTCCAGTAGTTTCAATGTAAGTTGAACGGCCAGCCCTAATATCCACCCAATTCCGAATGACGATCATAGTGCGTCAAATATCATAGTTTCGCAGGGAACAATCCTCGGCCCTCAGTTGTTTCAAACTTTCAAACTGTTGAAACTGTTTGCCTCTGGTCCAACAAAATGATCCGTGTTTTTGTTCAACGCCAGTTTCACTGCTTTATATATTTTATAGTTTGTTTACTTTGATTCTACAGAATTTGTTTTATTATTTGGGTCATCTGGGATGGAATTTCAATATTGGTCGTAGTTGATAATTGAGTTTAAAGAGTGATTGCTTTTTATTAATTTATTTTTGACACTGTATATTATTATGGGTAGTATTTAAACGCAAATCAAAAAATATCCTTTTTCTATGCAATAAGATTCCGAATTCCCATCAAAATTACTGATTGCACAGCAAAATATTCAACTCAAAATATCACTAAACACACTACAATTTATTTTCGCAGCGTACAGCGATTTTTACGTCAGGTCGACGGAGCCCCGCTGCGCGGGGCTCCTATTTCTGTCTGCAGGGTTTAAAGGAACCTAGCCAAACCGAACCTCGGGGTGCCCCTGACGTCGTTTAGTATTATGCGAATTAAATTAAAATTTGAAATAAAATATGGAAAATTTGCTGTGCAGTCAGTATTTATGTTATGTATGTAGTATTTTTGTACAAAAATAATTTTAACTGTATTGCATTATGAGGAAAAAAGTAATGTCATATTGATGTATAATTTCGAATTATAATAATAATAATAATAAAAGTTTATTTAGAACAAGTTTCAGGACACAAAATTTACATAAGGAAACGAAGATAGCTACAAAAGTTAAAACTGTGGCGCAGCTATCAACGCCCAGGTCAAAAAACATTTGTTCCAGACTAGATTTATCTGCAGTTTGAGTTTTGTTAAACATTTAGTTTATTTGTAGTGAAGTAAGTTATTTGATGTAAAAAAGAATATAAATGATGAGTATGTATTGATAGGCGATTATTTATTTGATATGCAATTTATAATATCCCTATTATTATTATTTATTTATCTCAGAGAATCTCCATATAAGTTACATATCACAAAGGCATAAAATGTTTGTATGTTAGTAATAAAATTGTACCTAAAATTATTTTAATATTGTTAGCAATTTAGCACCTAACTGATTGCAATGATGGCTGTACTTATCCAATGATTTTGGAAGGGACAGTCAAAACAACAGCAATAGTACTTAGGATGCTGTGGCTGCTGCTTCGTAGACGGTGCAGCAAGGAGTTTGCTTCCTTGTATAGTTCCGAAATTTGTGAGTTGAGTTTCAGCTTAAAATGATCAACATCAGCAAGGCATTTGACAAAATTAACAATGGAAAGTTGACGAAGATAAATGCTCCAAACTGTAGAAAAATAAAATTAAGACATAACACTTATGTAGCCCAATAACGAAGAGGGGCTCGTGGCTAATTGTAAGTAATAATAGTAGCACGGGTCGATCGAAGATTAAGTTACGCTTGGCGCCGTTGGTTCGTGGATAGGTGACCGTTCAATAGAAAGAAAGAAAATACATTTATTTAGCACATACTAAAAGACACACCAGAGACATATATCAGATACAATCAAATCAAATAAAAATAAAAAAGCGTAAAGTCAGATGTAAGAAATTAGCAGGAAAGTGTGCCTCATGGCTGCGCCAAAAAGGCCCAATTCAGCAATACCTATCAAGACCTCTCCGTGCCTCGGAAAGCACGTTAAGCCTGCCCCGGTTGTTATTCGTAGATCTTTAACAACCGTTTCGGGTGACAGAAACTCAATAATCTGACCACCTGTCTTATCAAGGAGTATCATGCATAGACAAGCACGATACTCCTTGATAAGACTCGTGTTCCCAGTTACTGGGTGTAACTGTAGATACACCTATTATCTGGATTGTGGAGGTAAGATAGGCAGTCGCTCCATGTAAACTACAGCTGCATTCGGTTAGACTGAAAACCAACCCCAACATAAGTAATTGGAAATACTAGGCAGATTGATTTTGAGTCATGTAGCCCAATAACCTAAAACAAACTCCAAATCTAATTATATTTTAATGATCTACCTAGATTGTAGTCCAAAGTATTAAAAAAGCCGGCCAAGTGCGAGTCGGACTCGCGCACCGAGGGTTCCGTACAAATTTGTAAAATTTACGGTTTTCAGAGTTTTTCCTTTACTTGTACTACATGACATTGCTTCTTGCCAAATTTCATGATTCTAGGGCAACGGAAAGTACCTTATAAATTTTGATCCCCTTGAGAGTGTCGAAATATACGTTTTTTGCGGCATAAACGGCCTTAATATTTTTTTACGTTACCGTTTAAGTTTGATTTTTTCACAGCTTCAAGTGACTATAGACCTGAGTATATGGTTTTAATTTCAACTCGATACCTCCACGCGTTCCCGAGATAAAGGGTCTTGACAGACAGACAGACAGATGGACAACAAAGTGATTCTATAAGGCTCCCGTTTTTTCCTTTTGAGGCACGGAACCCTAAAAACACAATATTCATCACTTATCCATCGATAACGTAAAAAACTGTCAAATTTATTGTCACGTTAAGTCCTTATCAGCCGCCATTACGGTACATTGTGAGCGACAAATACTAAATTATTACGCTTCCAAATATTATTTGTAGGTACCTGATTTCGGTATGACAGGGACGTATAACGTACTTTAGGTTTATTTGCCTCCGTAATTTGAGTGTCAGTTGAGGGTTACTATAAGTGAACGGTCGGCATTTTGGTGATATAATTTTGTTTTGAGGAGTATTTCTGGGCGTCTTTTGCGTATATTTCAGGTATATACAGAGTCAAATTTAACTAACAGAACTCCGCAGACATGTCTGGTATTTGGTATCGATATTTAAACATGTTAAACAAAAAAAAAAGGATTATTGTGTAAACTTCACATACGTGATGGATCTAAACAAGATAAAAAAAACTGACATCAACAAAAGATTTGATGACTTTTATTCGGGTCAATGACCGCAGGTCTTGTGGTTACTAGGAGTACCTACTTCATAGATCCGAAAAAAGTCATCAAATCTTTTAGTTTACCTAGCCAATTTATTTTAACCCTGTATACAATATTTCTGAAGGATATTAGACCTATCCTAATAACCTATAGTAGTCGATTTAGTCAAATATTTTAATATACAACTTAAAATGGTCTGTTGTGCAAAACTCCAATTCAGTATTGACTGAACCAAAGGAAAAACTGAAAACAACGTTACAGAACTTAAAGTTAATCATCATATATTTAATTGCCATCATCATCATAATGACCCGCGGGGTAATTGCGTAACACACCAACCGTATTTCGACAGTTCAACAACATTCATTGCGTTATTTAGCTTGCTGAGCAGTCAAATTTTTCGAACATATGAAGCCATGGATTAGCAATATCTTTCAATACCATTCAGATTGTGTTTGATCGTGAGTTACGCTATTAGGGTGCCGACGGGTTTGTGCGGGATATGGAAGCGTCGATTATGAAAATAACTAAACAAAAGTATGGCAAATCCGGGCCCCCTTACATTACAACAACCACAGCCAAAATCAAGCAAAACTTAAACAGTAATCCACAATCACTATTAAAGTAAAATAAGGAAACTGGGAAACTCCCTGTCAAAGGCAAAAGAAATCTTCAAAAGCTTTACTTTAGGGCGAGACCTCAAAGTGGTTGGGACAAAGGGCGATGAATAGGCCCCTTTGTTTCCAAATTGTGGGGGCCCTTGACTTCTCCGAAATTAATATTCGATTGAAGTTATTGGTCCTTCGCGCCGCACACTTATGTCACGCACGCGGCGCGAAAGCTGGTGACGTGGGACGTGTCATTTAGTATTTTCTTGGGAGAATTATGGTAGTTCTCTGTTTGCGGTTGTTTGAGCGTGTTGTTATTCGGTAATATCAAATCGGATATTAATTACATAGATATTAATTACTACCTTTCTCAAGGTATGTTTATTCTCTTGAGTTCTTGTTTACTCTCATTTAGCAATGGCTCTCCTTTTATTTAGATAATCATCTACCGTCTAGTCCTGCAAAATAAAAGGTTTGCAAAGCGGATTCTGTAATACGAGTATTTTACTATGTTTTTTCGTAGCATAAACTGCGGCGCAATTGCGTAACACATTATCAATCGGAATCGATTTCAGTTTGACAGTTCAACAACATTCATTGCGTTATTACGTGTTGAGCAGACAAATTTTTCGAACTTATGAAGCAATGGATTAACAATTTGCTTCAAAATGATTCAGATTCCGACTGATAGTGTGTTACGCAACTAGGGTGCTGGCCGAGAATCCGTGAAACGGATGAAATAATCTGTAAGAATGCATTAGTCAGTATATCAGTGTTGTGCCATTAGCAGGTGTCCGTCACTCACTCAAGGCCACGCGTTATATGCCTACCGCTTCGCATACCGCCGTCGGTACAATTGACAGAGGGCTGACTGCCGCACGCCTGCCTGAGTGCGCACGTCACGGTTACCGCGCGGAGTATCAAAATGCCGAAACCACGTAATTATGATTTATTCCGGATTGTGCAGTGGATGGGTGTCAAAGTAAAAAAAAAAACAAATGAAAAGAATCATGGCCACGCTCCTAACATGCTTGGACTAGAAAAAATTAACAAAACGTCCCTTGATGAAACATACGTTGTTTCATTTGTCTATATAGATGTAACTAAGTACTGCCTTTAATATATTTTTAAAAGATGGGAGAGTCAAGTAATTAAGAAATATGTTTTTGAGGTTAGGTGGTATATCGTTAATCTGTGGCTTTTTGAATTGAGAGGGTTTTCACATAATTATAAACTTGGCAACCAGGCCATTAAAAAAAAGAAAAAAAAAGACGTTTCCACCTGTTTTTTTTTACATACTAGGTATGTTACAAATTATGTTGAATGCAACTCATAGACTTATCTAAGACTGTGCGTGTCCAGGATCGGCAGTAATCGTGGTCTTCTACTAACGGTGCCTAATAGAATACCTATGTTATATTACGGTGCATATTAGTGCATATACTTATGCATATTAGTACCAAGCAGCACCTTCAGTTGTTTGCAGCTGCAGACTATTTTTTTTCAGATTTCATTTCGATTAAAAATAAAATTGTAGCCGACGTACATAGGGTTCGGGCCTCTGAATGAAAGTAGGTACTTGGTATTTTCAATTACTACTTTAATTACACCAAAAAGAAACACGTTTATAGGAACATAAAACAAGAAAGAATATTAGAGATCTAAGATGGCCGGCACTTAACGAGTGCGGCTTGAGACACGTCGCGTCACCACAGAACATAAATACCTTAAAGGCGCATCACACACGGGTCGAGATGGTACTTCCCCGCGAGAGGCGCTTACTTTACTTAACATTGGCGCTAGAAGCGGGGCGCGCGGAAAAATACTGGCGCGTGATTGGTCACCAAACACAGTGATGCCAACCTTTTTAATGCTCCCGCGATCATCAGATTGGATGTTACCATAGACGTAATTATATTACGTCCATGGGATGTTACTAACAGTGCGGCCAATATCATCGTTAGCTTTATGATCGTGGGGTTGCCGCGCTACAAAATCGATTTAGATCTATGGACTTGTAAGCAAATTACAGATGCGTTCAAAATCAATATTTTATACTGCGTTCTGATAAAGCAAAGTTATATTTATAATGTATAAAATATCTATACTTCCCCAGCTTTTAAAAATAAACTGATGATATCTATTAGTTACATTAACAATGTACTACATTTTGGTGAGAGTCTGATCTTGGGACGAATTTATGTTTTTTCTTAGTTCAAAATGACCATGATCCTTTGTCTTTTTTTTCATTGCCGAGAGACGAACAAAGGTAAGTTATGTAGTATTTTAAATCTTTTGTTTTTCGAATTCCCTTTTGTCGTTCCTTCACAATTTATCACCAATAGGTAGGTAGGTCTATGATAATCGTTGTAAATTAAGGAATTCAGATATTATAAAAGTTTTGTTTTTTATAAATTAATAGTTAGGTACCTACCTATTGTCAGAAAATAAGTAGGTCATACCTAACTGCGTCGTCGTGATTTGATATGTGGACCTGCATGTATTAGATACATGCAGGTACAACCCTAGCACATTCGCTCGATGACGCGCTCGCACGTGGGTCGCGCGGCGGGCAATACAATCTCAACTCTCTGTGTGCATACTTATGGTACATTTCTTCTCGCTGCAAACAGCTGGTATTATTATTAAGATTTTGTAGGCTATTATAGCGTAGGTATTTTCGTTTTTGTATTGGAGTGATGTATCTGTTACGAAGTAACTATTTAGTAATCTGTGCCATTAGGTAGTATATGCAGGAAAGAACGGAGGCGTTCACTCATTCATTCACTAAAAAGGAAAAACTTCGCAAGCAATGAGACATTGCTACTGAAGGCTGCGGGCAGACAACTAAGTACGTCGCGGCGTCGCTTGCTCCCGGCTCTCTGCAGTGCGATTCTGTAACCATCTCACCGTGAAAACTTAGGTGAAGTGAGCGTGGAGTGAGCTGTCAGTGTCATCCTGATGCTAGCGATTGATACTCTTGACAGCTCACTCTAAGCTCTCTTCACCTAACTTTTCACGGTGAGATTTTTCCAGAAAAGTCAAAGTCAAAGTCAAATCATTTATTTCAAATAGGCACTTATAAGGCACTTTTGAACGTCAAAATTTAAAATGAAAAAATAGAATTGATTCTAGTCGCCCATTCCAAAATGTAGTTTTCGTGTGGAGAAGAATGGGCAAGAAACTCCACCGTTACTCTTTTAAAATGTTTTACAAGTTTTTGTATACATTGTTTATATAATTATATGTGAAGACGATGCACCTAAAATAAAATTTAGTCTACCAAAAATGGTAAAAGAATTAAAAATATAACAGACTGGTAAATCAATTATGTGATAGATACATGGTGTCCACATATTTACAAAGATTGAAAAATTTTACTAGTATTTTAAAAAGTGTGTGAGTTACATTTGTCAAAGAATGTAAAAAACAATGTAAAAAAAAAAAAAAAATGTGTATGTATAAATTAAATTAGCAACCAGTTTGATTTTGTCTAGACTCTAGATTGTCCTATGGAGCAGGACCAGCATGTTTCCAAACATTGTTATCTTGGATATAATCCTCCAATTTGTAATATCCTTGTTTACAAAGTGTACTTTTTATATGAGTTTTAAATTTTCTTTCATTTAATTGTAATATATCAAAAGGTATTTTGTTGTAGCATTTAACACAGTACCCCATAAAAGATGTTTGCACTTTAGATAACCTGAAAAAAGGTTGATCTAATTTATCTTTATTTCTAGTATTAAAATTATGTCTATCACTTATTTTATTAAAAAGATGTTGATTTTTTCATCGATCGGATGTACATTTTGGTTGCTGAGACCAAAAGTACAAACGCAGTAAACAGGGGATTTTTTGTAAAAATGTTGCTGTTATTTTAGTATATTGCTGCTGATAATCCGTGTTGAATTTCACCGAAATATGGAGAAATTCTTCACGGATCCTCGAACAATTTGTAACATGAGGTACGAGCACAAACAAGAACACAGTTAGAAACACCATTGGTAAGCAGTTCTTCATTGAGAACATTTCAGTTCAGTAGCACATTGGCTCGGCTAATATTTGCTGCTCTATAATTGATGCGCACACTGTAAGTCTTTTGTAACTTTTAGGCTAGGAGCTAGCCCGAAATGCCATAATACGGGGAGCATTGTGAAATCGGTATTTTGGCATTTCTCGTTTTTGATACTGTTTTGCCGTAAACAAGACGACAAAAGCACGACAGATTTTGGATGGATGTTGTGGATGGGTTTAGTTGGTAAGTTTTTACAAAAATAAATAAGAAAAGCAGATCAAATATTAAGTAAAAATATCGGGGTATTACTCGAAGCGCACCAACTTTGAACAGCACCAAATGAAGCGCACCAAATCTCTGGTGTAAATGTTTATGTGTTTTTAAATGTTTTGTTTTACAAAATTATATTATTTAGGGCGGAGGTGACCTAGTGGTAACAGCTGCGGCTTACTAGCTGTAAGTCGTAGGTTCTAACCCAGACGTGCTTAACTTTGTGTAAATGATTACATCACCAATGCTCTCAAAACGGTGAAGGAAAACATCATAAGAAAACCGGCATGTCCTAGAACAAAAATTCGAAGACATGTAATTTCAGTAATTATCAACTAGAAAACTTACATCTACCTCATTTATAAGAAATTCAAATATACAACAAACAAAACACTTGCTAACAATAGAAAACGTTTACTTCCTTAACGTTTCTAAATTCGACGCTAACTCTCAAACAATACCGCCCGCCGGCTTCCGGACTATACCGGCGGCTCCCCGACTATACGCGGCAGACAAAGGAAAGGATTTCCCTGTAACTGAAATTTGTTGTGTGCAAATGTTGTTGAAGTGAATTGCTAACTGAGTGGAAACAAACTGCTATTTATTCGACCGTTTAATTTATGGGAAAACATGGTCTACGTCGTCAACCTATTTTAGGCCTTTTTTTTTGTGGATGGGAAATCATCAAATGACCCCTCCCGCTCTGGGTGGAGCAGAAGGGAGTGTCAGACTCTTACTGACTAAAACCCACCCGTGTTCCTTCCTTAGCCCTTTATGTTCCGGGGCAGCGGTAACCCTTTCGGACAATCCTGCTGCCCCGGCAAGTATATGTAGTTATACTACATTTGTTTTGTAGTAATAATCGTATTTTTTGGCATGTATTTTCTGGTGTACAATAAACTATATTTACTTAAATAAATAAATGTTTATGATACATCATTTAATGATGAATGATGCTGGAGCGAATTTGACATATTGCACATAAACCACGTTTACAGTCTGTCAGAGTCTTTGTCTGTCAGAGAATTTGACATATTGCACATAAACCACGTTTACAGTCTGTCAGAGTCATTATTTTCCTGTAAAAAATTGACACTGACAGCCCTTGAAAGCTCTTATTTTGTGTGCCTTACCTAATTTGGGTCAAATATTTTTTATTTTCTTTCTTCCAAAGACACTTTAAACTGAAGTATGGGAGCTTGGAGCTTTAATGTCAAACCCCATCAACACGATTGTCTTATAAAAACATTCACAGAATTGTAGTTCAAGGACCAAAATAAGTTCTTTGTCCAAAACTAAGAGAATAAAACCGAGTTTTTGTTCAGAACAAAACTAAGAAAACATCTTTATGACTTATACAAAAATGTATGTACAAAAACATACTCACTTTCGGGATGTTTGACGAAGTTGGATATATATTATTAACATAAACATTTTCTTACCGGATGTATTTATCTAAAGAAACGGAAGAACTGTGATCAAACAGACCAAGAATGTGTGGGTGGAATAGGCTATTGAAAATACTCTGTATTTTTAAGAAATATGTCGGTCGATACGAAATATACGAGAGTGGATCAAATAAAGGTTTCACAGCCTTTGGAGTCCTTTTTACTTAATTATTTATTTCTGAAAATAGGAATCTTGAATATTACTTTGAAAAAATATCTGAATAAAATCTCACCTTACCTGCAAATGACGATAAAACATGGTTTTATATAAATATCGTAATTTGTTCCCAAATAATTTGGCTACAATGTCAAGCTAAGATACATATATAACAAACAACCCACCCAACCTCGTAACTCAATCTGCCTAGCCTTTTTCCAACTATGGGGTCGGCTTCCAGTCTAACCGCATGCAGCTGAATACCAAAATTTTAAATGGAGGGACTGCTGAATGAGTTTCTATGTTTATAATATAGACATATAATAATAACATATACAATACGGACTGCTTATCTGACCTCCACAACCCAGTTACTGGATAACACGATACCTCTTGGTATGAACGGTTGTCAGACTTTTTGGGTTTCCGTCTACCAGACTGTCAAAGATCTACGAATGACAGCCGGGACCAATGACTATGTATTCTCTTTGGCCGGGACCAACCTCGTATATATGTACAAGAATAAAAAAAATATAGTTCCATAGTCCACTTCGAACCATTACAATTATAGTTATAGTAAAATGAAAACGATTAAATAAAATCACAAAAGTAACTTCCATTCTCTACCGTTTAATTTTTGAATTGTCAACGATAAATCAACAGGAACTTTTTATTGGTGCTCACAATTTGGGACGATTCGTTTACTTAACGGGCAGTTAGCTCTGGGATACGGTGCCACTCGCCCTCAGTGATTGTCGTACAAACGCCAGCATCAAGTCACTACAATCTGTCAAATTTCTTTAATTGATTTAAACTTTATCGCTAAAGTATAAGGTTCAAAATTGATTGGGAAAATTTGACAGTTTCGGGTAGCTTGATGTGCTGGCCTCTGTACAACTGTTTCCCTATTCTTGAGGTTACAACTGCTACTTTAGCATAATGTAGTCTATCGGCGGAATCCTATTACCTATATATCACCAGTTTTTGCATACTGGAGGTAGAAAAACCTATTTATTTCTGGTTTTAACGTCCCAATAACCTATATCAGTAGAATTTGTATGATTCTAGAAGTTATAATTTGTACTGGCTACCATCAGAAGCGATCTGTCAATAGGTTATTGGGTTCGGCTGTAAGGTGCTAAGCCTTGCTTGCTAGCCCTTTCCCAACTATGTTGAAGTCAGCTTCCTGTCTAACCGGATACAGCTGAATACTAGTATTTTACATGGAGCGACTGCCTATCTGACCTCCACAACCCACTTAATGGGCAAAACGATACCCGTTGGTAAGACTGGTTGTCAGACTTTCGGGCTTCTGGTCTTCTTTCGACTGTCAAAGATCTACAAATGACAGCTGAAACCAATGGCTAAACGTGCTTTTCGAGGCACGGAGGGGTCTTGGTATGTAAAGATGGTCACCCATCCACGGACCCACCGCGGCAAGCGTAGCTAAACCTGATCGATCGAACCGTGCGGCCGTTTCAAATACGTTCCATATTCTGTCTTTTAATTGTTGCCACTCTAAAATGTTATTATTATTACCTATTTCATTATTTAGTTCGTTGCGTGGGACTTAATTGACATTTAAAAGTCGTTTTTATAGGTAATAGTTAATACCACAAGGAGGTAGTTTATTTTTGTTAGGTAGGCAACCTTTTGATGGGATTCTGATATACTACTGTCTGCCTGTGTATTTTCAACGCTTAGGTCACCGGCGAAAATAGAATATCCAACAGCGCGTTTTTATTCAGGCATTCAAGTATTAATGAAAACGAGCAATAAAGTTGAGTGGTGGAAAATAACTAAGGCATTTCTAATAATATACTTTAAAAGCTTTAACAGATTTAGAATATTCCGGGAATTCGACAACCAGAGACTGGTTGTTTTCTTCAGGCGTTTCTACCACTGCTGCACTGACATTCAACAAATTATTTTATGCCTAAGTCCCTATTTATGGGCGATTCTATTGCCATAAGTTGGGCATAAATCCAAACCCAGGGCTGCCACTGAAAACTTCCTAATGGAAAACTTCAACATATACGGCCGACCGCACTTTAGAACCCAGGATCCTAGCCTCAGCAATCGCTTTTACAAGTCAGTAAAACTATAAACGAAAATTCAGCCGAATTAAGTCAGAATGAAATCTGATCCAGTCTAGCTAAGCTGAATATGATTAAATCCAATTGGAATCTTACGTAAAAAGTTACCTATTAACAAGAGATTCATAGACGACTTGGAGTGTAAATGTAGTACTGTTCCACAAACATCATCATTCTCCTGTCCTTATCCCAATTTATCTGTGGTCGGCGCAAAATGTCTTTTTCTCTGTTTATTTGTTTTTTGTCTGTCTGTTTGTTTGTTGTTTTTTGTCTGTTTTTTTTTTAGTCGTCATCTCGGTAATCACCCCCTTTTCTAACCATATCATCATTCACACAGTCCATCCATCGTTTCTTTGGTCTTCCCCTACTCTTATAGCCATCGACATCTATACTCAAAACTCTCCTCACGACATTTTCCTCATTTCTCCGTAATATCTACATGCCCATACCATGACAACCGATTTCCACGCAACTTTTCAGTTACCGGTGCCACATTCAAACTTCCTTTTATGTACTCATTTCTTATTCTATCAATTCATGTAACACCACACATCCCTCTTAGCATTCTCATCTCAGCTGCATGCAATTGCCTTTCATTCATTCCTTTTGTGGCCCAATATGGTTTGTGGTGCTGTTCCACAAACGGGACAATATCATGTTCTGTCAGCCGCACGTTAAAGGAACTGATGGACGCAAGTGATGCCGCCGAACACATAGCCGAATTCTGGGTGGTCCATTTAGATTGCCATTGACATGCTATGAAATGAAATGATACTGATGTTATTTTTATGTTATCATGTAGATTAGAGTAGGCTATCTTGTTGTTTTTATTTTATTTTGTTTTATTTTACTTAGGGAACCTAGTACATAATATTATTTTTAGATGTAAGTATAAGAACAGTTTTAAATTGTAAGTACTTAAGTTAATTTTAAGACCTCACTATCGCATTAGGTATACACCTGTAATGATAGTGGTAAGGGAGATTTTGATAAATAAATAATAAATGAAATGTTTATTTCTGTAAGTAGGTCTTTTAAGACACTTTTCCACGTCAATATTTTGTTGGTCAATATTTGAAAACTAGATGGCCCCGGCATTTCCTAGCTGACTGAAAAGAAAAGTCGAAACAAACTCAGATGTCCTAGTCTCTTTTAAAGTCCAAAAATTATAATATTAGGATTTTATGTGAGTCTAACAATGCAAGGACATGTCTGGAAGGGCCTTTTGAAGAAAGAGCCATTGCAGCTTTGAGTTGACCTGTTCCAACAGACGCCATGCATGTATCAGTCATTGTGTAGCTCAACCCTGGGAAGTTGAACGATCCTTCACCTGAAGGTCAATTCTCGTAATTTAAAACGTTCAAAATCTAGTCGCACTCTCATTTTGGCGACAAACAAATGTCAAAAACTTGTCAAAATGTAGGCAAATTATAGGTATTTTGAAAGATTGAGACTGAGATCAGAAGGCCAATTAATCGTAATTTAAAACGTTCAAAATCTAGTCGCAGTCTCATCTCAGCGACAAAGAAATGTCAAAAACTTGTCAAAATGTAGGGAAATTAGAGGTATTTTTGACAGATTGAGACTGAGATCAGACTGTGAACGATCTTAAAATTAAGAGAATAATTGCCCCTCAGATCTGCAGGACATTTGCGTAGGCCATAAACAAAATACTAAAACCGCCAAACGTTCTAAAGTCATGCATTTAATCTAGCCTGCATGGTACTCACATTCACAGTTGAAAGATGAAGAAGATTGTTGTTAAGAAGAAGAAGAAATCCTATTAACAATTCACATTTTTCTTCAAGATCTCGAGAAGAGCTTACGCCTGACAATCTGTAGCAAAAGTGTAAGATTTGAATTACGTCTTCTATTTATGTTTGTTTGTTAAATCTTGCTAATCCTTAATCCGTCGCTTCGTGTTACAATCCGAAGTCCTTGAGAATATGGCCAAGTTGTAAGTGGATAGCGAGTTGTTCGGGCGGTGTAGTCGTTCGAGAACTGACTGAATATTTTTTTTTGTTTTTTATATTCGTTACTGCAAAAATCTCACCATGAAAACTTAGGTGAACAAATTACACAGGTTTTCACGGTGAGACATCTATAGATTAGATGTGCTGGATACTGCTGCATTTCTTACAGTTTTACGTGTTAAGTTTTTAACACTTTGTATATGTTGAAGTATAACACCACCATAGTCTTTGTTATCATATACTATTATTAAATCTGTCAAAAGATATAATAATAGGTAGAATAATTCGATACCCCTTGGTAAGACTGGTTATCAGACTTTCAGGCTACTGACGACCCGTAACGATTGTTAAAGATCCACGAACGACAGCCGAGACCAACGGCTTAACATGCTTTCCGAGGCACGGAGAGGTCTTGGTATGTGTTTTATTATATCTAAGTATCTGTGTTATATTATATTCACTCATTCACAGACCAACCGCGGCAAGCGTAGCTTAACCTGATCGATCGACCCGTGCGGCTATTATTACTTAGCCACAAGCCCCTCAAAGAAAAAACCCCTCAAAGAGTCTATCTATCTGTGTGAATACCTAGTCTGTATCAAATCTTTGACCTCTAAAGTGAGTATAAAAATTCTATTGCCGCTAATCGCTTATCCCTTGTCACACTCCAAGACCGAGTGAAATTCAAACATTAAGAGTTTTTCTGTGAAATCAGAGTACGCTCAGGTTTTCATCTCAAATGGGATTACATTTTATACTTATTCGTTCGGATGCTGTAGTGACGCCATTAACGCTAACACCCGCAAATAATGAACTGTTTTGAAAAAAAAAAAACTAGGTACTACATTTACTTAGATTTCCTTTAGTGATTTTTTATTTAAGCGTCTTAGAGCAGTGTTACAATTTCGATGTAAAAACCATCATCTGCCTGGCCTTTTTTCAACTATGTTGGGGTCACCGGATGCAGCTGAATTTCAGTATTTTACATGGAGCGACTGCCTGTCTGACCTCCACAACCTGGGTAACACGTTACTCCCTGGTAAGACTGGTTGTTAGACTTTCGGGCTTCTGACGACCCGTAACGAACTGTCAAAGATCCACGAATGTCAGCATAAATCTGCTATTTTATAGAAAAGTGCAATACGTACGCGGTCATTCTGACCGCGTCCTCAGAAATGCAGATGTATGGACACTTTAGACACTTCTTCATATTTATTTATTTATTTCTGGCGACGCAGGCCCATAATTATACAGGATGGGCAAAAAATCGTGGATAAAACGAAACAGGGCGACAGTTAGGGTTATTTGCAGTTAGGGTCTTTTGGTCCACGTACTCCACGATATCCTCCGTTTTAGTGGCCATGGATCATATGGGGTATGGTTTGCTCAGGGGCACCGCATTCGCACTGGGGGTTAATTGGACCAATAACCCCGTTTTCGCTAGATTTTACTTGCAGCGGCCTAAATTCCAATGTTGATAGTAAAATATTGATCCAATCACCGCAATACGGTAGGCCGTTAAACAGAGTGACTTGCAGAGATTTGAACATAAAAGATATTTTGAGGTTACCCCAGTAGGTACACTTATAAAAACACGTGTACGCAAATGGTTTCTTCATTTTATTTTTTAAATATTGTTCTCAACTATAGAAGCAACATATTTGGCTAAATAATCAGGTTGAGCTACGCTTGCCGCGGTTGGTCTGGGGATGGGTGGCCATCTTTACATACCAAGACCCCTCCGTACCACGGAAAGCACCTTGATGGTCCCGGCTGTCATTCGTGGGTCTTTGACAGTCGATAACAGACCAGAAGCCCGAATGTTTGACAACCAGTCTTACCAAGGGTTTTCGTATTACCCAGTAACTGGGTTGTGGAGGTCAGATAGGCAGTCGCTCTACGGCTCTATGTAAAATACTAGTATTCAGCTGCATCCGGTTAGACTGGAAGCCGCCCCCGACATAGTTGGGCTTTCCCAACTATTATGACTGAACTAATATTTATCTTCTGTTCTTTTCATAATGATATAGAAAGAAAAAGATGCACTGAACTTAAATTTAATTTAGTTTGTGAACAACAGAATCGGGGCCAATGAACGAAACTGCGCGAAATGAACCCGAAGTTGCCTGAGAACGGCGTGGTTTGAACTGTCAAAATACCCAAGCCCGGTTAAGCAGACGACAACCTTATAGGTTGAACTGAGACCGAACCGAGATGCCATTGAAAAAAAAAAGAAACTGTCAAAATACCACGATTGACCATCGTACGTGGTTTGCACGTAGTAAGATTATGCGGGGTATAATAATTACCATACGGAATTGGGGCTCAGGTCGGCTTATGAATAATAATTAATACTAATTATTCAGGGTTTATTATTAGGCACGGATCAAAGCAACGCAAAGAAAATTTCCTAAGTACACTAAATATTTGATTAACTATTCATTAGAATTTGGACGTACTCCTTCGTTAATGAATTAAGTAATATCTTTTATCTTTTCAAAATAATATAGATCTAAAATTAGGATTTGTGTAGGCGATCAAATGAGTTCGGGTTTCAGGGTCCTTATTGGAATTCTACTGTATAGGGAATCCTGAAATAGCTTTTTGATTAAATTAATTAGTTATGTATGATGAAGTTAACTCGTTATATCGATAATCTCGATAATCTATGAGACTTCAGTGCAAACGATGCTTAGGTTCCTCAAGATTTTCTTCTTCTCATGGGGCTAGGTAAAAACTACAGAGCACCACCTGCTACGGTTCTTACATAAGATATTGAAAGTTAAGTTATTGCTGTTGATTTTTGTTTTATTAAGTGAATTGAAAATGATTTTATGTATTTTTTTTTTGTCTCCTTTATTCTTTCACACGCTGTCTACATCTCTCTATTTATTGTCCTATCCCAGGTATGCTGGAAGAGATTTCTTATGGAATAAGCAACACCTTTGTACTTACCTATTTTTCTGTTGTGTTTTTTTTTCTTGTCTGTTTATATATGTGAGGACATAAATGGTAAAATAAATAAATAATAAAAAATGTTTTTCTGTATGTCTATGCATCGTGCATACGGCTCATGTGACATCAGCTGTATGTAGATACGATGACCGCTGGGAAAAAATCTCAACACAATGGGTGCTAGAAGATGGACGGCGCCGCCGAGGCCGCCCCAGAAAGAGATGGCGAAATGACCTGGACGCGAACCGCGAGGGCTGGTTCGAGGTGACGCGGGAAAAGAGTTCCTGGAAGGAATTGGGGGAGACCTTTGACCAGCAGTGAGACAGTAAGTTAAGGTAAGTTCTCAAAGTTTCCTAGGGGTCGACATAAACGAAAACTGATTTTGGCGGTCGACGGGGTTGATCTTAAAAGTAGGTAATTTGGCCATGGGGGTCTGAGGTAGCAGTTCATTTTGGAAAAGGGGTCACTTGTCCAAAATAGTTTGGGGATCCCTGGTATAGACTAAGAAAAAAAAAATGTATTTTTTGATTTATTGATGTGAGTAGCTGACATAGCAAATAATTTAATTTAATGTTAACTGTGTAAAGTAAATTATTTTGCGTACAGTTCGATTCAAACTTTATGGCGGCTCGTTTCTTTGAAAGGGTCATGTATGCTCCCGAGGTGGTCCCATTGTCACCAAATCGGAATCAGATGAAGGAATCCCATGGAAATCGAGGGAAACCCTAAAATTTTGAAGGCACACCTATAGCGATTTGGGTATTTTTATAGTAATGCATTTGATCTCAGAAAGCACCATCCGGTGAAGTGGAACTGGTGATGAAGACCACAGCTGAAGGCCATCGGAACTACTCAATAATAAATATGTCACGGGTTGCGATTCGATTAGGTAGGTACTTTAATGTGGTTGCTAAGCACAATGCGTATGCGCTGATGGTGACTTCTCAATCAGCTCCAGTTTCCTGGTTCTTATAAAGAGAACTCCTCAACCTTTAACGTTTCTGCATCGGGAAAAGCAGTACATTTTTTAAAGGTGATATATGAGTTACAAACTGCCCCAGTAAAAAGTGAAAAATAAAAAACTTTTTACAAAAAAACACCCGACTTCCAAAAAAAAAACACTACAAAGTGAAAAATAACGTTAATTTCGGAAGTCGGTGTCAATAAACGAAAATGCAGAACCAACGACACCGACTTCCGAAATTAAAGTTATTTTTCACTTTGTAGTGTTTTTTTTGGGAAGTCGGTTGGTTTTTTTTGGTAAAAAGTTTTAAAGAAGTAACCTAGTCAATCGAGACTTGAAGATTCCCACTGTGATAGCTATCGGAAAAAATCATTCATTCAAACTAGGCACACAGTGTTCGATCTTCAAAGGTTAACGCTTGCCGAGGTTGGTACATAGATGGGGATCATCCATTACTCCGCCGTGCGTCGAAAAGCACGTTAAGCCGTTGGTCCCGGCTGTCATTAAGGGTCCCTATCAATTTCGCGGTCTAAAAACAGAAAATTCAAGTTTTTTCAGCGCAAATTTCTCAATAACCTTAAGTCAACTAGTTTTTTTTTAAATACACAGTTACTTATCAACTATTTATCTAGTAAGTGTACAATTTTAAATTTTGATAACTACTTAATATAAATAACAAAAAATAAAAATCTAACACATGTTTTTACGTAAGCACGAAACACCATGTTTTTCAATTACTTTCATAACTTACTGGCAGCAAATAACAATCTAAAAAAAAATCATAAATACTGGGCATATATTATATTAGTAAGTGTACAATTTTGTTTTTTAAAGTTTAATGATTTAGTACTTGTAAAAAAATGTTAATCACGCTGAAAAAACCCAATAAAATCATGTGCAAAACCCTTGTCTACGCGTAAGAATTTATTGAAAATAATAATAAGTGTTAAATATTTTAAAATTTAAGGTATTTATCTACCAAAATCAATGTTCATATTTTTATTTTGACTACTTATTTAATTGTAGTAAAATATCTAAATGATGCCTTATAAACTTAAATTCGATCGTTCGTTTACTAAAATTGAAATTCTTAGACTTACTAGATAGATAGGTGATAAATAACTGTGTATTTAAAAAAAGAATGTAGATAACTTAAGGTTGTTGAGAAAATTGTGCTAAAAAAAACTGATTTTCTGTTTTCACCCCGCGAAATTGATAGGGCTCTTAACACATTTTGAACATCAAAATTAGATAAGACGGTCCTCCAAAACGCCCGCCCATCACCACTTGCTGTGCTTAAGCTGGGAAGAAGAAGTGGGGCAAAAAACTCCCCAGCAGCACAGCTGTCTGCTATGAAGATCTTGAATCTATTCAATAGAATCAAGTTTTTTAAGAACCAGCGGTATAATATGCTCTGACAGGCATGAATGGATGTCGATAAACAAATCATCGAAAAATCTGCCTAGCCTTTTCCCAATTATATTTGGGTCGGCTTTCAGTCAAACGGATGCAGCTGCATACCAGTATTTTACATGGAGCGACTGCCTGTCTGACTTACACAACGCAGTTACTGGGTAACACGATACCCTCTAGTAAGACTGGTGGTCAGACTTTAGGGCTTCTGACTACCGTAAGGATCGTCAAAGATTTAGAAATGACGGCCGGGACTAACGGTTTAACGTGTTTTCCGAGGCACGGAGGCGTCTCGGTATATAATGAATGGTAAACCCATCCACGGGCCGATCTCGGCAAGCGTTAACCTTGAAAATTTGCCCGTGCGGTTGTTATTATTTAGCCACGAACCCCTCCATACTCCTTACTTACATGCTTAAACACTCTCGTAAAAATAAATCTTTTAAACTTGAGTTTTGTTCATCTGTGTAAGTTAAAAACAGTATTGATTGTTCTATTTTCATATACACGTGACCAGAATGACGTCGGTTCTTACAATGACCAGCTTATTATAAGCTTCGTGATATTGAGCCATAAAATGGAACACTTGGTGGGTTACTTGAACATTAAGATTTTTTTACTATGAGTAATTTTTATTGTAACAAATTGAGAAAATGTCGACATGGTTATGGATAGAAAATGAAGTTTGGATTTAAGTTAAGGTGAAAGCGCCAGGGTAGCCCGCGAAATTCAAATTTTCTTAAGATTTTTTGCAATTTGCTGGTCCGTGTTAAGTTGTACGTTTCTTAAAATAAGATTCGCGACCGTAACAATAATTACAGAATTTTAATCATGAAAATCACCAATACAACCCTCTAAGTTCATATAATCTTATTGATTGATATTTTACGAAATAGTCGTTCAATACGATTCTATTTTAATTTCGGGGGCTACTCAGCACCCTAATGGCGTAACACACTATTTGAATCATTTTGAAGCATATTGCTAATCCATTGCTCCATATGTTCGAAAAGTGTGTCTGCTCAACAACGTAAATAGCGCAATGAATGTTGTTGAGCTGTCAAAATGAAACCCATTGCTACTGATAGTGTGTTACGCAATTATCCTGCTTGTGCATTCTTGTTAAGAAATATGAATTAGATAGTTTTGGGAAAGTGACGAAAGAGACGCTGGAAAGAAAGAATGAAAGAAAACTATGATAATACCTCAAATGCTGAAGTACTTACAGTCCGTTCACAGCACAGATATAGATACACCTAGATAACGCAAGAGCAACTACTTCGCGTGCCAAAAATCGCACCAAGTTACGTTCAAAAATCGTAAGCCAGTTTTGCGCTCAGTTTTATGTACTGCTGGCTGGGTGAGCGTGAGCGAGAAAGAGCGCTTGTGACGTCATAGTAGGTAGTCAAAAAATGGCACGCTTGGTTTTCATACAGATCGTGATACTTGCGTTATCTAGGTCTATCTATATTATATCTGTTCACAGTTATTTTATTTCAGACTTTGCATCACTGTCCAAACCACAGAGCAGGTCTTTATTCTCATTCAACATTCTCATTTCGTATCAACTCGCAAGAATGAAAACCGGTTATTGCCTGTAGTTTTATGTAGGTTCTACTGCTACACTTCTTCCCTTGAAAGCACTAGGAAGTGGTGAAGGGCGGTCGTTTTGGGAGACTGTGTTATGTTATTTCGACGTTCGAAAAGTGCTGAGTCATCATCTGCCTAGCCTTTTCCCAACTATGTTGGGATCGGCTTCCAGTCTCATCGGATGCAGCCTATCTGACCTCCACAACCCAGTTACTGGGTAACACGATATCCCTTGCTAAGAATGGTTGTCAGACTTTCGGGCTTTTGACGACGCGTAACGACTGTCAAAGATCCACAAATGTCAGCCGGGACCCACGGACAGACGTGCTTTCCGAGGCACGGAAGATGGTCACCCATCAACTGAACAACCGTGGCGAGCATAGCTTAACCTGGTCGATCGACCCGTGCGGCTCTTATTACTTAGCCACAAGCGTGTTGTTATGTTATTAGTATTATAAAATCCAAAACACATTTCACCGAACTAATCCAACAACACAAAGAATTACTAAAATCCGAAACGAAGGATCACTCCCGCCTTCAATATCTTTCATATCTGACGAACTAAACTTCCTAACAGATAATACGAAGTTTTGGAAAAGTCAAGATCAATTTATGGAATTAAAGGGATCCAAGGAGCTTGGAAGTTGACGCGGCCGGTGGGCGGATGAGTGCGGGATTACCGTGGGATTAGGGCCCCATCCCGCGAGATCCCGCGGGGCCCTAGCAATCCATTGAGATTATAAGAAATGAATCAAACGTCCCCGAGATATTGGAGTCAAAGATTATTAATTTGGTGTGGTAGAAGTGGCAGATTGACTGTTATTTTAATCTATACTAATAATAAAGCTGAAGAGTTTGTTTGAACGCGCTAATCTCGGAAACTATCAGTCGGATTTGAAAATTTTGTTTTTTCATTTAATAGCTAATCGCATTATGGAGCCGAGCGAAAGTCAGAAAGAACACAGTAATAGCGCTGGCAGGCGGTGCGATACGACGGGGTGAGCCGGGTGAACAAGAAATTTCACGCGGACGACGTCGCGGGCAGAAGCTAGTTATGGTATATTTTTATTGTATTATATTTATAAATGCTATTTACATATTATTTACTCAGGTTACGCTACGCTCTACGATTTTATTTTTTTGTCTAATCAATGCCCTAGATTGATGAGGAAAGTGGTGTGATGACTGGTACCTAGGACCTAACGAATTATTTTTTAGCTTTTAGTACATTATCGACATCATTATTTTCATTGAAACAGTTTAACTTATTTTTTTTTAGTTATTTTATTTTTTAAGGTTTTAGGTAGTTCTTTTTTTCCATGCACTGTGTTTTAATTGTAAAACCCTTGCATTTGATACCCATATTGAGAGAGTTGTGAAAAAAATATGTAATCCGGCATTATGTAGCGGCAGCCATCTTGGATTTACGATGATACTGATTGAATTAAATTCTATTGTCATCAAAACTAAAGGTATGTACCAAATATCAGATCAATCTGCTAACAGGAAGGGGGTAAAATTTCAAGTACTAAATTTGACCCAAATAACAAACAGGCCAAGCTAAATAAAACCGTTTAATACAAAATAATTTTTTGATAAAGACCTCTTTCGACGTTTCACCTTTTTAAATACCTTTCACTCCCAATTTTCTCTTTCTACAAACTCCTCAGATGACCTAAATTACCTACGCTATCAAGTCCCACCTCGCCCCGTCTAATCTTTGTCCCTGGGATGTACTGGTCAATACCTAGTTAGACACTCCTTTATATTAGCTAGCCGAGTCGTTATTGAATGAATCCCGGATCCCGGATAACAGTCTGTATTGATTCCCTTCACTAATGGAAATAGTTTCGGGTTCCTAGAGTGTTTTGGTTAGACGGGTTGAACCGGGTACTCAGGAAGATGTGTAAGTACGGTTTGTTTGTTGAAGTTTTTATCTTCTTTATTCTGTACTTCTGGCCGCGACTTCGTGCGCGGGAAATTTCGGCCCTCGACCTACCGCGTCGCATCACATCGCCTGCCCGTCCTATTTCTTAGTTTTCGCTTACCGTTCTTTCTATTTTTCTTTTTGATCGGTTCCTAAGGATCCTAGCGAGATGTTAAATATACCTTTCTTCAAGAATTGGGCTATCAAAGGCGAATTTTTCAAATCAAACTCAAACTCAAAGCATTTATTTCAAATAAACCAATTATAGGCACTTTTGAATTGTTAAGGGTCGGTCAGTCAGAAAGATGAAGCTAGTTGCCCATTCCAAAGCGTAGGTACCTGTGGAGAAGAACGGGCAAGAAACTCCACGGACACTCTTTTAAATCATAAAATTTTACAAAAATCTTGGTAACATCATTCATGTTGAAATTATACATGTGAGAACGATGGAGAAAGACGTGCACGTTATAGGCGTCCGTACTAAAAAGAACAATTCATAAATTAAAATAAGCCGTGGCGGCTAAAATAGTCCAACTTGTAGTTCCAGAGATTAGTTCAAAAAAAGGTCCCACGTCTAGAATGTTATATATTATTAATTATTTTTACTGTATATGTTTAAAATACGTAATGTCGAATCGCCACATTTGTATATGACAGCGTTTTTTTCGGTACAACGTGCCTTATTCACTCTTTAAAAGTATAACAAAAAAGTACTACAGAATATTCTAAGTCAGGTCTATATTTTAGGGTTCCATAGTCAACAAGGAACCCTTATAGTTTCGCCATGTCCGTATGTCTGTCCGTCCGTCCGTCCGCAGCTTAGCTCAGAGACTCTTAGTACTAGAAAGCTATAATTTGGCGCATGTCGAAAATGCAGTAAAATGAAAACTTGAAAAAAAAATTTTTTTTTAGGGTACTTCCTTTACACGTGAAGTGGGGATGGTTTTTTCTTACTTACCCTATGGTGTGGGGTATCGTTGGATAGGTATTTCATAAATACCATTTTAAAAACCATTTTCGATTCAGGGATCCGTTTGTGAAATATTAAGTTTTAAAGTGCTAAGTAGTGGTTTTTTATTTTTTACTGTGTTTAGTTTAGTTTGTGTTTTTTTGTACGAGTAGCAATAAATACTTTTTCTTTCTTTTCTTTAATTTTTGTTAGAGTCAAGTGTCCCCCGTGCCAGATAAATGGTTGCTTTTGGATATGTGAAAAAAAATCACTGCAGTAGTATATTATAACGAAATTAAAAGGAAAACTATCGCAACTAAGTAGGCTTCACAAGTTTACGAGTAATAGTCGACCAACTTAAATTTGCAGTTGTAATGTATGGGAGAACATGATTTTTAACTACAATGTTAAGTTTGTTCTTGGAATAAATTCATTCCAACTACGGAACCCTTCATTGTGCGTCATCCGACAAGCACTTGGCCGGTTATATAGTAAAGGAATGTTACTGTAACAGACATTTTGAGTATTAGAGCAGCCGTTTTCAGTTGATTTATAGTTTTAATATTATCGTGTTTTGGTGGACAGAACTCGGTTTGGTAATTTAAATAATTTATGGAGTAATTATTTGATTGATGTAGTTAATATTTTAAAGGCCCCAGTCGCAGTTGGGTGATGATAAATAATATATTACGTTTCTCTTGATGTCATTTACTTACACAAAATGATGGAGGTTTTCAGCTTTTCAGTAGTATTTAAAATAGGTACCGTATTGGTTAATTAATGAAGTAAAATTGATGTTGAGTGTAATTAAGAATTCTTATCTATAAATCATGTATACATATATTATACAGGGTGTCCCTGGAAGTATGGATCAAATCAAATAAGAGCGTGGGCAAAGTCATTTCCAAACTTTTTGATCCTGAGAACGTTGGTGAATTTTTTTACGGTTCAAAAGCTATGACCAAATTTTGTTATTTTCAATCACTTTGCTAAAATCGCTCCAAGAACAAAATCATTTTAAAAAACTACCAGGAACTGTCAATTTAAGTTTTTTAGACAGCCCTGATAGTTTTTTTTAAATGATTTTTTTCTTTGAGCACTATGCGAAACGATTGAAAAAAATTGGTCACAACTTTTTGAACCCTAAAATAATTCTCAGTCATCAATCATTCTCAGGATCAAAAAGTTTGGAAATGACTTTGCCCACGCCCCTATTCGATTTGATCCAACCTTCCAGGGACACCCTGTATATATATACAAATAAATAAAATTAAAGTGTCTGTTTGTAATGCCAGAATTACAGCTTTTTACGAAATGCATATGAAAGTATATACGGTACTTATAACAAAACACTATATTTAAAATTTTTGTCTGTCTGTCTGTTTGTTCCGGTTAATCTCCGAAACGGCTGGACCGATTTTGACGAAAATCAGTAGTAAACAAACACAATAACCAATATAATACAGCAAAAGCCACATTTGATTGCGATTCACCTGTAAAATATTTTTTTAAATCTCGATATTTGGCGCGATAAATCACTTCACGCGAAGCACTTTACCCCCGCATAAGCGCGGCGCGTGGCGCGGGAAGCATGACCTCGACCTAGCTAGATTGTCAACTTATTGTTTTAGTGAGAATTTATATCTGTTATTGATTGAACGTCACTTTCATTTGCTAAAGTTCGGAGTTTCGTCTGTGGTTTGGTTAATATTTCGCGCAATTAACTAATGAGTATACGCAGTGAAAATAAGTGTCCTTTATTTAAATCAAGAAGGAAATTATCCAAGAATACGCTGCCTACTTACGAAGATGTCATAAGGTACTTTATATTTCTTACGTGTTCGTGTACTTTGACACAAATAGGTAAATCAAGATCTTGCCAAAAATACATCGGCAATTGTTGCTATCGAAATCGAGACAATTAGGAGGAAAGTTTCTATTCCCATTATAGAACATCGTACTATAACAGCTCGGATAAGACAAAATCGCTCAATTTTCGATGTTCCGTCCATTCGTAAATAATCTTAAGAATTATTTAAAATCTTTTTAATTTCACTCAGAACCCGCGAAAACACAACAGCGTGAGCAAATAAAGGTGCTTACTCACCAACACAGGGATTGTGGTTTACCACAGCAAAGATGCGGTCGCATCGTTTCTTCATGTGCGTGTTGGGGCAGATGCAGCCGAAAAGTGGGGACAGCCGGAGTCCAGCCCAGGCCTCGCGGCAGGATTCCCTGGTGGAGGAAAGGCGGTTAGAAATGTGGTGATGAGGAAATTAGGATCTTCGCCTAAGAAAACGTGCAAGGATTGTCTGAACGAATTAAAAAATTGTAAATCTTGGAATTTAATCGCCAAGACTTGCAAATCCTTAAGGCGGAAGCGCTAAGGAAGCCCGCGAAATTCAAATTTTCTTACGATTTTTTCAATTTGCAGCTAGCTAGTTAGCTTTGAATGAGTAAACCACCTGTTAAGTTAGTATAATCCTAAATATCATGATTTCATGAAATAGTCATTCGATAGGATTACTTGGTCTTAGAGAGTTGTATTGATAATTTTAATTATTATAATTCTTTAAATACATATTTATTACGGTAGCGAATCATATTTTAATCAACGTACAACTTAATACTGACCAGCAAATTGCAAAAAACGTAAGAAAATTTGAATTTCGCGGGCTACCCTGACGCTTTCGCCATAACACGGAAAATACTTGCAAGTTACAGTTGGATTGACCAAACAGTTTTTGTAGAAGTTTTTTTGCATATAGAAATGTAATATCTGCATCCTAATTACGTAACATAGGTACCAATCACAATCCGAGAGTTTTGAGGTTCATAGGTTTGAAAAATTCGTCTGATCAACAATGTAATAACGCAATGAACGTGGGCGAACTGTACAAAATAAAACCCATTGCGGTTTTTATGTGTGTTACGCAATTACCCCGCTGTAGTCTCATAGGCAGTTTAGATAACATAAAATGTTAAGAAATTAAAAAAAAAGTTTTTGACTGATGCATACTTACCTATGTAGTCCTAATAAGAGAAATAACAATGATCAAACAAGAATGATTGTCTAAAAAAACACCTATTCCTAGAAAAAAGAAGCAGCTTAGCAGCCATTAATAAACTGAGAACGACTGTACAAAAATAATGCAATATTAGCATAGGTATAACTAGGGCAAAACTTCACACATTATGCACTTTAAAGTCCACTAAAATGTCAGTTAGTTGAAGTTTACCGTATACAGCCCCGGCTTACGACACATCAAGCTTTAATTAAGGACTGTTCAAACTGAGACGTGACTGCTCGCGTTTTTGTTTTAATGATTAGGTAGTCACGCGAATATGCACGGTAGTTTGAACACCACCATACAAGTAAGTGCTCATATACACGAGCGACAAGCTTCAACGCCAGAGGGAACTGTAACCGTCAACGCGTGTCGGTCTTTGCCTCTGCCATTGTCGCGTCTCGCTTGTGTTTATGCACACTGAGGCCTAAGTTCACCAACATTCAAACCACCGGTTAGGTATTTGAACTGTTCGTTTATGTCAAATTTCTCGAGGAAATTTTTAATAATAAGAACTGGTAAATATTTAATCAGAATCATTTAAATGTTGGTGAACACAAGGCTAGGCAGCGTTAATCGGCACGAGTGAATTTCGTCCCTCATCCGAGCGGGATTTGAATCAGATTGGCTAGAGATTTAGAAAGAGACTGTCACAGAGGTATGAGTGACAGACAGTGTTTGTAGAGCATTGTCTCTACAAAGCCATACTGCTAAGCCCCGGTAAGTAGGTACGGGCGAGTTTTTTTCACGCACTGACTTTTGAACCCTCCATAAGTATTGAGCCGAGTATTGAGAATCCAAAAAAGCGCAACCCAACGCGTTAAGTAAAAGAAATCAATCTGTCACAAATCATATTTACGACGGAGTATATTTGTTTAATATGTAGGTACTATGCATGGAATTAAATAAAGTTTTATTATTATTATTATATTTGTTCCACATCATAACATCACGCCTGTAATACCCGAAGGATTAGCCAGAGGTGTACCTACCTATAGTACACCCACATTCCGCCTCTAATATTTTAAGTCCTATGTAATGAGGGCGAGCCTATAGTACCATCTTTCGAGCACAAATCCAGACTTCGAGCTTCTACTAAGAAATTCGTGTTTGAAAAACCCGATAACACTTTGCCCGACTTGAGAATCTCATGTATGATCCCTCAAAAGGAAAACAACTATAAAAAATAAATATTATTACAATATTTATCTTTAAATATTTTATATTTAAAGATAAATATTAATAATAATATTTTTTATTATAAAATTATAATTAATATTAATTTTTATATTTTATATTTAAAGATAAATATACATTTTGGCTAATATTAATTAATAATTATCCATTTTGGCTCCCCTATCAGCTCCTGACGGATTTAGGTCAAATTACAAGTAACCCTGTATAAACAATGTGTCTTTTAATGAATAGTGTTGTAATGTTTCCAGTAATATCTAAATGTCTTTTAAACCTAATATTGAGATACGACTAGCATATTTGGTACTTTACTTCCATTTCTAGAACCTATCAAAACGTAGTACTAGTGAGAACAAAATATCCCATTAGTTCTACCGATGGAACAAGTAGAACAAGTGGGAATAGAGAATCTCAATAGTTCTACTATTTTGTTATACCTAATATCGTAGTACTAGTGAGAAAAAAAATCCCATTAGTTCTACCGTAGAACTGTTCAGTAGAACTAATGGGGACAAACGATGACCAGTAAGTAGCGCTTGCGACCACTAGACCAACGAGGAAGTGATATTTTTTCCAGCCACTAATTATATTACTATTTAAAAATGGCGGCCCCATTATGAATTAATAATGGCAGTGCTGATCTCAAATTGAGACATTTGTATCGATCTAGCTACGACCTGTTTATTTCAGGATTTCAGGCTGAAGCTGTGACGTTGACTTTTTCTTTTTGTGATATTTTATTTTATTTATTTCTTTATTTCAGGCATCAAGGCCCATACAAACACATACAATACAATATTAATATAACTTACAAATACTATAAATACATAAACCATTATAATTACACTAAAAACTAACTAACACACACGAAGTGTCTGCGCCGTGTTTCGCTGACTGGTGTCATGTAGCCGGCCACGAAACCGGCGGTACACAACACCCTTCGGCCAGAACTCTTCCTTGAGGAACTTCTCGAGATGATGTGTCGGACACACGCACCACGAACGACTTGAAGTTCGTGTTGTGGCGCGACTCCGACTTCTCGATCCTCAAAGTCCAGTTGGTCTTCACACGCATGTACTCCACGATCTCCGATCGATCGATAAATATAAGAGAGAATTGTGAAATTGGAGCTCGCTTATTAGGTAACTGATGGGTATTTTTATAGTGTCAGTTTTAAAGTAATATCCCGTTTGGAAGTAAGATCTCCACGTCCCCACTCCCCTTGAGCGCCTTTCCCATCCCCCCCAAAAGCATTAAAAAAAATATCTGCTCACGTGCAGATGTCTCCCCTTCATTAGAAGTTCTTCTTTCAGTGGGACAGACAGCCAATAAAACAAGTCACGAGATAGCGCAATCCACGAAGACGCGCCCCACTCTTCTTCCGAATCGTCAGTGGTTATCCCTAATTTATTCCACTAGTGTTTTCGATACACACTAATTTCCCACTAATAATAATTATTGTGTATCAACTAAACTAAAATACTAGCGGAATGTTGCACACTTGTGTTGTAAGCATTAGGAAAGGAGTGGGGCGCGTCTTCGTGGAATGCACGATCTGTACAGTTGTGGCCAGTTCTTTATCACTTACTTCTTTGTCGTCGAGTACCAACCAGTTTACAAAATAATAAACCAAGAATTACCTGTCTTCCATACGGCATTCACCATCGCGAGCCTTGCAAGCGTTCTTGAACCGATCGAAGAGGACGGAACAGGCCTTCTCGTTGTGGCAGACGCTCAGGGCATAGGTGCAGGTCGGCAGTGTCTCCACTGGGTACGGGTCTTTCTCTGAAAGAAAAGTAGGAATAAGTATAGGTCGGGTTCAGTTTGTAAGCCAATCTGGGGCTAAAACAGAGAGTTCATTAATTTGAGTTATTCCAGTCTCATCCCCTGAGCCCACCCTCCACCCCCCCCCCTTGGATACCCCGCTAGATCTTCCTCTGTTTTAGACTCGTGTCTTATCCACTATAAGCTTTTTCATTCCGATCTGATCCCCTTTCTCTTTTGTTTTTATTCCTCAAGGATAGTCAGCAACAAAAATTATGTTCAATTAACGCCAGTACCAAACATACACGAACTCACGACTTCTTCCCATATGGGTAAGCAGAAGCTACAGAACGCCACCGTGGCTGAAATATGGTCTGAGGGCTATATAGGGTGTTCCTGGAAGTATGGATCAAATCGAATAGGGGCGTGGGCAAGGTCATTACCAAACTTTTTAATCCTGAGAATGTCGGTGAATTTTTTTACGGTTCAATAGTTATGACTAATTTTTTTTTCAATCACCGCATAGTGCTCAAAGAATAAAATCATTAAAAAAATACTATCAGGGCTATCTAAAAAAATGAAATTAGCCCGAATAGTTTTTTTTTAAATGATTATGTTCTTTGAGCACTATGCAAAGTGATTAGAGGGGCAATTCGCGTAATTTTAAGAACGTTCACAGTCTGATCTCAGTCTCAATCTGTCAAAAATACCTCCGATTTCCGTACATTTTTGACAAGTTTTCGATATTTGTTTGTCGCCGAGATGAGACTGCGACTATATTTTGAACGTTTTGAATTACGAGAATTGGCCTTTAAGAATGTTTACATAGGGGTAAAGAATAATGTTACTTTTTGAATAAATATATTACTTATAATTATATTCTTTCAAATAAAAAAATAATTTTGCAAATCGGCTTATAAATAGGTAACAAACATAAAAGATTCAACCAAATTGAGAACCTCCTCCTTTTTATGAAGTCGGTTAAAATTAGTCATTCTAATGAGAGAATAATATATGTATAAAGCCTGAGTGTGCCGGAATAAGCAATATTATGATCATGCTTGCTCACTATTATTTGTGGCCATTTTTTGATGATTTTTATTCAGGCATGAATCTCATGACCTTATTCCTTTATCAAAGGTCAGAAGACCAATTCCCGAAATTAAAAACGTTCAAAATCTAGCCCCAATCTCATGTCAGCGACAATCGATGTCAAATTTATATGAAATTCTAGTCGCAATCTCATCTCGGGGATTACCCCCTGTTTATATTATGCTATCAATTCTTAGTTATCTTAGATATAAAATGTTGTAGGTACAGTTAATTGCAACATTTGCTAGATGCTAGAATTTGATAACTAGTGGTTACATAAAACCTCGTTAAACGCTACAAAAATGCTTTTATAAAAAACTCTTATCTAACATCTCGCCAACTTTGTTGGATATTCAGCCGTCGTAAACATTGTCATGTTGTGTTCATAGTATAAACCTAGCAGCGCCAAAAATTGACACGCAAAAACCCCGACGTTTTATAACGCAAAATATTTTTAACACAGTGACATTGACGAGAGTTTTTAGGGAAGACCAGAAAATAAATACATGGAAAATATATCGAAAACAGAAGTTTCATGTAGCTATGCTACCGATTCATGATTGATATCTAACTTTTTAAAAGGACAACATCTATGTCGGGCCAAAAAACGAAAGTACAGCCGGGGGGTTAGTTGTAGATTTTTTTTGTTATAGTAAGCTATTTTAAAGGTGTTATTCCAACCGGAAAACAATTTTTTTCTGACTTAAATTTTTGGGTGTAAAATTTTCGACACCTGAATGATATCCGTTATCTAGTTACTGCCCGCGACTTCGTTGTGAAATTTCTTGTTTTAACATAAAATATATATCATACGACACTCGGCATTACTGTAGCTTTCCATTAGTGAAAGAATTTTCGGAATTAAATCAGTGGTTCTCAAGATACAAAAACGAACATACAAACTCAAAAACTTTTTTTACATAAAATACAACCGACTTCCAAAAAAACACTACAAAGTGAAAAATAATTTGAATTTCGGAAGTCGGTGTCGTTGGTTCCGCATTTTTTATTGACACCGACTTCCGAAATTCAAATTATTTTTCACTTTGTAGTGTTTTTTTGGAAGTCGGTTGTATTTTTTGTAAAAAAAGTTTTTTATTTTTCACTTTTTAGTGGGCCAGTTTGTAACTTATCTAGATTACAATAGCCTAATGTCAACGGCTCATCATCTTTTACAAAATATTGCTTTTCCCGATGCAGGGACGTTAATTATGAGGAGTTCTCCTTGTAAAAACCAGGAGAACTGGAGCTGATTGAGAAGTCACGATCAGCTCCACTTCACGATACGCATTGTGCTAGCAACCACATTAAAGTACCTAATCGAATCGCAAACCGTGAAATATTTATAATTGAGTAGTTCCGATGGCCATCTGTGATCTTCATCATCAGTTCCTGATCTTCATCATCACTTCACCGGATGGTGCTTTTTGAGAGCAAATGCACGAGTTATTATAAAAAAATACCCAAATCGCTATCGGTGTGCCTACAAAATTTGAGGGTTGCCCTCGATTTCTCCAAGATCCAATCATCAGATCCTGACTTGGTGACTATGGGACCACTTCAGAAGTATCTCCTTTCGAACAAAAAAAAGAATTTTGAAAATCGGTCCATAATTGGCGGAGTAATCGCGTAACAAACACACAAAAAAAAACATACCGTCGAATTGATAACCTCCTCCTTTTTGAAGTCGGTTAAAAATGTTACCTCTTGTTCCTAACTAATATTATAAATGCGAAAGTAAGTTTGTTTGTTACGCTTTCACGCTAAAACAGCTGAACGGATTTAGATGAAATTTGGCACACAGACAGACCTGGGTAAGGGCATAGGATACTTTTCATCCTGGATCGCAGACGAAGTCGCGGGCAACAGCTAGTCTAATATATAAAAATCTCGTGTCACAGTGTTTGTTATCGAACTCCTCGGAAACGGCTTGACGGATTTTATGATTTTTTTTTGTGTATATTTGGTAGGTCTAAGAATACATAGGTCGAAGGGTATTTTTTTTTGCAATACAACGTTTGCGTGGTCTTCTAGTAATATGTATTAGTTTAGAAAGGTGAGCCGATGTCCCAAAAGAGGTGATTTCTGCAGAGTTTCTGACTTCCTTGAAGATTATGAAGGTCAAGGAATAACAGTTACTGTCCTCCTACTTTAATTTGAACATTTTCAAAGCTAAATTAATTATTTATAAAAGAGTAACCGACCAATTAGAACAAACACCTAGCTTCTGACGTTTTATACGTGGTCATGTAGGTTTATGTGAAAAGAAATATTTTGAATCTATTCTTCAGATATGATTCTTTGAAAAACTGGAAGTATCTTAGCAATGAATGAAAGAGCAGTGTTTTAAAGTCTATGCGAGTGCAGAATTAAACTTTTTTACAAAAAAAAAATATTTCGGAAGTCAGTGTCGTTGGGTTCGTATTTTTGTTATTTGCCACCGACTTCCAAAATTAAAGTAGTTTTTCACTTTGTAGTGTCTTTTTGGAAGTCGGTTGTTTTCAAACAAATTACTTCTCATTATCAACTCCCAATAATTCCTATTATCATCACGACGCATTTTTCCATTAAAACTAGATCAACCTTTTAAGATAAGCAATGGTCTATAAAGACTTCGATCAAAAAACATGAGTTGTCTCAAAGAAAATTAAGTTTGTACGTGTGTAGAATATAATTAGACCAAAATTGGTATGGAGGAAGTATTTTTTGTCCAAAACGACGACTGGAACTGTCCATTTGAGTTAGGCTTTATTTGTAGCTAATGGAAGATTTGTGTTTTCGTTAAAATGGGATTTAGTAATAGATTTTAAAAGCTGTTTTTAGCAGGCAGGCACTTTTGTATCGCTCTCAAATTGGTGAGGGAAAACATCGTGAGGAAACCGGCATGTCTCAGAACCAAAAATTCGAAGACTTGTGACATCCACCAAGTCGCACTGGGCCCGCGTATTGGATAACGGCCCACTCCCTCTCATTGAGAGTAGGCCGTTTCCCAGCAGTGGGAACGTTTCTAGACTGATTATGCATAATGCCTAGAAACTATAAGATCAGGCTGTTCAAACATAATAAAACATCTAAAACAAGAGAACGCTCATGAGTAACAGTTTCAGTATAGGGAATTGTTTAATAGGAATATTCTTGTGTTAAAACAAAACCGTAGTCGAAACCTCATCATCATCTGCCTCGCCTTTTCCCAACCATGTTGGGGTCGGCTTCCAGTCTAACCGGATGCAGCTGAATACCAGTGATTTACATGGAGCGACTGTCTATCTGACCTCCACAACCCAGTTACTGGGTAATACGATACCCCCTGGTAAGACTGGTTTTCAGACTTTCGGGTTTCTGACCGTAGTCAACCTACAAAAACCGTAGTCAAAACCTACGTGGCCAAAATGTATGAAACAGCTATGTTTAGGGTTCCATATCTCAAAAGGAAAATTGGAACCCTTTGATCACTTCGTTGTCGGTCTGTCCGTCTATCAAGACCCTTTTTCTCAGGAACGCGTAGAGTTATCAAGTTGAAATTAATCAAATCAAATACTCAATATTACAATCCCTTGAAGCAGTGAAAAAATCAACCTTCTAAGTCAACGCAATCAAAAGATACGGCGTGGGCGTTTATGTTTCGAAATCAAAACCTATAGGGTACTTCCCGTTGACCTAGAATCATGAATTTTGGCAAGAAGCAATGTCAGGTAGCACAAGTAAAGGAAAAATCCGAAATCGCAATTTTGTAGTTAAATAACAAAAAAAATAGTTTTAAAACTACATAGTTCGACCCGCACTTGACCGGTTTTTTTATAACCATCGAAATATTTCAACCCAGGCGGGCTTAGAATCATGATTGTAATGAATCCATGGTAGCATGTTGCGCTTCGATGCCTGTTTAAGTTATTTCTTAGTCATCAACTGCCTAGGCTGTTCCAAATATGTTGGGGGTTAGACTGCAACCCGTCAGTCTAGCCGGATGCAGCTTAATATCAGTACTTTACCAGTAACTTCTTAGATTAGAATACATTTTAAGAGGAAATGGGGTCAGAGAGACTTTTCGAGGTTTGACTCCGAATATTTCCTCCTCCAATATTGGACCAATTTAAAAGATATTTCATAAACTGAATAAGAAGGATCTGTGTCCCTATGTTTTTTTTTTATCGGCAATTTTGAGCATTTTTTGAGGGTTCTAGTGCTTATAAAAATAATGTATCATCAAAAAGGGAAACATAGGGACATACAAGTAATTAATATTTATTTTCTCACATGCTGCGCCTGGAAAGGGTACAGAAACGTTTTGTATGGCATTTAGCCTTTAGTGAGGGGAAATCTAAGCATCTGCCCTCTTACAAAGCTCGCCTATCTCATTTTAAAATGCAATCGTTATCTATGCGTAGAGATATAACCGATGCTTTATTTGTCTACAAACTGTTGCACAATAAGATCGACTGCCCCAATTTAGTGAAGCTCATTAGGTTCCATGCGCCTTCTAGATATCCTAGGAATAAAATAACACCCTTGTGTCCACCACTTCGAAAGTCTGTGCTTGGTGCGCATTCTCCAATACCTAGATTGTGCAAAATCATTAATGGCCGTAGTGACATAGTAGATGTACACCACGATAATATTAATCAATTTATACGAGCTTTTGTAATTAATAATCCAATGTAGACTTAATTTAATTTTATACGTGTTTTCTATTATTCTCAATTTTAATCAGTTTTTAGTCTTTTAATTTAATTTTCTAATTTATAATTTATAATCATTTTATTTGTATTTAATTAATTAATTAATCAACCATATATTAATTATAATTTAGGTAATGAGACATTTTGATGCCAATTTTTTTTTATGATTATTGAATTTATTGTTAATTTTCTTTATATTATTTTAATTTTGTTTTTGTATGTATATTAACTTTTTATGTATGTTAGTTAAAGCCGTTTTTATTCTTCGTGCATGTGGTGTTAACCTTTAATTAATTGTTGCACTTTTAAATGTTACCCTAGTAATTAAGTTAGATATGTATGTGTAAACAATTGTTGGTTAACCTAAATAAATAAATAAATAAATAAATTAGGGACATACAAGTAATTAATATTTATTATTCTGTAAAAAAATCATTCCTTTATGGTCATTAACCAGAAAGAAAACAGACGAGAGCGTTTCTATGGAGAAAAGACGACCCGCATTTCCTCTTAATAACTTACCTTCCTATCCTACGTAACTCACGGATAATAACTTTAAACCATAATAACTTATAATACCTGACTAAGTTTCAAAGCACATAATGTAGACCAACTTCTTACAGGCATATAATAACTTGCTAATACTTACAGCTGAACTTAGTTTCTTTCCCTTGCACGGCTTTAATCTTCTACCGATCTTTAAGAAATTAGTTTACTTTAAGCTGAAGAATATTTTGACCTTGGTAAATCATAAACATAACATATTTTAACATAACGTCACGCCTATGATACGCCCCCGAATATTTAGGCAGAGACCCTCACATCCAAACAAACAAAACGACAAAAAATCTAAAATTTATGAAATGATCTGTTGGTTATCCTTTAACACCCTAACAATTGTTTTGGAAATATTTTCAACTAGCAGTGCCCCGTGGTTTTACCCGCGTTAGTTTCGAACCTGTGAGAGTATCGGGATAAAAAGTATTATATGTGTTAAACCTGGTTATAACCTATATGTGTGCCAAATTTCATTCAAATCCGTTCAACGGTTTACGCGTGATTGAGTAACAAACATCCAAACATCTTCACAAACTTTCACATTTATAATATAACTGCGCCTCGCAGTTTCACCCAAACATTAATCCAAACTGCTACTGAGAAATCTAGTTCATCCATATCTATATCACACTAATATTATAAAGGCGAAAGTTTGTGAGTGTGTTTATAATGTTTGTTACTTCTTCATGCTCAAACGGCTGGACCAATTTTGATAAAAATTTTGTATGGAGGTAGCTGACACCCTGGATTAACGTATAGGCTACTTTTTATTCCGATATTCCCACGGGATCGACACATGCGGGTGAAACCGCGGGACGCAGATAGTGTTATATAAAATTCAAAGTCCTGACTGACTGACTGATTTATATCAACGCACAGCCTAAGCCGCTGGTCCTAGACACATGTAATTTGGTGGCTGTGTTCTTTGTGAAGAGTAGGTATCACAATATAGATAGACCTAGATAACGCAAGTATCACGATCTGTATGAAAACCAAGCGTGCCATTTTTTTGACTACCTACTATGACGTCACAAGCGCTCTTTCTCACTCACGTTCACCCAGCCAGCTGTACACAGGACTGAGCGCGAAAGTGGCGGCTGACGATTTTTGAACGTAAGTTGGTGCGATTTTTGGCACGTTGCTCTTGCGTTATCTAGATATAGATCTGTGGTAGGTATCCACTAATAAAGGATTTTTCGAAATTCCACCCCTAAGAGGGTGAATGGGGGGTAGTGAAATTTCACGTGGACGAAGTCTCGAGCAGAAGCTAGTCCTATATGCTCTAGAAACCAGTTACGCTTGGAAAGCTTTATGATCACAGTTTATGAGTGAGCTCCGTTAGTTAATACGGGCTTAGATGACGAAACTAATGCAATGATATATCCTAGATTAGGGAACTTATCAGTGGGGTAATTGCGTAATGGGGGATTCACACTAGGTTGATTTTCTCCGTGCAGCTGGACGCTTACCAAATCGCCTCACAAGCCGAATCGCCACCCCATTTACATAGGTCGATAAAAATCGCAGATGCAAATTGAACTAGTCTCGATTTGCATCATCATCAAATGTCGACCATCATGCGGTGGGCAATTGCCTGCGAATCAGCATTTTTTCGGTCGATTTTAGTCACCCGCCACGTGCGACCTGTTGGTCACCGCATGACAAACGAAACCTACTCTGATTTGGAACTTGCGATTATAGTCACCCTAGCCGAATTGCTGTAGACTGGCTGTAGTCCCTATTTAAAGCACGCATTACCTACGCACTAACAGTAGGACTGAATGTCTTTTATTTTGACAGTTCAACAACCTTCATTTCATTGAGTTATTGAGCACACATATTTTTCGTGGCTCAATAATAACAGCCGCGCAGATAGATCGATCAGGTTAAGCTACGCTTGCCGCGGTTGGTTTGTGGATGGGTGACCATCTTTAGATGCCGAGACCCCTCCGTGCCTCGGAAAGCACTTTGGTCCCGGCTGTCATTCGTAGATCTTTGATAATCGTTACAGGTAGTCAGAAGCCCGAAAGTCTGATAACCAGTCTTACCAAGGGGTATCGTATTACCCAGTAACTGGGTGGTGGAGGCCAGATAGGCAGTCGCTCCATGTAAAATATTGGTATTCAGCTGCATCCGGTTAGACTGGAAGCCGGTTCCGACATAGTTGGGAAAAGGCTAAGCAGATGATGATGATTTTTCGAACATATGAAGCAATATCCTTCAAAATGATTCAAATTCTGTTTGATAGTGTATTACACAATTAGGGCGCTGGTCGGCCGTCTGCTAATACCGTTATTAACTCGAATTAAAAGTTTTTATTATAGTCCGCGCGGAACTAGTTGGCCGCGCCATAGGTATGTGAGCGGTGGGACGGAGGGGCGGGGCCGCATTACTCTGTACGTGCGTTGCGAACCGTCGCCTCACCTTTTCCCCACCTCAGCGGCCAACTAGTTCTGCGCGGACTATAACAGATTGGCTAGCAAGTAGTCGAATACCTGATGGTAAGAACGCATAGCCGCCAATTATAGAGATCTGAACTATCAGGAGCATTGCGTTGCCCCATCCTTCACAGAGTAGACTCTGTTCGACTATCTTTAGAAGCTTTCTAAATTGTACCTTCGTAGGAGAACCTTCACTCCTCTCAGACCTTCGGAAGCCTATTATAGTTAAATCTTCTTATATTTTAACACACACACAAACACCATCACAAGTTCACCATAGATATAATTAAATCTTATGAATAGGCTAGAAAGATCTTCATCATTAATATAAAAGCATACCCTTCTTCATGACGAACACGCAGGGATGGTCAAACAGGAAGTCGCGGAAGGAGTTACATTCGGGATCCACGTTCGGTTCTCGACAGAGGCAGGTCGGCTTGAAGAACGGGAAAGCCTGCAAGGTCCTCAGAGCAGCCTGGCATTTCGTCACAGTCACCGTTGAGCAAGCCACTGGAACAAGAAAAAAAATGGTTAATATTGAGAAGTTGTTATAATCAAATTAAAAATGGCTGCAAAAGGAACCACGTATTACGATTCATTAACCCTTATATCCTGGTGAGTGGCAAAACTGATTTATTTTTTAAATTTCATTTGTATTGCTGAATGGGCCTACTTTTGACCTCTATCAAGCCTGATGGAAAGCGATAGATGAGGTCTATGATGGAACGAGCGTGCTCAGAAGACGCCTGTTCACTCTTGCTTTTAAGGCAGTCGAGTTGAATGTGGAAGGGAACTCAGACAATAGCATAGATGTTTTGAACAAGTGGGCAAGATCACAAGAATCTGCGAAATCGGGAGGTCCTTTGTTAACTTCCCCGATAAAGCAACTTGAACGCAAAAGAAGTATAGTATCATAAGTAGACAGCATAAGCATAAGCATCTCTTCTTCAATCGGTACCTCATTACTGAGAATCGTGGTCACTGGTCCCATTATTATTTAGTTGGTCCCATTATTATTTAGTTTATTTATTATTATTTTTATTTAGGTAGCAAGTTTTTGTTTACATTTTTAATTTTTGCTTGAGTACGTATTGTTTTTATTGTATTTGTGGGTATATTGGCGTGGCAAGCTAACATATGGCAAATAATTTAATTTAATGTGTTCTGTAACGTCAATAACTTTGCATATCTAGTATTGTATACAATTAAATATTTTCTAACTGAACAGACAGCTGTGCTGCTGGGGAGTTTGTTGCGCCACTTCTTCTCCCCAGCGAAAGCACTAGGAAGTGGTGAAGGGCGGGCGTTTTGGGGGGACTGTCTTTTGTAATTGACGTTCGAAAAGTGCTGATTCTCAGCCTAGTTTGAATAAATGACTTTTGATTTTGATTTTGATTTTGATTAGGGGGAAAATCTGCCTCCATCGACTCCGGTTCAAAGTTGCCATCAGCATCTGCTGAAATTTGTTTGAGGACGTAGCTTCTTTTACTTGTCATCGTGTTCTCTTTCCTTCGGTGTTGCCAACAATGACCAGATTTGCAAGACTGCTAAGTCCCCTTCGCATTATGAGGCCGATAAGCATAATCAGCCTACAATGTTCCCACAGCTGGGACACAGACATCCTCTCAATAAGAGGAAGTGGGCCGTTGTAGTCCAATGGTAGGGAAAAACTTTGTAGTAATTCCGTGATAGTTTGTTCGTCCTTTATATCAAAGTTACTGCATAGGGCAAAACTTGGCTAATCGGTGATAGTTTGATGATTTGACTGCGAAATTTTATATTCCAATTGGATAATTTAGTAAAACTATATAGTAACTTCGATATAAAGGACGAAAAAACTATCACAGAATTACTACATATCAACGATTAACCAAGTTTTGTCCTAACGACTGCGACTTACTAGTCGTAGATGCAAACGACAGGCGCTTTGCTTTGTGTAAATTATTATTTGATAATTATGCATTAAGTAAGTTAAAAGCTGTTACTTTGACATTACAAACAGACACTTCAATTTGATTTATTTGTACATGTATGTATGTATAGATGTCACCAACTAATTAGAAGCAATTACACGTCGTCGGTACCAACCCAGACACGGTAATTAAAATAGAAAATTTAATTGAACATACATACTCAACAGATTTACGACAAGCCCCAAAAAACGACCCGTAATTCGAAGGTTAAGGGGGCTAACAAAGGGCGTAGCCCCGCCCTAACAAGCCACGGAACCCACGCAAAAACTACGCCGACCATTATCTGTGGAATTAGAAGTTTTTGCGAGATCTGCTCCATTAGGGAGTGGCTAACTATATTAGATTTTTTTTTTCCCCTTTATTGGATTCGTCAAGTGAATCTTAGATTCGTGGATAGATTCTGAAGGTAGGTGCTAGTGGGATTTTGGTGAGTATGTACCTATTGAAGTGTGGAGGTCAGAAGGCAGTTATTTCATATAAAATACTGGTATTCAGCTGCACCTTGTCCGACTGGAAGTCAATCCCAATATAGTTGGCAAAGGCTAGGCATAATCAGCCATAATAATATTCCCACTGCTGCACATGCCGGTTTCCTCACGATTTTCCTTCACCGTTTTAAGAGCAGCGGTGATGAAAATATTTAGTCAAAGTGAACTGTCTGCCTGGGTCCGAACTCACGACCTACATCTCGTAAGTCGAGGCCGTTATTTCTGAGCCAGCATTGCTCTCGCTCTCGTTAAAACGAGGCAGATGATGATATTGTATTGTATAAGTTTTACATTATGTATTCCCATACTAATAATCCGATTACGATGAAAGTTTGATAAGTTGTTGGGTGCACGTCCGTGAAGGCCACATCTTCTAATATATAAAATTCTCGTGTCACAGTGTTAGTTACCACACTCCTCCGAAACGGCTGGACCGATTTGTATGAAATTTTGTGTGCATATCGGGTAGGTCTGAGAATTGGCTACTATCTATTTTTTTTTTGCGAAACGACGTTTGCGGGGTCAGCTAGTATCTATATAAATAATTGAAGAAAGTCGCGTTGGTTACACCATTTATAAATCAAGAACGGCTGGTCCGATTTTTTTGATCTTTGATTTGTTTGATGTACCTCCGCCCCGAATAGCAGAATAACTATTAAAACATGGGACAAATTCACGAAAAAAATAATAATGAAGATCATTCATAAATTCGATATTATTGATTCTGAGTCGGCACGAAGTTCGCCGGCTCAGCTAGTTATGAGATAAAAGAAGTAGACGAACCCAATTCCATAAAAGAACTTAACAAAATTCTGGGAAATGGGTTCATCCATGACAACGAAAATGGCATTTAAACACGGCTATACATCAAGCTATACATAACCAGTTTTAGCTGACCTCGCACTGTATAGGTTTTTCGTACAATCAGAAGTCAGCTTATACTGGTTGTAATGTATAGCTTGATGTGTAGCCGTGCGTACCAGGAACAGTTAGGATTTTAGATATGTATAAAACAGCCTCTATATCTTTCAACTGGTTCAACGTTACCACAGACCGATCGATCTCGCATCCATTACGATGGCAGCATAGCTTTCAAAAACTGTATAGAGAACAGAATTAGTTCGTGGAAGCCATATCAACTACTGCTATTGGATAGATATAATGGATATCTGTACAGTCAACAAGGGAGGTTGGTGTGCAGACACAATACAAACACCCTTGGCCTCTACAGACAATTTTATTGCGTAGGAACGATATTTTTTTGGGGCTCGTGGCTAAATAATAACAGCCGCATTGGTCGATTGCTCAGGTTCGCTTGCAACGGTCGGTCCATGGATTGGTGGCCTTCAATTACATATGAGACCCGTCCGTGCCTCTGAAAGCACGTTAAGCCGTTGGACCCAGCTGTCATTTGAGAGTCGTTAGGGGTATTTAGAAGCCCAAAAGTCTGACATCCAGTCTTATATTGATATATTTTTTTAAATCTATGAAGTACGTTTTTCAAAGTGTCTAGGTCGATAATGTTTATGAGTGTGTATAATGTGTGGATACGAGGTAAAATATAATGTAAATAAATTAAAAGTCATCCTATTATGTGAAAAGACTATCGCAAAGTCGAAATTTATACATTCTAATTAATAGTGAGCAAAAATAAGTGCTTGCAAATTACATTCATATTTGGTATTAATATTGCTTCCTTTGGAAAAACAAATTCTAGAAACCTTTAACAAACACCTTGAAACTGCTGACTGTTCCTAGTGGTACATAAAAGGTATTCTTCATCTGATTTGGGTTTTTCACCAACTCGAAGACTGACGCGCCACCGGGACCTCTCTGGGCCTAGATTTATGGAACTCAAAATTAGTATCACTTATTATTTCGTCATCTGGACACGCCAAGATTTTTACGCGTGTCCACAGAAGTAGTGAAACTTAAATTAGATTAAATTAAAAACTGTGTGATACTTAAATTAAATCACTTTTATGTTTTCGCCAACTGGACACCCCGTTTTTTTGCAAAAAATTGGTACAATCAGGTTAATAATCGCCTCGTTCATTGAATTAATGAACGAGGAGATTTCATGAAAAAGCTGCCTCACTTTTTTTACTGACTGTACCCTTTTTTTGCAAAAATACTGAGTAGGTATGTCCAATTGTCGAATACATAAAAGTGATTTAATTTAAGATTCACTATGTGGACGATGAAAAACCTGCTGGTTTAGCGTGCATTGTTCAGAAAGAGCGCAAAGTGTGCCCAAAAGATTTCACTTTAAAAACGGTTTTTCTAACTCGATATTCTAAAAAAGAACAACAGAAATCTAAATCGAAAACTGCCAGTAACAACAGAAAAAAAAGAGTCACTTCAGTGAGCACACAGTGTCATATCGCATAAAGTAAGGCTGTGTCTACATCAGCGTCATTACCGATGACAAGGGTAGACAGCTCTCAAGGCTCCTTTATCGACGCGAATGCTTAAAAATTTCCCCTGGAACGTTACGTACCTAATTTGCCACTTGGTCTTTTCAAGCCAGTGAGTTATAGCCTGTAATTTTTCATTCTTGCTTCTCGTTTTAACTTCGTTTGCATCGTTGTAGATACTGCTTTAGTGGAAATTTAGGTGACGTTTTCGGAAGTTTGAAACAGGGGGTAGATTTTTCGTGATTTGGTCATTAAAGGACGAAGGTAAGTATGTACTTACCACTTTATTTTTTTTATATGTCAGTACATATAAAAAAAATAAAGTGAAGTTAGCAAAGGAGATAAGTATGCAGGGTCGTCGAACATAGTTGAAGTTTAGTAAGAGACTGATAGAAATATTTTGGAATAAAATTGAATTTAATTATTAGAAAACAAACAGTTCATTTATAAAATTAAATTTCATTAGAAAACATATATCGGTTTCTTATTCGTCGACCCTGCATACTTATCTCCTTTGCTGACTGTACTTCTTACAAATTCTTTGCATTTTTCTTCTTAAATCTCTAAATCCGATGATTTTATTTGTAGTACAATCTTCTGTATTTTCCTGGATATTCGAATTCGAAGCCATTACGTTTAACATTTCGTGTGTTTTAGTAATTGAAACTGACTATTTGCAGTGGTTACAGGAGATCGACAATTGAATGAATCCTTGTTCAAGCTCCTTGTCAGGGGAATATCTGAACCGACCAATTATTTACCTAACCAATAGTTTTAACTGTGCGATAATAACTAGGATATTGTTATTTATTAGGAGGTACTCTATTTTTCCGAGGGTCTTGTAGCTAAAGTAATAAAAGCCGCACGTGTCGATCGATCAGGTTAAGCTACGCTTGCCGCGGTTGTTCCGTGGATGGGTAACCATCATTACATAGGTTAGTCCCGGCTGTCATTCGTAGTTCGTGGCAGTCGTTATGGGTCATCAGAAGCCCGAAAGTCTGAAAACCAGTCTTACCTAGGGCCGTATCGTATTACCCAGTAACTGGGTTGTGCAGGTCATATATGCAGTCACTTCATGCAAAATACTGGTATTGCTGCATCCGGTTAGACTGGCAGCCGGTTCCGACATAGTTGGGAAAAGGCTAGGCAGATGTTGATGAGATAGAGTTGGTTTGATGTTGAGACCAGATCTAAAGATCTTTACTTGCAACTTACACTGGAGATTAATAATGTGTCCCGAAATGGACTGCTGCATAACAATTCATACTAATTTAATCATGATTTTAATGATTGAGTCCATACTTTAATTCCTAAAAAGAGATTCCAGCAGGTCAATTCTGTAGAAATGTCACCGTGAATACATTGATGAATCGAGCTGTCAGGTGATGTGATGATTGACATTACTGACAGCGCACTTTACCTAAATTTTCACGATGTAAGAAAGAAAGAAAGAAAAAAGTTTATTTGGACGCAGTTCGTGAAACACAAAAACAAAATAAAAACAATGTTGCAAACAACAATTGTGCGGTGCGATTTTTACAGAATAGACCAGCTGTTAATATTAGTTTTGCGGAAAAAAATGAGTCTGGCCGGATCACATATCTTCAATTTTATAGATGTGGCCTCACAGAAAATTAAGTTGGACACCCGTACTCTAGTAAGGCAAAGCAGTCAAAATTACATGTTAAGCTTGCTGCATTTGACTCGGTGTAAAGTATAGCAAAAAAACTTTTTTACAAAAAAATAAAAACTACCGACTTCCAAAAAACACTACAAATTGAAAAATAACTTTAATTTCGGAAGTCGGTGTCGTTGGTTCCGCATTTTCTTTTATTGACACCGACTTCCGAAATTAAAGTTATTTTTCAATTTGTAGTGTTTTTTGGAAGTCGGTAGTTTTTTTTTGTAAAAAAGTTTTTTTATTTTTCACTTTTTAGTGGGCCAGTTTGTAACTTATCTAAGTTACAATAGCCTAATGTCAACTGCTCATCACCTTTTACAAAATATTGCTTTTCCCGATGCAGGGACGTTAATTGTTGAGGAGTTCTCCTTGTAAGAACCTGGAGAACTAGAGCTGATTGAGAAGTCACTATCAGCTCCACTTCACGATACGCATTGTGCTTAGCAACCACATTAAAGTACCTAATCGAATTGTAACGCGTGAAATATTTATTATTGAGTAGTTCCGATGGCCATCTGTGGTCTTTATCATCAGTTGCACTTCACCGGATGGTGCTTTCTGAGAGAGAATGCACGAGTTACCTACTATAAAAGATACCCAAATCGCTATAGGTGTGCCTACAAAATTTGAGGGTTTCCCTCGATTTCCATGGGATTCCCTCATCAGATTTCGATTCGGTAAAAAGGCTCATTAGTGACAAGGTTCTGGGGCTAGATTTCATAATCTGGCTCATAAGCGTAATGTTGCTAGACGGTCGGTCTTCTACAGACTGTACTTCCGAAAGTGTGCGCAGGAGCTCCACGATCTAATCCCACCATCTTCCTGCCACTACCGGACTACCAGACGTACTTCAAGATATACCGACACTTGATATACCGCCTAACCGCACTCAGCGCTTCTCCTCCACATTTATATGCGCACGGCGAAAGTGTGGATCTCTGTCAGCGTCTGTGTTCCCCCTTCTGCGTACAACCCATCTGCCTTCAAAACAAAAGTGAATAGGTATCTTCTGGGCTTGCTCATTCCATCATAGATCTCATCCATCATTTTCCACCAAGCGAGATCGAGGTCAAGCTGGCCCTTCTTGCAAAAAAAGAAAGTTAAAGTCATCAGTAACAACAAAACACAATTCATAGAACGAAACTCCCATGAAGCTATAAAGCTGATCGCATTAATCACAGCTAATTGTTCACCATAGATTGGACAAATGCTGCCATTGTAACACCATGACAGTAACTTACATTGTTCTTAAGCTTTAGAAATTGTGGTAAATGATGTAAGCGGGAATGAATTGGAGAAGGTGTGTGAATTGCTGACGGATAAAAATTGCTCGTGAGCGTTTGGTTGGATAGAAATATCGCTTTTAAGTGCTGATTGGGTTTAATTTATTATGACAGGAAAAACCAGTAAAGCAGTTCTGTGTTAATCATGTAACCCTAGAAAGATTACTTACGCGTCTGAGGCGCCTGGTAGAAAAATATATCGTCGTTTCCTTCACCATTTGGAGAGCAGCTATATGCACTCACTTGTGAAAAATTCAAAGGCTCATGATAATGAGATCCGGAAAAAGAAAACAATAGCAAGCAAAGTCGTAAACTAGATCTAGTCAATGACACAACAGCATAATATAAGACTAGACTACATCTAACAAACCCGAAAAGCAAACTTCGCCTCGGGAAAGCGAAACTCAAAGACAACACAAGCCCGATGACCGTTTAAGTACCAACCAACGTACATACCCTTGCCGAGTTTAGTCAAACTTGGTAAAGTAAATCCGAGAAATGGAATAGCTTATGTTTCTAGTTTCTGATATTTTAAGGACACCATACCCGGACTACCCTCTTCCTCCGTATTTACCTATTTACACTTGCGTGCAAAAAATCGACCCACCCCATGCTCTTCGATTTGAAACAATATAATTCAACAAGTTTTACTAAAAATAACCTATTATATTTTATACTAGCTTTTGCCAGCGACTTCGTCCGCGTGGAATAATGACTTCCGGAAATTGAGGCACTAACTCTCATAGAGTTTAACCGATGTGCTCTTTCTTCTGCCGATTCTTGAGAACGCGTATTTCTCATTCAACGCGTTTTTCAAGACAATAGCGGGCGCGGCGACCGTTACACAAAAATAATCCTTATAGCATAATTCAGTATTCACGCGCGATGGCTTATTATCGTATTTCATGTATAACTTTGGTGTTTCTGTACCAATTTCTATGATTCTTTTTTTATTACTTATGTATTAGTTATCATTTTTTAATTAGGGATGAGTGAGAATGTTATAAACGTAAGGGTAGATAAATATAATCAGAAAGCTCCGAACTGCTAAGCTATTGGGAGTTACACGTGTTATTGTGAGTCAACCATAAAAGATAGACATTTGGTGTCGTGGAATATTTTTTATATAATTTTAAGAAAAACATTTCCGTCATACATGATTTCTGTGTAGCTTTAACCATTAAGGCTGCACACGCGACGAAAGCTTAAAAAATGGAGTAAGTTCTCCTGTTTCCCCAACATTTCCCTTCACTGCTCTGCTCTTATTGATCGTAACGTGATGAAAAGTATACTGTAACCTGCCCAGGAGTATGAAGAACAATTGTACCAAGTTTTGTTGAAATCCGTCGAGTGGTTTTTGTTTCTATAACGAACATACAGACAGACAGACAAAAATTTTACTGATTGCATTTTTGGCGTCAGTATCGTTCACTAATCACCCGCTGATAGTTATTTTGGAAATATATTTCATGTACAGAATTGACCTCTCTACAGATTTATTATAAGTATAGATTAAAACCTTTCTGAAAGCATGTAGATTATATTAGTGAAAGAAATTATCAAAATTGTATAATTAGTTTTTGAGAAACTCGCGAACTTACAAATTTATGGGTGTTGATTAAAGAACCTCCTTTTTCTGAAGTCCGTTAACAAAATTAAGTTCAATTTTGATTGAACGATCAGAAATAAATACAAGTTAACGTTTGACAGAAAAAGTCACGCACTTTTTCCGAGCAAAAGTGAGTGATGAGGACTTCTGAAGAATCGAGTCGATCTTGTTAAGAATATTGCCTCCAACAAAATATTGTGTATGTATAAACTGTACCTTACCTACTTTCACACAATATAGAACAATAAATTATATTCATTACGATTTTTGAGATATCGTGTCTCAAATGGAGAGCATGGGGTGGGCCGATTTTTTGGACGCAAGTGTATTTTAAGATGGTTAACATTTTGAATCTTCAATGTTCATGGAAATCGGTCCAACCGTTCTTGAGTTAATGGTGTACGATTTTGTTTTATTTATATAGATGTAAAAAGTAACCTGTAGCCATTGTCCTAAAATTACACGGCATTGGCATAAATCGAGTAACATGAATGACATTGCATTATTTCTACAAATAAATCAGTGAACCAGATAATCGAATCTCGGATTGACTAAGGCCCTTTGAACACGGCACGGTTTACTATAAGTTACGACGTATAAACCGCGCCGTGGAAAAACGTATCTGTTAACAAACTTCCATAGTGATCCATACAACACTTACCAGTGTGCCTACACAAGACATGTCGAATAAGCCGTATGTTTACATGGCAGGAAAAACGTATGTGTTTGTGTAGTCAATCCCTTATTCAATCGATTATTGTTAAGTTTACAGAATATTATGTAAACTTTACATCGACTTTCAAGAAGTAACCCCACGGGTCGCTTGACAATGATCTGCGTACCGTATGTTTGACACGCATTCACAGCGTGTTTGAACACTTAGTTACCACAAGTAAAGTGCGTGTCGCTTCGCGAGATAAAAATTCTTTTAAATTGTTTTTCTGTGAAATAGCTATTTTTCAACGAGACCGAAACAAAATATCTTCTAAGAATTCATCAGTAAACAACGTACAATAAAATACAATGGATAGAATCTTTCACTGTCTCTGTAATTAATCTGCAATTTATCTTTGCCTTTCAAGCAATAAATGTTTCTCATTACGATACCGCTCATCCAATAGGAGTGAGATAAAATTAACTTTATGATTTTATTGTTGAAGGGCTCGAATTACTATCACAATTTTTTATTTTTAGCCTGTTGTCCCACTGTAAAATAAAGAAGAAATATCATCAATTCAATTTGTTGTTGTGTTATAATCATGTTCAGATATCAACACACATCACGTCGTCGGAGTTTCGCTAACTGAAGTTAGTTATTTGACCCTCTCTTTGATTTAGAGAGCGTTTGATTACGTGTGACTGACGAGTGTTAATTTGACTCTAATCTGTATCGGATTAGACATTAATTTGATTCGATTCAGAACTCGAACATGATTAATGACGAGAAAACTTAATCATAGGTAGGTTTGTTTACCTATGATTAAGTTGTTTTTCATAGGTAAACAAAAGACGAACATTATCTCAAGGGGAATGCGGCTTACCGGTACCGCATTCCCCTTGAGATGATGTTCGTCTTTTTTTTTCGCGGGTCGCCTTGTGTCCCTCGAAATTCTTTACTTACTTACGTTTTTTTGCAATTCAGTGTCAGTGTCAGGTTGTATATTCGCGACCGTAAAAAGTATGACTTTACAGAATTATAATCATTAGAATCATAAATACAACTCCTTGAGTTTGTCTAAGTATTATGCTAAAAAGCGTGAAATTATCGTGGTTCGGTTTCTTCAATGATAATAAACAAACTTTTGAAGATTACTTTAAAATAAATTGAAAAATATTTCAACCGCTCGCTCGTGCGGTTGGCAAGTCACAAAGTTCCTACAATAGTATTTTACACGCACCGCACCGCAATGACAACCGTTTGACTGAAAGCTGCAGGCAATATGTTTACGTGGCACACGCCGCTAATAGATATTCAGCAGGCGAGCCTAAACAGAGTTACAATTAGAAAGTTGTATTGATGATTTTTATTTGAATGACAGAGTCGTGATACAAAGCTGAACTTGAGGGTGGAACAGAGCTGCGAATGATGACGTTAACTCCACGCGTTCATGATAGGCACACAGTTTTTTTTTTTACTTTTTACAGTATTATTTTAATTATTGTGAATGTAAAGACTATAAGAGTCAATTTTCTTTTGTCCTTTTTTTCCTCACTTTGTTTTTAGTCAGTTTGAGTAATTTATACGACATAGCCAAATGTGTGTGTGTCTTTGGTATTGTTCGTCGAATCTTTAAGCTCCATAAGTATTGAGTTGAAATGAGATGCATGATTACTGACAAATGCGTGCACTTTCTGGACAGGTCTACTCAATCTGTGTGGTTCTTTCCTCAAAAGTTCATTTCAGACACCAATCTACATGGTCTTCAGGTGATCCGACCAAGATTATGTCTGGACTTTAAAAGAAACTGTGACCTCTGAATTTGTTTCGGCCTTTCTTAGAGTAGTCAGTTAGGAACCTTATCTTGTTTTTAAAAATATAATTGACGTGTAGGTAAAAGTGTTTGTACAAACCTACTTACAGAAATAAAATCATTTATTATAAAGCAGTGCTTCAAATGCGATATCATAACCTCCACATAATGGTTTAACTGAATAGTTAGATTCCCGTATGTAAGCATTAAACAATCAGCTGGAACGTATCCTCGGCCGCAGACGGTTTGCAATTGGCAGTATAATCAAATTCGGTATAAATTGATTACATGGCCATTGGCAACCGATGTGTGCTGTTATAGCGAACCCAATGTAATAACGAATCTGAGTGTGTTTAGAATTAATATGTTTATTATTTTCAAATGTAGATTTTCGCGGCTGTCATTCGTAGATCTTAGTCAGTCGTTACGGGTAGTCACAGACACAAGCCTAAAAATCTAACAACCAGTCTTACCAACGTGTACCTGTAGCTGGGTTGTGGAGGTCAGATAAGCAGTCGCTCCATGTTAATAACTGGTATTCAGCTGCATCTGGTTAGATTGGAAGCTAAACCCAACATAGTTGGGAAAAGGCTAGGCAGTTGATTGATTTTAACAGTCTCTAAAGTTAGTCTGTAGATAACCGATCATGCTATGCTGACGGATACAGAAAACTGGAGGAAAGTTGCCTCCGAGACCGTGATGGTTCAGAAGGAGGCTGCTGAGCGGGATCGTGAGAGAGCCGATCCCGCTCGGAGAAGAAGGCGTAGAGGAGGCAACCGCCTCGACATCTAACACTCTGAAACCCCGCCTGCATCATGGACTTTGGAATCGCGGGCACTAGGAGTGGGGACTCTCATTGCCCACCGAGGGATTCCAGGGAATACGGTGGCACTGTGATCACGTGCTGCCGTGCATAGTGAGGTCAGGGGAGACCCCTTTATAGTCTCCCTAGAGACGAGTCCTAACAGGCGTTGCATTAAGGGGTTCCGGATTGGTCTATTAAGAGGTAACGGGACCCCCTCCATGTGCTCATGGTGATCACCGGGGTGGTTTTAGTGAGGTAAGAGTGAACACTACCGGGTCTTTTTCCCCAAAGTCCAGATGCCTTTTGAAGGTTTCCCGCCGAAAATAAGAAAAAAAAAATCCTTTTCGTTATCCAGCGAGTAATTACTTTTGGTCCTAGTTGTACGTGGTAATATAAATATCATCTTTAACATTACAGTTACAGAGATTTGGGAGAGCCAAGACAGTAAGTCTAAGCGATATCCTAATCAGTAACCTACAGGTGAAGGAGGCGTATATATGGCAGTCAAGCCAAGCTAGCTACTGATATTGAACCTTGTAAGCCGACCCCAGCACAGTTCAGATACTTTATAATGCTTTTTCACATAAAACCTACTTCAAAACGCGCCAACGAGTTTCAAAACTCTAAAAAAGATCCTTTCAAGAAAAATAATTCACGTAATTCACAAAAGTATAAAGCTAGGTGTCCATAGGCGTATCCGCGTCACGAGGACGCACAATAAACCCGCCGGTGATGAGGGACGACCTTTGACACGGAGCCGTTTTGTCAACTTAATGCGTTCAAAATTCACGCGGCACTTTTATCCGAAAATCCGATAAAGTATCCGAAAATCCGAAACAATGCTGTGTGTCACCAGCTTAAAGAATTCGTCTTAATTATTTAGACCGACTTATCACTATCAAGCCTAAATTGGAGGATCGATATTTTCGGATTTGTTTGAAATAGATAAATTACTTGATTTGAGTTTGACATTTATAGATTGTTTGCGTTTGTAGTGAGACTGTTTTGGTTTATTTATAAATTGAATAGTTGATCTGAATTGGTTTTGTAGCTATCTCTAGCCATAAAGTAAGTTATTTATTTATTTCAAAATATTTATTAACATTGGTAATGCTGGTCTTGTGGCAACACTGATCTTTTAATTAATATGTCTTAACTGGGGGTAATGCAGTCAACTGCAACAGTTTAGTTAACCTTAAGTATTATAATATGTTGTAGTTGCTCTAAATAAAATACATTGCGGTGTAGACTTAGAAAAAAAAAAAACGCTGTAAAGTGTGAATACTCTTGAACAAGGAAGCTAGTTTTTATCTGCGGTTTCAGTGGCAGCGCCAGGATCCTCCATGGCATTAAATATACGTGCACCTTTTGCAACGATTTTTCGAGGATTCGAGGCGTTAAATAGAGTAAAGCGAACATCTTTATACAAAACTAGCACTTCGCCCGCGACTTCGTCTGCGTGTATTCGTGCCAAATTTCAAGTTTATTAACTCAAGCAATAAGATTTTTCATAGAAACAAAATTCCCCCTTTTCACCCACTTAAAGGTCGAATTTCCAAAAACCCCTTCTTAGTGCTCCCCTACGTATTAAAAGGAACCCGTATGCAAAATTTCACGTTTCTAGTCCTTGCAGTTTCGGCTGTGCGTTGATATGTCAGTCAGTCAGTCAGTCAGTTTCTCCTTTTATATATATAGAAAACAGTAACGAAGAATTTTTACCCGTTTGTCTAGGTTTTTCTGGATGTATGTTCTAGATTGCCGCAAAAATGGCAGAATGGATTTGGCTGAAATTTGGCACACACTTAAGAAATGAAGCAGAATGCTGATAAAATGTCTACCTTTTGTTTGTTAATTTAATTTGAAATAGCGTTTGAGTGTTAAACTTTAGGTAGATTAGGTAACCCAGGAGTGTGTGTGTGTGTGTTGTGTGTGGGGTGTGTCTGCGTCCGAAAAACCTAGATTAACACATTAGCAATGCATTGGCTCACAATCACAATGTTTTCCTTCACTTTCCTTCTTTTGATGTGATTGGACGATGAAAATATTTAAGTCAACCAATAATAGCAGTTGTCAGTGCATGGATCTTTTCGTGCGAAAATCTAGCGAGGGTTGTGCTGTTCCCTTAAGTGATATAGCGTGAGGATAGCTTGTTCATCGCACGCGCGTCACTCTTTTGTAGAGATACCCATTGTGATCTCTAACATTGAAATCAAGGTGGCTTCCGGGATATTGTGGGGCTGCCAACAATTAAAATAGCCCCCTTCAAGGAGCAAAATAATATTCATAATTATTATTATTAGTTTTATAGGAAGAAACTAGAGGAAGACTGCATAAAGTCTAAGATATTTGGCGATTATCACTGTTAATCGTTCACTAGATCCGGAATGAAAGCGGTGATGATTAATTTTTAACAGATAAATAAATTATCAACCTCCTTGTATTACAACTACTGAGTGTGGGGGTTTCGGGTTCGACCCAATTCATCTTGTTCTGGCAAAGTTTTATCTAATAGGTATTTTCAGCAGAAACTGTATAAGCATGGATACTGATAAATTGATATTTGTGTTTGCCTTAATGTAAGTTGTTATACTATACACCTCTGCGTAACCCTTAAAACATCACACTTGTTCACCAAAAGCGTGATGTTTTATCATATTAATGTAAGCTTTACATGAACCAAATAAATAACGATAGAACAATACCTTTTTCCCCATAGCTACTAACATACTAGTACCTACTACCAACGCAACAGTACATATACAAAAGGGGGTAGATTTTAAATACGTATTGTTGTAACCACTACTCCCTACTTCCTTCCGGATAATAAAACTAATGCAACGAGCCGGGTCCACAGAATTTTACAGAAGGTCGACTTCATACTAGTTCAAAGACGCTCTTTAGCTTCACTTATAAGCAAGTGCAAGCGCGCTCGCGACTGGCGTTTATATTATTATTATTTATGTAATATAAGTTCACAGCATGCTAATAACTTATAAACTAAGGCCCACAAAACCGTAGTAATGGTTTGACTGTGGGGTCTGACGAGTCTTTATCCATTACTTAAACTTCATACTTAAGACCTTTAACACAATTTTAAATAATATATTTTTAATTTATTTTTAAATCTTTTTTATTGACTGTTTTTCTGTTTTTTATGTTTGTTTTTTTATATGACATGTCTGTTCCACAACATTAATTGATGAATTTGTAAACAAATGGGTCAGAAAACTAAAAAAATAAATAAAATAAAACGTGCCTGTGAAAAATAAATTGTTGTGCCACTTATGTAGATATTAAGGGCCTATACTAACTCAAATGGCTTAGCATGATCCTCCGTTATGACGAAAATACTGCAACATTAATTTTGAAATAAATATATGGTAAAGTTGAGGATTAATGTTAGATCTTATGTTAGACGAAAACACGATTCCATAAAATTTTCTCGATAGAAAAAAAATCCAAAATTACCTCCAAACCGAACAATAAACCGCTGGTATTCAAAAAATACTTCAAATTAGATCATGAAACTTTGTATACTAACCGAACTAACTATAAAGCAGGTCTTATGATTTTTATTTTTCTTTAATTACCATTATTTTCACCGTAAAAAGCAACTATCTAAACTATTGGCGCTGCCTGCCACCTAGCACCGCACTCTGTCTCGCTCTCACTCAGTCCGCGAGAAGTATCCTGCGAGCGAGATAAAAAGTGAATTTTAGCTGAGGTAGTATAGGCTCTTAAGTGTTTCAATTTGCTTATTTGAACACTTATCTCTAAATCTTAATTTTAAATCACCTGAAAGGAGCGTTTGATTTGAGATTTTTATTTTATAACCTCAATTGTTCGACGATTTTTCAATTGCACTATATTAACGTTATTCAAACAATAATTGTTGAAGAATGTGATCAGATTTAAAGCTGAAACCTTCTAAATAGAGATGAATGTGTTACTAATTGCATTATAACTCATTAAAAGCAATTAGTCACTCATGATTGCGTAAGAATTTAACCTGAACAAGAATTTAATCCGAACATGGTGTGTTTACACTTTCATTAGATCCTTTTGGAACAGACTATGTACTTCTATGTGAGCGTGTGTCTGTTTTTGCTCGGTGTATAGAGTCAACCTTCTTTCTGTACTTTTCTGTGGTCTGACTTTATTCTCTGTAGTATGTATGTTTAATTAACATGTTCCACTGGCTTATTTAAGTTTCTAATTAATTCTAGGTTTTGCCTTTTTGGAGAGAGAGAACGATGTTGTATTTGGTATGAAAACTAGTTTAGCTCGCAGGTTTGCCCACAAAAAATATTTTTTAGTTTTAAGGGAACCAATGTGCAGATAGTGTAGATGCCAAGTTTTAGAAAGCTGTCAAGCAAATTATGACTGAATTTGACATATTATTTTTACTTTTGTACATTTTTAGGGTTCCGTACCAAAATGGTAAAAAGGAACCCTTATGGTGCGACACAGTCTGTCTTCCTGTCTGTCTGTCTGTCACAGCTGGATATCTCGAGAACTACTAATGCTATCAACTTGAAATTTGGAATAGTTTTATATGACGTTTGTCTAAATATGAAACAAATAAAAATACATATATATTTTTGCAACAAGGACTGAAATAGGAGGGCATGTGGGGTACCATATGAAAGAGTCTCGACGAAGAGTTTTCGACTTTTGATGAAAAATGTAAAAAAAAATCATACCGTTCCTCCCTTATAATAATAATAATAATAATAATAATAACAGTGTTGCCAATAATAATTGGCAACACTGTGTCAACAAGACGTGTCATTTTCCAACTTTTATAATTTTCACCGTTTTAAAGTAATTTTACCAAGATATACCAATAGTTTTTCTTTTAAATCAAAGCCAGAAACGTATATTATAATATAAAACCAAAAAAAAAGGCAGAAAACAGAAAATGTGAAAAATGTAATAGAAATCAGAAACTGTCGAATCGGAGGTGACATGACAGATGTCACCTCCGATAAAACAACAATAATAAAGAAATTAGGAAAATGAAGATACTTCTATGTTGACAAGATCAGCCGCACGCCAAGCATGCCCACCACCTCCGGACTCTTCGCTCAGCTCCGCCTCGCCGCCGCCGGTACCCAGTCTCACTGTGAGTGCTGTAACGACACCGGCCGTGGCAGTTGCGTCGAGCTCGAGCGACGAGTATTTCTCTCCGCCCACGACGCCACCACCTGCTCGTCGACGGGGAGGACGCCGGCCGCCAGACGGCTTAGGACCTCGAGGCCCACCGGCCTCTGATAGGGTCCCAGCTCCCGGCGGAAGTGTGCAGCGCATGAGATGGACACGATCAATCAATGAAAATGTCATGCGCTCATACTATGGGGCTACAGAGGGGGGAAACAATCTGACCGCGTACCGTGCTCGGATGCTCTCTCTTTTTCAGGTGCTTGAGCCAGCTGTCAACGTTTCGGCACAACGACTGTCGGATCAGGTGCGGGTCATCCAGCGTAATCATATGTTGGATGACACTGTACTTGATCGCCTGCGAAGTGAAATGCAGAGTAGCCATGTCAGCGCCCCTCAGTCGCAGACTGCTGTAGTACTACCGCAGTCCAATATAAGTCATGCTGACGAGGGGAGTAATGACAGGGCTACAAATGTAAGTACCCAATGTAATGAGGAATTGAGGAGTGCTTTGGAGGATGCGATTCGGGAATATCGCTTCATGTCGCCGGAACTTAGGCCACGCTTACCTCGTTTGCCCATGCATAACAAAAATAGGGCGTTGGTGGCGGTTCTGGATTCGCAGTTGTCAAACTATTTTGATGGCTGCGAAGACCTCACCGATACTCATTCGATTCTGTACTGCGCGGCTGTAGCGGCATGTCGTGTAGCTCACGTCAAATTTGCTAATGACTCGAGAGCTACACGACCGAATCTAGCTGTACCACCTTGGCAGTGCAGAATTGAACGCCGTATTGGTGAGGCCAGAGCGCTCATCGGCAAACTAATCTGCTTCAGGGAGGGCAATACTCGCCCTAGAGTGATGCGCTTTGTGAGGCGGGCGTTCTCGGGGACTGATATTAGTCCTCAAGACTATACGTCTTGTGTCACAGAGCGCATCGACTTCCTGAAGCAGAAAGTGTATGCATGGGCGAACCGTATTCGTCGTTATAAGCGGCGAGTAGAACGATATACTCAGAATCGCACCTTCCAGAGCGATAAAAGGTGGGTTTATAGGGATTGGGAGCAACCGGACCAAAGTGTGGCTGACGCGTGCCTGCCGGATGATGATGCCATGTATTCTTACTGGCGCAATATCTGGTCGGTACCTGTCAGTCACACTGAAGGTGATTGGACTCGGGAAGTCGAGCGAGCCTGTGATCTAATACCAGAAATGGGGGCTATTACCATCTGCCCCCAAGATGTAGCTTGTGCAGTCCGTCCATTGCCTAATTGGAAGTCTCCAGGGCCGGATGGGCTGCACAACTTTTGGATCAAATGGTTCTCCAGGTCACACGCTCGCTTGGCATCTCAGTTCCAGACTGCTTTGGAGTCTGGTTCGCTACCCCAGTTCCTAACGACAGGAATTACCCACCTGCTCCATAAATCCGGTAGCACCGCGGAACCCAAAAATTATAGGCCGATCACGTGTTTACCGACGGTCTATAAAGTTCTTACATCCATTTTGAGAGCTAAAATAGACAAACATATAAATACCAACTCCATCATGTCTGCTTCTCAAAATGGATGTAGGAACGGATCTCGCGGTACTAAGGAGCTACTCCTCATTGATATGACCATTAGCCAACAGGTTCGCCGTTCCCGAAAGGATCTGTCGACATGTTGGATAGATTATAAGAAGGCCTATGACTCGGTGCCACATACATGGCTCATGAGGGTGTTGGAGTTGTATAAAGTAGATACAACTCTGCGCACCTTCCTGATGTCATGTATGGGGCAATGGAGGACGGTCCTTCGCTATCCAGGATGTCGAAATATTCAGAGGAATAGCGAACCCATAAGGATCGAACGAGGCATATTCCAGGGCGACAGTTTGAGTCCGCTTTGGTTCTGCTTAGCCTTGAATCCTCTAAGCACACTGCTGGAGGATTCAGGTCTAGGCTATCGGCTGAGGAGAGGTGGTCAGGTTATATCGCACCTCCTCTACATGGATGACCTAAAACTCTTTGCCCCCAACAATTTACAACTGATGGAGCTACTGAAAGCAACTCAAACTTTCAGTAGCGCCATCAGGATGGAATTTGGTGTGGACAAATGTGCGGTCATGCATGTAAAGCGAGGGGAGATTGTGGAATCCGTGGGAACCCAACTCTCGGATTCCACAAACCTTAGAGCCCTCTCCGCATCCGAAACCTATAAGTATTTGGGTATGTCGGAAGCGTTAGGCATCAATGTTACTGACATGAAGCAATCGTTGAAGGAGCGCTTCTTTGGCCGCCTGAAAAAAGTACTTAATAGTCTTCTATCAGGCGGAAACAAGGTGCGCGCCTTCAATGATTGGGTCATGCCAGTTTTGATGTACTCTTTCGGCATACTCAAATGGACTCAGACTGAACTCGACGCCCTGGATAGGAAGGTCCGTACGCTGCTGACTGCAAATCGAATGCATCACCCACGGTCATCGGTAATGAGGCTGTATATCCCGCGAAAATGTGGAGGTCGAGGGTTTTTAAAAGCTAAGACCCTCCACAATCGCGAGATATGCAGTCTCAGGGAATATTTCCTAGAAACCGACGTGGGGATGCATCGAGATGTAGTCACGGTCGACAAGGGCCTCACTCCGCTCTCCTTGGCTAAAGAGAACTGGTGCAAGCCAGTAGTGCTTGACACTAATGATCGCATGGAGGTATGGCAGAGTAAGGAGCTTCACGGACGCTTTTTCCGGGCCCTACATGGACCTGATGTAGACCTACTAGCGTCCGTAGCCTGGCTACGTTTCGGTGACCTCTTTGGAGAAACCGAAGGTTTTGTCTGTGCAATTATGGACGAAGTTATGATGACGAATAATTACCGGAGATTTATTGTGAAAGACGGCACGGTTGACATCTGTCGGGCATGCCACCGGCCGGGAGAATCAATCAGGCATATTATCTCCGGGTGTTCTCGTCTGGCTAACGGAGAGTACTTGCATAGACACAACCTTGTAGCCAGGATAATCCATCAGCAACTTGCTCTGAAATACAGCCTTGTGGAATCGGAGGTGCCGTACTACAGGTATGTGCCCGACCCAGTTCTCGAAAATGGTCATATCACATTATATTGGGATCGATCCATCATCACTGACAGGACTATTGTTGCCAATAAGCCTGATATAGTGGTGGTGGATCGATCAGAGCGGCGTGTAATGATTGTTGACATAACCATCCCGCATGATGGGAACCTCGTGAAAGCCGAGAAAGATAAACAAATCAAGTATCTTGACTTGGCTCGCGAGGTTGTTGACATGTGGGATGTGGACTCAGCGATCATTGTGCCGATAGTCGTGACAGCCAATGGATTAATAGCCAAGAGCCTCGACCAACATCTGAGGAGGCTCTCGTTGAGCGGCTGGATCAAGGGCTTGATTCAGAAAGCAGTACTTCTGGACACGGCCCGCATTGTCAGGAGGTTCCTCTCTCTGGAGCCCTGACCGCCGGTAGCTTGGACCCTGTTCCCGATACCGGTGGGTTACTATTTTTTATATTTTTAAATGTTTTTATATTTTTTATATTCTAATATTTAAAAATATAATTTATATGTATTTAGTTAAATAAAGGAAATAATAATAATAATGGTCTAGTATTTGGGAAGAACAAAAACAACATAACGACAAAGCAACGTGGATAACAGAAGAAGAAACAAAATGGAGGGCAATAGAGGAAATGGAATTTGTAGAGATTACAGAGGCCGATATCACACACTTAACAGGCAGATTACATAATTGGAAATCTCCTGGTATAGACAAAATACACAATTTTTGGTACAAAAAGTTAACTATTTTATACAAACCCATAGCAAAAAACTTAACAAAAATGATATTAGGACAACAAAATATACCCGATTTTATTGCAACAGGTATAACATACATGTTGCCTAAAACTAAAAATTCACCACAACCCTCCCAGTACAGACCAATCACATGCCTACCCACAATATATAAAATATTAACATCAGCTATAACAATGAAAATTAACTCACACATTGAATACCACAACATAATGGCAGAGGAACAGAAGGGATGGGCCATATGGGATGCAAAGAGCAGTTAATCATTGACTCTACTATCCATAAACATGCCACCACAAAGAATAGAAATCTTCATTGTACCTACATCGACTATAAAAAAGCTTTCGACAGTGTTCCACATTCTTGGTTGATACAAATACTAGAAATTTATAGGATAAACTCAAAAATAATAGATTTCCTACGAAACATAATGCCACTATGGAAAACCACACTTCAAATAAATTGCAATCACAATAATATTACAACGCGACAAATATCAATTAAGAAGGGTATCTACCAAGGTGATTCACTGAGTCCCCTACGGTTTTGTCTTGCACTAAACCCCCTATCTCATCTGCTGCAGCGCTGTCGGGCCGGGTATTGTCTCAAACACACTACAGAACAAACAACAGTCTCACATCTCATTTATATGGACGATATTAAATTATATGCACAAACTGAAAAAGATATGAAGATACTAGTAGAAGCTACAGCAGAGTTTAGCTTAGATATAAAGATGCAATTTGGTCTGGATAAATGCAAAACACTTCATATCATGCGCGGCAAGATACGACCCGGCAACTATGTCGTAAACAACACAGACACCATAACAGCAATGGAGCCGACCGACTTATATAAATATTTAGGGTACACGCAACTAAAGGGAATAGATCATGTTAGGATTAAAGAAACACTTACTACAGAGTACAAAAGGAGACTTAACGCCATATGTAAAACACAACTTTCTAGTAAAAATCTCATCAAGGCCTTTAATACATTTGCCATCCCCATATTAACGTACTCATTCGGAGTTATTAAATGGACAAAAACAGACACGGACCAATTAGAACGAACCACACGCACCACTCTTACAAAACACAACAATTTACATCCTAAATCTGCAATAGAAAGGCTCACTATCAAAAGGCAAAGCGGAGGGAGAGGCCTAATAGACATCCAGCACCTTTGGAGGAAACAAGTCTATCGACTAAAAACATTCTTTCAGTCAAAATCTCGCACTAGTAACATTCATAAAGCCATAGTTCAAAATGATTTTAACTACACCCCACTTAACTTAAATAAACAGCTAGATACTCCACAAAACACTAGCGATGACCCGCAGAAACAAAAAATTGAGGACTGGAAGAAAAAGGTTCTTCATGGCCGACATCCTCATGACCTAGAACAATCCCATGTAAACCAACTAGCCTCAAATAAGTTTCTTAAAATAGGCAATTTATTCCCAGAAACTGAAGGATTTATAATTGCGATACAAGACCAGATTATTAACACAAAAAATTATAGAAAATTTATTATCAAAGATCCAACAGTAACAAATGATAAATGTCGCAAGTGTCACACTCAACCAGAAACAATTCAACACATAACAGGAGCGTGCACAACTCTCACTCAGACAGACTACACGCATAGGCACAATCAGGTAGCAAATATAATTCATCAAAAATTAGCACTCAAATACACACTCATACAAGACACAAACACTCCTTACTACAATTATACACCACAAACTATCTTAGAAAATGACACACATAAACTTTACTATGACCGTGCCATTCTCACCGATAGAACAATTCACTACAATAGACCGGATATAACCCTACAGGATAAAATAAATAAAGTTACTTACCTAATAGATATAGCCATTCCCAACACACATAACATTCAGAAGACAATATCTGAAAAAATTAGTAAATACGCAGAACTCAAAGATGAAGTAACTAGAATATGGCGCCAACAAAAAGTTTACGTGGTCCCTATAGTCCTCTCCACAACAGGCGTCATTCCAAATCACCTTCTCCATAGCCTTAAGTTAATAAACATATAAGAAACTGTCTATATCATCCTCCAAAAAGCTGCAATATTAAACACATGTCGCATTGTCAGAAAGTTCATGCAAATAGATGAAAACGAAATAGGTACTCATCACAACACCTCCTTAACATAACACAACACATGCTGCATTTACTTGGTTTCGGCCCGTAAATGTAGTAAAAACCAGCCAAAGAGCTGAGAAGAAAAAACACTACAAAAAATAATAATAATATTCCACAACTATCACACAACGCCATCTAGTCCCAAGCTAAGCAGAGCTTGTGTTATGGGTACTAGACAACTGATAAACATACTTATATATTTCTAAATACATAAATATTATAGATAAATTACACCCAGACACAGAACAAATGATAGTGCTCATTACACAAACATTTGTCCTGGGTGGGAATCGAACCCACGACCTCCGGCATAGCAGTCAGGGTCACTAACCACTAGACCAACAGGCCTCAGGCCTTATCTCCGAAGATTCCATAGAAAAAAATCTGAAATTATTCTGTGAGATAAAAGATTTTGTAAAGATTACAGGAAAAATAAAAATATGTCTCTAAATAGCACACTTTTTCAGAAATCATCAACAAAAATTACATTAGTTCCACTATCGGCCAAGAGATGGCGCTGACCTAAAGCTGCAATATTCTACACCGCAGTGTTATTTTAAAATGGGTTCAACCCTGTAATAGGTCTTTTTATCTGTATTTTATTCTGTTTTTCAACTAGCTAGCCTAGTATTTCGACTGTCTCTGAGAAAAATCATCATGAGTGAATGATTCTTCATTTTAATTTTATTTAAATAACTGAGTTCACTCACTGCTTATAGGCACCATTTTATATTTGTTGATAATACTTGAATCATGTACCCATAAAATCAATACTACCCACGCTAAACACACTAGGAAAAACTTTGATCGTAAAACAGGACAATCAGCACAAATCCTCGGGATCCTTCAATCCATGGATAGATCTGAACCGAGGACCCTTGAACCATAAAGCCCTCTTCAACCGCTGGAGAACTCCTCATGTTATTTAAGTACAAGATTTTAGCCAGATTCGATGTGCGGGTATGACGTGGTTTCTGGGTGACGCCGTGACGTAAGGGAATGGGGAAAGGGACACGATTCTCGATTAATTTTATATAATTCGTTCGACTCAACTTACCACGCGGTAAGTGATGATGTAATGGACAAAATAATCGTTCAAGGTCGAAACACGAAATAAACTGTACAATTAAAACTTATTTAATTTATTATTGTTATTGGTCCAATAGTATAATAAAAATCCTCTTGACCATATTTCGGCCACGGCGGCCAATCTCAACGGAGACTAGTCTTCGGCGTGGGAGATATTATAGTGCACAAGTGTGTGCGGAGACACAGGTGCACTCCCTCTTCCCTCACTCTCATAGCCTGACGGGACGGCTATCCGACACGACCGGAGAGAGATCAGGCCCAGGACTAACGGCTTAACGTGCTTTCCGAGGCACGGAGGTATCACACCGCCAAGTTCCAAACTCCGGGCTGCTACTTACTAAAAAACTCAATAACACTTAGCCCGACCCGGGAATCGAAATCAGGAACCCACGCTCAGCATTCGCGTTTGCGACCACGAGACCAACAGGGCAATTAGTCCAATAGGAACCGTGATATTAAAGGTACCAACTTCACATCTTTAACTAACAAGTTACAATTACACATTATGCTACACACAAGGGGGGGTCTGAGTGCCCACTTGATTTTTCAAGACATTGCCAAGCGGTTGGATGACTCTTCAAGTGACCAAAAGGTTGCTCATTTTTTTGGCCATAGAATCAGCATCGCCGTATAACGTGGCAATGCTGTCGCCTTTTGGAAAAAAAAAAAAACATAAATGAGTTTTTTTAGGGTTCTTACCTCGAAAGAAAAATACGGAACCCTTGTAAGATCACTTTATTTTCGGTCTGTGTATCCGTCAGTTAAGACAATTTTCACAGGAATGCGTGGAGTTCATCATCATCATCATCATCAGCCGGAAGACGTCCACTGCTCAACAAAGGCCTCCCCCTTAGACCACCACGTCGAACGACAATCCGCCACTTGCATCCATCGGTTGCCCGCGACTCTCACGATGTCGTCGGTCCACCTAGCGGAAGACCTGCCTACGCTGCATCTTCCGGTTCGTGGTGCGTGGAGTTATCAAGTTGAAATTAATATGAAATACTCAGGGCTGCAATCCCTTGAAACAGTGAAAAAGTCAAACTTTTAAGTCAACGCAATCAAAAGATACGGGCGTATTTATGTTCCGAAATCAAAACCTATAGGGTACTTTCCGTTGACCTAGATTCATGAAATTTGGCAAGAAGCAATGTCGAGGAAAAAATGCGCGAATCAAACTCGCACATGACCGGTTTTTTTTTTAAATCACAACCTATCATAAACATGTAATTACGGAACCCGAATCCAACACGCCCTTGACCAGCTTTTTTATTACTTTCCAACTAATTTAGATTGTAACGCAATTTGTTTTGTGAAAGAATTTTTCTTGAAGTTGTGTCTAATGGTAACTTTTCTAACTTAAGTCCTTTCCTTATTAGACTGTAATTATATTACTTTACTTAAATTACTTTTTTCCACGTTGTAAGTTTTAGTAATTTTACTCGTGATACTATTTGGTTATTTGGTACCGCGTTATTAATAGTCGCTAAGCAGAAACTGAATAATTTCTCCGAGACGATCATCACCCATCCTCATTTACAGCCTAACTTTACCCACTGCTAAGCATATTCATATTCTTCTCGATATATCTCTCTAAAATATATGGAAATGTCCATAATCTCAAAATCAACAGCGATTTATTCAAACTAGGCTGAGAATCAGCACTTTTTGAATGTCAAAATTACATAAGACAATCCCCAAAACGCCCGCCTTTCACCACTTTATGCATTCAAAATCGATTGTCTTATTGCCTTAAAATAAGACTTAATTTTCTTTGGCTCAATCGGCGGATAGTATGGCAAAAAATATAATTTTTGAAAAAAAAACCTAAGTACCTATATTAAAAGTTACTGAAATCGATTCAGTAGTCAATTATGAACAAACTATTTTCAGGTTTTGCGCATTTAACGTTACACGTTGTATAGTGGAGGGGCCCGTGGCTAAATAGAAACAACCGCACAGGTCGATCGATCAGGTTAAGCTACGCTTGCCGCGGTTGGTCTGTGGATGGGTGACCATCTTCACATACCGAGACCCCTCCATGCCTCGGAAAACACGTTAAGCCGTTGGTCCCGGCTGTCATTTGTGGATCTTTGATAGTCGTTACGGGTAGTCAGAAGACCGAAACTCTGACAACTAATCTTGCCAAGGGGTATGGTATTACCCAGTAACTGGGTTGTGGAGGTCAGATAGGCAGTCGCTCCATGTAAAATACTGGTATTCAGCTGCATCTGGTTAGACTGGAAGCCGACCCCAACATAGTTGGGAAAAGGCTAGGCAGATGATGACGGTCGAAAAAAATTGTAGACAAAAAAAGTTGAAGCGTAGCAAGACGCTGCTACGCTCGTAGACACGCGTCTACGAGCGTAGCAGCCTCTTGTTTCGCTCGGCTATGCGTACCATAATAGGGCTTTGCTACAAGACAACACATCTACTACCTTACGTATTACTAAAAAGGCTTATTTGAACTTAGTTTTTGGCAACTGATTACGAAATCGACGATTCTTAATCCACATTAAAATACCACCAAAATTATATTAACTTAAGACAAAGTTAAACAGAATTATCGAATTAAAGTTCCCAAATATGATTCCCTAGGGCATGTTTCCAATGGATACGGTGTTAAATCTACCTACACGTTTAATTATGTAGAAGTAGAATCGATAGTCGAGTAAAGGAAAGTGAAGTGCTTATCGCGCCAGTGACCTCCTTCCATTGTCTGGCGAGCGATCACACCCCATACACGTATTGTACGAGTATGTACAGATATGTCATGGGGGAGCCATGATTTTGTGATTTAAAAGTGATTTTTGGAGTTTAAATATTTCTTTTTGTTTTTTTTTTTAAAACAAAAGTGGTAAATATTATTATTTTTTAAGTAAATAAAGCGTGCTTCATAGTTTCTAATTTTAAATGGAATCTTTAGTATACTTCAGCCTGTAGACGAAAAAACAGCAAGAAATCTCTTTAAAATACAGCTTCAGTGGAGTTTCTTATAATGCAATTTATTACATAACATCTACACATTTAATGAATGATTATCTTGACTAAAAAAACCGTAAAGTTACAGATTTTTTATTTCATTCAGTAAATTGGTAACTTCTTTAAGTGAAAATGGCTTCTGAATATTCTATTAGTATCCTCTTTTTGTAGGAACTATGTCTTTGAAATCGTCAGTAACGAAATAAAGTCCCATCTAATTCGACGACACATTTCTTCGGTTTTTATTTATTTAATTTATTTATAGTACACCAAACAGCTTTTATGTATAAATATATTGTAAGTATTTTAAATGACAATAGCTTCGGACTAACACAGACACCAATTACAGGGTTACTAGTGATCTGAAGGCCAATTCTCGTAATTTAAAACGTTCAAAATCTAGTCGCAGTCTCATATCGGCGACAAGCAAATGTCAAAAACTTGTCAAAATGTAGGGATTTTTGAGGTATTTTTGACAGATTGAGACTGAGATCAGACTGTGAACGTTCTTAAAAATTACGAGAATTGGCCCTCTGATAACGCACAATAATAATAAAACTAAAGGCTCTAGAGTAGACTTATGGATTTTAATTTTATTGTTTTTTTTTTAACAGGATATATCCGACTTTACACAAATTTATGGTCGCCCTACCTACCCTCAATATCAGCCAGCTATTGTACCTCCACCTTTGTTACCAAGTGGAAGGTTATTAATATATTTTTTGACGTATTGTCCCTTCGCAAACTCAGGAGTATTTTTGGTGTAGCATAAATCATTGTTATGATTCCAGTGGCCGATATTAAGGGTTGGCTGGGAATAGGATTATCTATGACTTATGATTGTAGTTATTAATGTCAGGTTTGAGCTCAGGTGGGCGAAGATTGTTTGAGTTAAAATCATCTTTATCTAAAACAAAGTTTTTCACTTTCCGTGTCTGTCTGTGTGGCCTCTTTTTTATAGTAAAAGACACGGTTTTTTTTTCCGATATTAACGTTGGAGGCTTCTCCTGTGTGACCTCTAAGATCTTTAAACTTTACATTAGATTTGCATGCGGGTTTCACCATTATAAAATAATATTTTATAATGGTGAAACCCGCATGCAAATCGCGCAGCTAGTGTTCAAATATTCCCGAATAAAAGCTATATATTATATAGCTTTTATTCGGGAATATTTGAACACTAGCTGCGCCCAGCGGTTTCACCCGCGTAAGTTTCGATCCCGTGGGAATATCGGGATAAAAAGTATCCTATGTGTTATTCTGATGTATAAGCTATATTACTGTACAGTTTCATCAAAATCCGTTCAGTAGTTTTTGCGTGAAAGAGTAACAAACATCCATCCTCACAAAATTCCCCTTTTATAATATTAGTAGGATTTTATTTCATTATCTGCCTTTTCCCAACTATATTGGGGTCGGCTTCCAATCTAGTCGGATACAACTGAATAGCAGTATTTTACATGGAGCGACTGCCAATCTCACCTCCACAACCTAGTTACTGGGTAATATGATGCCCCTCGGTAAGACTGATTGTCAGACTTTCGGGCTTCTGGCTACCCTTAACGACTGTCAAAGATCCACGAATGACAGCCGGGACCAATGGCTTAGCGTGCTTTCCGAGGCACGGAGGGGTCTCGGTATATAAAGATGGTCACCCATCCACAGACCAAGCGTAGCTTAACCTGATCGATCGACCTGTGCGGCTGTTACTATTTAGCCACGGGCCCGGGAATATTTGAGTGAATATATAGACATTAAAATTCATCTTAGATATAGCAAGGAACTAGCGAAGCAGGCAAGGTTCGCTTGTTAAAATATATAAATTAAAAACTAATTGACATGTAATTGCATTAATTAAGTTTCTATCTTCTATTCGCAGAGATTTTGCAGCTTGGAATGTCATATCGGGACTTAAATCATATCTAACTATGATTTTTCAAACTTTTTATTCATGCTGTGATTTTTGTCTATGTACCTAAACAACATTTAAATTGAGTAAGAAGTCTTTGTGCTTACTAAATAACCTATGAAGGTTACACTTGAAAAATAGTAGACATTTTTTTCACTGTTTACTATTCAAATTATCCCCATTGCCATTATGAATAAAGTTTAAATATTCAGTTGTGATTTGTGGTAGGCTAAAAGCAGGTCACCTCAACCTTCAGGGGCTCACAAAACATTTTTATTTAAATAATTTATTACCATAGACTTGAAACGAAAGTTGTAATACGTAAAAAGTTTAATAGGATTGTTGGTGGTCAGGTCTGAGTGAAAGATGAGCTGGGTCATTCCTCGCTTAGCTTAACAGACGTACCTATTTACTATGTGTATTATTTTCTAGCTGCGCCTCGCGGATTCGGCCGCATAAGTATCGATCCCGTAGTAATATCGGGGTACAAAGTATTCTATATCTTAATCCAGATCATGGTGTACCCATTTGCCAAATTTCGACTGTCCTGCATATAAAACTTTAGTCTAGCTTTAAGCCTTTAAGCGATAAGGCCGCCCATTATATACATTGTAGTGTTTGATGTATCTTTTACTTTTTGTATTTTTGTGGTGTACAATAAAGTATATATAAATAAATAATAAGGCTGACAGAACGTAAATAGCCAGACAGTTTATTGCATACTAGCAGCGCCCCGCGGGATGAAATCGGATCGGGATGAAAAATATCCTATGTGTTAATCCTGGTTATAAACTACCTGTGTGCCAAATTTCATCCAAATCCGTTCAACGGTTTACGCGTGATTGAGTAACAAACATCTTCACAAACTTTCACATTTATAATATTAGTAGAGGATGGGTGTTGATTTTGATAGTTAGGCCTTTATTGATAAGGGTACCTTAGAAATAAGCTATCAACTACTCATGGATATCAAATGCTGTCTTCGGCATACCGATGATTCCAAATTATATAAGTTGAGAATTCAGCCATGTCGACAGCGTCAGGATTAGCCTCGGTCCTTCATAGTATGTAGCCTCCCCGACCAATTTCGGCCACGGTGGGCAATCTCAACGGAGATTAGTGCACAAGTGTGCGCCAGACACAGGTGCACTCCCTCTTCTCTCACTCTCATAGTCCTCAGGGACGGCAATCCGACACGACCGGAGAGAGATCAGGCGCAGGACCAACGGCGTAACTTCCACTTCCAAACTCCGGGCTGTTACTAAGAAATTCCTAATGGAAAAACTCAATAACATTTTGCCCGATCCACCAGGAATCGGATCTAGGACCCCACGCTCAGCAGTCGCGCGTCATAGTGTATCACAGGTGGTATTGCACAGACAGCACGACAAGAGGTGGGGCATTGTTTGAGGTGTAGCTCCAGAATCGCATTGTGGTTCATTGGTGTACTCCTATTTGACTAATTGGTACCGTCAAGTCAGTGGCCTTATATCAAATTTTTTTGGGGGCCCTTTTCACGGTTCCTATTTTTGGAACGAAGTTCCTTATCGCGCGTTGTGAAAGGGGGCTAGACGGAAAAAATTCTTACGAAAAGTTGTCACGACACTTTTTGCTATAGTAAGCTATTGTAAGCTGTGCGGCGTCGCATGTTTCTCTGTCTGTCTCTCTCTCTCTTATAGAAAGCAAGCCAGATATTTTCATTTATATTTCGCATTGAATATAATTATTAATATAATTATTGTATACAAGATTCAATACATTACATTATTTATTATTATGACTTAAAAAAAATAAAATTTTGTTACAATTCCTTCACTAATTAATCGAAAGGAACTTCGTTCCATCCGGGTGTCCCTTGACACCTCTCAAGTTTTTTTTTTTGGAAGTCGTCTGAGTAGAACGGTTGTTGCTGTCGGACTCCTACCTAAAACTTCACTGTTCCTTCCAGTACCATGAGTCGGGGGCCCGGGAGATACTGGTATATTAGATTTTTTAAAATATTTTTGTGATAAATATTATGACTTGGCCTATTACCCGACTCCGGCTTGACGCCAACTTCTGGGACAGCCTGTATTATATAATTCTAGAGTCACTTACAAGCCTCTTAATGATCAATAAGAATTTTAGGTTCTCGATAGTATTTTACAAATTCTTGCTTACACACGTCGCTACGTCAGCGTCGCGTCGGGGGCCCCGTATAATTGATACAGCTGATACGGCGTAGCTAGGCCCCTGCGTCAAGTGCTGTTTATTCCATGCAAGCTGAGCTCAAGAAAAATCTCGTTTCAACCTCTTTTAGTAACATTAAAGGCTCATTCCTCGCTCATCTCACCACGTAACACCATCTCCAGGGACGACACAGAGTCAAAGCTATTAAAGGAACATATCAAAACTGTGGAGAAGCTTTTAAATTGTAATTGTATGTAGTTTGGAAGTTTCGTAAATTACACGGTAAGTAAAGAAAAAAGTTGTGAGTGTCTTACTCTGACAAGATAAAAGGAACGAAGTTTATGCTTCAGAGAATTGGTGATTTGTTTTGTGTACACAGTCGACAACGTCTGGCGTCTGACGAGGTTTCAATAGAATACGAGGCCAGCTTATTTCGTTCTGTTACCACTGCATAATCAGCAGAGAGGGGCCCGTGGCTAAATAATAACAGCCGCACAGGTCGAACAATCAGCTTAAGCTACGCTTGCCGCGGTTGGTCTGTGGATGGGTGAGACCATCTTTACATACCGAGACCCCTCCGTGCCTTGGAAAGCACGTTAAGCCGTTGGTCCCGGCTGTCATTCGTTGAACTTTGACAGTCGTTACGGGTAGTTAGAAGCCCGAAAGTCTGACAACCAGTCTTACCAAGGGGTATCGTATTACCCAGTAACTGGGTTGTGGAGATCAGATAGGCAGTCGCTCCATGTAAAATACTGGTATTCAGCTGCATCCGGTAAGACTGGAAGCCGACCCCAACATAGTTGGGAAAAGGCTAGGCAGATGATGATGACCACTGTATAATCAGCCTATAATGTTTTAACAGCTGGGACACAGGCTTCCTCTTAGTGAGAAGGAGCGGGTCGTATTTCACCACGCGGGCCCAGTGCGTGTTGGTAGATGTTACATGTCTTCAAATTTGGTTCTAGGCCGGTTTCCTCACGATGTTTTCCTTCACCGTTTTGTTACCACTGACTTACCTAATGAATATGTACGAGTATATGCTTGATCGGTTTTCCATCTGATTATTTTTGCTGTTGTAGAACGTTCGGGTTGTTTCATAATTTAACCATTACCAAAAAATTTTTTGCTAGGTTCGGGTTCGGCGGTGGTGAAGCATACCCTGGATTCTTTAAATATACACATCGTCTTATCTTGGAATATAAGCGCGCAGTCTGTAATTCGTTTGGTGTATATAATAAAGAGATTGAAGAAAGAGAGATATTATAAGAGATTCTATTCTATTACTAGCTGCGCCCCGCGGTTTCACCCGCATAAGTGTCGACCTCGTTGGAATATCGGGATAAAAAGTATCCTATGTGTTAATCCTGGTTATAAACTACCATTGTGCCCATCCAAATCCGTTCAGTAGTCTTTGCGTGAAGAAGTAACAAACATACAAACACATTTACAAACTTTCGTCTTGATAATATTAGTGTGATATTTTAATTTCATTAAACGTTATTATTTATTTTCAATTGTCTAAAATAGCATCTTGGAGCACGAACTTAGAGAACTGCAGCGCAGGAGTCATTTGCAGGGGTCTCGGAACATTACATCGTATCAGATTATAGTGTAAGACAAATTCCTATTGAAGCTCTATCGAACGCTATTATTTAATAGGTCGGGGCAAAAATGTTTTCGTATTTTGAATCTATTGTTAGTAATCAGACCTTTTTGGCAGTACTGAATGTAACTGGCTGGTTTTAATACTATTAAATGTTGACATTCTAAAGATGCAATAAATTAAAAAAAAAACTAGTTTCCGCCATTTCTCAATTGTTTTTCAAGCAAGCAACATGAACGTATGTGACGAAGAAATTCAGTACATTTTTATTACAAAAAATGTAAAAATGCGACGAACGCCGCGAATAAAATTTGTGCGGTTTACGGACCTAATGCGGTATCAATTCGAGTAGCACAAATGTGGTTCAAGCGTTTCAAGTCAGGAAATTTTCGTGTGAAGGATGAAGCTCGCTCTGGACGCCCTGTCACGGATAAAATCAGTGTCATTTTTGAAAAAGTGGAGCAAGATCGACATATTAGTAACTACACACATCAAAAGTGTCTAGGGATCAAGCATTTTTATGCGGATTTCTTGAGATTGAGATGTGGCTTTGTAATAAATTTATGATTTTATAAATTTATATGGATCCTTTTTGGTGCATTTCATAATTTGAATCAGGAACTGTGAATCAAATTCGAGTAAAAGATGAAAATCAGCTGTCAATATTTTCCCTATAAAAACATACAACGCATTGAAGACATTATTAGTGCTACTGTTTCCCTACTACTGATTAAAACCAACGTTATTATGGAGCGGCGACGTCATTTAAGCAGGGAAGAAATGCTCAGAGCCGTGGGAATGATAGAAGCTGGTTCCCGGCAACGTACTGTGGCTTTAGCTCTGAATACAAGTCAGAGTGTTATCAGTCGACTTTGGACACGTTACCGAAGCACTGGTACCGTGGCTGAGCGCCATGGAGGACGGTATCGCTGCACCACACGGAGACAAGACCGATACATTCAAATCTTAACTCGAAGAGCTCCAACAATAACCGCCATGATGTTAGCCGTGAGGCTTCATCACTCTTCAGGGAACTTAATTAGCGACCAAACAGTCAGAAACCGCTTGCATGAAGTGAACCTTCATTCCCGAAGACCGCTACGGGTACCACCTATAGCAATGCACAATCGTAGGATTCGATATCAATGGGCTCTTGAACACAGAAATTGGGCAGAAGAACAATGGCGTTTCGTGTGCTTTTCTGATGAGTCTCGTTTTGGTATGAGACCGGATACAAGACGTATACGACACTGGAGAACCCCTGGACGCCAACAGCGATTAAAATCCTGCCAGGAAGTCCATCCTTATAGTGGTGGAACCATCATGGTATGGGCGGGTATTTGGATCGGCGGAAGAACTGAGTTGATTTGGATCAGAGGCAACCTCAACGCTCAAATTTATGCTGAGACGATTGTATCAGACGTCATCGTTCCTCTACAAGTGCAAATCGGTCCCTTATTTCAGTTAATGCATGATAATGCACGACCGCACACCGCAAGAGTTGTAAGACAGACTCTCGCCGCAGCTAACATCAATGTCCTGCCCTGGCCTGCTCAGTCGCCAGACTTGAACCCGATTGAGCATGCATGGGATATGCTACAGAGAAGAGCTCTGCCGAATATGGAGGGTATCCAGTCGCAAGAAGACCTTTTTTTGTTGTTGCAACGAACATGGGCGGCCATTCCACAGCGTGATTTGGATGAACTCATTTTGAGTATGCCAAACCGATGTTCTTGTGTTGTTAGTGTTCGCGGTAGAAACACGGATTATTAATTGTTTAAGTTACCCAATAAAATTTTAGAGAAAACTGTTATTTCAGTCTTTTTTTCGAACTTTTGTGTTAGTGGTTCAAATGTCAAAAATCCCTTTATTAGGAAAATGGCAAATTTCTTTATTAATGCAAAGGTGACTTGGTTTATCGTTACTGTGACAAACGAAAACACTTTATTTGATGAATCCTTAAAGAAAATTTTAATTAATATCAATCAGGAGAAAAGTTATTGCAAAAATATATGTTGATCCCTAGACACTTTTGATGTGTGTAGTTATGATATTGCTGTAGAACTGGATGTTGATCACAAAACAGTTTTACGGCATTTACAAAAGTCTGGGTACAAGAAAAAACTTGATATTTGGGTACCACATGATCTCACTGAGAGAAACTTAATGCAACGTGTTTCCATTTGCGATTCTTTGTTGAAACGTAATAATTCCGACCCATTTCTTAAACGGTTGATTACGGGTGATGAAAAATGGATCACTTACCTGTTTCGGTTACTTCAGAACTCTTTAGGAAGCATAAAGTTAACCTCAAAAGAACACTGAAAACTCCCTGTCAGATTTTTTTGATAAAAATCTCAAAACTTCTACAGCAATGGGATCATGGCATTGCCCACAAGATGGCAACAAGTCATCGATCAAAACGGCACATACATATTATAAATAAATAAAAAATCAAACCTAAAACAAACATTTTTTTTTGTATGAAAAATACGAAAATATTTTTGCCCCGACGTAATATTTATCGAAGACATGACAAATTACTTCGGTTTCCATTAACAAATACTAAATGATAGGGGAAAGTAGTACGAGTTGATCCCTTGGGGTAAGATGATTCTTTGCGATTGTGCTGAAACCACTAATGCCATCTAGTTGATTTCACTCGTAAAACATAGCTCCGGACACCCCCCCGCTTCAGTTAAATCGTAATGGCGGCGTGAGCGATACATCAATTTTGACAAGAAAAAATAAAAATTGTGTACGGCTGATCTAAGGTAGGCATGACTTTGAGCTTATATTACTTTTATTCAAACAATGTTAAATGTAATTACTGTTGTGTTTGAGGCTTTCTATTATACTTAATTTTATTATTTGGGCCACGTGAATATAACCGCATGCTTGTAGGTTATGATAAAAAACATTGAATGAAAAAGTGGGACTTGGGTCAAGACGATCCCTATCTATATGTACGAGATGATCCCCGGGGATCATCTCGTACATATAGAACATAGAATGTATGTTTTTTTCCTTTTTTTTTAGACAAACGTGATGCCACGTAATTATAAAAGAAAAACTTCTCGAGGGGATTGGTCGCAGGAATCAATGACAGCCGCTCTTGATGCTGTGAAAAATGGCATGGCTTATAAAACAGCAAGTAAACAATTTTTAGTGCCCATAATGTCGTTGAAACGAAGGGCCAAAGCAAAAAATAAAATAGCTGTTAATGCAGTAAAATATTTAGGAGGAAAAAAAACCGTTTTTACCAAAGAACAAGAAGATGAGCTCGTGGACCATATTAAAGACATGGAGACAAGAATGTATGGACTAACAAAAAAGGAACTGTTATCTTTAGCATATCAACTAGCTAACAAAAACGAAATACCCCATTCGTTTCGAGGAGAAAAAGCAGGTAATGACTGGCTGAAAGGATTCAGGCAGAGACATCCAGATATCACCCTTCGTGCTCCTGAATCCACGTCGACTGCTCGAGCGCGCGCGTTCAACAAACCTGTAGTAGACAAGTTTTATTCTACATTGAAAACCGTCCAGGACGCGAAGAACATCCCGGCACATCGAATTTACAATGTCGATGAGACAAGTATTTGTACAGTTCCAACTAAAAACACAAGAGTGTTTGCAAAAACTGGACGAAAACAAGTAGCACGGGTTACTTCAGCTGAACGAGGGGTCACTACAACGGCTGTTATTTGCATGTCTGCTTCTGGAACTTTCGTTCCACCGATGTTTATTTTTAGAAGGATCCGTATGAAGATTGAGCTGATGGAGGGGGCACCCCCAGGATCTGCTTGGGCCTGTAATACGTCAGGGTGGATGAAACTGGATGTTTTTACCCATTGGTTTGAACACTTTCTACGCCACACGAAGCCATCCGAAGATGATCCTGTAATGCTGATTTTAGACGGTCACCTATCTCACACGAAAAATTTAGACGTCATTTTGAAAGCACGGGCCAACCACGTTACAATTGTTTGTTTGCCGCCACACTGCACACACAAAATGCAACCACTGGATGTGAGTGTGATGTATCCCTTGAGTGTTTATCACAACCAATCACTGGAAAAATGGATGAACAATAACCCAGGAAGACCAGTGACTGTGTTTCAGATTGCAAAAATTTTTGGAGAGGCCTACCTAAAAGCTGCAATCCCAATAAATGCAATCAATGGATTTGCTAAAACAGGAATATGCCCCTTAAACCCAGAAGTATTCACTGAGGTTGATTTTATTGCGGCTGCAACCACAGAAAATGAATTGGACGAAGAAGAGCCGGAGTTGCCGGAGCCGCCAAGGCGTTGTGTTAGTTCAGACGCTGAATTAATAGATGTTAGACCACCATCTCAGTTAGAGAGATCTGCTAGTCCAGAAACGCAGCGGCTGCTCGCTACCATTGTTGCTGAATTGGATTTGGAATCACCCAGAGCGCTTAAAACTCCTTCATTAATAAACGAATCAGTACCAATTCGCAGTCCACTGATTGAATTTGTTGCGGCTGCAACCACAGAAAATGAATTGGACGAAGAAGAGCCGGATTTGCCGGAGCCACCAAGGCGTTTTGTTAGTTCAGACACTGAATTAATATATGTTAGATCACCAACTCTGTTAGTGAGATATACTAGTTCAGATACGCAGCGGCTGCTCGCTACCAATGTTGCTGAATTGGATTTGGAATCGTCCAGAGCGCATAAAACTCCTTCATTAATAAACGGATCAGTTCCAATTCGCAGTCCACTGTCGCCAATCCCTTCTACGAGCCGTGCAGTCAACCACATTGAGACATCGCTTGATAATAATAATTTTGCCATTACACCTGCTGCATTGAAACCTTTGCCACAAATTGTGGGCAAAAGAAGCACGTTGAAAAGGAAAACCACTCATACGACTGTTTTAACTAGCACGCCGTACAAGAATTATTTAGAGGAAGAAAATAACAAAAAAACAGAAAAAGAGAATAAAAAAAATCAGAAAAAGACTGCACTTAAAAAAACACAGAAAGGCAAAGGACTAGGTAAAGGGAAGTCAAATAAAAGAAAGAAAACTTCATATAACACATCTGAGTCTGAAGAAGATGATACTGAGTGTCTATACTGCACAGAAAAGTTTTCAAGCGATACCAGGGGTGAACAATGGATAAAATGTTATGCATGTGGAAAATGGGGTCATGAAGCATGTGCTGGGGTAGAAGGTGATGACGCTGGTGACTTTGTTTGTGATATATGCAATACAGAACCTGCAAAAAAGCGTTTAAATTTATAAGGAGGGCGAATACGTTATTTTTGTTATTCATTCATAAATGTTTTTTTTTGCTACTTTTGAACGATTTGGGCACTTTATTAGGTATCCAGGAAGAATACAATATTTAGATTGATCTCAATGATTAATGTAACTGGTACAAATTAATACCTACTTACAAGACTGTTTTATTTTGTTTTTAATTTTTATTACTTCTATTGTCACCTGACTGTTGATTTTGATAATTTTATTATGTACCATATTTAATTAAAACTTAACATGAGGATGTATGACTATTTTATATAAAGAATATGTTTCATTATATCGTATTTGTGTTGTTTAAAACCTCTTTCTTCATAAACACATTTTTTTTACTCGGTATGGGGGCAAGACGATCATAGGGATCATCTTACCTCTACCTGGGGGATCATCTTACCCATAGGGGTGTACAAGATGATTACTTAGTAAGGTTTTAAAAAAAAAGAAATATTTCAATGAAACCTCAATTAATTTCTGGTTTTGAGTATTAGGAAAGTTCGATAGATAAATAAACTGGTAGTAATCGCCTTTATTTTTGGTTCACCTAAAAAAATATGTATTTTACAGCGATTCCCGCTTAAGGGGATCATCTCGTACTACCTTCCCCTAATATTACTAGACCTTTTTACAAATAATAAATAGAAGAAATAGTATATAATAGATAATGTATGTACCTACAGAGTACAGACCTATGTATGAATAGTTAATAAGGGAAAATCGTTTCGTCGACGTATGTTTTTTGTCTTTTGATTTGTTTTTGTAAAATGACGCAGGCCACACTGGTAACGAAGCTAAGTTCGTTTAGCTTCGCTCGTGTAGGTAGCTACCTCGTCTTTTCATACATAGTTTGCGGTTTGTTAACACGCGGCAGGTACAGACAAAAGCACATCAAGCTATCCGAAACTGTAAAATTTTCCCCATGAACTTTGAACCTTATGCTTTAGCGATAAAGTTGAAAATCTATTAAAGAAATTTGACAGATTGTAGTAGCTTGATGACCTCTCACATGCAGACTGATGAATCGATTGAACACAGCCGCGTCCAAACTATCTGCTATTATTTTCAGGATGTTTTTGCTACTCCCCCGCACAGCTTTCAAGACTAACGTGGTTTTCTTCCACATAATTGCATTGAAGTCATCAATATGCGCGTCCGCAAACATACCTGAACCACAACAAGAATGCGGGAGCCGCAACAGTGCCCCGAAAATGTTATTGTATATAGTAAAAATGCGCAGTGCTGCACACCCCTTCAAGTTAAACAAATATCAACTTTATTTCAATAACGATTATGTTGATTTCAGAGTGACTACCACTATTGAAAAAGTTATAAAAATGTTTGAAGTTGTAGCGTAAACTGAACTTTATTGTGTAGGATTTAAAGTTATTTTTCCATAAAATCATGTTTGCTTATATTTTTGGCAAATAAATCGCGGATGCAGATTACCTAGCCTACCTAGTTACGTTTTAGTCCCATGTAATAGGGGGCGAGAGCCTAATGCCATCAACCGGGAACGAATCCGGACCCAGGACTGCTAGTGACAAATTTCTGATGGAAAAACCCAATAACACTTTGCCCGACCCGGGAATCGAACCCCGGAGCTCATCTTCAGCAGTAGCTCTGCCTAATACTTCTTGGAAATACAGCGTGGCGTCATCTAAAGCATGAATGGCTGTATTTACGAGTAATAAAAATTAAAGAAATTACGTAATTTTTTCTGTAACATTTTATGCGTATATATTGAGTAAGGACTGGAGGTCCATCTATTTATCAAGTCGCTGATTATTTGATGACGCATCACTTAGCCAACCTTCCCTCTGATATTTTATTCTCTCCTCCCAAGAGTGACTGTGGTGGAAGGTCAAAATACTATGGCTCTCTGTTACACCGACGTGTTATAATAATAATTATTATAAGAAATTTTGGGTACATATATTTATTTATTTATTTATGTATATATATTTTATTGTACACCAGAATGTACATAACAAAAAAAACAATTATTACTACAAAACATACAATGGGCGGCCTTATCGCTTTCTGCAATCTCTTCCAGGCAATCTGTAGAAAATAATAATATTTAGAGTCCGTATTCTTCGATGATGATGTTACAACTTGACGGTTTGACATGGATAGATAATAAACTACTAGCTGTATCCCGCGGTTTTACCCGCATAAGTTTCGATTCCGTGGGAATATCGGGATAAAAACTATCTTATGTCCCTTTCTGGGACTCAAACTATCTCTATGCCAAATTTCATCTAAATCGGTTCAGCGGTTTAAGCGTGAAGAGGTAACAGACAGACAGTCAGACAGACACACTTTCGCATTTATAATATTAGTATGGATGGAAAATTAATTAGTTATTTTGTAAGTACACACACGAGTATCTATATGTTTATACCCACGAGCGACAGAGGCAACTGCAACCGTCGACGCGTCGCTGGCGGGCGTTGACGGGTGTTGACGGCTGCCGCCGATACGCGTTGATGGCTGCAGGTGCCTCTGTCATTGACGCGTAGCGCTCGTGTGTGTGGGCACTAAAACGAATGATAAAATGGCAATATGTCGTACGTCTGTTACACCGTGTACGGTGTGACAGACATCCCTTCATCTGTTGAAAGGATCCCGCGGTTAGAGGCTTGTATGTTCTTATTTATAATGCCGACGTTTTAACAAAAGATTGGGCAAGGGCTTCTTTTCGAAAAGTCTTAGAAAACTTTGCGTAAAAGGAGGGTAAGAATATTTACCTATTCTTTATTTTTTGTAATCTGAGATGTGAGTGGTGCATCGGTTTTATCTAGTTTTTTATCCTGTACTAGCTTCTGTCCGCGACTTCATCCGCGTGAAATTTAACCCTCCCGCATTTACCTTCTAAGAGGTGGAATTTCGAAAAACCCTTTCTTAGTGGATACCTACTCTTCACGAAGAACACACCCTCCAAATTTCATGTCTCTAGGACCAGCAGTTTAGGCAGTGCGTTGATATATTAGTCAGTCAGGACTTTGAATTATAAATATATCTAATATATAAAATTCTCGTGATAATTATTATATCGGTTACAGATATAATTTAATTAAAGAACTAGCTAGCTACCTAGCTACTCAGTTTCTCGGGTTTAGGTTCCCTGGGGTCGATTCCCGAGTTGAGAAAAGTTTTATTAGGTTTTTCCATTAGAAAATTCTTATTAACAACCCGGAGTTTGGAAGTTAAGCCGTTGGTCCTGCGCCTGATCTCTCTCCGGTCGTGTTGGATTGCCGTCCCATCGGAATATGAGAGTGACAGAAGAGAGAGTGCACCTGTGTCTGCGCACATACTTGTGCGAGAGAAATTGAGTAATCAACGAAACTGCCGAATTTAATAAACTGACGACTGAGGGAAACTGGCCAGTGATACGAGGACTCAAGACCACGTCACCCACTAATTATGGGCAGCGGGATTGTCCGAAAGGGTTACCGCTGCACCGGAACATAAAGGGCTAAGGAAGGAACACGGGTGGGTTTTAGTCAGTAAGAGTCTGACACTCCCTTCTGCTCCACCCTGAGCGGGAGGGGTCATTTGATGATTTCCCATCCACAAAAAAAAAAAACCACTAATTATGAGCAACCCGTTACCACTTCAGCTTGCTCAGGATTGAACGCGTTGCGGAATCGGATATAAACTTCAAAGTACTTACCAAGTTCAGATCCACAGACACGCGGGATGATTTCCAAGATGGCGGAGCAGGAGGCGTCTTCGAAGCAGAGCTGCCTCGCCAACAGGCAGTTCAGTATTGCCATCGTACCCTTTAGACCGGGCCCTGCGGAAGAAATAGTAGAGGTTAGGCATTGAAAATGATCTAAGGAACTTATTCTAATGGGTTCCGAGGTATTCTTAAGACTCGTACACACGCCTTTTTTGTCGTGAAAAACTACGGTTAATGCGCCGTGTGTAGGGACGGTCGTCGGTGTTGTATGAATCACTCATCACATGCCTAGCCTTTTCCCTTCTATGTTGATGTCAGCTTCCAGTCTAACCAGATGCAGCTGAATACCAGTATTTTACATAGAGCGACTGCCTATGGGAACTCCACAACCCAATTACTGGATAATACGATACCCCTTAATAAGACTGTTTGTCAGACTTTCGGGCTTCTAACGACTGTCAAACAGCCGGGACTAACGGCTTAACGTTCTTTCCGAGGCACGGAGGATTCTTGGTATGTAAAGATGGTCACCCATCCACGGAACAACCGCGACAAGCGTAGCTTAACCTGATCGATTGTTCGTTTTCAGGTAGTGTTTTATAACTACCGGTTTCTGAATAAATATTAATAAATACATAGTTCTAACCGATGTTACATCGAGCAACTAAAATACCAAATGATACTTCGATTACCTACAGCACTTTAACATCCAAATAAAGTTTTTTAAGTAAAGTCGTTCGTCAGTTATGTTTGTTTTCAGGTAAAGTATCTTATAACTACCGGTTTTTGAATAAATAATTAATAAATAGTTCTAACCGAATGTTACATCGAGCAACTTACAAAATGATACTTCGATAACATCACTTTGACATCCAAATAAAGTTTCAAATAGAAACTAAAATCGTTTCCGAATGGACTATAATTCAAATGTAAAACTAGTGGAAAACATGGTAATTGGAGGAATTGGAGCAAGTTGGAAATATATCCGGGCCGCGTGTAAAGGAATGTTGGTCCAATGTTTTACTAGGCCGCGAGGTGTGGTCGAAATAAGATTTCTATAATTTTTTTTGCAAGAAATTTACTTATTTGCTGCTTTTATACCTTTTGAAACAACATGATTAGGTTAGGTTAGGAAGTGAATACTATTAGCGTTATGTTCAAATAACTACTAACAAACTATATAATACTAGCTGTTATGCGCGACTTCTTCTGCGTGTATTTTGTATTTCATCATTTTTAGTGCAAATATCCCGGATGAAAACTAGCATATAATGTCCTTCTCCAGGTCCCTTTTTTTTTTTTTTTTTGGAAATGGCATCTCGCAGTTCAACCTGTAGGAGGTTGTCGACTGCTTAACCGGACTTTATCTCCAGGTCCCAGGGTACCTATCTGTTAAATTACATAACGATCGGTTCAGTGGTTTAGGCCTCAAAAGGTAGACGGTTTATTTTCGCATTCCCTGTTACATGGACTTTACTTGTAGGTACATCTCTGCTTCATCCTTCGAGAATTACAGGCGTGATGTTATTTTGATATATATTGTATGGAAGATCTTTATGGCAATCCATGACATGTCATGTTTTGATTAGAGCCTATGCTAATTATAATTCCTTTGTATTATGAGCTTTTGAGACTATGTTTATGTTACCTTAACAATGTGATTATCTTATAAGCAACAAAAGCCTATGCTCTCACAACATCACTAGTACGAAACGAATAGATAATGACAAAACCTAATTCACCTCGTCACAGTTAGCGCCACGCCTTCGGCCGTACTGAAGCGGAATTTCTATTTACGCATCCGAGAGACCAAAATAGCTGCCGGCAGAGATTCGCGATCGATCGCCGAATGGATGCAGTTTTAAAGCTTTCTGTCGGTCTAAATGTTACTGGAAATACTACTCGCCTTTCATAGTTCTATTTCCTATTTTGTATTTATTGGCTCGCTCAATGTTCGAGTTGTTTCGTTTATTCGATTTCATGGTGAGGAATGGCTACTTAATGTGTTTTTATTTCGACGTTTCTTTTTGGGGTTAATAATAAAGTGTTTGGAGTTTTAGTTGTGGAGTAGGTAAGAAAAATTAGGTCCCTACTGCGGTATTTTATTTTCAGTTTTTATCTTTATTTTACCATTTATGTGCAGTCTTTTCACAGGTATTTTACATCTGACAGCAGCAATCCAATATAAACCTTTTTGTAACTACAATAAAGATCACTGTGATTTTGACAAAGTTGTTAGTAGCTGAATCCCAATAGCGACCCTATTATGACGACGATAAAGATCACAGTAATTTTGACAGACTTATCAATGGCAGCTACCTAATAGCAACTTTATTACAAGTATTACAACGGCGATCTGTGATTTTCAGATGTAAAATAAGTGCGAATGAAATATACATACATAATATGTATAAACATTTGAAAAAAATACGTACAACATTCTTATTTCTTCATTTGAGGGAGGGGGGCACAAGCAGGGGATGTTCATTATCGTTTCATGAATAATTAGGACGCTTATTGGAAAAAATCTATTCAAGCATAATGCAATCATAAAGATAATAATAATAAGAATAATAATAATAATCGCCTTTATAATTAATATAGGCTACTTTTTATCCCATCCCGATATTCCCACAGAATCGACACTTATGCGGGAGAAACCGCTAGTTTGACAAATAAAATACTAAAAAAAATTGCCCTAAGAAGATATTAAATGTCGTTGGAAAAGAAATGAAGCTGTACCCTGCAAGTCATTCTAATACCACAACAGACCATGGGGTTTCTAAACTTAAATGAGAACCTTCTCCTTTTGTGAAGTCGGTTAAAAAAGACTCTTAATACTTTTCATGCGATGTTCAGTGAGCAGTTGTGGCTCAGTGATAAGGGTCTTACTAGTTGTAGGTCGTGGGTTCGAACCCGCCTCGCCTCGCCTCTGCCTCGCTTTACTTTGTGTCAATAATTTCATCACCACTGCTCTCAAAACGTTGAAAGAAAGCATCGTGAAGTGACTGGCATGTCCTAGAACCAAAGAATTAGAAGACATGTGACGTCTACAAACCCGCACTGGGCCCGCGTGGTAGATTACAGCCCACTCCTCGAAGAGGCCTGTGGCCCAGCAGTGGTTACATTATAGGCTGATTATGTATGTAATGTAAGCGATGTTCTATACTCAGAATACTTTTAATATAATCGTCTTAAAAACTTAAAGTCACCGTACCACCATAAAACCCACAACAATTAACTTCATTCATTCCAAAGCACACATGCGCAGAGTAATGTAGATTCAGAAACAACGCCGCCATTGCGAATATTTGCATAGTAAAAATAAACATGTTCCCAGCCATATTAATGTTTTATTATTCTGTCTCGTTGCGGCATCTGCGGCCGCTGCAGGCGACATCTATCGTTGGTTGCTGTAGCTAAAATATAAGTGCATTCGATATTGTATCTGATTTTGAATGTTTTTTGAGGAGTAGGAGGAAAGAGAAAACATGCTAATAACTTTTTAGCGTCTACAGTTTTTATGGGACCTTTTCCGATACATCAACTCAGCCTATGGCAGTCCACTGCTGGACATAGGCCTCTCCCAGGCTGCGCCACAACACCCTGTCCTCCGCCTTCCTCATCCAGTCCATTCCAGCCACTTTATTTAGGTCGTCCGTCCATCTAGCTGGGGGGCTTGCCGATACGCGGTCTCCACTCAAGGACTCGTCTGCTCCACCGGCCATCGGTCCTTCGACAAACATGGCCAGCCCACTGCCACTTCAGTTTGCTTACTCTGCAAGCTATGTCGATAACTCCGGTTCTTTTCCGGACAATTTCATTCCTGATTTTATCCTTCAAAGAGACTCCGAGCATAGCTCGCTCCATAGCGCGCTGAGCGACTTTGAATTTGTGGACCAGCCCGACCGTCAGTGTCCACGTTTCAGCACCATACGTCATGACGGGCAGAACGCACTGGTTGAAGACCTTAGTCTTCAAACACTGCGGGATAGGCGACAAGAAGACTTGACGAAGTTTTCCAAATGCTGCCCAACCCAAGCGGATCCTTCTGTCGGCTTCTTTCTCAAAGTTGTGTCTACCGAGCTGGATTACTTGCCCTAGGTATACATAATCCTTCACAACTTCGAGAAGCAAACCCTTCGATGTGGATTGGACTAGGCAAGACGTGCCGATACATAATCAGCTTATAATATACTGTTGGGACTCAAGCCTCTTCTCGGCGAGAGGGAGTGTGCTGTAATCCATCAAGCTGGCCCAGTGCGGGCTGGTAGATGTCACATGTCTTCGAATTTTTGGTCGAAACCGACATGTACTAGAGGACATATCGGTTTCCTCACGAGATGTTTTCCTTCACAGTTTTGAAATTGCATATTTCCCGATATCCACTCTTCAATTTGAGAAAAATCACAGGGAAACACAGACGCTATCACGGCTTTCGCTAGTGACCTCTTTGGGAAAAGGTAATTAATTTGGTATCCACCGGTATTTATTTAATATTTTTTCAGTACTTGAATATTGGTACCGCAACAAAACAGTGGGGTAATTGCAATGCCAATACAATTTATTTTGACAATTCAACAATATTACTTGTTTGTGGTTGTCGAGCAGACGAATTTTTCAAACTTAAGAATATTGCGGCAGTAACTTTTTGTGCTATCTTTTCCTGTCGTTTTATGTGGGAAAAGCTCATGGCACGGCTTAAATATTACACAGTCAGCAAGGCTGATAGCTTAGCTAACTTGTTTTCTGCCTAGGGTACGCCGGATGTATGTTATTTAAGGTGTAGTCTGGGAGGCTTGCTAGACTTCCAGACTACACCTTGACTTTGCTTTACAAAGTAAGCAATTAATATGAATATGAACTGTGGGCCAAAAGAACCACTATGTGGACACAGCCTCGACGTAAAGGAACTCGACATAAAGGGAACCATTCGCTAGAGGGCGTCGGGGTAGACCCCGTTAAAGATGGCGGATCAAACTGGAGAAAACAAACGACAATAGACATTCGCCCTGGATCGAAAGAGTTGGAAGTCATGGAGAGTAAGTAACCTTATTATATTGTTATTTTCATAGTGTTCGTATTCGTATAAGCAAGCGTGTCATAAGATTCATCCGCCTAGCCTTTTCCCAACTATGTTGGGGTCGGCTTCCAGTCTAACCGGATGCAGCTGAATACCAGTATTTTACATGGAGCGACTGCCTATCTGACCTCCACAACCCAGTTACTGGGTAATAGGATACCTCTTGGTAAGACTGGTTGTCAGACTTTCGGGCTTCTGACTACCCGTAACAGCTGTCAAAGATCCACGAATGACAGCCGGGACCGACGGCTTAACGTGCTTTCTGAGAAACGGAGGGGTCTCGGTATGTAAAGATGGTCACCCATCCACAGACCAACCGCGGCAAGCGTAGCTTAACCTGATCGATCGACCTGTGCGGCTATTATTATTTAGCCACGCGCCCCTCAAGCGTGTTATAAGAATATGAACATTAATCTTATAAAATAAAGTTTATATTCGTATGTGACGCTTACTCAACAAATTAGCGAAAAGAAACGGTCTATAAATCTTGTTCTAAGTATACTCACTAGAGGAGGCTGTTTGGGTGTCGTAATTCCTTTCCAGTACCGAGACAGACAACCTTCATCATCATTTCAGCCGAAAGACGTCCATTGCTGGGTATAGGCCTCCCCAAACACCACCGCTTCGGTGCTTGGGGGAGGCCTATGCAGCAGTGGACGTGTTTCATCTGAACTACTAGCATCCGGCAGATTCCTGCGACCTTCACCAGCACCCTAATTGCGTAATACATTTTCAACCACAATCTGAATCATTTAGAAGGATATTGCCAATCCATTGCTGCATAATATGTAGGAAAAAAAATTCTGCTTAACAACGTAATTAACGCAATGAATGTTGATAAACTGACAAAATTAAAGCCATTGCTACTGTTAATGTGTTATGGTGCGTCCACATCTGGCGAATGTGCCGCGAATGTGCAGCTCGCGAGCCGTTTGCGAGCTGCCCACGAGCTGCGCGCGTGCATTATGATACAAATTTTTGAATGGTTTGGTGCGAGAGGCGCACCAAACCATTGCCGTGACTGCACGCGCGCAGCTCGCGGGCAGCTCGCAAACGGCTCGCGAGCTCCACATTCGTGGCACATTCGCCAGATGTGGACGCAACTTTACGCAATTAGGGTACAGGTCATCGACAACCTTACGACCTCTAAAACTACAAATCTATAAATTTTATATAACAGAGATTACTGTCAAACAAACTCAATATTGATTACAAACACAAATAAAAGTCTGAAACATAAGAGTACCTAAATAGATTCTGTTATGAAGCCCCTGAGTACTGAACTGTCAAACATGTAAAAGTTTTCAGTTGAAGTGAGTAAATAACTCTGTAATACTCTTATACCTATTAATAGTTTTATTGAAGTTTACATTCAGCTTATAAAATGTTATAGACAAGTCTGATTTTTGTTTTAGTTCATGTTTGACTAGCTGGTGTCCGCGGTTTCACCCGTATAAGTAACGATCACGTGGTGTTATCGGGATAAAAAGTATTTTATGTCCTAATCTAGGTCATGTAACCCAAACCCATGTGCCAAATTTTATCCGAATCCGTTCGGCGGTTTTATCATGATAGCGTAACAAACAAACCTACATAAAATCAAACCTTTTCTCTTTATGATATTAGTTTAGATTTATATTACATACTTTTTCAAACACCATTGATCAGTGCAAAAAAAGTGCAGATATCATACTTTGAATCAAGCTCTCTAAGTCTATAGCTTTGACTCAAGCTGTATTAAGTCTGCGTTATATTGACTGTCAATAAAGACATGTTCACATTAACGTGACACGAGATATAGGCGAGTTTTACCCTACCGCGTCAGAAGGGTATGGTATTTAACCCTTTGACCGCCACGGTCGTGTATAGATGACAAATGAAAACGTGCCCAACACGCCAATGCCGACTATAAAACACCATGTTTTAAGTATAAACACAGAAAACTGAATTTAGTTTATTTATTTTGTACTTAAAACGTGGTGTTTACGTGTCGGCATTAGCCGACGGTGGCGTGTTGGGCACGTTTTCATTTGTCGGCTATACACGACCGTGGCGGTCAAAGGGTAAAACGCGTGTACTATAGCGTCAGGTTACAAAAAAAAAATAAGCAAGGTGGACAGAGACAGGTGGAAAGAGAGTTGGGAGGCCTTAGACCAGCATTGGGACATAATTGACAAAAAAAAAAGATGGAGTTGACATTTTCTATCTGACTAGGGGTGACAAGAAATGGCGAAACAGACTCAAGAGGAGTTGGTATAGTGCTTCAAGGAACTTTTGACGTTTGAATGACATTGATATTCTGCATTGATAATAAACATTTGTGAAATTGTTCCGTGGAATTATATTGAAAAACCAAGAAGGCGGCGGTAGATCCAATTTTGGCCGCGCGCCAAAATATTCTTTTACAACACCAACTATCTCTTCACTCGAATCTACCCAGAAATTGTTTTTAAATACCTACTTAGTTCTACTATACAACGTGTAACGTTAAATGCGCAAAACCTCATACACCCCAATTAGAGCATTGAGTTAAAAGCATAATACAATGACCAAAACTATTTTTATTATTATTAAGAAAATCGTGTTGATCCTAGCATTACTTTATGCATTCAAAATTGAGTCTTATTACCTTACAATAAGACTTAAGTTTCTTTGGCTCAATCGGCAGACAGTACGGCAAAATACATAATTTAAAAAAAAAACCTATATTAAAAGTCACTGAAATCGATTCAGTAGTCAATTATGAACAAACTATTTTCAGGTTTTGCGCATTTATCGATACACGTTGTATATAATATACCCTATCATATCCTCAAAGCAAATATTACCATGTTCGCTCACTCACTCACTGCCTCTCCAAATCAAAAATCATCAAGCCGGCTGTTTTGTGCACCAGCATGAGTTCTGCACCTTAGGGGCTATTCTACTAATTTTTAAGAACGTTCGCAGTCTGATCTCAGTCTCAATCTGTCAAAAATACTTCAAATTTCTCTACATTTTGACAAGTTTTTGACATTTGTTTGTCGCCGAGATGAGACTGCGACTAGATTTTGAACGTTTTAAATTACGAGAATTGGCCTACTTATGTTGTGCCGCAAGGTGCAGAACTCATGCTGGTGCACGGGAGCTTCTCCGACGCATTGTAGATACACACTTCATCGACTTTGACACTTTCGCGCTTATATACTTCAAGTTCAAAAAGATGGCTTAGGCTATATTGTATCTTTACAATAGCCATCTAATAATACTTATTATTTCGAAATACGAACGAGTACTTCTTCCTTTTCTACACTACACTCTTCACTCTTTCTTTTTTACTTTTGTACGAGTATTTTTTTCTTTTTTTCACGCATTAAACTATATATGACCACTGCCCCGGACTGATAATCTGTATGACATTATTTTGGGGACATTGGTGTGGGTTTACCTAGTTTTTAATGTATTCTGTCACACTTAAATTGTAATGTGTAACTGTTTTATGTCCCAATAAAGCAAAATTAAAATAAACAATTAAATCATTCTTCTGCCCTTAACTCAATTTATTTAGGGTCGGTGCAACATATCTCTTTCTTGACGTTCAAAACTGCATATTAAGTGTCTACTCGTATTTGAAATAAATGATTTGACTTTGACTTTGACTTTGACTTGCATACTTTTCTATTAGTCGTCATCTCTGTAGTCATTTATTTTCTAGCTTTCTTCGACACAGCAGTACTATTCTGTAAAAATCTCACCGTGAAAACTAAGGTGAAGTGAGCTGTCGTTCCACCTGATGTTAGGGATTGCCTCCATTGATAGCTCACTTCACGCTCACTTCACCTAAGTTATCACGGTGAGATTTTTACAGAATCGATAGGTTGATCCATCCATCGTTTCTTTAGTCTTCCTCTATTCGTATAGCCATCCACATTCATACTCCAAGCTTTCATTACGACATTATCCTCACTGGCTCTCCAAATAAGCTACCTTATTCCCAGCATCGTGTAGACGGGCAATGAATTATTTACTTCAGCTATTTGTGAAAAGACTTCAGAACGGAGAATAGTGGTTTTTTAACTATGATCTGATGTTACATATGTAACTATATGATTGTGATCATTAAGTAAACAGTGTAGAGAGCATTTGAAGTCAGCAGTGCTATTCTGTAAAAATCTCACCGTAAAAACTAAGGTGAAGTGAGCTGTCTTTCCACCTGATGTTAGGGATTGCCTCCATTGATAGCTCACTTCACGCTCACTTCACCTATGTTATCACGGTGAGATTTTTACAAAATCGATGTAAACGCAACGCATCATCGCATGCTTTTTTGTTGTCTGGTAGGCCTTTAAAGATAATAAACTAGCTACACCCCGCCATTTCACCTGATAAGTCTCGATCCCGTAGGACTATCGAGATAAAAAATATCATGTGTCCTATTACAGGTCATGGTCTACTCATGTGCCAAAAAATTTCCGAAACGGCTAAACGAATTTGGATGAAAGCGTAACAAACCTAAAAAAATATTGTTCCGGGTTCAATTCCTAGGCTATAGAGATACCTATTGGGTTTTCCATCAGAGGTATTTCCAAGGAACATTTTACTCTTGGGTATTTTTCATAAGAGGAGATACAGATTTTGCGAATAAATAGCGAATTGGACATAATGTGCCCAAAGGATTTGATTTATGTGCATAACTTGCCCCGACTCGCCCCTATTTCATGCTGGCAAAATGAGTGGGTATAGTCTTTGCAACTCCACCTATGATCTCTGCGCCTCTGTCCTAATGCGAACAAGGGTTTTAGACGTGATGCTGTGAGTGTTATTCTAAATAAACAAAGAACATTTTGCCGCGCGTCAAAAAATAAAACCAGTTTGTCAACGCCTCTACTTTGACAGAAGGAAAAACAAACGTGACAACCAGTGACAGCTTACGTGTTTGCATAGCTGTGAGGGAGGGGTAGGTAGAAAGTGTGAAGGGCAGATCTGTGAGTTTGCCAATGCATTACGATTGTAACTTGCAATAAAATATATCACTATCCATGTGTCAATGCCTGAAAGCCAGTGACAACAGAACTTTGATTGAGTGGCCAGTTCTCATTTGTAGTGTTGTTGTTGATGTTGTTGTGTGTGAAAAACAAAAAAAAACTTAGAAACTTGTATACTTTCATGAAATGTATTCTTGAAACAAAACGATCAAATACAGAATATAATGAAATTCAATTCTTAACAAATCGCAATATATCTAGTCTCCCTCGTCACCACCTTCCTCTTCTTCATCAAATTCACCTTCCTCCTCAGCCGTGGCATCCTGGTACTGCTGGTATTCAGATACCAGGTCATTCATGTTGCTCTCAGCTTCTGTGAACTCCATTTCATCCATTCCCTCGCCTGTGTACCAATGCAAGAACGCCTTACGTCTGAACATAGCAGTGAACTGCTCAGAAATACGTTTGAACAACTCCTGGATAGCCGTCGAGTTTCCGATGAACGTCGCAGACATCTTCAAACCTCGTGGTGGAATGTCGCACACAGCGGTCTTCACGTTATTCGGGATCCACTCCACGAAGTATGATGAATTCTTGTTCTGAATGTTCATCATCTGCTCATCCACCTCTTTCATTGACATGCGGCCTCTGAAGACAGCCGCGACAGTCAAGTATCTTCCGTGGCGAGGGTCACAAGCTGCCATCATATTCTTAGCATCAAACATCTGTTGGGTCAACTCTGGAACAGTCAGAGCTCGATACTGCTGGCTTCCTCTAGACGTCAGCGGGGCAAATCCTGGGATGAAAAAGTGCAAACGAGGGAATGGAACCATATTCACAGCCAGTTTTCTCAGATCAGCATTCAATTGGCCAGGGAATCTAAGACAAGTGGTGACGCCCGACATTGTTGCCGATACGAGATGGTTTAAGTCTCCGTAGGTCGGTGTGGTCAACTTCAGAGTACGGAAACAAATATCATAAAGGGCCTCGTTGTCGATACAGTAAGATTCATCAGTGTTTTCCACCAGTTGATGCACAGACAAGGTTGCATTGTAAGGTTCTACTACAGTATCTGACACTTTGGGTGACGGTACTACACTAAACGTATTCATAATACGATCTGGATACTCCTCTCGAATCTTCGAGATGAGGAGGGTTCCCAAGCCAGCGCCTGTGCCTCCACCCAGAGAATGTGTTAGCTGAAAGCCTTGAAGACAGTCGCATCCTTCAGCCTCTTTTCTGACCACATCTAGGACAGAGTCTACCAATTCGGCGCCTTCCGTGTAGTGTCCCTTGGCCCAGTTGTTTCCTGCGCCCGACTGCCCGAAGACGAAGTTGTCAGGTCGGAAGATTTGTCCGAAGGGTCCCGAGCGCACGGAATCCATCGTTCCAGGCTCAAGGTCGACGAGGATGGCTCGAGGAACGTACTTGCCGCCCGTTGCTTCATTGTAGTACACGTTGATGCGTTCCAGCTGAAGATCGGAATCTCCGTGGTAGGTCCCAGTGGGATCAATACCATGCTCGTCGGAGATCACCTCCCAGAACTGAAATGGATGAGCAATGTCAGTGTCAAATGCGGTGCATACTAGATTTTTGTGGCGTCTGGCTGGAGTTTTGACTAAATCGAATTTGCCAAAAAGCTACTAATTTCATGCCTTTAAATTTTGAACTAAATTAGCGGGACCGAGTCTGGTTTTCGGGGAAATATGACGATTTATTAGGCACAAATAGAACACAGTAAGATTACGTCGATTTCGTGGGTTAGGGGGTCATTCGGCACACTATTGAACTGGGACCGCGGTCAACGGGTCGTCGCGGACCAGTTGCTCGTACCCAACCAACATGGAATTTGCCCGATTTGCTACGTAATTTTAATAAATAACATTCTTACCTTAGCACCGATTTGGTTGCCGCATTGGCCAGCCTGTATATGTACTATTTCCCTCATTATTGGTATTAAAACTTAGAATAAAGGGCTTTTAATGCACACCGACCGTATATTATGAACTATGAACGACCTACTAGAACGAACGACTGAAAACAAATGAGATATTCGAAATTGTAGCCGTCAGATTTCAAATATTTTATTTAAATTCTATTTTATTTTTTAGCTCGATAAGGAAACTGTTTTGTTTTAGAGGAGTATTTCTGAAAAAAGTTTAGCTATTTAAAGGCTTGTCTAGGTCCCAGATAGGCACTATCTATCAAATAAATGAATTAATTTGCTAAAAAAGTCAAACAAACCTTATCCGGAGTTTATTATATATTGCCAATCAACATAATTTGTGTCTATAGTGTAGTGTTTTCAAAACCCTTCGGACAAATCTTCGACTTCGTGAATGATAACTTCGTCTTCTTGCAGTCGGGGGCAGAAAACAACTGCATAATCAGCCTATAATGATCCCACTGCTGGGGCACAGGCCTCCTCTCTGTGAAAGGGAGTGGGCCATAATCCACCATGCGGGCCTAGTGTCGGTTGGTGGGTGCAGTGGCGTGCATTGGTTTTTAGAATAGGTAGGCAGGCACTAGGCCGAGTTTAGTCTAGGCAGATGCGGTCACTAATCAGAAACATAAAACAAAAGTATTTATATATTTTGAATGTTCAAATTATTTTCTTACCTACGTATGATAATTTAGTGAATAGGGGTTTCTTAATTGTGGGGCACACACACTAAAATGTAACTGACAGGCTTATGGTGATTTATCGAGGCAGGCACTGCTTATATGCCTTTATGCAATGCATGCCATTGGGTGGATGTCAAATGTCTTTGAAATTTTGGTTTTAAGACATGCCGATTTCCTCACGATGTTTTTCTTCTCCGCTTTGAGAGCAGCTGGTGATGAAATTAAATACACGAAGTAAAGTGCCTGCATATACCACTGGGCCACCGCCCACCACTGCTCCAAACAACTGAACTAGAGGAATAATCTACCAACCACATCTCATCCGGAGGTGATCAAATATTGGTCATCTACATCATTATAATATGTAAGTTTATTTCCTGGATTTTTTTAGATCTATTTCAGATTTGATATGCAAGCTTGAAGAAGCCAGAATATTTAGATTCATAGATTCTAATAAAATTATGTACTCAATCTTATATAACTCTGCTTGCACAAAACCTGGAAAATTGCAGTGCAAAATCTGGGCCAGGGTCACCCGTTGGGGTCACTATTCAGTATGCAGCTTAAACTCCTGAATTTCGTGGAATATGTGTTACAAGAGTCAATATTTCAACCTAATTTCGTGCTCAAACTCAAACTCAAAGCATTTATTTCAATTAAACCATTTACAGGCAAATTGTAATTGAATTGTCAAAATTAACTAGTCGATCAGTTAGTCAGAAAGTTGAAGCTAGTTGCCCATTCCAAAACGTAGATCTCTTGGAGGAGAACGGGCAAGAAACTCCAAGGACACTCTTTTAAATCAAGATATTACAAAATCCTGAGTACATTATTCTTGTTGCTTCTATATGTGAGAACAATGTTATGAAGAAACAATTCAAAATATAAGATTGAAAAGAAGCCCTGGCAGCTAAGAGATGACCAGTCTCAACCGACAGCGCCCGTTCACGAACATGTCGCATGGATCAACCATTTTGAAGGGAACCGAATGATCCAACACACGCACCACTACCAGTGAGACAAAAGGCCCGTAAGGGCCGAAGTCTGCCGGGGCAGCGGGATTGTCCGAAAGGGTTACCGCTACCCCGGAACACAAAGGGCTAAGGAAGGAACACGGGTGGGTTTTAGTCAGTAAGAGTCTGACACTCCCTTCTGCTCCACCCAGAGCGGGAGGGGTCATTTGATGATTTCCCATCCTCAAAAAAAAAACCATAAGTGAAACATTTAAGTGAGCATGACACATTCTCAACTGCCATGGTCTTTCAAGTCAATATAAAAAAATTATAATTGCTTCTTATGTTATAGGAGTCATGAGATGGCTTGATGAGGCTCGTCTTCTTGCAGTCGGGTGCAGAAAACAACTGCATAATCAGACTATAATGTTCCCACTGCTGGGATACAGGCCTCCTCTCCGTGAGTGGACCGTAAAACACCACACGGACCCGATTGGCACACGTCACGTGTCTTCGGATTTTTGGTTCGAGGACATGCCGGTTTCCTCAAGACGTATTCCTTCACCGTTTTGAGAGCATTGGTGATAAAATAATTTACTCAAATTAAAGCGCTTGTCTGGGTTCGAACCTATGACCTACAACTCGTAAGTCGCGGCTATTACCACTGGACCACGATTGCTCCCATCATTGCATTATGTGTCTTATGGTATAGAGACTACCACGTGGATGAAGTCGCGGACAAAGGCTAGCATTCAAAGAAAGAAAGAAAGAAAAGTATTTATTGCAACTCGTATAGGAAGATCACAAACTAAACTAAACACAGTTACTTATATAAAAATAAATAACAAACAGGGCAAGTTAAATAAAACCGTTTAAAAAAAAAGTAACAAAAGAAAACTGAAACAAAAAGTCTTAAAAGCCAAACAATAATGAAAAGCCTGTTTCCGTAATTCAAGCCAATCCTTCATCATGAAAATACCTCGCACTGTTAATAGCAGATAATTGTTAGTACATTAAAACGTATTTTCGCCTAAAATTTGCCCAAAGTGATGCAAAACCACTGAATAAACCAGACACGTTTAGCTTTGCGTCGAATATATGCTTCATTTCACCTCCGTTTTAATGAAACCCGTATTTCATAAAAGCTTTGTTTATTTATGTGTTGAAATATGGTCGATTTTGTGTTGTTTTCGATTAATTAATGAGTTTATTTCCTAGAAACTACTAGAAGCGCCCCGCGGTTTCACCCGCATAAGATTCGATCCCGTGGGAATATCGGTATAAAAAGTATCATATATCTGTTAGTCCAAATAGTGTAGTGTTGTGTCAAATTTCATCCAAATCCGTTCTACAGTTTTTGCGTGAAGAGTAACAAACATCCATCCATCCATTCATTTATCTTCACGTGAGTAGGAAAGAAGAATTCAGCCTATTTTGCTGTGGTATGTGTAAATATTATTTATTACTAGTTGCCCCCGGAAGCGTTGATTTGCAAAGAAAAAATAGCCTACGACCTAGGTATTCTAAGACCTATAAATATACACCAAAAATTTCATAAAAATCGGTTAAGCCATTTTGGAGAAGTTCGTTAGCAAACACTGTGACACGAGGTTTTTATACAGGGTGCAATTGAAGTCATGGGCATTATTTTAACCTAAGGCACTACTCATGATACTAATTGCATTAGGGCTACTATTACGCAAATCAAAAATATTATTAATGCAAGTATGGAAAACCTTAAAATGTAGTAAGTCATAGAAAGTATCAAACACTTTGCGCTTCTCGATAGCAAATGCGTAGGTACATTACGCCGTACGCGTCATTGGGCGTGAATTCTTTGACCCCGCCCGACTCACGTGACATTCGTAAGTTGCCAATGAATTGATTCATAATAAATTCCAACTTTCCCTTCGTACTTTGCCGGCTTAGGACGGTCAAAACTACGTCAACTAACATACATTAAAAAAAACATTTACGTACCTAGCTTGTGGATTGTTTTGAAAAAACCTTATTTGTCGGTAAAGTGACAGAGGGTAAACGGGTGCTCTTCCACGGGCTTGTGCATGTGCTGGCACGTGAAAAGACGAAAAATCCAACAGGTTCTTAGTGGTTCTGGTGGAATGAGACCCCGTGAAGGAATAGGGTCGTTTGGGTTGCGGCGATGGAACATTTCACGAGTTCATACAACCATTTGTGGGTATTGTTGGTTGGTGTACCTAGCCTGCACATTACGCGGTCGAGGCATCGTGTACACAAACACACAAATACTACACTAACACTTAATACACTGCAATCCAAGCACCGTATGACGCGAGCGGCGAGTACGGCGATTACATCACGGGATCAATAAATCAATTACGCGTCAATGCACCTGCGCAGTCGTTATGACACTGGTTCCGGGTTCACGTTGCGGCGGGAAGCAGACCCCGCGCGGGGGTGATATTCGTATTTTTGCGAGTGAGGGAGTGGGACGGAGAGAGTTCAGGGAATCCCGCCGGACGGCATGTCTTTTAGCCCATTGTTATTATTACTTGTAAGGAAAAACCCGCGCGCGCGCAGGTGATGTTTGTTTACATTTCGCTTTGCGCTGTACTGCGCTTTAAGATTTTGATACTTCAACATTTATTGGCGTTAACGAAGTATTTTGTTTTAATTACTTTAAGTGTTTATTTGCAATAATAAGCCTTGTGCAATTTGACTTACTACATTTTTAAGGTTTTCCTTAATTGCATTAATAATATTTTTGATTTGCGTATTAATAGCCCTAATGATTGCATTAGGGCTATTAATCTAGTATCGTAAGTAGTGCCTTAGGTTAAAATAATGCCCATGACTTCAATTCCACCCTGTATAAGGTGTTTCAAAATCAACTCTACAAACTTTAAGAGGTGCTTTAGACCATCAAACTGAACAACTTTCACTATGGGACCAACTCTGAAATCACGAAAAAAAATCAGCTGATTCATATATTTTGGTCAAGTAGGTATTGAACTTTTTTAGAGTTGGTCCCATAGTGAAAGTAAGAAAAAAAAAAAAAGAAATTCCCGATGGAAAAACTTAATAAATTTTGCCCGACCTTGCAAACGAACCCAGAACCTCATGCTCAACAGTAGCGCTTGCGACCACGAGCTCCACCGGAAAAGCTGACATACTTACCATCACTAATATTTTTAGAGCTAAGCAAGTTGGCAACAATAGAAAATGTATTGTTTTAGTAAAGGCTTGATGGGTTAAAAACATTAAATTAATTAGGTAGATATAAGTATACGTACATAGTTATCATCATCTGCCTAGCCTTTTCCCAACTATGTTAGAGTCGGCTTCCAGTCTAACCGGATGCAGCTGAATACCAGTATTTTACATGGAGCGACTGCTTATCTGACCTTCACCACCCAGTTACTGGGTAATACGATACCCCTTGGTAAGACTGGTTGTCAGACTTTCGGGCTCCTGATTGCCCGTAACGACTGTCAAAGATCCACAATTGACAGCCGGGACCAACGGTTTAATATGCTTCCCAAGACACGGAGGGGTCTCGGTATGTAAAGATGGTCACCCATCCACAGACCAACCGCCGCAAGCATAGCTTAACCTGATCGATCGACCTATGCGGCTGTATAATAACAGCCGCATAGGTCGAGAAGGAAAAATTGCATTTAGTGTAGTCCGGTTAGACTGGAAGCTAACCCCATCATAGTTGGGAAAAGGCTAGGCAGATGATGAATCTTTATAACATAACATCACGCCTGTATACCTCGAAAATATTAGCAGAAATGCAATTATAGTACACCCAAATTTCGCCAGGTAACATGTTTGCAATAACGAGGAAGAATATTATAATATTAAGATTCAATTTTGAGTGTATTGTATATGACCTACGAAAATGTCCTGGAGGGTAGCGCCATGTGAAGGATCGTTGAGGAAAATAGGGTTGAGTTACACAATGACTGATGCATGCATGGCGTCTGTTGTGTTGGGACAAGTCAACCCAAAGCTGTAATAGCTCTTTCTTCAAAAAACCCCTCCAGATATGGCCCCGCATTGTTAGATTCACATAAAATCCTAATAATGGAAAGTTTGGACTTTAGAAGTGACGGTAACCTCTGAGTTTGTTTTAGCATTTCTTCTCCGGGATCAGTCAGCTAGGAAATCGTCATCTAGTTTTAAAATATTTACCAACATAATATTTACGTGTAAAAGTGTCTTAAAACATCTACTTTTAGAAATAAACATTTCATAATTTTTTTTCACAAGAAACTCCCATCTCATCTCTTAATACGGAACCCTAATATAGTGTGACCTGCATTACCTCTATAAGTAGCAGCATTTTACATGAGGGCGTCATCGTGACCCACTAGCCTCGTTTGCCTTTTAGAAGAACGCGAAAAGATACGGAATTCATACACGTAGACGTCACGTAGTCTTCACGTAGTCGTCACGTAGTTTTCGCGTGTCCCTAAAGGGCTGGACAGGTTAATTTACTGATATAAATGTATGCTAGTGGAGAGTTTTAAGTCCTATATGATAAGGTGGGTCTATTATATTGGAAATACATATATGTAGGTATAGGGGGGGGATAGGTACAGGGGCGAAAAATGGAGCTTAGCAAGATGAATAGCGTCATCTCTTTTTAGCCAACTACGGCAAAGTCAAAGTAGGTTATTCCCAACGGAACACTTAGAAATATAAATATAGAAATGGCTTCAACCCTTTCCTATATGGCCCTAGACTACCAAAATATCCATTGATTTTTAACCCGTCTTCGAATTTTACCTCTTCTTTTGACAGCCTAGTAAATAGAAAGGTAGCAAGCACAATTTTTGAATGTGAGGTTTTGATATCCAGGTTTTCCGAAGTTTTATTAGGTTTTTTCATAAGGAACTTGACAGTAGCAAGGTCGATTCTGGATTTGTGCCCACTCATTCTCAAGTGTAGCCCTAATTTAGCGCTTCTTATTTCCTGTTTCAACTTACTACAGGATACACCTATTGTCAAGAAATTGCTAACTATAATAATATCACTATTTCTATTTTAGATAAAAACCGCGTCCATTTTTCAGTGAATTAGTCGCAGTAGCTATTAGGTGCGTCGTGTCTGAATAGTGTATGAGTGATGCTCGGCCCGGCCTTTGGCTCAGCCGGCCCCAGGAGACGTTATAGAGTGGTTAATACCGCCAAAGGAAAATAAATATTGGATGTATTTGAAAATGGTACACCACTGACTACCTGCAGTATTGTCTTTCCTTCTGGCTTTAATCCATGCAAAGGTTGCCTTTAAGAAAATCCCTTCTTAGAGATAAGACTCCCATTGTGTCACCCTATGCAAAAAGTCTACATTTATATTTTTTTATGTTTATGATGATGTACACAAGACGACTTATGAAGCTTACGATGGGGCTGACATATCTTTAATAAGAGCCCCTAAACAAAATTAGATTACTCTACTTATTTAAAAAATTTGCTGTGCCCGACAGGGTCCATAATTGTTTCTACTATTTTTTTTTTTTTTTTTTTTTTTTTTTTTTAATTGTACATTATGGATTGCAATAAACGATTTGAGATTTGTGATATAGATAATAAAAATTTAAAAGACTTATGAAACTATACATTTTCAGTCTTAGCTGACCTCGCGTCAGCCTATACTGGTAATGTATAAAATTCTCGTGTCACAGTGTTAGTTACCATACTCCTCCGAAACGGCATGACCGATTTTTATGAAATTTTATATGCATATTCAGTAGGTCTGAGAATCGGCTACTATCTATTTTTTTTTTTGCAAAACGACGTTTGCGGAGTCAGCTAGTATTAGATAAAATTCTCGTGTCACAGTGTTAGTTACCATACTCCTCCGAAACGGCTGGACCGATTTGTATGAAATTTTGTGTGCATATCGGGTAGGTCTGAGAATCGGCCAACATCTATTTTTCATACCCCAATTTTTTTTTTGCAAAACGACGTTTGCGGGGTCTGCTAGTAATTTTATGTGAAAACGATGTAAAAAAAAAAGACGTCCGCGTTAAAAGCGTCCACAGTACAGCAAATAGTAACAAAAAAACAATCCAAAAATACGACGGCTGAATTTTTACCAACAAAGCCGGGTGTCAATGTCATTCACATCATCAAAGGAGCCCAAAAATCCTTGTAGCACTCTATAGTCATCTAGATAGGGAAGCAAAGAAAAGGGCAAGGTTACTAATTAAACAATCTTTTATTAGTAAAGGCAAGGGACTAACTAATGGTAATTGATTGTTCTCTGTAAACGCAATGCAATGTACCGACTTCGTAAACGTGTTCGCTGTCATTATGATAGCTGTCTGTCATCTGTCATGGTGCCTTCTCTCTCCTAAGCTCATGGTTGTTGTCATTGATATATATGTTACACTAGATTAGCAATTACCGCACCAAGGCGTTGCCACTAGGCTGATGGCCACAGCCATCAGAGTAGCTAACGTCAGTTCAGTGCTCTGTGTGACGCCAACCGAAGTCAACCGAGTGACATGCGACAAAAAATATCGCGAAAGAGTGCGATTCAAGATCACAAAAACATAATAAATTAACCGGAATTACTTTCCACACGTAAATTAATTGTCTCTGTGTTTATATCAACGTAAAAACGCAATAAAATGTAGAATTTTGTAAATTAGGTTCAGTGTTACCACTAAAAACTTAGTTTTAGTTTCCCACATTAGTGGGAGTTTTTAATTTATGGAATAAGTGATTTTAAATATTTTTTAATAATAACAACGTAGCAGGGTGCCTAAAGATGCAGCACACCGTGAAAAATGGGTGGAAATAATCCGATTGCTGAGAAAAGAGACTGACTGGCTACCTACTAAATCATTCAATTTCATTAATAATAAAGAAAAAATATTCAAAAAGAAAATGTCTTAGTTATTTTTATTATTTATAAACTTCTATTACACATCCAATAAGAAATACATAATTCAAATATTTAAAAAATAATTTAACTTAACCTAAAACGCTTTTTATGGCTTAAAATGTTGGGTAAAATTTCGCATGGGTAGGCAACCCCATCCCGTCATTGCATGTTTATAATGCGGTCTTTGTCTAATCTAAGCGACGGTATTATTCTTACGACGCGTGTAAGTGAGACTGACAGACTTTTAAATGTTTAGTGGTTTCAAAGCTACGTCGTCGCGTTTATAAAGTGGCTACACTTTTTTGACACATTTTATTGAGGTTTGCTTCTCTAGTTATATAGCTCAATGGTTGTTGTGCAATAAATATCCAACTGAATCTTACACAGTACTTTTATTTTATGCCCATATTCCATCACTATGCGTTTTGGAAATACTACTACATGATAGTACTGTTAAATTTAAATTTCGCGTCTTATAATATCAACTCACACTTGACGTTTTTACCTCTATACTCTGTCTAATCTGTGACATCTAAATGAGAGTGTATCTTGTTAAAGATATTAAACAGATTGTTCAATAAAATCAGTTTATTCTACTTAAAATATCAGGTTATGTTAAACTTGTTCAAATATCAACATTCACAGTTATCTTACCTCTTACTGCAGCGACCTAATAGCAACCTTATTGGAAAGAGAATAAAGTTCACTGTGATTTCGACAGACTTGTCAATAGCAGCAACCGAACAACAACCTTATTACAATGAATATAAAGATCACTGTGATGTTGACAGTGATGCAAAATCAAAGGTATAATAATTTGTGAAAGGACTGTAGGTATACTGTTACTTGAACTAACAAGTAAATTCAGTGTTTGTAGAACTTGAAGATATCCTGAAAAGCTTTTCAAGTTTTACGAGTAATTGAATAAAATTAGACGCAGATTGTTGAAAAGAAACCTAATGAAATATTTAAAACAGTAAACACACCTTTGTTTCCACAAAGCACACTGCATAACACTCTTTACCGTCGACGGGCAGAAACGCATGCCCTTGAAAAGTTCACACGAACACAGATGAAAAAAAAACGAAGTTCAAATTGTTAAATTTTAAAATAAAGTAATTAACACCTCCATACATTTCCTCAATTACTCGAGTGGGCAATTTCAGGAGGCTGAAAGTCAGCGAGGTGCGCGCAAAAGCCAGTCATCTGATGTGTAAATGATGTGCCTACGAACACCATCTCCCTCACACACACATATCATCTCAGATATACCCATCCCTCTTTCACATGCTCCATGACCTTTTAGACAGGTTGTGTTATAATGAATTATACAGGGTGTAACAGGGAATCCTTTAGTTCAATTCAAAAAGCTAGTTTTAATGGCTCTAAACGGAATTTGCTATTAACTTTTTGGTTTCATGTTTTCCTAATTCGTTAAGAGCGTTTACGACGTACGGTATTTCATACAAACTTTCAAGTCCTTGTTTTTCGAAATGTATGAACCGATTTTAATGAAACTTCATACGCATAAGCTGGATACAAAGGTCTAAAAAGTTAGTAAAGAACATTTTTTTTGTTGTTGTCAGACTTTCGGCTTCTCGACCCGTAACGACTGTCAAAGATCCAGAAATGACAGCCGGGACCAACGGCTTAACGTGCTTTCCGAGGCACGGAAGGGTCTTGGTATGCAAAGATGGTCACCCATCCACAGACCAACCGCGGCAAGCGTAGGTTAACCTGATCGATCGAACGTTATTATTCAGCCACGGGACCCTTCATTCCTTCCATTCATTTATGTTATGTTATAACTTGTATTAAACTGGGACTCTAGTTTACGAGTTTGTTAATTTGTGGGATACAAACTATATTGCGTGGTAATCTGCTAATTAAACTGCTTGTATTATTTTTATGGTGTTTTGGTGTTCTACGTAGTTCCTTATTTGACTGAAGGTCACTTGACGAGCATGTCACGGACTTCGAACTTTCATCATCCATAGTTTTGCCACCATTTTGGGATACATGAAGAAGCCTCCTCGTGTAGCGCAGTTTGTTCCGCCAGTTACTCAACTGAACCGAGCGCACGGTGCATACTGGACAGTCACACCCAACACCTTATTTGACTGGCTAATTCTTCTCTTGCAGTGGTAAGACTAACGCCCACCTGGTTTGCGACCACCCTCCCACCGGAGTCTGGCGTCAAGCAGCCTGCTGTTTCGTCGATGCGTGGGAGTTCCAGTGCTTTAGGTATCTTCTGGGCACGCTCGCTCTATCATAGACCTCATCCATGGCTTTCCATCAGGCGTGATAGAGGTCAAGAGCGGGCCCATTCAACAATAAAAAAAACATTCTCACTTTTTATTCAAGGCCACCAAGATCTTTTTCTGTAAATAGCTGTGGTATAAACAGTATGTTTATGTTTCCTATTTGACTACTCTGAGATGAAACGCCGAACTAAACTCAGAGTCATTTTTAAAGTCCAGACATTCCTCGTTAGGTAACCTACGATGATCATGCAAATATGTACTGTTAATCATTAGCTTTGACTATTGATCTGTTGAATTGACCCATTTTAAAGGGGTTATACGCTTGGCGATTTAGTCAAGTTTAAAAATACAATCGTATAATAAAACCGAGGATATTCCGGATTTCACGAATCGGATAAGACTTAAGAGTTACGTAGCGAAAGCTGTTTAAAATTACGGGTCGAATCATCCCCTTGAAGAATGCAGGTGATTATCGTTACCCTGTTTTATTACAACGCACCACCCGGTTGTATTTTTGACACTGCACACTGATACATAACGCCAAGATGTTCAACGTCATGACATCTTCGCATAATGTACTTATAAACACAATACACTCCCTTAAAATGTTGCTAAATAATAACAGTCGCACAGGTCGATCGATCAGGTTAAGCTACGCTTGCCGCGGTTGGTCTGTGAGTGGGTGACCATCTTTACATACCGAGATCCCTCCGTGCCTCGGAAAGCACGTTCAGCCGGTGGTCCCGGCTGTCATTCGTGGATTTTTGACAGTCTTTAGGGGTAGTCAGAAGCCCGAAAGTCTGACAACCAGTCTTACCAATGGGTATCGTACTACCCAGTAACTGGGTTGTGGAGGTCAGATAGGCAGTCGCTCCATGTAAAACACTGGTATTCAGCTGCAGCCGGTTAGACTAGAAGCCGACTCAACATAGTTGGAAAAGGCTAGGCAGATGATGATGACTCCCTTAAAACGTTGCAATCTGCTATTTCAAGACTCAGTTACCACATTTAGATCCTCAAATACCGGCTGCTCAACTTCAGGTACACAAAATTTTATCTCTCCTTGTTAGGTAGGATTAAATTTATCGCTAGCTAAAAATGGTGGGCAAAATGTAAAGTGCAAAGGCACGTTAATATTAAATTCTAAGCATGTGCTCAGTTAATATACACGTACATATGTATATGTATGTAGGAGCGTTATGGAGTGCATTGTATGGAAATGAGAGTTTAAATGTTTGCTGTTGAATTAGGAAATGAACGTCTGCTTTTTGATAAGTTAGTAGTAGGTATGTAGCGAGTGGCGGGTGAAGGTGCTGTGGCTAAGTAATAACGGCCGTGCGGGTCGATCGATCAGGTTAAGCTACGCTTGCCGCGGTTGTACCGTGGATGGGTGACCGTATTTACATATCAAGATCCTTCTGTGACTCGGAAAGTACTTTTGGTTCCGACTGCCATTTGTAGATCTTTGGCAGTCGTTACGGGTCGTCAGAAGCTCGAAAATCTGACAACCAGTCTTACCAACGGGTATCGTATTACCCAGTAACTGGGTTGTGGAGGTTAGATATTAAGTCGATTCATGTAAAATGCTGGTACTCAGCTGCATCTGGTTAGACTGGAAACCGACCCCAACGTACTCGTAGTTTGGAAAAGGCTAGGCGTATGTAACGAAATCTCTTGTCATCGTAATATGTTTGGTTGATCTCGTTTTGGTATACCTTTCAAGTTCTCCTAACTGAACAGACAGCTGTGCTGCGGGGGTTTGTTGCGCAACTTCTTCTTTCTAGCTAAAGAACTAGAAAGTGTTGAGGGCTTCGTTCTGTCTTATGTAATTTTGACGTTCAAAAATTGCTGATTCTCAATCAATCTAGTTTGAATAAAATAATGTTTTTTTGATTTTGTTTGGTTAATGGTGTTGGGGTCTAAACGTACTTATACAAATTCCATCCATGTTACTTAAAAACCAGTGTTTTCTGCCGAAAATCTGCCACAAAAAGAAGAACAGTAACCGAAAAGTTAGGCCAACTTTCACAAACGTTACAACGTAGGTATCAACGCAGATTACCAAATGAATGCACTCAAATTAAGGTTTGAGGGAGGGGAGGGCGGGGGGGCTGATTGTGCCAAGGATTATCTGATCAATTCTGCTAATGCGTTGTATACAGGTATGTTGTGTGAAAGAGAACATGGCGTGTGAGGCTTTTTATTTGATATCATTTTGGTAGGCTGCTGAAATGTTACAGGATTTTCTTGCCCGTTCTTCTCAAAAGCGTTTTATTTTATTTTATTTATTAAGGAAAGCCAACAGTTACACACTATATAAGGATAAAAATAGCTTAAATCTAGATATATCAGTAGGTAATGACCAACTCTTTGAAATTGGCGACTAGCTTCATCTTTCGCGGCGGCGGCGGGCAGACGTTTTGGTAGTTCAAAAAGTACTGACACTCAGCGTAATTTGAATAAAAGACTTTTGATTTGATTTGGAATCTGACTGACCGACCACTTCACAATTCAAAAGTGCCTGTAATTGGTTTATTTGAAACTAGCAGCACCCCGCGGTTTCACCTGCATAATGTCGATTCCGTGGGAATATACCATATTATTTATTATTAATACCTATTATAAATGCGACAGTCACTCTGTTTGTCTGTACGTTACCTTTTCACACCTTAATGGCTGAACAAATTTGAATGAAATTTTGGCACACGGATAGAGCTGACCTGGGTTAGGACATTTTATCCCGGTAAGATTTTCTCATGGGATAATTTCCTCCATGTGGGCGAAAACACGGGCAAAAGCTAGTGCTTCATTTAAAAGCGAAAAACTTAACTCGGAAACGTTAACCCTCAAATGCTTACGCCTATAAAAGTCGGTGGGTGTGAACACATAACCCTATAACACGCCATCGTGACATTAGGGTTATCCCACCATTGGATCAGACGCAAACAATAATTACGATTATCAATCAAATTTTACTTGTAAGTGTAATATTTTGATTTATTATCATAGTGAACGTATTTAGTTTGTGTAGTTTAACAATTATGAGATTATTTTTTTTAATGGTTTTGTTATTTTTAGGTGTAACGGGCAGTGTTGGCCCCCTGGTATGTTGTGACAGACAGGCACTTTGTGTAATTTACTGCATCACCACTACTTTTTAAAACGGTGAAGGTAAACATCGTGAGGAAACCCTAATGTCTTCGAACCATCATCATCTGCCTAGCCTTTTCCCAACTATGTTGGGGTCGGCTTCCAGTCTAACCGGATGCAGCTAAATACCAGTATTTTACATGGAGCGACTGCCTATCTGACCTCCACAACCCAGTTACTGGGTAATACGATACCCCTTGGTAAGACTGGTTGTCAGACTTTCGGGCTTCTAACTATCCGTAACGACTGTCAAAGATCCACAAATGAGAGCCGGGACCAACGGCTTAACGTGCTTTCCGAGGCACGGAGGGGTCTCGGTATGCAAAGATGGTCACCCATCCACAGACCAACCGCGGCAAGCGTAGCTTAACCTGATCGATAGACCTGTGTGGCTGTTATTATTTAGCTACGGACCCCGGATGAAATGTCTTCGAACCAAAAATTCGAAAATATGTGACGTTCATGTTGATGAATGTCACACATTTTCGAATTTTTGGTTTGGTTTTTGGCGGCCCCACCACGCGGGCTCTGTACGGGTTGCCGCACTAGGCCCTCGTGGTGGATTACTGCCCACTGCCTCTCACAGAGAGGAGGCCAGTGTGTATCCCAGCGGTGGGAACATTATAGGTGAATTATGACTAGGCTAATTGTTTCTGAGGCTGAGAGTTCGATACCTTTTCTCATATAATTTGTAATTGACAGCCACGTTGGTTAAGCTGTCGTAAGTGCAACTGCTGAGGCCCTTGAGTTGAAAAACTGCAGTGCTATTCTGTAAAAATCTCACCGTGAAAACTAAGGTGAAGTGAGCTGTCATTCCACCTGATGTTAGGGATTGCTTCCATTGATAGCTCACTTCACGCTCACTTCACGTATGTTATCACGGCGAGATTTTTACAGAATCGATAGGCTGGATCGGGCAGTTGTGTTGCCTGAAGTAGGTATGTTTTTAAGCTCGGGTAGTGGCAATATGGTATACGAGGGGCTTGTGGCTAAGTAATAACAGCTATATGGCTCGATCGATCAGGTTAAGCTACGATTGCCGCAGTTGGTCCGTGGATGGGTGACCATCTTTACATGTCAAGACCCCTCCGTATCTTGGAAAGTACGTTTAGCTTTTGGTCCCTGCAGTCATTCGTGGATCTTCAGCAGTCGTTACGGGTCGTCAGTCGTCTGAAAACCAGTCTTATTTAGGGGTATTATTTAGTAATTGGGTTATGGAGGTCAGATAGGCAGTCACTCCATGTAAAATACTGGTATTCATCTGTATCCAGTTAGACTGGAAGCCGACCCCAACATAGTTGGAATAAGGCTAGCCTGGTGATGATGGAAATATGCTATACACTTCTCCTTACCCCATATTGGAATACAGGCGTGGTATTGCATCTTGACTATTGACAGGATTATCCAAACAACATAAGTACTTATCTATTTCTCCATTATTTATAAAGTTTTACTGCCTCGATAAAATTCTCATAAAAAAATAAAATCTTCCAACAATCGAATGATATTTTAGCCGAGTTTAGCGCTTCAGCCGTATAGCCAATACACCAAAGTTAACACATCCAATTCGCACATAATCCCAAACCACTGAGAAATAAAATAGCAATAATATCAGAAAGATATTGGTTAAGTCGAATGTTTTACTGCAAAGAAATTACTTACAGGAACTTTATTCGGGAGGATACCGCAAAACAATGCGGTTTGCTGTACGATAGAGAGAATGGGATGAATGAAAATGAATGTGAACGAACGAATGAACGGTAACTGATGAACCGATTACTGAAGACTTGGCTCTATTTGCGATCAGATTGTAGTAGTAGTTTTTAGATCTTTTTATGAGCATATAGCATTTATGTCGTAAGCCCGAACAGAACGGCAGTCTGAAATGAAATGAAATGAAATTGTTTATTCTGTAAATAGGATATCGGAATCAACTTTACATGTCATATAATTAAAAAAAAAAACTAGATGACGCCGTTTCCTACCTGACTACTCCGAGAAGAAAGGTCGAAACAGACTCAGAGGTCACAGTCTCTTTTAAAGTCCAGACAATCATCATCATCTGCTAGCCTTTACTAGCCTTTTCCCAACTATGTATGTTGGGGTCGGCTTCCAGTCTAACCGGATGCAGCTGAATACCAGTATTTTACATGGAGCGACTGCCTATCTGACCTCCACAACCCAGTGACTGGGTAATACGATACCCCTTGGTAAGACTGGTTGTCAGATAATATATTACTTAATTTTGGTCAAAATGAGTACACTAAGTTTACCAAACTAAAATATACACGTAAATAATATATAAGCTCATAACTAAACACCGTTTCCTGGCTGGATAGATAAATTTAGGTGCATTTTATAGTTTGCGGAATCCAGTCTAGAATAGAATTTCATCTGTGAGTTAGCTTGTGGTGGAAGTTACGAGAAATCTGATGACAAAGATTAATGATGCGTTCCAAGGCAAAGCAAATAATAGCAGTCGCATTTGCTTTAGCCTTGGGCATTGTATGTACCGGTACCTACTAGAAATGACAAGTATCAAAATAGGAATAAAAACCGTACCTTTTTCTGCAAAGATAACGAAACGCTTGCTTATTTATATGGGCTTTTATAGAACCATTTATGTTACCAAGACGTTTCGTGTCGGATGGCTGCGGCGCCGCAGCGGTGCGGTTGTCGTATTGTGAACGGCTAGTCGATTTTTTCCATACAATTATTGCAGTAAGAATTTGCAACGTTGCCGTCCTGCTGTCGTGCGTGCGCGGCACCGGCGCTGCACTGCACGTTTGGTACATACGTTGTATGGAAAAAATCGACTAGACGTTCGCAGTACGACAACCGCACCGCTGCGGCGCCGCAGCAGTCCGACACGAAACGTCTAAATTGAAAGAGCCCTAAACAAAGAGTAATATATATACGGAAGGCCCTAAAGGTAGGAATGGCCCGCTTGCATTTACAATTGCAGAACAAGCAGTTGCTTCCTACAAGTGGTGCTATTGCACACTGAGTCTCGGCATATTAATACCTTAGTCACTTTACAAAACATACAATATTGAACTTCATAGTTTTTCAAAAGTGTCATGATATGCTCATGCATTGCGTAGGAAGGGGGAAAATGACGCGAAGGAAGTTTTGAGATGGAATGTGGATTGCTATCAGGCTAAGCGCGCACTACGAATTTTAATCGTTGCGATAAATAATTGCCGATCAGTGGACAATACTAATATAAGTAGGTACTAGAGTCCGCGCACGGCGGAAAAAAATCGCTTGAGAATTCGCTTGAAAAACTTTTGTGTTTGCGATTTTATAACTAAATCGCAACGATTAAAATCGTAGTGCGCGCATAGCCTTAGAGTAGGTGAAGATCAAAGAAACGATTCTGGGGAGTTTGTTGCGCCACTTCTTCTCCCCAGCAAAAGCACTAGGAAGTGGTGAAGGGCGGGCGTTTTGGGGGGACTGTCTTTTGTAATTTTGACGTTCGAAAAGTGTTGATACTCAGCCTAGTTTGAATAAATGACTTTTGATTTTTGATTTTGATGGACGGACTGTGTTAGGCCGCTGCCTCGAATTTTGCGGGCAGCAGGGCGGCAGCGGCGGCGGCGCGAAAGAAATAAACACGACAGACCACGTCCAATTACTAAAGGAAAAGTACGACGGAAGTCGAAGGAAAAAGTAGAAGGAAGTTTGACTTCATATCTTGACGGTGACTACGCTGAAGTCAAGAGGTTCATCTTCTCCTCACCTATAATGACTGTTCTCTCCACTATCTATCACTACTGTGACCTGTGGCTTGGCACTTGAAAACTGAAAAACGGATCGCAACTAAAAAAACCTCTATTCTTCTTTCTACCGAGTGTAATTGGTATTTCTTTTTAATCATTTATGTATTTTTTATCTCTAAATTATAATGTTCAGATTTACTTCCTACCCTTTTATTTTATTAGGCTAGTAGATTTGTTTCAGTTTAGTTTTTTTTTTTTTTTTGTTAGATTTGTTTTTTTTTTATCTTTCGCCTGAAACATTATACATGTAAGGCTAGAAAGGGAGTGTTTGCCGAGATGACGACTAATAGAGAATTACGGAAGGAAAAGACATGTTGTGCCGACCCAAAATAAATTGAGATAAGGACAGGAGAATGAGGATAAATATGATGATGTTGTCTTAATTATCATTACAGTCTATGTTAATAAAAAACATTGCCTCCGTGAGTCAGTACCGCAACTTTCCGTGCCTCGGAAAGCACGTTAAGCATGGCACGGCACGTTAAGCGTTAGCACGGGATTGTCCGAAAGGGTTACCGCTACCCCGGAACACAAAAGGCTAAGGAAGGAACACGGGTGAGTTTTAGTCAGTAAGAGTCTGACACTCCCTTCTGCTCCACCCAGAGCGGGAGGGGTCATTTGATGATTTCCCATCCACAAAAAAAAAAAAAAAGCTGTTGTTCCCGGCTGTCATTCGTGGATCTTTGACAGTCGTTACGGGTAGTCAGAAGCCCGAAAGTCTGACAACCAGTCTTACCAAGGGGTATCGTATTACCCAGTAACTGGGTTGTGGAGGTCAGATAGGCAGTCGCTCCATGTAAAATACTGGTATTCAGCTGCATCCGGTTAGACTGGAAGCCGACCCCAACATAGTTGGGAAAAGGCTAGGCAAATAGATAGTACCGCAACCGCTTTACCGGCCGGTTAACATTTTGCTTCGGCCTTATAAAGAATAAAAATAAAAAAAAAACGTTTATTCGCATTAAACATGACACAGAGAAAGAATACAAAAAAAGGGGGTGGGTGGTGGTGGGTTTCTGGTCTACAATAAAGTATAATCATCATCTGCCTAGCCTTTTCTCAACTATGTTAGGGTCGGCTTCCAGTCTAACCAGATGCAGCTGAATTACATGTAGCGACATTTATGTTACATGGAGCGACTGCCTATCTGTCCTATGGGTTGTGGACAACCCAGTTCCTGGGTAATACGATACCCCTTGGTAACACTGATTGTCAGATTTTCGGCCTTCTCGACGACCCGTAACGACTGTCAAAGATTCACGAATGACAGCCGGGACCTTTCCGAGGCACGAAGGGGTCTTGATATGTAAAGATGGTCACCCATCCACGGAACAAGCGTAGCTTAACCTGATCGATCGACCCGTGCGGCTGATATTACTTAGCCACAAGCCCCTTGTGTACAATAAATATATATCACTACATATTATAAAACAAAGTCGCTTTCTCTGTCCCTATATCCCTATGTATGCTTAAATCTTTAAAACTACGCAACGGATTTTGATGCAGTTTTTATAGTAGATAAAGTGATTCAAGAGGAAGGTTTATATGTATATTACATGTATAATATAGTAGAGAAACACTGATAATTTTAGAGGTTTCTAATGTGATGTCGTAAATAAACCCTTTTTTTTTGCGCTTACATTGCAAACGCTGGCTGAACCCTATGAGATACATCAAAATAATGTACTACAGTATTGTACACCTTAAAAAGGTCTACAAAAAAGTCCGCGATGGTATATGTCTATCTCTTAGGGATACCCCACAATAACCATTTTTTTTCCTTTACTTTTTACGAGAAATGATGACTTATTTACGAAGCGATTTTAAGCAATACAGCATTAATCCTTATCCAATTAAGTACCTTAAATACATTGTGCATTTAATAAAGATCAATATGGCCTTTTACAGCATGTTATTTAAATTAATATTTTCGAAGATATTACAGATTTAAAATGCAGGGACATAGCGGTTGCTGCTGTATCGGCGGTAGGGGCTGGCGGCAAGTTAAAAAAACATTGAATTAAAATTATTAATTATTTAATTAAATTTATTAAATTGCATTGCACCCGTGTGAAGCCGGGGCGGGTCGCTAGTAAATAAATAAAAAAGAACAAGTTGGAAGAAAATTTGTGTCACATCCACGCTAACGGCGGTCTTTGTTGTTAAGATTTATATCATATTAGTTTCGAATTGATATGAGGGAAGAAAGCGCTCATCAAACATTACCAATAAGAACTCAAACACACTCCCCAACTCTTTTAACTTGGACCATGCCATCACTGGTCCAGCTTACAGCTCGGAGGTTTCAAGCCAAATTGCAGCGTCTATACACTTAGGCACTGAACTGAGCGACCTAGTTGCAGATATTTTAGGTATCCTAGTGCAACTGAGTCTTACGTCAGGAGCACGGCAAGGGCTACCCGTCTTGTTGTTAAGTAGTTACCAAACTATCTACTTAGTGGGGGCAGTTTAGAAGGTTTTGAAGTTTTGAAGTTTTTGAGGGAAGAAATATGGGTTTTATTTAGTGGATTTATGAATGTAATACTTTTTAGAGGCATGAGAAAGAGGGTGTAAAGTTCAGTCATCCTCCACAGGAAATTGTCTCTGCATCACCCAAAGGTTGACTGGTAGAAAATGCCTATGACATTAATTCCGCCTCTGTACATTTAAGTGCTTGAAGCATTAAATAAATAAATAATAAAAGGCAGGATCCTATAACCAGACGGGTGTTGTGTCTGGCGGGCAAGTGTCGGGCCGTTGTATCTATGCTAGTTGCGCAGTAAACTCTGCTTGCGAGATGCAGGATTTTGCGTGACGTCAGTATAACGCGTTGTTCGCATGGGGTGTTGTAGATACCGCTACAACTTCAATGTTTGTGGGAATTTTTCTCTTATGTCTCATGTTTCATGATTAGTTTAGGCATTCACTTTCAGATTAGTGAAAACTTAATGAACGTCTTTACTAAAAGTATTATTTTCGTGCAATCAATTAAATCAATCTGCCCAGCCTTTTCTAAACTAAGCTGGAGTCGACTTCCAGTCTAACCAGATGCAGCTGAATACCAGTATTTTATATTAAGCGACTGCCTAACCCGGGTTGCAGACCAAGAGCTAAGCTAAGTTAGTTTAGCTTAGCTCCCATAGCTGACGCAGTTTTCCATACTTTGTTCATAGTTTGCGGTCTGCACACAAGTAACTTAGCTTAGCTCTTGGTCTGCAACCCGCTTAACAGACCTCTACAACTCAGTTACTGGGTAACACGATAATCCTTGGTAAGACTGATTGTCAGATATTTGGGCTTCTGCGACTTCGTGCTTCTCGAGGTACGGACGGGTCTTGTCCACGAATTAACCGCGGCAAGCGTAACTAACCTTCATACATCTATTATTATTTAGCCACGAGCCCATTTCAAGCAATCACTGTAAAACTTAAAAAAAACCAGACCGCTACAAAAAAGTTCAACATACGCTCAGTTTTCAAATAGTCTGATGCAGTTCGTGTCAGTTATTTCAGTTCAATTTTAGATTTAATTATGGTGCAGAGGTTTCTGTTTTTCATGCGCACAAGCATTCTGGTAATAGAAGGGAAAGTTTTTTGGTTATAGGTAGCTCATAGATACTTACGTCAAAGGTAAGATTAAGTTTTTTTTGGCAGTTCTTCTAACAATTTGTTGAAGAAATCATGTAGATGTGAAAGACACCTAATATCTTATGATCCTGTAACAGAACTTAAAAAAGACCTAAAGCTGGGGTATCGTAAGCCTGCGGTGGCCGCCACATAGCGTCCGCAATTTTTTCAAATGACGTCACTAAAACGTTTTTTTTTATTCCCAAAATGTGTTTGGAATTGGTAGGTACTTAGTGTTTTACCTAAGCCTATGTCGGACGAAGCTACTACAAAATATTTAATAACGCCACTTTTCTATTTAACCGACGATATATTACAACCATACAAATAAATTTGTAAATTCAAAATTTGGTTATGATGGAGTGACATAGTCAGTAGGTACCTATTGTGACAAAGCAACTAATAAAGAAAAAAAAAAAAAACGTTGTTTATGAAAATAAGTTAGTGTGTTTCCCTAAGGAGCGTTTTTTGACACCGTAAAGTCAAACCCCGGGCTTAGTAGGCGTTTCGGCCGCTGAGTTCCGTCCGATCCGCTCGAAACAGCCGGTCGATTCTGTAAAAATCTCACCGTGAAAACTTGCGTATAGTGAGCTGTCATGTGTCATCCCACTGATGCTAGGGATTGACCAAGCAAACATTTACAATCATAATCGAGATTTTAATAATATTTTAATGTGAATTCTTTTAGTCTTAAACGTGAATGTTTCATTTTAATTATTGTTCGTGCGTGACGCGCTCGCGCCTCAGGCTACTTAAGGACTAGTCTAGGAAAACAAAGAAAAAAAAAACAACATTGACATTGTGACTGAGTTTTTATTTTGCTATTTTATTTAAAAACCCAATAAAATAGTAATGTTTTGACAACTAAAATGCTAGCTTTGAAGTTATATAAAATTATCAATAGAATTAGCATAAAAAAATATTATTGTAATCTCGATTATGATTGTAAATGTATGCTTGGTATTGACCAAGCATACATTTACAATCATAATCGAGATTACAATAATATTTTTGTGTCATCCCACTTGATACTAGGCATTGGCCTAGTATCAAGTGGGATGACACCGACAGCTTTTTCACGATGAGATTTTTACAGAATCGATAGGCTGGAATTCCGCTGTCATCATTTTCATGACAGTTGTCAGTAAATAATAATAATTGTTTATTTATCTAAATGTAATACATACACACAGATTAAACATAATATTGGTAGAGTAACTAATATGCTTTTATCAGTTTATGCCTACATATAGTATAAAAATTGTTAGGTGACAAAAAAGTCTGTAGACCGTGTAACGTTAAATGCGCAAAACCTCATACACCCCAATTAGAGCATTGAGTTAAAAGCATAATACAATGACCAAAACTATATTTTTTTAAAGCTAACTATTTTTATTAAGAAAATCGTGTTGATCCTAGCATTTATGCATTCAAAATGGACTCTTATTGCCTTAACATAACACTTTATTTTCTTTGGTTCAATGGGCGGATAGTATGGCAAAATACATAATTTTTGAAAAAAAAAACTTATATTAAAAAATACTGAAATCGATTCATTAGTCAATTATGAACAAACTAATAGGTCGGGGCAAAAATATTTTCGTATTTTGAATCTATTGTTAGTAATCAAACCTCACAAGCCCCACAGACCGTGGCAAAGCCCGGCCTGACTCGGAACAAAGTGATGCTGTGTGTTTGGTGGGATTGGAAAGGAAGCTTTTGCCGCCGGGTAAAACTATCGACTCTGACCTCTACTGTCAACAACTGAGGAGGTTAAAAGAAGCTATTGAGGAAACCGGCCGGAGCTGGTGAATAGGAAGGGCGTGGTGTTTCATGACGACAACGCCAGACCGCACTCATCTATAGCCACTCAGCAAAAATTGAGAGAGCTTGGCTGGGGTGTGTTGATGCATCCTCAGTATAGCCCTGATCTTGCTCCATCAGATTTCCACCTGTTTCGGTCATTTTAGAACTCTTTAGGAAGCATAAAGTTAACCTCAAAAGAACACTGTGAAAACTACCTGTCAGATTTTTTTGATAAAAAATCTCAAAACTTCTACAGCAATGGGATCATGGCATTGCCCACAAGATGGCAACAAGTCATCGATCAAAACGGCACATACATATTATAAATAAATAAAAAATTAAACCCCAAAAAAAAATTTTTTTTTGTATGAAAAATACAAAAAACCTTTTGCCCCGACCTAATATTTTCAGGTTTTGCGCATTTAGGTGCAACGCAGACGACAGACTATCCGTGACGCACTTTTTAGTCTGTGAAAATAGAACCTATGCAATTATATGCAGTAACGCACACGACGCGCAAAAAGTCCGGCGCACAAAAAATCCGTGTAATTCGGGCAGACCGCGCCGCGCCGCGCCGCGCCACTCCGCACCAAAAGTCTGTGAAAAAAATGGAACGTTTGCTTCAACGCGGGCTAACGCAGACGACGCACACTTTAGTCGGCAATCTGCATTTGCTAGGGGTGGACGTAACGCACGCGATCTATTATCATGGCGCGATTTATTATCAAAATAATACTTCGCGATCTCTGCACGATTTCCATAGCGTCTACGTCCATAAAGCTCTGCCGACAGAATGATCGAAGATGTGCGTCGTGTGCGTTGAGTCTGTGAAAAATCCGCGACCGACTTTTTGCGCGCCATGCAGACTTTTTGTGCGCCGCAGACTCGATCGCACAAAAAGTCTGTCGTCTGCGCTGCACCTTAACGTTACACGTTGTATAACCAAAATTATAAACCCTGTCTCATAAACTAGGAGACCTAACAGTTAATTAAGTTCACTGCGGCCGCTATGTGGCGGCCAACGCTGTCATGGGAAACCATAGCTTCAGACCTCATTAGGTATTTACTCATAATTGGCAAAACAGACAGCTTCAAATTCATATGATTAATAACCAGTACAATTTAATCACCAGCGGTTAACCCCTCCCTAACCTGTTTACATCAGCCCAGTTGTACCTACTAATTATAGCTTACTCCGATTAGGTCATTCATTAGGGATTATGGCCTGATTCGGTTCACGCATGACATCCACAACAATATCTAATTGATTACCGTAATGGATTTAGATAAATATTAAATGTAGATAGTTGTTTAGTGTAAAGGACAGCATAGTTCACATTTTCCACGGATTGTGCGAGAAAAATAAATAGGTCCACTATTTGCTCCATAGGTAGGTACTATTGAAAAAGTGCTGCTGTCTTTACAGCAATTATTATAGTTCAAACATGGAATTAGTATGTACTTTGAACGATTGAACGCTTCAAAATCGTATGAAATCGAAAAATTATGTTTTTTTTTTGTGATGACAATCACTAGATCTCAAAATTGTATTTACTGCCATCTATTATCTTTTCTGCGCAACTTATTTACCGATCTCGTTAACAGATGGCGTTGTGCTCACAGTGAATCAAATATTTCAAATTCGTTACAATACGAGGGTAGGTTCAATTCAAATATTTACCAAGAATAGCAGGATTTACATCGAGAGGGGAAGGGGGAAGGCCAGGTGATTGTGGACTGTTTGCTTATCGTTCAGGGTTCACTGCCTTTTGTCTGATTTGGGGGAAGAATGGGCGAAGGCGGGGGATGGGGAAAAATCGAGTTTATAATGTAAGGAGGTTCGGAAATCGTGAGATAATTCTGGGTATAATTTTGGACCGATTTGGAGGTTTGTTTTACTTCGTCGAGTTCTCGAGTGGAATACCCATATTTTTGAATATTTTATTGGTATTGTAAAATGACATGACGTCCAATTTATAGAGCTCAATTTTAAGCGTAAAATAGACGAAGGGAAGAATAAATTTAGGTACACACGAGGCCAAACCAAGCTTAATATTTTCAGTTTTAGCTGACCTCGTATTGATAGGCTTTTTGCACAATGATAAGTCTACGTATACCTATTGGAAAAATATAGCTAGATAATATTGCCGTACGTACTTCATGTAGGTATAAAGTTTTCGTTTCAATATAAATCCAGATTTCGTACCTACCTGTGGAAAGCTCCGGAAACTTTATTAAAAAAAAAACACCGGTCTCTCTGCATTAAAACATAAACTAAAAAATAAAAACCCACACGTTTCAGAAATAAAACAAACCAAAAAACATTGCTGGTAACAAAATTAAACCTGGACCCACCTCGGAATTCTACACGGACTATAAAACCCCATTTAGAAGCACAGCCAGTATAATAAAATTAAACTCAGTCTAGATAATTGTATTGTTCCTGTTATAGACTTCTAGACTCTGTATCTTTTGCTTAGATTCCTATTTTTCTCTAGATTAAATTCGTTGTAGTCGCAATAGCGTTGTTCCGCGCTGGACGTAAGTTACGCTCGGAAAAGAAATTAAGCTAGTTTTTTTTTTGCGGCTGAATTTAGATTATTATGGAGAATAGAGGGAGATAAATGGTTTTTATTATATTTATGTTTAAGTCTAAAAGATGAGGTTTTAACATGTGATAGGATTTTCTAAGTCAATCTGCCTAGTCTTTTCTTAATTATGTTGGAGTCGGCTTCCAGTCTAAATACCAGTATTTTACATTGAGTGATCTGACCTCCACAACCCAATTTCTGGTTAATACGATACCCTCGGTAGGAACGGTTGTCAGACTTTCGGGTTTCTGACTGTCCCTAACGACTGTCAAAAATCCACGAATGACAGGCGAAACCAACGACTTAAAACGTGTTGTCCAAGGCACGGAGGGGTCTTGGTTAGTAAAGATGGTTACCCGTCCACGGACCAACCGCGGCAAGCGACCCGTACAGCTGCAATTACTTAGCCACTTAGTTATTACTTAGCCGTAATAGTTATTTCTTAGCCCATAGTCATAGAATTTTCTATGTCTTGGGCCGACCCCAAATAAATTGGAATAAAGGCGGAGGAATGACAGAGATCATGATGATAAATGGAATTCGTGAGTTGTCTAAAATGTAGTTGTGTTTTCTTTCTTTCCGCCATAATAGTTTTGGTATTAATTTGTTGTAAGACTAATTAAGTAAGTTAAGTACCAAAATGGTACAAAGATGGTTTTTTAAAATATTTTTTTCCTAATTTCAGCGTAGAGTTACAGACTGGACATGAGAATCTCCTATTTAGATGAAAAATCCAAACTAATTTCAACTTAATCACCACAAACCAAACCATGTTGTTAGTTTCCACAACAAATCACATACAATCCAAGCTCCTATATTATCACAGCCATCAGACCATCGCATCAGCCAGAGAGTAACTAGTTAGGGCCTGCACCTACTGGCGCCATGACACCGCATGATGCAGGCCTTCGGCATCACTATGTGGCGGCATCTACGTCACCACTCGTGAACTACGCATCAATCTGACGTCACGCAAAATCATGCATCGCGCAAGCGAAATTTTACCGAGCAACTAACATATACAACGTCCCGATATCAATCATTGGAGTTGCCCACCGGATACAGCCTATCCAGACCTATCTGGTCGGAGGATCCTACCTTTTCGATGGATAATGAGTGAACTTTAAACCCTGTACCTCTAACTACCCACATCTATAATTAGGTACATGCAAGCGCATACTGACGGCAAATATGCCGTGGTATCCTAAGGCATGCTGCGACGTCGTGAGGCACGCCGTAGCGTACCGTTGCAACAGTACCTCTTCATCAGAACAGTCGTAATGGTCTCTCCACATTTTTTCGACGCGGAATCGGCTTAAGCCGAGTGCGTATCACCACACTACTCGACAAACTGCTCGTTTCGCCGTCGGCCGGCGTCGCGACGCTTCGTCCAAGCCGAGCCTATGCGAATGGTATTAGTAACACCCTTATTACGTAGACATAAAGGCTTTTGACCGGTGTTAGCCGATACCGCGTCGGTAAATGTGGGGAGACCCTAACGCTGCCTTTCGAAGTAGCTTGCCTCGGCATCCGAAGCCGCTGCTTTGTTTTTGTATCTACAATGATGTCCATTAAAATTTCAATTCTATTGTGATACGATTAAGTTGTATTCCTATTCATCATCTGCCTAGCCGTTTCCCAACTATGTTGAGGTCGGCTTCCAGTCTAACCGGATGAAAGAAAAGAAAGAAAAAGTATAAATTTATTGCGACTCGTACAGAAGGATCACAAACTAAACTAAACAGTCTAAATTAAAATACCAAATTATATAAAAAATAAATTAAAAAGTAAAAAAAAGAAAAATGAAACAGAAAGTCCTATACGAGGCCAAAAGTCTCCTATCTCAGCATATGCTGCGATGCAGCTGATTACCAGTATTTTAGATGAAGCGACTGCCTATCTGACCTCCACAACCCAGTTACTGGTTAATACGATTCCCTTTGGTAAGACTTGTTGTCAGACTTTCGGGCTTCTGACTACATGTAACGACTGTCAAAGATCCACGAATGACAGCCGGGACCTGTTTTCCGAGGCACGGAGGCGTCTCGGTATATAAAGATGGTCATCTTTACACAGACCAACCGCGGCAAGCGTAGCTTAACCTGATCGATCGACCTGTACTGCTTTTATTATTTAGCCACGGGTCCCTCTAAGATAAAAATCCCTTGCCATGCCGTGCTGCTAGTGGGCGCAGGTCCTTACTAGTTGTCCCAGTTATAGGTACACACATTCAGTTATAGGTATACACATTCAACATTGGACTATGCAAATGCACCCTCCGTCCCGACTACTAATGATCTACTACATAACGATAACTAGTAACTATCACAATCAAATTGAACGCTGAAGTCCGAAGTTATAATTGGCTAAATCGGCAGGATTTTAAAGCGGGGACTAAAAAGACGAAAAAAGAGAAAGAGCTGGGATTATCTTCACATATTATGCAATATTGCAGAAAAAAATAGAACTGGATGATGTTAAATATGCTTTAACATCGTCTCCAGGACTTTCGAAGTACTCTAGGAGTTAGGCAGTCAGCTAGAAACTTTGCGGACTGGCTAATCTTTACAGAACGAAATAAGCTTTTCACACCCCTATAGCTCGACCCCCTCGACCCACACCCTAATTGCGCAACACACTATAAATCTCAATCTGAATCATTTTAAAGGATATTGCTAATCCATTGCTTCATATGTTAGAAAAATATGTCTGCTCAACAACGTAAATAACGCAATGGATGTTGTTGAACTGTCAAAATGAAAGCCATTGCTACTGATAGTGCGTTACGCAACTACCTCGGCGCCCCAACACAAAGACATCCATTATCAAGATGAGATAATACAAAGGGTGTAGGAGACATCGAAGCGTATATTGTTACTATTGCATGGTTTCTGTAGACATGATTACCACAAGCGTTAAACTATAGTCGGTTATTAAAAAAAAAAATGCTGATCCCTATAATTTTTTAACGTGTTGTGTAGATATTGCACTTTTGTATGAAACAGCTCATTTTTCAACTCTGGTGGGTCTAGACTCGTGTGGTTAATTCATGGCGACAGTTTGCGCGTCGATTTAACTACATAAAACAATACCGATATCCTACATTTTAACTTTCCAGTCGAAAATTTAAGGTCAGACCCCTCAAAGCCCTGCCATGACTGTATATACCTGGACTCATGTATATTCAAAAGAAGACACCCGAAATCAACATCCAAAGCACGCCAAGAAATCAAAATCAGAAGGCCAATTCCTATAATTAAAAGCGTTCAAAATCTAGTCGCAATCTTATCTCACGAGCGACAGTCAGTCTTGTCAAAATATAGGGAAATTATACGTATTTTTGACAGATTGAGACTGAGATCAGACTGTGAACGTTTTTAAAATTAGGAGAATTCCCCCCTCTGATGGATTACCGCTATATGCATAAGGTAACCTCAGTAAGTTTATTCATACACACGATGTTATTTACCGAATCCTATTAACAGCAAACATAACAACATTACATTACGCCTGTAATCTCGAAGGGATAGGCAGACGTCTACCTTTAGACCATTCTTTGGTATTGTTCGTAGAGTCGTTGAGCACCTCAAGTTCTGAGTTGAGCTACACGATAACTGGCAAATGCTTGCACTGAGTGGACTGGTCCACTGAAATCTGTGTGGTTCTTTCCTCAAAAGACCATTTCAGGCAATAATCTATATAGATTCTAGCATAGGTAATATACACACATCAAAAGTGTCTAGGGATCAAGCATTTTTATGCGGATTTCTTGAGATTGAGATGTGGCTTTGTAATAAATTTATGATTTTATAAATTTATATGGATCCTTTTTGGTGCATTTCATAATTTGAATCAGGAACTGTGAATCAAATTCGAGTAAAAGATGAAAATCAGCTGTCAATATTTTCCCTATAAAAACATACAACACATTGAAGACATTATTAGTGCTACTGTTTCCCTACTACTGATTAAAACCAACGTTATTATGGAGCGGCGACGTCATTTAAGCAGGGAAGAAATGCTCAGAGCCGTGGGAATGATAGAAGCTGGTTCCCGGCAACGTACTGTGGCTTTAGCTCTGAATACAAGTCAGAGTGTTGTCAGTCGACTTTGGACACGTTACCGAAGCACTGGTACCGTGGCTGAGCGCCATGGAGGACGGTATCGCTGCACCACACGGAGACAAGACCGATACATTCAAATCTTAACTCGAAGAGCTCCAACAATAACCGCCATGATGTTAGCCGTGAGGCTTCATCACTCTTCAGGGAACTTAATTAGCGACCAAACAGTCAGAAACCGCTTGCATGAAGTGAACCTTCATTCCCGAAGACCGCTACGGGTACCACCTATAGCAATGCACAATCGTAGGATTCGATATCAATGGGCTCTTGAACACAGAAATTGGGCAGAAGAACAATGGCGTTTCGTGTGCTTTTCTGATGAGTCTCGTTTTGGTATGAGACCGGATACAAGACGTATACGACACTGGAGAACCCCTGGACGCCAACAGCGATTAAAATCCTGCCAGGAAGTCCATCCTTATAGTGGTGGAACCATCATGGTATGGGCGGGTATTTGGATCGGCGGAAGAACTGAGTTGATTTGGATCAGAGGCAACCTCAACGCTCAAATTTATGCTGAGACGATTGTATCAGACGTCATCGTTCCTCTACAAGTGCAAATCGGTCCCTTATTTCAGTTAATGCATGATAATGCACGACCGCACACCGCAAGAGTTGTAAGACAGACTCTCGCCGCAGCTAACATCAATGTCCTGCCCTGGCCTGCTCAGTCGCCAGACTTGAACCCGATTGAGCATGCATGGGATATGCTACAGAGAAGAGCTCTGCCGAATATGGAGGGTATCCAGTCGCAAGAAGTCCTTTTTTTGTTGTTGCAACGAACATGGGCGGCCATTCCACAGCGTGATTTGGATGAACTCATTTTGAGTATGCCAAACCGATGTTCTTGTGTTGTTAGTGTTCGCGGTAGAAACACGGATTATTAATTGTTTAAGTTACCCAATAAAATTTTAGAGAAAACTGTTATTTCAGTCTTTTTTTCGAACTTTTGTGTTAGTGGTTCAAATGTCAAAAATCCCTTTATTAGGAAAATGGCAAATTTCTTTATTAATGCAAAGGTGACTTGGTTTATCGTTACTGTGACAAACGAAAACACTTTATTTGATGAATCCTTAAAGAAAATTTTAATTAATATCAATCAGGAGAAAAGTTATTGCAAAAATATATGTTGATCCCTAGACACTTTTGATGTGTGTAGATAGTGCAATCCACGAAGATGCGCCCCACTCTTCTTCCGAATCGTTAGTGCTTATCGCTAGTTAATTCCATTAGTGTTTTAGTTCTTTCGATACACTCTAATTACCCACTAATAATAATTAGTGTGTATTTATGAAAAACTAAAACACTAGCGGAATGTTGCACACTTCTGCTGTAAGCATTAGGAAAAAGAGTGGGGCACGTCTTCGTGGATTGCACTATCTATATTCATCAGATTATGTGAGGACAATGTTGTCCTCACATAATCTGATCTCAGTTTAGGACTTATTCTAGGTATAAAAGTTTGGTGGAATGCGCCCTTAGTCAGATATAAAATGTCGAGTCCACATAATAATAATAAATTTACGAGTATATATTTCAGGTAAATAACACCCATTGCCACACGACATAAATTAATAGAAAACATAATAGAAAAATCAAATCAGATAAAGACCAAAATTATGGCAAATCACATTAAATAAAATGAAATCAATATAAATCAAATTAAAAAGTAAACAAAAGAAATCAACTTAAATTAAATCAAAATAAATCGAGTAAAATTAACTCAAATTAAAACAATAGTAGAATAAATTACATTTTTAAAAATTTTAGACCCATACGTGTACCATTGTGTGTACCCATTTGGTTAGTACCTATATATAGCATTAAAAAAAAATTGTAAAAGTGATTCCGATTTACAGACTAAGCAATTTCATTTTACCCACACTTCGCCAGTTATGTTTTAAAACCCACGTTATAGGCATAATCAGAAAACTTAACAGTGTAACTTGTCGAGTAGGAACACCTTTAATTATCTAACTTATATCAATGTTCAACAGTTATTAGCTTTAGGTAATTAAGAATCCCGGTTGGCGGCTGTAATGTCCGTGCTCCTCCCCGGTGTCCGGGATTTAGTGGAACATGTCCCAGGCGGATAGAACAAGGCGTAATAAGAGAGTTTGACCTGTAGTTTGGTTAGTTTTGGATAGATAAAGCCAGTCGGTTTGGAAGACCATTTTTGAACCTTGAAGAACGGGAGCGAACTAAATTATCATACATAAAGTCTATTAAAACTTATGTTTCAAATTAATATTATTTCAAGTTAAACAAATATCAACTTTACTATGATTGTAATTAAGTTGATTTCAGAGTGACTAGCACTATTGAAAAAGTTAAAAAAGTGTTTGAAGTTGTAGCGTAAATTGAACTTTATGGTGTAGGATTACTAAACAAATAAAAGTACATTTGTTTAGTAATCCTACACCATACAGTTCAAATTGCATTACAACTTCAAACATTTTTATGAGTTTTTCAATATTACTAAGTAGTCATTTTGAAATCAACTTAATTTACAGTTTCTTAAAGTTGATATTCATCTATGTAGAAATAATTATTATTTAAAGAAATCAAGTAGTAGAAAGAAGGAATTGAAAAGCTTTAAACACATTATAAAGTGAACGAATACCTAACTGACACATTATAATTACCTTTTTTATAATTTATTATTTATTAATTTGACAATAATTTATACTAGAATTTATATTTTATTGGATTTTTCAAAATTATTTTGTCGATAATTTGAATTATAATTATTCAATAATGTGTGATAATTGTTTGATAGCATGATATTATTTGTACGCCGATAACAAAGAGAGAGCCATAATAAAGAGTATTCTATTCTATTCTATTCTATAACGGCTAGACATAGCGTTCTTTAATAATTAAAGCATCTGTACTTATTCTATTATCTATGTTCAACAAATAAAAAATATTTGTATTTCAATTATTAAATGAACAACCAAAAAGAAGCCAATAAAGATTAAATTAAAACCATGAATTGATTGAATATTCAAATTGATAAAGTCCTCAGTAGAATTGAAAGAGATTCGTCGATTTTGTCTAGTCTATTATTTTAATTAAGTCAATCACTCTATTACCTAGGTACCTACCTATCGACTGTTTTAATTAATTCACGATATTTATTTCTCTCAGTAAATATTTTTTTTCTGTTTTAAAATAATTTTTCTTGATGATTTTTATGTTGCTAGGTGAAATGAAATTGTTTATTCTGTAAGTAGGATAATTATCAGAATCACTTTTACATGACATATAAAAAAAAATAAGCTCGATGGAGTCGACATTTTCTATCTGATTACCCCTGAGAAGAAATAGCGAAACCAACTCAGGGGTCAAAGTCTCGTTTAAGGTCCAGACATAATCTTGGTCAAATCATATGAGTACCACGTAGATTCGTTTCTGAAAGGTCTCTAGAACTTATTTTGTTAGTTACTTTTATCAATTTCAATTTTGTAGGGGCTCGTGGCTAAATAATAACAGCCGCACACGTCGATCGGTCAGAGTAAGCTACGCTTGCCGCGGTCGGTCTGTGGACGGGTGATCATCTTTACATACCGAGACCCCTCCGTGCTTCGAAAAGCACGTTATACCGTCATTCGTGGATCTTTGACAGTCGTTACGGATAGTCAGAAGCCCGAAAGTCTGACAACCCGTCTTACCAAGGGGTATCGCATTACCCAGTAACTGGGTTATGGAGGTCAGGTAGGCAGTCGCTCCATGTAAAATACTGGTATTCAGCTGCATCCGGTTAGACTGGAAGCCGACCACAACACAGTTGGGAGAAGGCTAGGCAGATGATGAAACTTTAATTTTGATGTGTTATACGCATTTATGTGTAGTGCATTTCAAACAAATTCCCTAGAAGCTGGTGAAACCCGCATCAAAATCCGTTGCGAACAACGCGGTCATACAGACAGACACAACAAGTGACTTTAATTTATAAGTGAGTATAGATGATAATTTTAAAGATAACTCTTTGCATCTATATCCATACATATACAACGTGTAACGTTAAATGCGCAAAACCTGAAAATAGTTTGTTCATAATTGGCTACTGAATCGACTTCAGTAATTTTGAATATAGGTTTTTTTCAAAAATTATGTATTTTGCCATACTATCCGCCGATTGAGCCAAAGAAAATTAAGTCTTATGTTAAGACTATAAGACTCAATTTTGAATACATTAACTAATGCTAGGATCAACACGATTTTCTTAATAAAAATAGTTAGCTTTAAAAAAATAGTTTTGGTCATTGTATTATGCTTTCTCAATGCTCTAATTGGGGTGTATGAGGTTTTGCGCATTTAACGTTACACGTTGTATAACATTCAAGTGCGCGCAAACACACACCCTCACAAAACTTTGAATTCCCTTACCCAGAAAAAAAAGAGATTAATTCTCCATCATTCCCTTTTAATATATCATCGCATTTAAATGGAAAAGCATTCAGACAGACACACAATAAGTATGTAGGTATAAGTATGAGGGAACAACTCGATTGGTTTCCAATTCAAGCGCCATGCATATGTAAATAGATGAGTTAAGGGCAGGCACGATGTTTATTTATTTTATGTTTTATATGGGTATATGTTTATGGGTCGTGGCTAAGTAATAACAGCCGCACCGTTCGAGTGAAGGTTAAGCTACGCATGCCGAGGTCGCCCCGTCGATGGGTGACCATCCATTACATATCGAGACCCCTCCGTGCCTCGGAAAGCACGTTAAACTTAGACACAGCTGCCATTTATGGATCTTTGATAGTCGTTACGGGTAATCAGAAGTCTGAAAGTCTGACACAACCAGTCTTACCTAGTGTTATCGTATACCCAGTTACTGGGTTGTGGAGGTCAGATAGGAAATCTCCCCATGTAAAATACTGGTATTCAGCTGTATCCGATTAGACTGGAAGCCGAACGCAATATAGTTGGGAAAAAGATAAGCAGATGATGAAACGATCTACTTGGATGTAGCATTAGCGTGGCACCATTTGAAAGAAAATCGTGCATCATTAAAAATCGCAAAAAGGTTTTAGAGGTTCATTAATTTTTTAGATGACCAATTAAATATTTTTCTTTTAAAAAACCCGTCTATTACTATAAACCACATCAAAATAGCGATACTCTATAAACTTAACCAAGAAACTACTTTTTAGAATACCCTTTTTAGTAGGTATACGAAGGGTTTCCCCTTAACCAGGGCAAATCGAGCGAAATGAAAAGGGAATGACTACTTATAGCAAATTAATAGTTTTTGCTGACATTTTGTGGATATATATGGGTATTGTACGATGTCCTTAGCTAAGTAGGTTGCTTAAGCGTAAAGAGTGAACGATTTTGAATAAAAATTTAGACTAGAAGAAGCTCACTGAAGTGAGAACTTCTGTTGAATTGCACAATAAAAAGACAGTTTTTAGAGTTTTGTACGCCAAAGGTGCTATTATTAAAACTTCGCTGTCCGTCCGTCCGTCAGTCTGTCACACGGCTGTTGGTAGACACTTGAAATATTTGTGTAGTGTACCTAAATTTTACTACTATGACCACGCTATATCAACAAATAATATAGTTTCCACACAAGAAAGGTATTTTCTTTTAAATACATAATTATAAAAATATCTATTAAATATAAGTGTCGCAACTGGTAGATTTTTTAAATATTCATTATTGATTTTTTATTTCCCTTTTTTAAATTATTTGTTTTTCTTGTTAACGACAAACATTCTAACACACATTCTTAATACACACAATATTATTTTCCCAAAGTACTCAGCAAAAGTTTTGGGAAGGTACCTAACCTTTAAAAACAAGCCTGAAATTCAATTAAAATAGGATTCCGCTAACCCTGAGAGGGGAGGGGAATTAATTAAATTACTGGAACCCAAACAGATGGTTAATAAAATTGATTCTGGGTACAGCGATATAGGGGACACTGGAAGTGACAAAATGAAATTCGTGTTTTTACACAGCGTGCAATAAAAATTACAATAATATCCGTAATCGTATGATACGACAATATTATCAGATGCTGGACGGGTTTTTTATATATCAATGGCTGGACGAATATAATTAAAACAGAACGATCAGAACGATGTTTTAATGAATTGTGGTGCAAGTGGGCCTTGCACCACATGTCAGTAAAACATCGTTCTGTCTTTGTCATCTTGAAACGATTGACAGAAACAAAACGATGATTTAAATATGTTTAGCATTACCTGAATGCTTTTGGTGCAAGCGTAACCATAACCAAGGTAGACCTAATATTCATTATTTATGACGCCTAAAAATCAGTGTTACTAACTTTTTGGTGATTATAAATAAATAATGTGCTCTGGTAAGCTTCGATACAATGAGCGATTCTGTGCTGCCTCCATCTAGCAGATTCCTTAACCTGGTCTACGTCATCAATCCATGTTTTTGAAAGCCAATCCATTACCCCTTGATAACTGGACCTTTTTTTTTGTGGGAAATTATCAACTAACTTCTCCCTCTCTGGGCGGAGCGGGAGCGTGTGTCAGACTTTTACTGACTAAAACACCCGTGTTCCTTCAGTTTCCTGTGCCAGAGGCCACGGTATCTCTTTCGAACAGCCCGCGACCCTGGCAGTGTTAACTGCCCCTCGCCATGACCGCAGGACATGGTGTTCCTTCGCTTCCGCGGACAAGTACCGTAGGATATCACAAGGAGAAGCTAGTGCAAAATAAAGTACTACTAACATTGTCATAAGCGTTATTTCAGTTTAGAGAAAATTATTTCCCAAAAATAATATGCATAGTTCACTTATGAGAAACTGTCGTTGTCACTGTCGAAGTCGTTCGATCTATCGAGTATACAGGATTATTTGTAAAACACCAGCATCCTCTTAAGAGGTCATTGTACTCATCATTATGAACAACTTTTACTATGGGGACCAAACCTGAAATCGCGAAAATTGACGAGTTACACGAACATAAATGTAGGGAACAGCTGATTTTTTTTTTCGCGATTTCAGGTTTGTTCCCATAGTAAAAGTTGTTAATAATGATGAGTACAATGACCTCTTAAGAGGTTGCTGGTGTTTTACAAATAACCCTGTATACAGCGAGTAATGATCTAAGATCGCAGAAAGCGATAAGGCCGCCCATTGTATGTTTTGTAGTAATAATTGTTTTTTTTGTTATGTATTTTCTGGTGTAAAATAAAGTATATATTAATAAATAAATAAATTGTTGGTTAACCAATTTTTTTTTTTTAATGTTTACTGATGCAGAATCTCTTATTTCTTTCGGTAACGCACTATTTATAAGGTATTATTTGTTGACACAATTTTGTTTTAAATAAACATATGTAAGTATGTTAAAGTATTTTTCTATGGGACTGTGTCGCCTAATAATAAGCAACATAGCATAATCATCCTATAGTGTCCCCATTGCTGCGACACAGGCCTCCTCTCCATGAGAGGGAGTGGCCTACAATCCACCACGCAGGCCCGTGCGGGTTGGTGGATGTCCTGATAATAAACGAAGGAATTTATTTATTTATTACACAAATTGCGGTTTCTGGCAAACACGCCATCTCGACTCAAAAAGTCTTCCGCCTATTCACCATGTTTTTAGCACTTCCAGTATTTTAAGCACCTCCACATCTTCGATCAAACTCAGCTAAAATTAAGCAGGCCGGGGTCAATAATTTGTTGGGGTCCTAGGTAACGGCCATGAGGATTTTTATAGCCAATTTCAGTTTGAAAACCTTTGTTTAAGGTGATAATGTACATTTTCGAATTAATTTTTCTCTCTTTCCTTTTTACCGGGTACAATCGGCCACCAAAGTGGATTCCATTTTGTGTGTTTCCTAAATATTTTTTTGTGTTTTGGCTAAGTTATAACAGCCGCACAGGTAGAGCTTCGCTTGTCGCAGTTGGTCCGTGGATGGGTGACCATCTTTACACACCAAGACTCCCCATGTCTCGGAAAGCATGTTAAGCCGTTGGTCCCGGCTGTCATTCATGGAACTTTATAGTACTTACTAAGTTCCTGCAATGGCTTTTCTGTAACAAAATTCTGTAGTGATAAAATGATAAATGATTTTATTTCTGTAAGTAGGTTTGTACAAACACTTTTACCCGTCAATCATATTTTTTTAAAACGAGATGAGGTCGGCGTTTCCTATCTGATGCGTTTTCTATCTGATCTTATAGTCTATTGTATGTCTCAAACTCTCAAGGCATTCAAATTCTTTTGAGAGAAGTTTTCTTTTAGATTAATCTTTAATGATATGAGGGAAATAAGTACACTTCTGCCTAGCCTTTCCGGGAGAACAAGCATGAAGTTATGTTAAGTTTTGTGTTTATGAGCGTTTAAGACGTACGGCATTACATACAAACTTTCAAGCCCTTGTTTTTCGAAATGAATGAACTGATTTTAATGAAACTTACGCATAAGCAGGAGACAGGTCTAAAAAGTTGTTAAAGAACATTTTCGAAATATCTTACTTAAAAAAAGATGACTGGAAATCTCTGTTTCTATAGAAAATTTAAAATCTGTCTAATTTAGTGGTAACACTTTTTTTCGAAAATGTTCTTAACTAACTTTTAGACCTTTGTATCCTACAGTGCTATTCTGTAAAAATCTCACCGTGAAAACTAAAGTGAAGTGAGCTGTCATTCCACCTGATATTAGGGATTGCCTCCATTGATAGTTCACTTCACGCTTACTTCACCTATGTTATCACGGTGAGATTTTTACAGAATCGATAGGCTGCTTATGCGTATGAAGTTTCATTAAAATCCTTTCATTAATTTCGAAAAACAAGGGCTTGAAAGTTTGTAAGAAATGCCGTAAACGCTCTTAAGGATCCAAATCATATCCTACTATCCTACTATAATAATATTATAAACGCGAAAGTTTGTGAGGATGGATGTTTGTTACTCTTTCACGCAAAAACTACTGAACGGATTGTGATAAAACTATACAGTAATATAGCTTATACATCAGAATAATACATAAGATCCTTTTTATCCCGATATTCCCACGGGATCAACACTTATGCGGGTGAAACCGCGGGGCGCAGCTAGTCCTACTATCCTACTAATATTATAAATGCGAAAGTTTGTATGTATGGATGTATGGATGTTTGTTACTCTTTCACGCGAAAACTACTGAACGGATTTTGATGAAACTTTACAGTAATATAGCTTATACATCAGAATAACACATAGGATACTTTTTATCCCGATATTCCCACGGGATCAAAACTTACGCGGGTGAAACCGCGGGGCGCAGCTAGTTGTGAATATACCGGTGTGGTACACAGAGGATGTGTGCTGCATAGGGAGGTACTGGAACTTCTATCGTCTTGCTTGTTTATACATTTATACGCAATTAAAGCAAGCAAGAGATGGAGAGCAGTGGTGATAATGACCCCGATTTACGAGTTGTAGATCGTCGGTTCGAACGTTGCAAGCACTTTACTTTGTGCAATTAATTTCATCACCACTGCTCTAAAAACGGTGAAGGAAAACATCGTGAGGAAACCGGCATGTCCTAGAACCAAAAATTCGAAGACATGTGACATCTACCAACCCGCACTGCGCCCGCATGGTAGACTACAGCTCACTATTAGGTATTTTCTATTATTTAATTTTTATGTAGGTAGTACGCACATATTGTTTATTTATTTTAGTTTTTCATTAATCACAATATAAAACACACATGCTCACATACATGTATGTCACGATTTTTTATTTAATTTTGTATTTTTTTTTTTCATATTAACACGTTTTATTTATTCTCTTCACTTATTTAACGGACACACACTTCCACTTATTATTCCAGCGTATGGCACTCGTGGGTTGCAGCTGAAAATCAGCGTCAGGTGGCACATCTTGTGTTGTCATCTGACAATATGCTGAGCTGAGGCGCTTTTGGCATTATTGTCTTTGTTTTCTGTTTTTATAGTTTTAAGGTGTATTTATTTTGCTGTAATGCCAATAAACGCATTTTTCTTTCTTTCTTTCTTTTCTTTCACTCCCTCTCGAAGAGAGGAGACCTGTGTCCCAGCAGTGGAAACATTATAGACTGATTATGCTATTATTCTAAAGCAAGCAAAGCTGCAGAAGAACTCTTTGCAACCATCTTCTTTTTTTTCGTGTCACTGGCATATCACTATATTTCAGATCTTGTTAGCTCCAAAACATCCCCACTTCTACGGTGTCACTTTGACTGCATGTTTTGGAGACAGAGGACAGGATAGGCGGTGGAGCATGGTTTGTGACATAGCTCCACATCTACACGTTGCTGTCGTTCCGTCGAGATAGCCCCACTTTACCAGGTTGGAGTTGCATATGCAAACTGGTGTCCGGAGCCGGTTCGTGGACTTTCAAGTGGACCATGAAAGGTTGCACGGAGATATTTCTTTGGTGATGGATAGTAAGTGGGATGGGGAACAGTATCCTGTCACAGTTTGCAACGAATTCTTGGCCTAGAATTGGGATAGCAACATGGTTCCTATTGATGTTTGTTTTTTTTTTACTTTAAACTTGCCTAAAGCCATTGCCATATATAAAATTAAAGTGTAGCCTTTAGTTATATATGACCAGCTCGATAGATCGTCGTTCCACTATTAATTGAAGTTAATAAAAGTCCCCGCGTCCTTCGCTAACACTAGGTATAATATAATCTAATAAACCTATGGACCTAGTCTGAAATAAAGTTTAATTCATTCATTCATTCATTCATAAACAAAACTGAAACGTGGTCTTTGTACACCAATTTTATTTAATTACAAATTCAGCCAACTTTACACTTCGGGCCAAAATTAATTGGTCACTAGTTAAAAATGTATAGAAACACAAATCGTTCGTGATTGACTGTGGAATCGTTAAAAGTTTGTTCGTGAACAGGAATTTTGATGGTCGATTTCATATTCAGATTTCAGACACGGAAATCGTTTAGTAGTAATTATACAAAAGTTTTTTAAGCAACTGTTTTTAATTGAATTTTAATTTAATTGAATTTGAAAGACTTTTTGATTTTTTGAGTAAAAAAACGGGATACAATTCAATTAATAATGAGGAAATTGCCACAACAGAATGTGAATAACCATACAAGATTACCTATTGCTCTTTGAAGAATATGTACTGAATTGTGGCTAAATAATTGAAATAGCAATTTCAAAACATAAATAATACAAACTCAAACTCTTTCAATTAAACTATTTACAGGCACTTTTGAATTGTGAAAATGTCGGTCAGCCAGAAAATATGAAGCTAGTTGCCCATTTCAAAGCGTAGTAGGTACCTATGGAAAATAACGGGCAAGAAACTCCATGGAAACTCTTTTAAATTAGGTATATTTTTATAAAAATATTAGTTACATCATTAATTTTGAATTTATAATTATATTTGAGAACGGTGGGAGAGGACGGTATGAGAACGGAGGGGCTTGTGGCTAAGTAATAACAGCCGCACGGGTTGATTGATCAGGTTAAGCTACGCTTGCCACGGTTGGTCCGTGGATGGGTGACCATCTTTACATACCAAGACTCCTCCGTGCCTCGGAAAGCACGTTAAGCCGTTGGTCCCGGCTGTCATTCCTGGATCTTTGACAGTCCTTACTGGTCGTCAGAAGCCCGAAAGTCTGACAACCAGTCTTACCAAGGGGCATTTTACCCAGTAACTCGATTGTGGAGGTCAGATAGACAGTCGCTCCATGTAAAATACTGTTACTCAGATACATCCGGCTAGACTGGAAGCCGACCCCAACATAGTTGGGAAAAGGCTAGGCAGATAATGATTTGAGAACGGTGTAAAAAAGACGGACATACAATGCAGCAATGTTCTGACTTTTTGCTTAATATGCAAAAGGGACACAAACAAACCTTTTTCTGGCATTTTCCGAGAAAACTCGTCATGACATACGTCTGTTATGTGATATTTTTTGTTTTGCCTACATTTTCCAACAAGTACATACTTTATCCGAAATTAGTTTATCTAATACTCGTATGTACAAACTTCTAATACTAAATAAACTACAAATTATTAAAAATAAAAATATACTAACCTAATCTAACTAAAACTATTAAAAAACTAAGCTATTGCGTCGGAATATTCCTCCGCATCGCTGTCGACTGGTAATGTACCCAAGAGACTAGCGGCATTGCCACGATGTATGGCAATGCTTAGCCTCTGGCCAAGGTAAAATTCAGCCCTTGGGTCACGGGAAGTGTCAAACAGTCGTTTAGAGATTTCATTGAACAAGCAATGGACCCCACGGCCCGAGAGTTTCAACCCCAAACGGCTCGAAAATATAATATAATATATATAAGTTTATTGTCATCAATAAAATCTTTACAATACCCTGTACGTATACTGTTATATTCTCCATTCTACTATGACGAAAGGTATACATCTATATTTATATAATAAAGCTGAAGAGTTTGTTTGTTTAAATGCGCAAATCTCTGGAACTACCAGTCGGATTTGAAAAATATTTTTTGCATTTCATAGCCCAATTCTTGAGGAGGGCTATCGCTATATTATCACGCTGTGACCCTTAGGAGCCGAGAAAAAAGAAAGAATGTCTGAAAGAACGATAGGCGTAAACGAAGAAGGAGCGCGGGCAGGCGATGCGATGTGACGATGGAGTTATTTATACAAGGTGTAACAGAATAAACGCAAGTCATGAAAGTAGTTTGTTCATAATTGACTACTGAATCGATTTCAGTAACTTTTAATATAAGTATTTTTAAAAAAATTATGTATTTTTTCACACTAACCGCCGATTGAGCCAAATAAAATTAAACCTTATTTCAAGGCAATAAGACTCAATTTTAAATGCATAAAGTAATGCTATTGTCAACACGATTTGCTCCATAAAAATTGCAAGCGTTAAAAAAATAGTTTTGGTTATTGTATTATGCTTTTAACTCAATACTCTGATTGGGGTGCATGAGATCTTGCGTTAATTTTTATGTTACACCTTGTATACAAATATGGCTGTTAGTTTAGTATACTGTGTATGTTACGACTTCCTACAGTGACAGCTATTGTGAAGATAATTATACTATGCGTAGCGTTACCCAAGTCGACCGCAGCAAAGACGATATCCACAAATGGGGGTTCACAGACAGCTCAGATCTCAAGTGTATATGCGGCACCTTCACACAGATAATGGTCCAAATTCCATCTTGCGCCGCATACCCTGACACGTATGCACTTGATGACCTTATGACTGCATCAGTGACTGGAATTCACGCAGCTGAACTTTGGGCCAAAAATGTTTATACTTTTTGCCGTCGATACGCTAAGCAGAAGCGTTTGTATGTTTTTTCATACTTATTTTTAGTATAAGGTAGAACATGATTTATCTATCTTACTCGAAGTCACCACTTTCACTATTCTAATTGAGATTCTTCTCTCTCAAGTCACTTTAAAACAGTCAAGATAACATTTTGTAACGGTGCCAAGATAGCACATAAATCGGGATCCTTGTCTGTTTGATCGCCGACTTAGTTTGGGGTTGCCAGCTCGCTTCTGTAAGCTACCGGCGTTTACACGTAGAATGGTAGAGGTTTGTCTATCATACTGAGCGGAAAATAACAAATATTGTTGCTACAGTAAGTAAAATCGTTCCTTGAATTTTGTGCGGAAATTTGTTTACAAATAAATATACGACACGCAAAAACTAACAAAGGTATGCATTACCGTTCAATAAAACACTAATTTAATTCATTTCGTTAGTCACATAAAAACCTACAATCGTGCACTAAACAAATTCGAGGACGAACAATAAATTAATAAATGCAGCATTACCATACAAATGGCCGCCAGTGTACTAGTTTTCTCCTTAATTTTTACGTATAGTTTGCCCATTAAAGTTTCTGTCATACCTCACCATGGAGCCGCAATGCGGCTATATAGAAGGCTGAACAATAACCATTCTTATACGTGGCTCGATAAAGTCGTGACGAATAGTACAATGTTACATTACTCTTTGCAAGTTCTCAAAAAAAAAAAAAAACAAAAAAAAGGTCGGGTCACGCACGTTTCCGTGACGCATTCGAGGACTTGGCGGTAGGGTTGTCGCCTTCTGAGTTTGTGTTGTACTTGGTTTAGTTCGTGGCAACGCTCGGTAAAAAAAAAACCTTATAAAAATCTTCTCCATGAAAAATACATAATTATATTTGCCAAATTTCATAGTGATCGGTCAAAGGGTGTTTTTTATTTTTTTTATTGTTGAATGGGCTTGCTCTTGACTTCGATCACGCCTGTTGGAAAGCGATGAATGAGGTCTATGATGGAACGAGCGTACCCAGAAGATGGCTAAGGCGCTGGAACTCCCACGCCTCGACGGCAGGCTGCTTGACGCCGGACTCCAGTGGAAGGGTGGTCGTAAACCAGGCGGCCATTAGCCCTACCACCACAAGGGAAGAATTGGCCAGTCAAATAAAGTGTTGGGTGTGACTGTCCAGGATGCGCCGAGCGCTCGGTTCAGTCGAGTAACTGGCGGAACAAACTGCGCTACACAAGGAGGCTTATTCATGCATCATGAGTTTATCAATCTCAAATATTATACCAATCAATGAATCTACCTAATCTTTTCTCAACTATGTTATGATCTGCTTCCACTCTAACCGGATGCAGCTCAATACCAGTATTTTACATGGAGCGACTTACCAACGACTTAACGTGCTTTCGGAGGTACGGAGGGGTCTCAAAATGTAATGAATACCCATCCATGGATCGACCGCGGGAAGTGTAGCTTAATCTTCGATCGACACGTGCGGATGTTATTATTTAGCCACAGGCCCCTCTTCCTCCTAATAAGAGAGTTTTATTATTCATCAAAATAGGCCCCGCTTGAGCCTGCAGCCTTGAGTTTTGGATTTAGCTAACCACGTTCAATTGGAAAAATCCCCGTTATCATTCTCTTGCCCTTATCCCAACTTATTTGGGGTTGGCCTAAAGTGTCTTATTCTTCCATACTTCTCTATTTGTCGTCATCTCGGCAGTCACCCCTTTTCTAAGATCTTTCACACAGCCCATCCATCTCCATCATCATCCGTCTGCAGGGTTTCGCTAGCTAATTTAATATGACCCTGGATACCTAGAATGTCTTAACTACAGTGTTCATTAAGAAATTGGTAATTCCTTTTTATCACTAAATTCTTGGGTTCGTATTATTTGATAGTTAAGCAAGATTATACTAATTTTATGGCATAACTAACCATTTAGCTACGATTTTTTTCCTTAGATTCACCTAAAATGTGTTTATTTATGATTTTTCAATCAAATTACTTTTTATGAGCATAATGCTCAAAGGGCCGTTAAAATTTGATTAATAGTAGGCAGTATTTCGAACGACATAACCTAAATTTAGCGATACTAATCACAAAATTATCCTAACCATAGAAACTAAATTAGTACGAGTATGCCTAATAAAACAATTAAATTTCCTTTAAAACTATTTCTATTGCTCCAATTTTTTTTATGATGGCAACAATCTTTGTTTAAGTGGCAACCCTCAGTTTGGCGACATGTTGAGTCACGATAGATCAAAGAAATACAGATGCGATTTAATCTGACCCATATTTACATTAGTTAAACCCTCGATAAAATCATAAAGGTTTTTCAAAGCACCCTTCAGAATCAACGAAAAGCCTTAGCGTTAGTTTAATCCCTGGATATTGTTAACTAAAAGCGGATTATGTCGTTAAAGTTAACTAAAATGTTAAGTTCTTTTAGTCCATCCAAAGTTTGTCAAAGTGGTAATTGCGTAGCACATTATCAGATTTATTGCGGTCTGATCCCCTGAACCCCCTCCCCCCCCTGGATACCCCGCTAGTTCTTCTTCTGTTTTAAACTCGTGTCTTATCCACATTGGCGCCGATTCTGTTGTTCACAAACAACTAAATTTAAGTTCAGTGCATCTCTTTCTTTCTGTTTCAATATGAAAAGTACAGAAGATTAATATTAGTTTAGTCCTGTCAAATTAGTCAGCGCTTGACGTAAATTGACGTATTTTTAGTAGCCAATTTTTTAATCTCGTCTAACTTGTCTATGGATTATCTAATTTGACAGGACTAAACTATTTTTTTTTTATCTTCTGTCCTTTTCGTAATGAAAAAAGAAAAAGATGCACTGAAGTTAAATTTAGTTTAGTTTGTGAACAACAGAATCTGGGCCATTATCTAGGTTAATCTTTTGGCTTTCATTTTGACAGTTTAACAACATTCATTGCGTTATTTACTTTGTTGAGCAGACAAATTTTTCGAATATATGAAGCAATGGATTAACAATATCCTTTAAAATGATTCAGATTCCGATTGATAGTGTGTTACGCAATAAGGGTGCAGCTATTAGCTTTAAGACCGCCGTTTTTAACCCATGCACACAATAACATAACAATATAGGACAGCAGCTCATCATCTACCTAGCCTTTACCCAACTATTTCGGGGTCAGCTTCCAGTCTAACCGGATGCAGCTGAATACTATTATTTTATATGAAGCGACTGCCTAGCCCTGCACTGTGTGGGTAATACGATCCCAACCAACGTTTTAACGTGATTTCCGAGGCACGGAGGGGTCTCGATATGTATTGCTATATACGGACTTGCCTTGCTTGCATTTTCTGCTTTTGCTGTCAAATAACATAAGATAACAATCGAACCTGGAGATTGTCTTAACAAGGCATCCATCAACTATTTATCCTTCCTGCTAATTAGCTTCTACGACCTAAAAATGAAAAATCTACCAAACAATATTTCTTTTCCACTATGAATAATAAAAGTAAGAAATGTAACTCAAGCTCAAAAATGTTTACCGCGGTGGGCGTTGCCGAAAAGGCCACCGCGCACCAGAACCAATCACGGCGCTTGCCGGAATACAACGCTTTATGCGAGCGCAGCTGATTGGCTTATTTGCATGTGTGTTCTTTCGTTCGAATACTCGAGGTATTTTGTCAATGTTGTGAAGTATGGAGCCGAATTTCTCGTTGATTTTGTTCATAGTTACGCTTCCTGACTTTTTATTATTCGTAGCTTTGCCTCCTGTAATAATGCACCAACTTACCAGGGTAACAGAGCCGTTCTCATTAACTTAGTTTTGATTGTGTAACAGCACAAGACTGTCGATATTAATTGTATAAAGTTGGCCAGAGTTCTTAACTAACCGTCGTCGTACTTACGTCACAGTATGTACCCAATGGTTGTACAATGTACATGGCAAACGGAGCTGTGTTAGTAACTACGAACAGACTGCTGTCGCTGTAGTTTGGATTGTTAATTGTTTTGGTACGTTGCGTTATTTTTTCCAACTGACTTCAAAAAAGGAGGAGGTTCTCATTTCAGATGTTTGTATATATACATATTTTTTTTAGGTATGTTCGGGCATAACTCCGTCTTATATAGACGGATTTGCAAAATTCTTTTTTTTTGTTCGAAAAAGGTTTATTCCGAAATGGTGCCACATAATTTTTTTTAACTTTGCTTCGGTAGTTTTTGAGTTAGCTTCAATAATAGGAATTGTTTCCCTTAGTTTATATTGATGATGCTTTAATAGCTTCCTATCACTGATTTTTACATAGCAAGTAGTGTTATATGAATATTTCACACCAAAACTCTTAGGAGCCGAGCAAAAATAAAAAATAAAAAACTCAGAAAGAGCTCAGTAATAGCGCGGGCAGGCGATGCGATGCGACGGGGTGGATTGAGGGAACAAGAAATTTTTCGCGGACGAATTCCCGGGAAGGAGCTAGAAACTAGTGCTACTATAAAATAAAACTTACTCACGGTTATTTTTTCACACGATACTTGAGTACGGTCTTCACAGATGGCGAAATAAAGAACATCTTCACGGATATACCACGATGTTGAAAAATCTGGATCGGGAATCTATCGAGTAGTGTGTTTATTTATACAGGATGTCCCTGGAAGTATGGATCAAATCAAATAGGGGCGTGGGCAAAGTTATTTCCAAACTTTTTGATCCTGAGAATGTTGGTGAATTTTTTTACGGTTCAAAAGTTATGACTAACTTTTGTTATTTTCAATAACTATGCAAATAGTGCTCAAAAAACAAAATCATTTAAAAAAACTACCAGGAACTGTGAATTCAATTTAATTTAGTTTTTTAGACAGCCCTGATAGTTTTTTTAATGTTTTTTTTTCTTAGAGCACTATGCGAAACGATTGAAAAAAATTGTTCAAACTTTTGAATCGTATAATAATTCTCAATCATCAATCATTCTCAGGACCAAAAAGTTTGGAAATGACCTTGGCCACACCCCTATTCGATTTGATCCATACTTCCAGGGACACCCTGTATATATAAAGGTTTACCAACTAAACACATACACAGCATTTGCCCACGCAACTACACTAACTTTCAGTTTTATTATTTTTGTCATAAATTGTTGCTTCATCAAAGTCAAACAACCTTATGAGGGTGGGTGATAAGTAGTTCTCCATTAATGAATCATAAAACAACGTTCGCTCAAACTACAGTTGCAGATAAAAATGCATCAGCGCAGTGGGCCAGCACGTCGGCCGGTTAATGCCCCCAATTCAAGCAGATCGTGGGGCTTGTGCGGGGCTTATAGAGCCGTGTGAAGGGCCGCTAGAGCCTTTTGAGCTCATTGTGATGCTGTAAGGACGTGGCTGAGTTTTGTTTATGTATGATGGCTAAATATAATAAGCTTGTTTTGTAAGGCAATGACTTCTTTGGTTACAGAAAAAAGAACGACCATTGATGACTATGCAAGATATTAATTCAGTCTGGGGTGGTATTGGTAATCCCACCAAAAACATAAATGTAAAAAAGGAGAGCCAAGTTCAATACAAAAATTATGCTTTGGCTGTGAGCTTCGCCGAAAAAAAGAATGGAGATCTAAATGAGTGCCAAGTTCTATGTTTATGGAAAATCCAAAATGTATTTATAGGAACAAAATAACATTATGAACAAGTATTAAACTATATTTCTTTGCTTTATTGGATACCTATAACAATTGCTGTTATTTAAAAATGTGAGATCTTAAAGTAGCTTAAATTTGACTTGGCCAGTTTTCATTACATCAGTCATTTTATAAAGTTATTCAACATACAAAATTGATACGACAGATGGGCTTTCCTTTAAACTGCCTATACTAGGTATCATTATCAAGCTCTCTACCAAAAATCAATTAAATTGAAACAGTAGTTTAGTCGCAAATGATTTTTTAAGTTTTTGCACCGTTTGAACACGATGTATTTTTCCTAACAGCTGATTATGTCTACAGGCATAGGTCATGCACCTTAAAACGATAAATCTACGATACGTTGTTGCCGCTCTTACGCAAGTCATAAACCAATACGTAGTACATAAGAGAGTGACAATCCTATTGGCAAAACATCACGTGCGTAAAAGAAATAGAAATAGGTCAGTGTGTTGCTATTGTATCTTAGATCCTTGCGACACAGAATACCGAGAGTACAGAAGTCTACGCTCGGCGGTCGCGCTATGGTTGTCAACTTTGGCTTATGCACAAAAAACTATCGTGGTAGTGGCACTCGCATCTGTTTGTTTGATTTATTGATGATGATGAGAAACGAAAAAACCAATAATAACTAAAATATTTTAATTTTAATGTTATTGTTACATTACTTTGTCACAAAGTGCTACAAAGTCATGTTCGCTTTTACTTTACGGCGCGGGACTGGGGGCCGGGGCGCTTACCTACCTACCTAACTACTGTGTTACGTTAATACAAACCATCGAAATACAAGCAAATACCTACTTACCTCTCTGAAACAACTGGTAGATTAAAAAACGACAATTCACCGTTTAATGTTGAATTTAAACAACCGTCCACTGAACAGTTATAATTTTTTTTATTGCTCCATTTTTGCAGTTCATAGACGCATGTCTCAAGCGGATGGCACTTGCGCTCGCACTAGTCCCAACCAGTCCGAGATATCGTGTCCGTGAGCGGTGTCTATGTGTGCGTTGCTCGAGCGCACTTTGTATGTAGATTGACTTCTGTACTCTCTGTATTTTGTGCTTGCGATCAGTAAGTGGGGCCTCCAAAAAACTTGTTTTTTCAGTGCGCCGACGCTACCCTTCCGGAACGTAGGTACGTACGCGGAAGCTCCTGCGCCCTTATTGTTTTGTCGAACTTGTGCGCTGACAATAATTGTGAATTTATTTTGTTATTGTGATAGGACACTAAATAAGTTTAAGACAGTATTCCTTTTTTTATTGTGACAGGACAGGACACGTAACTTGGGATTATTATTATTTAGTGTTAGTGTTTTTTTTTTTGTAATTGACTGTTTCTATTGTGATAGTTAGACTTTGGTTGTGTGTGTGTATAATTAAAGTGTTCAAAAATACCTCGTGTAACTGACACGGCGTCAGAATACACTGACATGATTTTAATCTACGGCGAATGCCGTGGAAACGCAACGTTTGCTCTACGAACTTACAGAGAAAGGTATTGTGATAGCCGCAATTGCCCTAGGAATGCCCGCACCATACAGTTGGCAGTACAAAGATTACGGGACAATAAACGTATAGTGCTGTAACAGGAGGGAGTGCCACCGCGGTAAATGCCCGCTGCTTGGGACGAAAGAATTTTAGACAATTTTTCCCGCAGCCCGACGAGTCTCCACAGAGCCGCCCGGCAGTTTAGATGTTGCCATACAGAGTTGATACGACCGAGGGGCATTAAATTACACTACGTATACTATACGTGTTTAATATTAATTCGATACGGTATAAAAATAAAAAGCTCCAAAATTGAGAATTTTTTTTTTTCAAACAAACTAAATAGCTTACAAATCAGAGTAAAACGCAACCACCCTTTGTAAATAAAGGAAAAACCCAAATTTCATAGAAACTTGGACCTGGCGACTGACCTTACAAAGTGGCAACGTCGTCGCACGCGCGCTGGGGCGCGGCATGTGTTTCGTGTCGAAGCGGGCGGCCGGCGGTGGCGCGGGCGGCGGCTTAGGCCTCCGCTCGCGCTGGCTGTTATGTTAGATAGTTTTGAAGTACGCCGACAACAAAAACACTAAATTTTTAAATTCTCTATGTGTCCTCCATTCACATTAATGCACAAATTATACCGACGGAGAATATTGTTATTTAGTTTTCTAATTAAATCACTGTCCGTCGCTAAGCACTTTAATTTGTGAAATGCTAAAATAATCCTGTTTTTTAGTTCAACAATTGTATTTACCTCGGAGGCATACACTTCACCCTTAATGTATCCCCACAAAAAGAAATCCATGGGAGTGAGAACAGGTCCGAATCGACCGATCCATTGCTGCCCAAACATTTCTGTGAGCCGCTCCCTGGAAGCCATCACAGAATGTGGAGGCGCACCGTCCAGCTGGTACCACAACTTGCGATGAACGGCTAAAGGTAGTTGGTCAGTGTACTCGGCCACAGGACCACTTAATAAATCTAAAAATTTCGCCGCTGTAAGGGTGCCGTCAATAAAAACAGGGCCGATAATATTATTATTATGGATACCAGCCCACACATTGAGAGAAAATCTGTACTGATGTTCAGATTCTCGAAACACGTGTGGATTTCCCAAACTCCAGTACCGGAGGTTTTGCCGATTCCAGATGCCGTTCCGAGTAAAAGTACACTCATCGGTCCATATTACATTTGTTAAGAAATGGCGGTCTTCGGATGTTTTATTTAATAGCCATTGGCAGTAACTGTTCCTGATCGGTAAGTCTCTCGATAACAAAGCTTGCACCTTCCGATATTTATAAGGTTTGCGTTTGTTACGTTTTAGAACCTTGTGGATGGTTCTATGGCAACATCTAAACTGCCGGGCGGCTCTGTGCAGACTCGTTGTCGGGTTGCGGGAAAAATGATCTAATATTCGTTCGTCCCATGCAGCGGGTATTTGCCGCGGTGGCACTCCCTCCTGTTGCGGCACTACACGTTTATTGTCCCGTAATCTTTGTACTGCCAACTGTATGGTGCGGGCGTTCCTAGGGCAATTCCGGCTGTCACCATATCTTTCTCTGTATGTTCGCAGAGCTAATGCAGCGTTTCCACGGCATTCACCGTAAATTAAAATCATGTCAGTGTATTCTGACGCCGTGTAAGTTAGACGAGGCATTGTTGAACACTTTAATTAGGTATACACACACACACAACCAAAGTTTAATTACGTGTCCTATCACAATAAAAAACAGTAAATCACAAAAAAAAACACTAACACTAAATAATTATAATAGCAAGTTACGTGTCTTGTCACAATAAAAAAAAAGAAAGAAGTGTCCTATTCACAATAACAAAACAAAATCACAATTGTCAGCGCACGAGTTCGACAAAACAATAGCGGCACAGGACTTCCGTGTTACGTAACGTACGTCCCGGAAGGATAGCGTTGGCGCACTGAAAAACCAAGTTTTTTTAGTTTTTAGAGGCCCCCCTCGCAAGGACCAAAGATGCAATAGCAACACACTGACCTATTTCTATTTCTTTTACGCGCGTGATGTTTTGCTAATGGGATTGTCACTTTCTTTTGTAGGACGTATTTGCTTATGACTTGCGTAAGAGCGGCAACAACGTATCGTAGATTTATCGTTTTAAGGTGCATGACCTATGCCTATAGACATAATCAGCTGTTAAGAAAAATACATCATGTTCAAACGGGCCAAAAACTTAAAAAGTCATTTGCGACTAAACTACTGTTTCAATTTAAATTATATTTGGTACAGAGCTTGAAAATGGTACCTAGTATAAGCAGTTTAAAGGAAAGCCTTTCTGTCGTATCAACTTTGTAGAACTATCTACAAGGTTCTAAAACGTAAAAAACGCAAACCTTCTAAATATCGGAAGGTGCAAACTTTTTTATCGAGAGACTTGCCGATCAGCAACAGTTACTGCCAATGGCTACTAAATAAAACATCCGAAGACCGTCATTTCTTAACTAATTTAATATGGACCGATGAGAGTACTTTTACTCGGGCCGATCTGGAATCGACAAAATCTCCGGTACTGCAGTTTGGAAAATCCACAGTGTGTTTCGAGTTACTCTGCCCGCGCGCGACGTTGGACGTTGCCACTTTGTATAGTTATCCAAGGTCAGTCACCAGGCCCAAGTTTTTATGAAGTTTGGGTTTCTCCTTTATTTACAAAGGGTGGTTGCGTTTTATTCTGATTTGTAAGCTATTTAGTTTGTTTGAAACAAAAAAATTCTCATTTATGATGCTTTTTATTTTTATACCGTATCGAATTAATACTAAACACATATAGTATACGTAGTGTAATTTAATGCCCCTCTGTCGTATCAACTCTGTATATTATTAATTCTGATAAAAACTGGCCAAGTGAAATCTAACCTACTTTAAGATCTTACATTTTTAAATAACCGCAATTGTTATAGGTATCCAATAAAGCAAAGAAACAGAGTTTAATACTTGTTCATAATGTTATTTTGTTCCTATAAATACATATTTGGATGGTCAAAAGTGGCACCAAGTGGTTCGTGTAATATTACACTCGGCGCTGGCTAGCCAGTTCCTTTGCTTGAACTTGGCTTGACACGCTGCCGCATATCTAGATTTCTGTTTTAGCCTAGCAAGATGTTCATCTTAGCCATAGTTATTATGAAATTAATGAATTATATTGATAGGTACCTACATGCCCTTATTCTCATTTGACACCCACACAAAATCTTTCGCTGGCACGCACTGTACAACAACACAAAAAATAGCAATGTCAAGTTTTATACAACGGTATTGCGATTATCTTTAAACTAAGCCTCTATCTCTCTTTAATAATATAATTACAATCTATTAATACTTCGAGTTGTCGGGACCCAGACAAGCGCTTACTGTGTGTTAATTTTTCATCACCACTGCTGTCAAAACGGTGAAGGAAAACATCGTGACGAAACCGGTATGTTCTAAAACCAAAACTTCGAAGACATGTGACATGTATCAACCCGCACTGGGCTTGCGTGGTAGATTACGGGCCACTCTCTCTCACAGAGAGGAGACCTGTGTCAGCAGTGGGAACATTATAAGCATACCTACAGGCAATTATTACTATGGAGAAATAGATCCAAATTCATTATCTTCTTGTACAAAAACCTTGTCTATTACTATAAGTGCTATAGCGAACTTAATAATGACAATTTACGTAGAAAGTCAACCAGTTACACCACTTCCAGTAATAACTACACTTATTCAAACAAGCCTACTTATGAATAGCCTCATTTTATTCCTGACAATCAAAGTTACTAACAGTTTGCAATATGAGCGAACTGCGCAGATAAGGAAAGCCAAATTAACATCAAATGTATCTAAGCTTACTCTGCAAGTGACTTGCGCAAGTAAAGACGTTCCAGTTGGATTGCTTCTAGGAATTGAGAATGGTTTGTTGAGCATTGAGTTAAAAGCATAATACAATGAACAAAACTATATTTTTTATATTATTTTTATTACGAAAATCGTGTTGATCCTAGCATTCGTTTATGCATTCAAAATTGAGTCTTATTGCCTTAAAATAAGACTTAATATTCTTTGGCTCAATCGGCGGATAGTATGGCAAAATAGATAATTTTTGAAAATAAAACCTATATTAAAAATTACTGAAATCGATTCAATAGTCAATTATGAACAAACTATTTTCAGCGCATTTAACGTTACACGTTGTATATGTATGGATACAGATGCAAAGAGTTATCTTTAAAATTATCATCTACTTACTTATAAATTAAAGTCACTTGTTGTGTCTGGCTGTATGACCGCGTTGTTCGTAAAGGATTTTGATGCGGGTTTCACCAGCTTTTAGGGAATTTGTTTCAAATGCACTACACATAAATGCGTATAATACATCAAAATTAAAGTTTACGTTACATTGAACGTTACACGTTGTATACATATTCTGAATCAGAAAAAAACGCACATCTGCCAGTTTTTTATACATTTCTATGAGAAAATGTTAGTTGTGCCCTTTTTCGTTATGACGGCAGTATAACGTAACGTCTGTTTCTGCGAAAGGGGTAAACGAAGGTGTATTGAAAACCGAATTTGACTAGTTATAATTAATTTTTCTAATGCCATAAAGGGCTAGCCTGTTGCTATCAATCAGGCACCTGGTACTCAAATGGTCATGTACTGAAAAGACAGCTGTGCTGCTGGAAGTATGTTGCGCTACTTTTTTTTCCAGTTATAGCACTAGGAAGTGGTGAAAAGCTGGAAGTTTGGGGAACTGTCTTATGTAATTTTGACTTTCATAAAGTGCTGTTTGGCAACCTAATTTAGATTAAAAGACTCATAAATTGATTTTGATTTTGAATGTGACAGTCAATTCCTTAGCAGTTTGCCAAAACATTTTTAGTTTTAGTGTAACTTAGGTTAGTTTTTTCGTGAGGACACGACATTTTCTTCATTCCTCTGGAACACATGCCTGTTTGAGTTTTCTCCTCTACCTATCTTTTTTTCTTCTGACAAAGTTAATACTGTTTGTATGTATGTATGATCTAAGTTTTAGTATTTATTCTTTTTCGAGTTATCGGTTCCTAATGTTGAACCTGCCATGTTCTATCTCCGCGTCACCCTAAGGTTGATTGATAGAAAATGCCTTAGGTATTAAGACCGCCTTTGTAAAGTATTTTTTAATTGTGCATAAAGCTTTACTTAACATATAATATGAGCTGATAAACTTGTAGTCTCCTTCATCATTTCACAACGATCCGAAGCACCATTCAACATCCTCAAATTGCCACGTCACTTCAGCCTATATTCCCAAAATTTGCTGCAAGTTTATGCAAGTACCTACTTGTAAGTTCAACAAGCTTGACTTCTACGTCGCCTGTCTTACCCATGTGTGAAGAGCTCAGTCTTAGAAGCAATTAAGAAAACGAAGTACTTATGCAAGTAGTTGGTGGTTCCGTGCATTTGTGTTAGCTGGTTTCCATTTGACATGCTTAGTGAGCAGAAATGCTTTATTTTAGTTGTTCAACTGTGTGTAAGTTTGTTTCGTTGTTATTCAATGCTTAATATGTGTTTTGTTTGTTTTTGTGTTGGTCTTTGTTTTATGTTTAAAACAAACTTTAGTGAGGTTTAAAGTTTTAAGGATTACAGACGTCCTAATTTTTGCAAACGGAGTCTTCAAGATCAGTTTTTAAATCAATCTGTCTAGCCTTTTCCCAACTTGTTGGGGTTGCCTGCCAGGCTAACCGGATGCAGCGGAATTTCAGTATTTTGCATGGAGCTGAGTACCCCTTGGTAAGATTGGTTGTCCGACTTTCGGGCTTCATACTTTGTAGAATCATGGGCAGTAACTTCTTTCTGAATACCAGTTCCATCACCAGAGCCCTTAAATAACAACACTCATCAATTTCATCCATTCAAAGACGAGCCAGCACTATCAAAGAGATTGCCTACCCAATGTTTGGAATAAATCCAAAACGGAATGACCGTACTGCCCCATATGGGTGGTCTCTGACCCTCTGACCCCGGTGACGTCACCGGGAACTCTGCCAATCGTGATCTGCGCTGGCCAATTAAAAAACAACGACTCCGAAATGGATTCCATGTTGTAATGTATGGTGGGCCTTTGTTCGGGGTATTTATGGGTGTAAATGGAATAAACAGTGGATTAGAGGCTGTGGTAGAATTTTTAGGTCTAATCTAGTTGACTATTGTGAACTTTATGTCATCATCATCATCTGCCTAGCCTGTTCCCAACTATGTTGGGGTCGGCTTCCAGTCTAACCGGATGCAGCTGAATACCAGTGTTTTACATGGAGCGACTGCCTATCTGACCTCCACAACCCAGTTACTGGGTAATACGATACCCCTTGGTAAGACTGGTTGTCAGACTTTTGGGCTTCTGACTACCCGTAACGACTGTCAAAGATCCACGAATGACAGCCGGACCATCGGAATAACGTGCTTTCCGAGGCACGGAGGTGTCTCGGTATGTAAAGATGGTCACCCATCCACAGACCAACCGCGGCAAGCGTAGCGTAGCGTAGCGTAGCGTATTGTGAACTTTATGTATCTGTAAATAATGGGTATCGGCAAGCGTAGTGTGGGACGTCCCTCAGCTGGATGGACGACGTAAAGAAGGTGGCTGGGACAGACTGGATGCGGAAGGGAGGACAGGGTGTTGTGGCGCAGCCTGGGACTACCCATCGCCATCAACTGGATACAAATCCAGACTCCAGGGTGCTACTGACCTGCCGGGGCAGCGGGATTGTCCGAAAGGGTTACCGCTACCCCGGAACATAAAGGGCTAAGGAAGGAACACGGGTGGGTTTTAGTCAGTAAGAGTCTGACACTCCCTTCTGCTCCACCCAGAGCGGGAGGGGTAAATTGATGATTTCTCATCCTCAAAAAAAAGGGTGCTACTTGTGATGTATGTGTGTCTATGTGTGAGTGCGTATGCGCCGATGCGGCGGTCGTGTCAAGGACGGACAGTCCCCAATAAACCACGGTACTAGCTACACGCTTGTTTTACTTAAACACCTCACTGGCGACGAGGATGGGATTAAAAGCGGGCTGACGAATAAATTTAAATATGTCTATCGGGAAGTTATCGGAGTATAATGTAAGATCGGGAAACTGGACAATGTATGTGGAACGTATGGAAATGTTTTTTAAAGTGAACAGTGTTAAGGAGGAACTTTGGTTACCCACATTAATTGCAACAATGGGTGACGAAGCGTACGAACTATTGAGCAATTTAACAAGTCCGGACAAACCGAGTGAAAAAACGTATACAATGGTGGTGAAAATTATGACTGATCATTTGCAACCAAAACCGTCATTCATGGCAGAGAGATATCGTTTCCGACAGAGAAGGCAAATTGCGGGTGAATCGATCTTACAATACATATCAGAGCTAAAGAAGATGTCGAAATATTGCGAATTTAAAGCCGTTTTAGAAGAGAACTTACGGGATCAGCTAGTATGTGGGTTGCGAAGCGAGTCGATTAGACAACGACTGTTCACTGAAGAAAATCTGCAGTATACAAATGCGGTAAAAATAGCATGCACTATGGAAGCGGCGGAACGAGATGCAGCGGCAGTTGAACACACAGTCGGGAGTAATGGCGAGCCGGGCAGTGGCGGGGACGTCACGGCGGGAGCACTGCACGTGGTGGCCACGTCGACTCGCGGTGGCCGCGGCCGGAGAGGCCGTGATGTACGGAGCGACAGATCGGCGGGCACGAGGAAGGGCGATACCGAGGAGTCGCGGATTAGCTGTGCAGCTTGTGGGGCCTCAAATCATCAGAGTGAAGGATGTAGATACAATCGGTTTATCTGCGGGAGATGCAGGCAGAAAGGTCATCTACGTCGGGTATGTCCAATGCGAAGAGGGGCTCGACAGCCCCTAGATCGATGTGATACCAACAACATGGCAGCGCGTGTGCGGGCAACGAGCGAAGCGGCCAGGCCGGGAACCCCTGCGGACCAGTCAGGGGACGATGAAGCGCCGTTGTCAGACGAGGGAGATTGGGAGGCGGTAGAAGACGTCCACCAACTGAGCTTGAACAGTTATAAACCGGTGAGCCTAACCATGTGTGTCGATGGAACCAAGTTAGGTATGGAAATTGATACGGGGTCGTTAGTGTCATGCATCAGTGGGGAAATGTATTACAAACTGTTCAGACATAGACATTTAAAAAACTCTAAATTGGTATTTAGATTCTATGATGGCACTATAATTAAACCAATGGGGGTAATAATGCCACTAGTTACTTATAAAAATAAGTCGAAACAATTGGAGTTGTTCGTGATAGATGGGGGTACCACGTCTTTGTTAGGTCGGCAATGGCTTACAGAATTAGGTATTAAAATACCAATGTATCAAAATATGTTGACCATAAACACAGACTTAACGAATTGTAATAACTCCTGTAATAAAGAATTAACATTATTGCTTCACAGATATAAGGATTTGTTCTCGGAGGGACTGGGCCGGTTCACGGGAGGCAAGGCCCGGTTACGGATACGTGACGGAGCGGTGCCGGTATTTTGCCGCGCACGGCCTGTGCCGTACGCGCTGCGCGAGCGCGTTGAGGCAGAATTAGAGGGTATGCTGCGCGCTGGTGTCGTCGAGCCCGTGGAGAGCTCGGACTGGGCTACCCCACTTGTACCGGTACGTAAGGCTGATGGTGGACTCCGTATCTGTGCTGATTATAAAATAACCTTAAATCCCGTGCTACTGGTTGACAAATATCCGTTACCACGTATTAATGACTTGTTAGTTAAATTAAACGGTGCTAAAATATTTACAAAAATTGATTTAACACAGGCCTATAATCAAATCGAATTAGAGGACCCCGAAAATTGTACAGTTATTAATACCCACAAGGGTCTTTTTAAGTATAAAAGGTTAGTTTATGGCCTATCCTCGAGTCCAGGCATATTCCAAAGAATTATGGCCAACCTACTCAACGATATCCCAAGCGTAGAAGTATTTCTCGACGATATCATTATTGGAACACGCAATATTACGGAACATTTAGTTACACTGGAAAAAGTTTTAGAGCGATTACATAATAACGGGATGAAACTTAAACAAAATAAATGTGTGTTTATGACTAATGAAGTGAAGTACTTAGGATATATTGTTTCCGACGAGGGTATTAAAGTGGACCCAGAAAAGGTAGAAGGTATATTAAACATTCCCCGACCAGAAAATATCACCGACTTAAGGGCTTTCCTAGGAACAATAAATTATTATGCTAAATTCGTCAACAATTTGAGCACTATGCTGGCGCCGTTGTATAGGTTATTAGGGAAGGGAGTGACGTGGAAATGGGACAGGGAATGTGAGGCAGCCTTCAAGAAAATTAAAAATGTTTTAATTAGTGCGGATGTCCTGGCTCATTATGAACCAAACAAACCGTTGTTTTTAACAAGCGACGCGAGCGCGAAAGGCATAGGCGGCGTGCTGAGTCAGATGTGCGAGCAGGATAGCAGCACAGGCAAAGCGCGCGAGCGCCCGGTTGTGTATGTATCGCGCGCACTTACCGCGGCTGAGAAACATTACTCGCAAATCGAGCGGGAGGCATTAGCTATTGTGTTTTGTTTAGAAAAATTACATCAGTATTTATACGGTCGACGTTTTACACTACGTACGGATCACAAACCGTTGGTCACTATTTTTGGCCCTAAACAAGGTATACCATCGATGGCCGCAAGTCGATTACAAAGATGGGCTATAAAGTTGTCAGCCTATACCTATGATATTGAGTACGTCACTTCTAAACAGAACGGGGCGGACGGCTTATCGCGATTGCCAGCTGTGGTTGCGAGTAAACAAAGAAAAATTCCGGAACAGTCATATTTACATTTCGCGCAAAATGCAATGCTATTAGACTATAACGAAATTAAAAAACAGACGAGCCGAGATCAGTTACTAGGCCGAGTTTTAAGATACCTTCGCGACGAATGGCCATCCGATAACGAAATAAAATCGCTCCAGCCTTATTTCAATCGCCGAAAAGAACTTTATGAGGAATTAGGTTGTGTGATGTGGGGCCATAGGGTGGTCGTACCTGAGGTTTGTAGGAGTAAGGTTCTGAATGGTTTACATGAAGCCCACATGGGCATAGTTAAAACGAAAGCTTTTGCTAGGAGCTACATTTGGTGGCCGGGAATGGACGAAGCGATAGAAAACACATGCCGCGCTTGCAGTGTCTGTGCTGTAGAAAGTGAATCGCCGCCGCGACATATGCCCTGCCCTTGGCCATGGCCAGATAGACCGTGGGCCCGTATACATGTAGATTTTTTAGGCCCTATTTCGGGGCAGATATTTTTAGTTATGGTTGATGCTAGAACCAAGTGGCTAGAAGTTAGTCAAGTTCCTAGTACAGCGGCTAGTCACACAATAAACGTTTTAAGTGACGTGTGCGCACGTTTTGGTTTACCTAAACAAATAGTCTCGGACAACGGGCCACCCTTTACAAGCCATGAGTTTTCGCAGTTCCTTAATGCCAATGGCATTGAACACATATTTTCAGCACCATATCACCCTGCCTCAAACGGGGCAGCAGAGAATGCAGTACACACAGTGAAAAGGGCGATTAAGAAGGCCATTAGGGAAAATTTAAACATACCTTTATTTATAAATAAATTCCTCCTATATTATAGGAACACGGAACACTGTACTACAGGTGAAACTCCGGCGTCTCTCATGTTCGGCTGCAGGTTGCGTACTAAATTCGACGCCCTGAGACCTAATACGGAAAATAAAGTTAGGGACGCTCAGTGGCGACAACAAAAGTATGGCGCAACTGGGTCACGTCAACTGCATCCGGGGGAGGAAGTGTGGCTGCGTCAGTATAGGGGACAGGATAAATGGTTATCAGGGAAAGTGACGGAAAAGATGGGAACCACCGATTACAAAGTAGTAGATGCCTTAGGTAGGGAATCTCATAAGCATGTTGATCAGCTAAAGCAACGGATACGGAGTTCATTAATCTGTCCTTCTAGCCCGGAGAGAGTGAAGCCAGAGATGCTGGATGTATCTGGGAACCAGGAAGCGCCCAGGGACTTCGACGACTCAGCCGCCGCAAACACACCTCAGGGTGACGGAGAACAAGAGCATTTTGAGGATTGTGTCGAATCAAAAACACAGACTCCTTTGCCTTCTCCTGAGCCGACCCAGTCTCGTCCCATCCGAGCATGTAGAAGGAATAAGCCACCTAGTTATAAGATATGATAAATACTATTTCCTCTTTTGTTAGTTACGTAAGTTATTAATTGTATAAGTATATGTATTAGTAAATAAGCTACCTAGCTATAAGTATATTTTGGGTTTTGTTAGTTATGTAAGTTCTTAATTGTATACCTATAAATATAAGGATGTTTAGATTAAGGGTGAAGGTGTGATGTATGTGTGTCTATGTGTGAGTGCGTATGCGCCGATGCGGCGGTCGTGTCAAGGACGGACAGTCCCCAATAAACCACGGTACTAGCTACACGCTTGTTTTACTTAAACACCTCACTACTGATAAATTGTAGATGAAAAAATTCACTAACACTGATATCTAGTCTTCCAATATATAAAATTCTCGTGTCACAGTGTTAGTTACCATATTATACTCCTCCGAAACGGCTGGACCGATTTGTATGAAATTTTGTGAATTTTGTGTGCATATCGGGTAGGTCTGAGAATCGGCTACTATCTATTTTTCATACCCCTATTTTTTTTTTTTGCAAAACGACGTTTGCGGGGTCACCTAGTGATCTATACTATTCTGTCTAATCCAATAATAAAGCTGAAGTGTATGTTCATTTGTTTGAACGCACTTATCCTTGGAAATACCAGTCGGATTGGATTTTTTTTTAAAGTTTATTATGCCGGTTATTAAGGAAGGTTATAGCATCACGCTGCGGCCCTAAGAAGCAAATCAGTAAGAAACAACGCTAAGCGAAAACGAAGTAACACTGGATACGAAAGGAGTACCTTATGCGCGTGCGAGCGATGCAATGCAACGGTCGGGGATACAAGAAATTTCACGCGGACGAATTCGCCAGCCAGACATAATTCGTAATACACCTAGCTTCTATAAAGACATAACTCAGGAGTATCTAACATATTCATGAACATAACATCAAGACTTGTAGAGACAACATAAGCAAGATTTACTTGAAATATCGCTAGAATATCTCATTCATTCTGGCTCACCTTGCTGTTATAAGTGGATGAATTTGCTTCTCTCGGAATAACAAATTTTAGACGCGTTACTTCTCACTATAGTGAGTAGGAGATTACTTGAGTTTGTTGCGTGTTTCAGTGGGGGTTTTAGTGGGATCTATGATCATGTATTAATCTATCTTTAGGTTGCCCGTTTCTTTAAATAGATAAGATTGTTTTCTAATTCTCGCTAGCTCAAATGTGGCTAATGAGACACAATTTAATTTCTATTGTTATAAAAAGGGACTTGAAACGTTACTCAAAACAATTCCGATACCGATAATTTGTACCGTTCTACCAAGATAGTAACAAATTAATTCCTTGGCTATAAATATACTGACAAACAGAACAAAATCCTAAACTTTTCGGTAACAATATTATCAATATATCATTATTAGTATAACGATACATGTACATTATGTACATTTCGATACTCATCGTTGCCACTGTTGCCAGCTCTTACGTTTCACCTGTAACGTTATTACAAGCGGATAAGTTTAATGTTACTGATGAACCTACTTAAACAGTATTCCCAAATTAATAATGCGCATGCAGATCTTCGCTAATTGTCGTATTCCCGGAAACACCCGAATCATTGAATCGTAAGAGCCCTAAACAATGCACTGGCATTTTGCACCTTATATTTTTTGCAGCATATCGTCTTCTGACGCTCGGGGAAGACGACCGTTGCCGAACAGTGACGAAGATTTCTATGCGCATTATCACTTTGGGAGACCTGTAACATTATTTTTTGCAACGTTATTGATATTTTTTAGATTTTAGTATTTATTTATTTATTTAATACTTCAAGCACATAAATGTACAGAGGCGGACATAATGCTTTTCTACCAGTCAACCTTTGGGTGATGCAGAGACAAACAGTGGTAGGTGCAATCATGAAAATTGAGGAATAAATATTTTAAATATAAAGATACGCATAAACCTATTAAAACTATGAATATAATATATACCTAGTTATATATATATATATATATATATATATAGTATCGTTACAAATTTTGGATAACATTAGTGGTAACGGAACGAAATTCATTTTATTTTCAAGTCCCTGGTAATAAATCAAATTTTAATTTTTCAACAGTTGAGCGTTCTTCTTCGTGTCGCTTGCATGATCTTGTTGGCCCAAAACTTCGCTACCTCCACGGCGTCGTCGGTGACAGAGCAGAGGTCACTTTGACCGCATATTTTGTGACAGAGAAAGCAGGATAGGAGGTGGAACATGGTTTGCGACACAGCTCCACAACCATACCTTACTGCCGTTCCATCGAGGTAGCCCTACTTTACCAGGTTATAGTTACGTTTCCCATTTGGGTCCGGAGACGGTTCAGGGACTTCCAAGTGGATTAACACTGTAATTTGGAAATGTTATACAGTCAATTATTTGTAAAAGAGTAACCGGGACGTTATTTGCTGGCTCTTCTCTATTGGCAACGACCAATGGGGATCCACACGCAAAGCTCAGCGTAGATGTCGCCAGCGGCGCGATGGCTGCTGACAAATCATTTTCACTTTGTTTACGTTAGTTTAATCGCTATTTTTTGTGTTAAAACCGGTCTACCGTCGTTATCAATAACATGTATTTTATCAGGAAGCTTAGAGAATTGAAAGACGATCTAAAAAAAATATTTTTGCGATGTTTAGTCTTTTCCCACTTTTTTTTTTTGTAATAATTTTGGCCACCAAATGTACACTGGGGTTAGTAAAACCTGGTACAGCACACAGAGGCATTATCAAGAAAATTAAAAATAACTGAATGGTAGGTTAGAAAATGTATGTAAGTGACAGCTTTCAATGGCCATGTCGACGATGCGCCACCTATCGTGGAAAAATGACAGTAATGATCCTCATTGTAACCGTGTAACCTAGCTTCTGACGTTTTATAAGCATCCATCTAGAAATAAAATACTTCGATTAGATTTGATTTATTTTGCTTCTGAGTTGACACTTCAAAAGGCTGTCATTTCGAAAGCCATTTAAGTTTTATTATAAAACGTTGAATTCTAGGTCCGCTCGGAAACGATTTTCAGCTATTTCGATTAGATTTTTCTTTGTCGTATCGATGACTCCCTTTCATTCATTTTATACAAGCATCGATTAGAATTCGACCACTTTTTAGATTTTTCTACAAAACGTGTAGTGACGGTGTAGATTTTAGAAATTATCACGTTCAAATACTAATACCACCTTATTCGGAACCCTATAAGAATAAAATTCATCTCCGTGTTAAAATAAAAAAAAGTTAAAAAGATTTCACAGGCAGCATTCTCTGTTACCGACCCGTACTGGACCCGCGTGGTAGATAACGGTCTGTTCCTACAGAGAGGAGGATTGTTCCGTAGCAGAGGGAACAACATAGGGCTGAGCTCAATGTGTTTATCTCGATTTTACGACTGACATTCATCTAGTTTTATTAGTTGAGTAATACTAGTTTATTTCTCAAACTAGCTTTTGCTAGCGACTTCGTCTGCGTGGAATAATGACTTCCGGAAATTGAGGCACTAACTCTCATAGAGTTTAACCGATGTGCTCTTTCTTCTGCCGATTCTTGAGAACGCGTATTTCTCATTCAACGCGTTTTTTAAGACAATAGCGGGCGGACGCCGGCGTCCGCTTGGGGCTTGAATAACTAAAAATATATAACTACGTCTAATATATAAAATAATATATAATAAAACCTACTTCACTTAAAACTAAATACCTATAACTACTATAATTAATAATACCTATACCTATAATTAATAAAAGTACCTACGCTTTTACCTACTTAATATTAAAAAAAACTGAACATAAATTAACCAAAACTTACCTACTACTAACTAACTACTACTAACCTATTACTACTTCACCTAAAAAGAAACCCTGTTTTCCCAACATTTCCCTTCACTGCTCTGCTCCTATTGATCGTAGCGTGATGAAAAGTTTACTATAACCTGCCCAGGAGTATGAAGAACAATTGTACCAAGTTTCGTTGAAATCCGTCGAGTTGTTTTTGTTTCTATAACGAACATACAGACAGACAGACAGACAGACAGACAAAAATTTTACTGATTGCATTTTTGGCGTCAGTAACGATCACTAATCACCCGCTGATAGTTATTTTGGAAATATATTTCATGTACAGAATTGACCTCTCTACAGATTTATTATAAGTATAGAAGATAGATGACCAATAAGGTAGTGATATTCTTTAGAAAGATCAGGTGCTTATAATTATACTTAATATTATAAAGAGGAAATATTTGTATGTATGTTTGTAACGAATTGGCTCAAAAAGTACTGGACCGATTTTATAAATTCTTTCACCATTTGAATGCTACATTATCACTGATTAATATAGGCTTTTTTTCTTTTTTTTCCCACTCGTGCGAAGCCGGGACGGGCCGCTAGTTGGTTATGTTCTTCAGAGAGCAACCAGAGTTCGTGTATGACTAGATATATGAACTAGGAAATGAAACAAAAGAAGTATGTACCTAAGGATCGTAGCACGTGGCGTTCTGTAGTTTCTGCTAACCCCCATAGGATGAAGGCGTGAGTTTATGCTATATTATGTTCTCAAACGACAATATTTAAACCCACAAAATCAAACATACACGTCAAGCTCTTCACAAAAAGCGAGTAAAAACTGCATGCATATTTTATTCTAGCTTGATTGTGCCGCGGTAGGTGACCTAGCAACTATGACGTCAGAACTTGCGCGGCCATTGTGCAATGTAACTCAAAAGAGACTGAAATAGTTCTCTATCATTTCAAAACTTTGATTAGGCTTGTGGAATATCAGCTTTTTAGAAGTCTTGGGTCGAGGTAGATCACGGCGAGGGCGCTGTGACGATATGATAATGTTTACAGGGCCAACACGACCAGAGATCGCACAAGACAGGGAGGAAAAAGGGGGAGGTCTTGCCGAACAGTGGGCCAGAATGTAGACAAAAAAAAGAGGTATGATGTTTTGACGAAGATAAGATGGAGAATTGACTAGGGATTACGTTACAAGTCGCAATTTCATTTAACCAGTGTATGCGGCGGAAGCGGTGGCACAGTTGGATACAGGAGAAATTGTAATAGCCTGCATTTTTGTGTTCTTATAGGTTTGCCCCTGTTGCATGGGACTTAAACAAAATTAAAATCAAAAGTCATCTATTCAAACTAGGCTGAGAATCAGCACTTTTCGAACGTCAAAATTACAAAAGACAGTCCCTCAAAACACACGCCCTTCACCACTTCCTAGTGCTTTCGCTGGGGAGAAGAAGTGGTGCAACAAACTCCCTAGAAACATATCTAGCAAAACGTGGTTGTACCATGATACCTCATCTTAACCCCTTGGGGGTTACCGGCTTTATGATATGTACAGACGCCAGCACATCAAGCTACCCGAAAGTATCAAATTTTCCCAATCAACTTTGAACCTTATTCTTTAGCGATAAAATTGAAAATCTATTAATAGAATTTGACAGACTGTAGTAGCTTGACACGGCTTGACTTGCATTCCCGATTGAAAGAAATCTGGACAAATTAGACACACAACCCAATCATTTGACGACACCCAAAAATTGGAAGAGGGGGCTCCTAAAAATACTAACCATCCTTTTCCTATAAACTCCTGCATAAACATTAATTGTTATTTACACCATCATCATCATCATCTGCCTAGCCATTTCCCGACTAAGTTGGGGTCGGCTTCCAGTCTAACTGGATGCAGCTGAGGACCAGTACTTTACATGGAGCGACTGCCTATCTGACCGCCACAACCCAGTTACTGGGTATTACCATACGCCTTGATAAGACTAGTTATCAGATTTTCTAGCTTCTGACGTCAAAGATCAACGAATGATAGCCGGTAGTAGTAATTTATACCGTTTGTATAATAAAATAAGTGCTTCGATTTTTGTAACTCATCTAGATTCTAGTTTGTGTGGTACAGCACATCCAATTTTATTATGAACGTGTGGCTTCAATCAATCCAAACAAAACATTTGATAGGCAATATAGCCTAACCGCAGACATATCGATAAGGCATTGATAGTTTATTCATTCCATTTTATTGGACATATAAATTCATAGAATATTTATCTAACAATCGCGCGGTTGATAGACAAGGCTTTCTTCGTTCTATTAAGTAAATAATAATACCAGTTTATTATTGTCCCAATGCAGGGCAAAGCTTGTTCTCATACAGAGAAAACACGAGTATTAACACCACGCTTGCTCAAGACGGGTGAATTTCGGAGTTATAGATATTATCATTTATTATGTCGGCGAGTATAAAATAAAAAATCAAATCGGTCAAAAACGGTTCAGGGTTTCATCGGGTGCCGGCCTGATCCATTATCAAGGACATTTTTAAATTGCGATCCACTGAAAATTAAGCAAGCATCGAAGGCGAGTTTATTAGATCTTTCTGCAAATCGTTATGTTTGACCAGGAAGTCTGGACAAGGCAGTGCCATTTAGAAAATGCGCTGACATCCAAAATTGATGTCGTCGAAGACATGTGACATCTATCAACCCGCACTGGGGCCGCGTGGATTACGGCCCACTCACTCTTGGCCTGAGATGGTCTGAGTCCCAATAATGGAAACATTATAGGCTGATTATGTATCAATTATTAGCTCTCCTAATGTATAACTTAATAGTTATATTAGAACAATTAAACCCAAAATAAATGTCAGAACTAACCCTGAAAACGGCCATAAGAGTAATCTTATACAAAATTTAAATCCCCTCAAACTCGAGTCGACTTGTTCAGCTCACTACTATCTGGAGTAACTATTCACATTAGGAACAACTCTTCATCCTTGCTCGGGGACAAATAGGGGAACTTCACAGTCCCCCACATGCCTCGGAAGGCTCGGATGAGGACAGAGCTACATTGCGCATAATTTGTAGATTCTCTACAAAGCCGGGAGTAAGGCTGGTCACGTCCGCTGGATTAGGGGGAATAAGGGGGAGTTTTAACATGTGGGGAAAAATGGAGGATATTAACCCCCTTGAGATTATTAGGAAAATTGTGTTGTTTTGAGAAAACATTTAAGGTTTGTAAAACACTTTGAAAAAAACCTACTTCAAAAAAGACACTACAAAGTGAAAAAATAACTTTAATTTCGGAAGTCGGTGTGGTTGGGTTCGCATTTTCGTTGTTTGCCACTGATCCTCTATATAGATGATTTTGTTAATTTTGACATAGCCTTAATAATATTATAAATGTGAAAGCTGTTTGGATATTTGTTACTCAATCACGCGTAAACCATTAAATGGATTTGGATGAAATTTGGTACACAGATAGTTTATAACCAGGATTAACATATAGGATACTTTTTATTCCGATATTCCCACGGGATCGAAACTAACGCGGGTGAAACCACGTGGCACTGCTAGTAGTTATATAAGTCTAAAATGGCCAACCGGTCTTGAGCAAGCCTGGTAATTAAAGCTGGTGCCTTCTCTGTATGAGAAGAGGCATTTGCCCTATAGTAGGACAATAATAGAATGATATTATGATTGATTATGTTCAAGAATATTTCAAAGTTATATTCTTCTCATCAACTTCTGTTACTTTCTAATTTTCCCATGAATTTCCATTATATTTTTCCATTAACAGCTTGTCAATAACAACTTCATTTTCTTATAAGAATCTTGAAAAACTTCTGGCTACTTAGCCGGTCAGATAACGACTAATGATGACCGTTCAAAAATGCTTTATAATCGAAAACACTTTTAGCGTTCTTAGGTAGGTACCTTTAGCAAACAATATTATGATCAGTATTTACCAGGCTTCCTCCTGGAACCTTTCATGACTTTGACATTTAAAAAAAGTAGTCGAAGATGCTGGGAAAATGCACACAGATCGAGGATAGACAAATAGCCACCGATGCAAGCAAATATCAGATGGTAAATTCAAAGTAAATAGTATGTATGCGTATTATAGGTTTCTAACCAATTTTTTTTTTGAGTGGTGGTGTTGGCGAAGAATTTTTCACATACCATGGACCGCCAAGAGAACGAATATATCTATCCTTGTTCAGCTTCGCATAAAAGATAGACTATCCACGATCTGTTACCAAAGGATTCTCGGTTATTTTGGTCACATTGCCTGTAGGGAACCAGACAATCTAGAAAAGTTGGTGGTGATGGGCAAGTTAGATGGGAAAAGACTTCGCGGACGGTCACCTAACCGCTGGTCAGACCAACTAACCGCCTTCACTGGACTTTCTGTTACGACCGCCCTGAGAGCAGCTGAGACCGAACGAAGTGGAAGAATATCGTGCATAAAGCCACGAAGGCCTTTCAGGAACACGACCTTCATTAATGAAGTACGCAACCAAGAAGGAACCTATTTTATTAATAACTAGCTGACCCAGCGAACTTCGCACTGCCTCAGAGTCAAAGTTCTAGAGATATCATCAAAAAAGCGGTTCCATACAAAATGTATGAGAAAATCAATATCTTCATTATTTCTTTTTTCGTGAACTTTTCCCATGTTTTAATAGTTATTCTGCTATTCGGAGCGGAGACAAATGCAACAAATAAATAAATAACAAAAAAAAAAAAAATCAAAGATCATAAAAATCGGTCCAGCCATTCTTGAGTAAACTAACCGGACTTTGTGTTATTTATATAGATTCAATAGTTTTAATAGTTTTTTTTAACTCTCTCAACCAATGCACCTGCCATGTAATCTCTTCACCACCCTTGGTTGACTGGTACAGTCCATCTTTGTACCTTTTTTGTGTGCGAAAATTTTAAATAAAAAAAATCCCATATTTTTAAGACTGTTCGTATTAATATGTTTCAGTCTCAACTGTTCAAAAGTGCTTTATCGACGAAAACACACTCAGATTCTTACCCCTTTAGCAAACAGTATTATGATCAGTTTTCAGCGAGCTTCCTCTATTCACAAATCCATACTAATATTATAAATGCGAAAGTGTCTATCTGTCTATCTGTTACCTCTTCACGCTTAAACCGCTGAACCGATTTAGATGAAATTTGGTTAAGAAATAGTTTGAGTCCCGGAAAAGGACATAGGATAGTTTTATGCCGATATTCCAACGGGATCGACACTGATGCATGTGAAACCGCTGGACGCTGTTATTATAATAATATAAATGCGAAAGTACTCTGTCTGTCTTGGTACCTTTTCACGCCTTAACTCTGTCTGTCTTGGTACCTTTTCACGGCTGAACGGATGATTTCGGTTTTTTGCATACAGGTAGACAAACATATTATAATTCTGTTAATACATATTTTTTACGGTCGCGAATCTCATATTTTAATCAACATACAACTTAATACTGACCAGCAAAATGCAAAAAAACGTAAGGATTTTTTTTTATTTCGCGGGATACCCTGGCGCTTTCGCCTTAAAAAAAAAGCCCACAGACGCGTGCTAATATCAGTATTGCCAGGAAATGTTACATCAGTCTTCCAAAATTCTTTGTGGTCCTCTATAATTCGACGAGCATTTCCAAATTCTTTATGGTCCACAGTAATTTGCCTCAGAGCGTTTTTTATCTAGGTTCACTGCCTCTATAAAACATTACGTACCTATAAACAGTACCAACCAGCCTCTAACTCTAGAATCTTCCGTTCTCCACCGTATTTTGCGAAAAACGAGATGTTCCTTTAAAAATATAGTAGCTACCCAGTTGGTAACTAGTTCAGGAGCCCGTTCTAAGGCGTCCCGTTGAAACAAGTTCGAAATTTACGAGTGTCTCCGTCTGTGAGTTAGCAACATCGAATGATACCTATCCGTTTTGTAAAGGTGAGTTCACATTAGAGCACTTCTCTGTAGAGTAATGGCGCCGATAAACTGCATTATGTTGTGAAGAACTGAAGATACGGTTTCATAAAAGAGCGCTGGCCGCCATATATTGTCTGCATTTTACCGGTGAATGACGTCAATGAAATGTTTTTAGGGTTCCGTAGGTAACTCCAAAAGGAAAAACGATACCCTTATAAGATCACTTCGTTGTCCATCTGTCAAGACCCTTTTTCTTAGGAACGCGTGGAGTTATCAAATTGGAATTAATATCAAATACTCAAGGTTGTAATCCCTTGAAGCTGTGAAAAAATTAAACTTTTAAGTCAACGCAATCAAAAGATACGGGCGTTTATGTTCCGATTATGCCACATACTCGTATTTTGACACTCGCAAAGGAATCAAAACCTATATAGGATACTTCCAATTGACCTAGAATCATGAAATTTGGCAAGCAGCAATGTCATATAGCACATGTAAAGAAACAAATCCGAAAACCGTGTAGTTAAATACCTACAAATTTGTACGGAACCCTCGCACTTGACCGGTTTTTTATGATAGTAAGTTGCTGTTGCCTCAGCAGTTGACGCGTAACATTCGTGTATTTAAGGATCGTATCAGGTGGCGTTCAGTAGTTTCTACCTACCCTCACGGGAAGAAGTCGTGAGTTCCGGTATGAAAGCAATATTCACCAAAAACGCTCGTACAAGAAAGAAAAAAGAAAAAGAAAGAAAAATTGTTTATTCTGCACAAACAAAACGTACATTACAAATAAAAAAAGACATTATATATACACATACAACGTACTCAAAAGCCTCGTACTCAAAGCATATAAAATATTGACAATTTTGTCCATTGCTTGACGTCAGGACTAGAGACCAATGACAACGCACATTAATTGACATAGACAATACAAATCAATTCGTGATGCACCCGCGACACTGGCATAATAATATGACAACAAAACAAAAAAAAAATGCCAATAATTTCAGAGTGGAAAAAAGTGCCTTTTCATAGAGTTGCTCTAAAGTGAACTCGCCTATAAACAGACACATTATTTGTCTTAGATAAACGTAATTTCTCTAAGGTGCAACGCAGACGACAGACTATCCGTGACGCACTTTTTAGTCTGTGAAAATAGAACCTATGCAATTATATGCAGTAACGCACACGACGCGCAAAAAGTCCGGCGCACAAAAAATCCGTGTAATTCGGGCAGACCGCGCCGCGCCACGCCGCGCCGCTCCGCACAAAAAGTCTGTGAAAAAAATGGAACGTTTGCTTCAACGCGCGCTAACGCAGACGGCGCACACTTTAGTCGGCAATCTGCATTTGCTAGGGGTGGACGTAACGCACGCGATCTATTATCATGGCGCGATTTATTATCAAAATAATACTTCGCGATGTCTGCACGATTTCCATAGCGTCTACATCCCTACAGCTCTGCCGACAGAATGATCGAAGATGTGCGTCGTGTGCGTTGAGTCTGTGAAAAATCCGCGGCCGACTTTTTGCGCGCCATGCAGACTTTTTGTGCGCCGCAGACTCGATCGCACAAAAAGTGTGCCGTCTGCGCTGCACCTAATAGGTTTATTTTCAAAGGAACTCTTGTAAAGAAAATAAAATTCTTTTTGTTCGTTTTGTAATACAAATTATGTGTTCCTTGCTTTTGTTGAAGAGATTCGTTTTGAGGGACTTCTCTGTATATTTTTACGAATTCCAAGAAGAATTTAAAGTCAGTCATTTGCGTAGCCAATTTTTTAAATTATTTGTCGGGCTTAGCTAGTTGTTGCGGAAAACCAGCGCAGGAGCTCTTTCTCGCATATATGCTTGTAGGACGATGCTCAACTATGCCCGTTTTGCGTGAATGTGACGCATATATTTCCCTCAATTTGTTCATTTTTGTGTTTAAGTTCTTTCTCTGCTTCATGTTTACCGTAAATAAACGTATTTTCTTTTTTCCTTTCCTTCCATGAGCCTATATGCGGAACAGGGTGTAAAGTTCACTCATCCTCTATAGAAAAAGGAGGAGCATCCGACTAGACAAGCCATGTGTCTGGTGGCAAATTCATGTCGCGCCATTGTATATTATTATGCTAGTTGTGCGGTAAACTCTGCTTGCGAGATGCAGGATTTTGCGTGACGTCATTAAGACGCGTAGTTCGCATATGGCCGTGTAGATACCGCTACAAGTCCAATAAATAAATATTAGATTAACTAAAATCAAAGCTTATTACCGCCTATTTACGTATAGCCTCAATATAAAAAAAACCCCCTTCCGCATTTTTTCCTTCCAATTTTCATTTTTAAAATTCATTCCTCCATCTACCTATATACTATCATGACATATAAACTTCAACTGCCGAAACTATGCCTAGTTTCATGGCCTAGTGTTTGAGAACCAGCGTACCGTCTATTTATACAGTAAAGTGAGTGCCACTTCACACGAGAGGCCGCAACGCGCACCAAAACTGAATCATTGCCTTTCGCTGGTTTATCATTTACACCACTAATTGCTAGATTTCCACCTGTAACACGGAGTTTATTATTAGAATTTTTGTTAGCCTTTAAGAGCTCAACTGTTAAAGAGACACAATTACTTTTTCTGTTGTTACCGACCTTAATAAGGCTTCTTAACAAATGTGGGGTTATTGTGTCACTCTGTTAGGCAAAGGCGTCCCTTTTTTCAAAGATTGTCACTCATTGGACGCCTATCTCGACATCGCCGTCGAGGCAGACTACAGTGTAGGTGGTGTGACGATCAACATGGCCAGAGATCGCATAAGCAGGGAGATTTTGGGAATAAACAATAATAAAATACTGGTATTCAGCTGCATCCGGTTAGACTGGAAGCCGACCCCAAAATAGTTGGGAAAAGGCTAGGCCGATGATGATGACCAGCGTATTATTGTCCCACTGCAGGGCAAGGCCCTTTTGTGATACAAAGAAAGCACAAGCATTGATGACCACGCTTGCTCAAGACGGGTTGGCGATTTCAGACTTATATCAACTATAAGTCCAGGTTTTCTCACGATGTCTTTCTAAGTTTCCCTCATCAGATTCCGATTTGGTGGCAATGGGACCACCTCGGGAGCATACCCTTTCAAATAAAAAAAGAATTTTGAAAATCGGTCCACAATTGACGGAGAAATCAGTGAACTAACATAAAAAAAAACATAAATTCGAACATATAACCTGCTCCTTTTTGGAAGTCGGTTAAAAAGTAAAAATAATATGAACCAAGCACCGACATCAAGCATGACGCACCCACTTATTTCTTATAAAAAAATCCCGCAAACCGTATTTTAACGTTACATTGTTAGCGAAACCAGCAATTCTTATTATCACAAAACCACTCTCCTTGTACTGTTTTCTGAAACAAAAATGCAAACGCAAAGAATGCAAGACAGTAAAAATAAAAAGACATCTCAAATTACCCGAGTTATATCATCCAAATAGAACGCTATGCGAAGCGGAAACATTACCCGACTGAATAAAAATGCAGTTTAAAGGGTTGAATGTTTTATTAAGGTGAATGGGTAGTGGTAGACCGCGAAATTCAAATTTTATTACGTTTTTTGCAATTTGCAGGTCAGTATCAGGTTGTATCTTGATCAAAATTTGATTCGCGAATATAACAAGTACGTATCTAAAGAATTATAATCATTAGAATCATTAATACATCTTCCTAAGTGAGATTTGTACCACAAGCACTTTTCCATAAGAGATTTCTTCTTGACCACTGCGCAATCACCTTAAAAGAGAATTATCTTTGCCCTGCAACGGATCTGGTAAAAGAAAGAAAGAAAATAAGATGAAAAGATAAGGAAGCTCTGCGAGAGTTTTGATTTGCAAAAGTTTAAGTCATAAAAACAGTTTTCAGCTGGATTTTGAATAGAGGGAATGTTCTTTTGAGTCTGTTTACTTTATTTGTTTTTGTTTATTTCGAAGAATTGCGTTTTTTACGGACTATTTTTATTGGAGTGGGAATTGTTGATTCGCGTTCGTATTTTCTTTTAATTCTCGATTTTTAAGTTAGAATCTGTAAAAATAAATGTGGAGTTTTTTTTTTTAACTGTTGATTTCGAAAGCTGTACGGGATTAAGCAAACACTAAATATTCTCTGTTTAATAAAAATAAATTCCACGTAAATCAAAAATATAAATATTGAATAAATATCCCGATATTTCCCAAAAATTATTTTTTTTTGGAAATGTTTTTCTATCATCTACATAATCAGTTTCTGGGACATTCACACACTCACAAATGTACTGAAAATCCCTCCGTCCATGATTTGCATTTCAGGAACCAACGAAAAAGCTTATTTTTTTATACGTAGGAGCAAAGCCGGCTTTTATAGTTATAAAAAAAAAAAACATTTTCAATTCGTAGTACATTTACAGAATTCAACATTTCACTATTTCATTGTTTTTCTAATTGAAATATTCGTTTGCCGCGGCGTGTGTGTCTTTGATACCCATAGGCAGTGCTTCCAGATTCACTGTAATTACAGTAGATTTACTGTATTTTAGACTTATTTTTCTATCAATACGAGTATGTAAACAAAGTTTGTCTGTAATTTTACTGTAATCGATTTTGAAATCTACTGTGTTGTTTTTAGAAACTCCTGTATTTTTTAGCTCGCACCACTGTAATTTTACTTTTGGGATCTGGAAGCACTGCCCATAGGTACCAGACAGCTTTGTATGTACTGCAGCATAATCAGTCTCTAATGTGCCCACGGCTGGGACACAGGCGTCCTCTCTTTGAGAGGGAGAGGATTGTAATCTTCCACGCGGGCCTAGTGCGTGTTGGTAGAGGTCTTGAGTTTTTGGTTCTAGGTCATGCCGGTTTTCTCACAATGTTTTCCTTCACCCTTTTGAGAGCAGTGGTGAATCACCTTTGGCCATGAAATCCTACTTCCTACTAATATTATAAATGCGAAAGTTTGTGAGGATGAATGGATGGATGTTTGTTACTCTTTCACGCCAAAACTACTGATCGGATTTTGATGAAACTTTACAGTAATATAGTTTATACATCAGAATAACACATAGGATACTTTTTATCCCGATATTCCTACGGGATCAAAACTTACGCGTGTGAAACCGCGGGGCGCAGCTAGTTAATTATAAGTACAAAGTAAAGGGCCTGCTTGGGTTGAACCTACAACTCGTAAAGTCAGGCCCGTTACCACTGGGCCACCACTGCTCTGTGTACATTAACTTACGAATAAATGTCTTTATTCTAATGTTTCGATCAGTATCACAAATCCTTTTTTAAAAGGAACCAAAAAAAAACTTGGTCTAGACGGGAAAATACAAAATGTACAACACTCCGAATAATATTAAGCCAGTGACAAAAGAAGACAAAGCTCCCCGGGATTTAAATGGAGTCAGGTGAGGGGCAAAAACAAATTATAATCTGTTTACTACAAGTCAGAATGCATTAAACGCCGCGAGATTCTTAAGCACTCTCATCTGTAGAAAAACAGCGAGTTTATTTATGGAATAGTGAGGGAACATGCGATTTTTCCCGGGATTTTATCGAGTCGATACTTTTGGCTGTCGATAAAGTCATAGGTAAAAATATATGAATATTTAATACCTATTCCGTGTTGAGCACATGGAACAAAATACAAAGTACAGTTACATAGTCAAAGCTGTTGAGAGTAGATTTAAAATATAGAATTAGAGTTTATGTGTTAAATGCTTAAAGTATGAATGATTAATTCATAATTTATTTAAAACATTGTATGGATGTGTTTACATTTTTGTTTAACAGGATTAGACTTTATAATTGGCTTACTCTCGCCATTTTATAAGTACTTTTACTAAGTTAATTTATTGTTCAATATAACGTATTTAATATAACTAATCTACTGAAAAAGTTGTGTTAGATTAAAATAATATAACCGTATTAAGTATTTTTTGTTAGAATTATTGTACTATATTCGTTTCAAGTTTCCTCCATAAGCTTAAATCTTTAAACCACTTTTGTTGTACCCTAAAGAATAATAATCTGAAAGGATCTGCATTTTTTGGGATGGCTCTAGAACAAATATAAACTACACCTTATCTTTATCTTATTACATTAAGAAATGCAATGCATTATTATTGGTGTCAATACTGATTATGCTATTAATTATCGAATACCTTCACTCTTCAGTCCCGTTTTAGTTTGAAAATCACGGACTTCCCATCACTATGGAAAAACGTACTTATTCTGATTACTCGCCTGCCGGTGCGGACGCGCTCGTCGAATAACATGACATTAAATGTCATTGACAACTCCAGGTCTTTATTCTTGAGATTTTACCTCTTATTATCTAGACATTAAGGTCCTTCCATTGATTGTTTTAAGTCATCAAAATAATCAAGTATTTCTTAAACTTTGCTGCTAGAATCACAGTTTATTCAATAGGATTATTTGAAAAAACTTATATGGATTTTCATATAAGTTATGGTTGTCAATCAATCAAGTCAGCCTATCGCAGTCCAGTGCTGGATATGGCTTCTGCCATGCTGCGCCGCGACGCCCTGTCCTCGTCCTTCGCTTTTCGCATCGAGTCTATCCCAGCCACCTTTTTGAGGTCGTCGGTCCATCCAGCTGGGGGGCGTCCCACACTACGCTTTCCGATACGCGGTCTCCACTCCAGCCAATCGATTCTGTAAAAATCTCACCGTGATAACTTAGGTGAAGTGAGCGTGAAGTTAATTATCAATAGTTGCTTACCCTAACATCAGCCGACGTATTCTGTAAAATTCTCACCGTGAAAACTTAGATGAAGTGAGCTTCTAGTGAACTGTCATCCCATCAGATGCTAGTGTTTGACACTATTGACAGCTCACTTCCTACTAACTTCGCCTAAGTTTTTACGGTGAGATGTTTTACAGAATAGCACTACAGTTGGAATGACAGCTCACTTCACCTTAGTTTTCACGGTGAGATTTTTACAGAATAGCACTGCAGGACTCGTTTGCTTCACCAGCCACTGCCACTGTTTGAGTTGTAAAAGATTTTTATTACAACTAAAATTCAGATAAATGCCATCGTTATCTTTGCATTACAATAATGACATATTCAAATGGAAAATATCCTCTCACTTTCGTAGCTCATATTATTTTATAATGGGGTTATTTAAGCGATTACTGTAAATTTGTTCTAATGTTCTTGTTTGGAACTTTGAAGTTCTAAAAGATTAAAACCCAGGTGCTGTCATTGTGACCCTAAATTACCACATTAAGTATTGAATTCATCTTTTATGAAATAATGACGGTAAATTTAAACTAAAATATGAGAGCTCTTTATTTTAAGTAAGTATTTAGATTTTCATGAAGCTTAAAAATTATATTATAATAAAATCCAAACCTTAACTAAATATCATGGTAAAGTTCTGTTTCTCAGTTAGTTACATTATGAGTATCTATAATTAATATTATAAAGAGGTGTTTGTTTGTAAGTTTGTATGTAGGTGGTAGATAATCTCCGGAACTAATGATCCAATTCTAATAAAAAAATACACTGGTAGAAAGCTACATTATTCCTGAGTGTTACAGGCTCTAAATTATATTTATATTAGATACGCATATTAGCCGAGCTATCACATTTTTTTTCTAGCAAATCGGAAAGAAATACCTCTTAAAACAGAATTATTTGGTATTTGAACGCGCTAATCTCTGAAACTAACAGTCGGATTTGAAAAAATCTAATTTTTTAGGAAAATTAAAAGCCTCTTAACATCACGCTATGACTCTTTGGAGCTGAGCAAAAGGAAAAAAAAAACGCTAAGGGAAAACGAAGTAATAGCGTGGGCGGGCGATGCGGTGGATCGGGGCCCGTTTCACGCGGACGAAGGTGCGGGCAGAAGTTAGCATTAAATATGACGGCGCATTAAGTGGCGCCGTTTAGAAAGTTAGCGGAATCACCGGAAAGGTGGGATACTGGCTGGCGACTGTCACTAGCAGAGCGTCGCATCGATGGCTACGATGGCAAAGATGATGGGGAACCGCTGTCGTACTACAATTATGACGAACTGCTATATTCTGGTACAATCCAGTAATACGGTAACCACTTCAGCCGTGCTTCTGCGAAGCAGTCATGCTAGCGAAGGAGGTGGCGGGACGGTTGAGGGAGAGAACCTCACGTCTCAGCCGCCGCGTGAGACGCTAAGGGCGTCGGGAGCCGCGTGACGACTCCCGCGCCACCGTAGGCGCGGGTCTGCGGGCGGAGAGTAATGGGTAACTGTCCGTCCGATCAGGACCAGCAGTGCGATTCTGTAGCCATCTCTCCGTGAAAACTTAGGTGAAGTGAGCGTGGAGTGAGCTGTCAGTGTCATCCTGATGCTAGGGATTGATATTCTTGACAGCTCACTCTAAGCTCACTTCACCTAACTTTTCACGGTGAGATTTTTACAAAATCGATCGGCAGGCTCGTGCCGGTCGGCGCGTACGTGTTCCACGCGCACCTCAAAGTGATGTCAGCATTATAAGGAAAGGGCCCGTAAGGGCCGTAGCCTGCCGGGGCAGCGGGATTGTCCGAAAGGGTTACCGCTGCCCCGCAACATAAAGGGCTAAAGAAGGAACACGGGTGGGGTTTAGTCAGTAAGTCCGACACTCCCTTCTGCTCCACCCTGAGCATGAGGGATCATTTGATGATTTCCCATCCAAAAAAAAAAAGCCGTGCTATTTTGTAAAAGTCTCATTGTGAAAACTTAGGTGTAATGAACTGTAATTGCATCTGATGCCAGGGATTGACAATATTGACAGCTCACTCGAAGCTCACTTCACCTTAGTTTTAACGGGAAATATATTACAGAATATATCTGCGCCGGTAATTAATTTAAAAAATCAAACAGGAAGAAACACTTTAACTAGATACACAACACAAACGACTTTCTCAAAAACCGACTTCTGCAGTAACATACGACAAATTCAAACATGTTTGAATCAGAATTGTAAGCCTCGCGTACAGTCGGGCACAATAGTGCTTTCACGTTAACGATGTACGGGAGACGACGCGAATGTACGGCAATCCGATTTCTACTTACATGTACTGACTTTTGAAATGAGTTCTTTGTATGTATGTATGTGCCTCATTATATTGTGTAGGTAACTAGATAGGTAGTTGGTAATAATGTTACTTGAAGGCTTTGTTAATCATTCTATGTTGGGGTTGGCTTCGGGTCTAACCAAATGAATACTCCTTGGTAAGACTGGTTGTTCGACTTTCGGGATTCTAACTACCCGTAACGACTGTCCAAGATTTACAAGTAACAACGGCTTAACGTGCTTTCCGAGGCACAGAGGGGTCTCGATATGTAACGGATGGTTACACATCCACCGACCGACCTCGATAAGAGTAGCTTAACCTTCAATCGACCTGTGCGGCTGTTATTATTTAGCCACGAGCCCAATATTACTTGACTTAGGTTATGGCATATTTCTGGCTGAGCTGTGGTACTCTTCGTCCAAGCTGAACACACCTTCTTGACACTGAATTGCCATTTCAGAGAACCTGTAATTCATGTAAGATCAGGCACCCACAAAACAACACATAACGTAACACGACGCCTGCTAATCCTTGAAGGACTAGGCAGCGGCGTAACTATAGTAAAATGACATTTTGCCAATTGTGCCCACGAAACTAAAAATAATAAGTAATACATTAATTAATTCATTCAGGTCATTTGGGCACATTTTTCACAAAAGCTAGTGATTAAGAAAAGACAGCCGCACGGTTTGATCGATCAGGTTAAGCTACGCTTGTTGCGGTTGGTCCGTGGATGGGCGAAAATCTCTACATACCAAGACCCCTCCGTGCCTCGGAAAGCTCGTAAAGCCGTTGGTTCCGGCTGTCATTTGTAGATCTTTGAGTCGTTACGGGTTGTTGTCAAAAGCCCGAAGGTCTGACAACCAGTCTTGTGTCGTATTACCCAGCAACTGGGTTGTGGAGGTCAGATAGGCAGTCGCTCCATGTAAAATACTGGTATTCAGCTGCATCGGGTCAGACTGGAAGCCGACTCCAACATAGTTGGGAAAGGGCCAGGAAAATTATTAATTCAGGTCATTTACAACCTTAGCAGTTAAAATATAATAATCTTCAAACCGGAATAGACCAATGCTGGGTGGCAAAAGAGTATGGAGGTAGCGTTTCCATAGACAAACTATTTCACAAGATGGCTACGTACTACCTACTGAAAAAGCTGGTTTCTTTCACAAGAAGAAATCGTCGAATCTGTGACGAGCACGATTGTAAGAAAATTAATTGTATGAGCGTTTTAGATGTCAAATCTGTTAGCTCGTAAGATCAATGGAATAAATAAATACATAAAATATTTCAAAAAGCCTGTCGATGGTCTACTGGTCGCAGCCACTACTGCTGAGCACGAGGTCCTGCGTTAGATTCCCAAGTCAGGCTGAGTTTTTTTTTATGAATTTCAATTAAATGATTAGGTTTTTATAACAGGAATTTCTCAGTAACAGCCCGTAGTCTATATTTGTGCTCGTTTGATGGTAATAGGCTCGCCCCATGTTACATGGGACTTAAAAATAACTGGCGAAATGTAAAACAGACGCCAGCACATCACGCTACTACAATCTGTCAAATTTCTTTAATAGATTTTCAACTTTATCACTAAAGCATAAAGTTCAAAGTTGATTGGGAAAATTTGACAGTTTCAGGTAGCTTGATGTCCTGGCGTCTGTACAACTCTGCCTAACTTTTCGAGAAGTACAGGCGTGATGTTATGTTATTTCAAAGAAATGTCAATTAAGCACTTGTTCATTCGTAAATAGGTATAGCCATTTGATAATATCAATGCTGTAAAAAGTTACCCCTTTACCTTTACCAAGAATAGACATAGAATGACATTTGGTAAAGGTCATCATGTGTCACTTCGCAGAAGTACTTAATCACTTTTATTTATTTCCTAGCTGACCCGCCGAACTTCGTAACGCCTCAGAACCAATAAGAAGGAATGTATGAGATAATGAATTATCTTTAATATTTTTTTTCTATTCTGCTATTCGAGGCGGAGAAAAATCCAATAAACCAAAGATTATAAAAATCGGTCCAGCCGTTCTCGAGTTATAAAATGGTATAATTAATCCGACATTGTTTTATTTAAATAGATTTATAGGTACATACTTTATCGGAGTTATTCCAGTTGGATGCCCTGGGCCTCACTTGTCTGCTAAAATAGTGTCAGAATGGTCTACCATTGATTTCATAATTGTTGATTTTGAATGTACATTTGCCCCGCATGGCCCCGCTGAATTTGCGATTTAGGTGTGCACCAATGCAATGTACTCGCCTCTAGGAGTATATGTACCGGTTTCTTTTTCAATGTACCTCTGTACTTTTGAAGAAATATGCATAAAAAGGGGGCCGTGCCAGCCAAACGTTTTCAGCACGGCCCCCGTGTAACTTGAAAAATATAAAGCGTATTAAAAAGGTTCCTACACTCAAGGAATGTACTCTATTAACACGTTATATGTACCGTAACAGATATTGTGAATTCGTAATAACAAATAATATATAGCTGTGGAAAGGGGGCCGTGCTGGAAAAAAAAAATATAAGAAAATATCTAAAAAAGACAAAACAACCTTAGCCAAAAACTATTAAAATATAATTGATGTTTGGCAAGTAACATATGTACCGCATTGGTTTCTCATACAACTTGCAAAATTTAAAAAATAAACCAATTTTAGTTTATTCAGCACGGCCCTCTATAGTTGCCTATATCTTTTTAAATATGACATGTTTGTTTACAAAATTCGACTTCCTAAATTATGTATAGGAGTACATTCGTTCCCAATAAATTGCGATTCTGCTGTATTAGTACTTTAAAAGATAAATTGGAACAAAAATATCATATAATACAACTGATAGGGTGACCATGGTTCCATGGCAGCAGGATTGTCCGAAACGGTTACCGCTACCCCGTAACACAAAGGGCTAAAGAAGGAACACGGGTGGGTTTTAGTCAGTAAGAGTCTGACACTCCCTTCTGCTCCACTGGATGATTTCCCATCCACAAAAAAAAAAAAAAAAAAACAATGGTTCCATATATTAGGTACATATATTCTAAGGCCGCCCATTATATGTTTTGTAGTAATAAGTGTTTTTTTTGTTATGTATTTTCTGGTGTACAATAAAGTATATATAAATAAATAAATAATAATAAATAATTAAATTATGTGACTACATTGAAATAAACATTCTTTTTTTAATTTTCATTTGCGGTCGCTATTAGTTCACTGACGCTACCGTGATTTTTGAAGTGGCGCTGGTGTCGCGGTTACTTCATGTTGCGCAGTTGCGCTCGAGTGTTTATTGATCAGTCACATCTTTACGCGCACAATATACCTACAGCAGTAAATGTAGACATTGCTCCATTAATTTCAGTATTCACGTGTTTTCTACGTGTCGTTGAGCAGTGAATTCTATTTCAAGCACGGAAATGGAATGTTAATAAACAGGTAGTTAAAAGTAATCATATAATTTATTTGTACTTAAGAAACGGATTTGATATGTACTAAAATCAATTTACTTAAGTACTAGGTTTATTTAATGAAATTTAAAAATATCAAAATGTATAAAGCACCCGCTCACGGCACAGTGAAGTGTAAGCGAGAGTGTGCTAAGTCTTACACCCGTATACAATAAAAGTAATTGCTTGTTGCGTAATCATTTCTTGATTAAGTCTAAGGTTAGAATTCTTAAATCACAAAACCTAACTTTATAGGCGTATACCTACCATAGGTATATTAGACGTTTATAAAATTAGACGTTACTTATGAGTATGACGTTACTTATAGGTATTTGCTTCAGTGTAGCCCGCGAAATACAAATTTTCATACGACTTTTTGCAATTGCAGGTCAGCGTCAGGTTGTATGTTAATCTAAATATGATTCGCGAGTGATCTTTGATGTTTTATAATTATGTGAAAATAATAACAATATTCTAATTATTACAGTTGCTTGAAACACTACTGTGATTACGTAGGTTGAATTAGTTGCCTGTGATTATTCCAAATAATATTAATGTGATTAATGTAAGTAATATTATTGTAATATAGGTACTTCAATCGATGTGAATTGTTGGAAACGTATCTGTGATTTTTCAAAGCCTTTTAAGCTCTGTAGTGTTGTGACACATAGTTATAGTTTTCTGTGATTATTCTATAGGTAAACGTAACTAATCTGTGAAATGTAATGAATCTGTAATTTTATTGTAATGTACGGTTCAATCCGTGTGATTTATTGGAAATATATCTGTGATTTATTTATATATACTTTATTGTACACCAGAAAATACATAACAAGAAAAACACTTATTACTACAAAACATACAATGGGCGGCCTTAGAATATATGTACCTAATATATGGAACCACGGTCACCCTATCAGTTGTATTATATGATATTTTTGTTCCAATTTATCTTTTAAAGTACTAATACAGCAGAATCGCAATTTATTGGGAACGAATGTACTCCTATACATAATTTAGGAAGTCGAATTTTGTAAACAAACATGTCATATTTAAAAAGATATAGGCAACTATAGAGGGCCGTGCTGAATAAACTAAAATTGGTTTATTTTTTAAATTTTGCAAGTTGTATGAGAAACCAATGCGGTACATATGTTACTTGCCAAACATCAATTATATTTTAATAGTTTTTGGCTAAGGTTGTTTTGTCTTTTTTAGATATTTTCTTATATATTTTTTTTCCAGCACGGCCCCCTTTCCACATCTATATATTATTTGTTATTACGAATTCACAATATCTGTTACGGTACATATAACGTGTTAATAGAGTACATTCCTTGAGTGTAGGAACCTTTTTAATACGCTTTATATTTTTCAAGTTACACGGGGGCCGTGCTGAAAACGTTTGGCTGGCACGGCCCCCTTTTTATGCATATTTCTTCAAAAGTACAGAGGTACATTGAAAAAGAAACCGGTACATATACTCCTAGAGGCGAGTACATTGCATTGGTGCACACCTAAATCGCAAATTCAGCGGGGCCGTGCGGGGCAAACGTACATGATTTTGACAAGTTTGGTAATCTACTAATATAATGCCGTCATTATGGCTTTCTAATGGTCAACCACTGACACTCCATTGAAAGAAATGGCATAAAATGGTAATCTCGTACATAATGACAAATGAATAAATGTAATGTTTATTGCTATTTACGAACTTCTTACTACTTCAGATTGCAAACCCTAATACGTAATATGTAAAATATATATATTAAATGAAATCTAGCATGAAATTTAGTAGTATTTCTCAGACCAGTGACCGACCAATGATCGATCATTATGAATTTAGCAGATTACAAACTTTTAGCAAAATGACAATGGGATCTTGTTGGAATGACGAATTTATAAAAATAGCAGACTTGGGCCCCTGATCATGCTGGTTATTATTATGTTTTAATTTCTGTTGCACACCACAAAAATACATAGCAAATAAAATATATTTTACTCCATCATTCAAGTAGGAAACCTGAACGACATTTACCCTAATCATATCCTGTTTATTTGAAACTTCTGGCTTTCTACAATACAATTTATTACGGAAAATCAGAAATTCATTTCAAATTTATTATAAACTAGCTTTTGCCAGCGACTTCGTCCGCGTGGAATAATGACTTCCGGAAATTGAGGCACTAACTCTCATAGTAACCGATGTGCTCTTTCCTCTGTCGATTCTTGAGAACGCGTATTTCTCATTCAACGCGTTTTTCAAGACAATAGCGGGCGGACGCCGGCGTCCGCTTGGGTCTTGAATAACTAAAAATATATAACTACGTCTAATATATAAAATAATATATAATAAAACCTACTTCACTTAAAACTAAATACCTATAACTACTATAATTAATAATACCTATACCTATAATTAATAAAAGTACCTACGCTTTTACCTACTTAATATTAAAAAAAACTGAACATAAATTAACCAAAACTTACCTACTACTAACTAACTACTACTAACCTATTACTACTTCACCTAAAAAGAAATCCTGTTTTCCCAACATTTCCCTTCACTGCTCTGCTCCTATATTGATCGTAGCGTGATGAAAAGTTTACTATAACCTGCCCAGGAGTATGAAGAACAATTGTACCAAGTTTCGTTGAAATCCGTCGAGTGGTTTTTGTTTCTATAACGAACATACAGACAGACAGACAGACAGACAGACAAAAATTTTACTGATTGCATTTTTGGCGTCAGTATCGATCACTAATCACCCGCTGATAGTTATTTTGAAAATATATTTCATGTACAGAATTGACCTCTCTACAGATTTATTATAAGTATGCCTGACCCGGCTTCGCACGGGTGGACATTTATTTTTCTTGTATTTAAAATAGTCTATATTAATCAGTGATAATGTAGCATTCAAATGGTGAAAGAATTTTTGAAATCGGTCCAGTACTTTTTGAGCCAATTCGTTACAAACATACATACAAATCTTTCCTCTTTATACTAATAGTATAGATTATTTATTAGAGACCCTCGTGCTGTGGGGTCCGAGTGCTCATGGTCTCTTTAGGGAAATCTCGAAACGGCTGGTTGACACTTCCCTTGACCCAAGGGCTGAATTTTACCTTGGCCAGAGGCTAGCATTATCATACAACGTGGTAATGCCGCCAGTCTCTAGGGTACATTACCAGTTGACAGCGATGCGAAGGAATTTTTCGACGCCATATTTTATTAAATTATATTTCTGAAAAGTTTGAAGTTCCTGCTACTATTTCGTTCTTCAATTCGAAAGTTACTTGTCTGTAGGTATGTTAACTTTTGACGGCTAAACCACTAAACGGATTTCGATTAAATTTGGCGAAGATATAGATGGCATCCTGGGAAAGGACATAGGATATCGATACTTCTTGTCCCGGCAACACGTTCCCATGGGATAGTTTCCAACATCCACGCTGGTGAAGCCGCGGGCAGAAGCTAGTCAAAGAATATAATATTGTGTCAGGTCAGATTGCTTGGAAGAACTTACAAATAAAAGTATTTTACGTTTCAAAATGATGTAGTACAGACCCCAGTACATCAAGCTACCTGAAACTGTGAACCTTATGCTTTAGCGATAAAGTTGAAAATCTACTAAAGAAATTTGACAGATTGTAGTAGCTTGAAGTGATAGCGTCTGTACTATAAGTACACCTCTGGCGGTGTACAGCCGTGATATTGTGTGTTTAAATACTTTACAACACCAAACAGATGGACAGAGGGATTCGAGGCCTGTTTACCAGTGCCTGGATGGGCGTCTGTCAGATACATTTAATAACATAAAATATCGGCCTACTTAGTTAATTGAAACCTACCGGTGCATGGTGGTAATAAAATCAAAATCAAAAGTCATTTGTTCAAACTAGACTGAGAATCAGCACTTTTTAAACATCAAAATTACTTAAGACAGTCGGTAGTCCCCAAAACGACCGCCCTTCACCATTTCTAAGTGCTTTAAAGAAGAAGTGGCGTAACAAACTCAGATATCTGCTCATAACTTTAAATATACATGTAATGCACTGGTCGACATAAACCCTCCCTTTTTACATTCCAAACCAATTTTAACAACAAAGCAAAACATGCCTCCTTACAAATTCCATCACAAAACTCTCCTGCCTCCCCCATCGATAAGGTACAACTCGTGTTTATTGGCACAGTTAAGTGGCACATCATAAATCACTGGCAATAGCAATGCCACCGTCTAAGTTGTTAGATGCCACCCTGCCACCACAGAATAGATAGGTACAGAAGGCCAGCTCCATACACCAAGCGAACAGGGGCCGTACTCTCTATGACACAGTGAAAGAAACCGCGCGAAATGAACGCGAGGTTGGCGCGATTAGCTAAAGAATTTACGTTATTTCGAAGTGAGGAATCATTGAGTGGTCCTAGTGAATTAGGGCCCTGATAGGATGACACACGTCACGTATTGCGAGCGCAACTTGTGTACTCGCGAAAGGCATTTGTTTGAAAGCGCTATGTTTTTCTTACTCAAGAAACGCATAAAATATTTGTTGGTCCTGTATGTAAAAGAGGTACGTGAATATTTGATCGCTAGCTGTTCATACCGCCGGCGAGTACTCGTTTCTCGCAGCGACAAGAGCTATTAAAAAAAAGAGTACTCGCTAAGCGTCGCTCGCTTGGCGGGCAGAACGCTTGGGTGAGAGGCCCAGGCTTGGTACATATGCATCCGGGAGGAGGAAGTAATCGCTGCTCGTTGCTCGCTAACTCAGTTTTAATGGCGAGTTCTACTCGCTTCTCTTTAATTGCAGATGGTGGGACAGGCACCAAAAACCGTTGATCAATTTGGGCTTTGTCGCTTAATAAAACTCGTCCTGTCAAGCAAGATGAGGCATTTTTCCGCCATCGTTGTTTCAATGGTATATTTAGACAAGATTATAAATATGGTTAAGGTTTTCATAACCTGATTGGACGTGTTTAAGTTGTATGCATACGATTTTTTTACTCGTTGCATAGAGCTGACCTTCTGTATCTGTCTTTTTTGTGTAGTCAGTATGGATTTTATCTACGACTGCTAATGTTCGCTCGAACCAACTTATGTATTGGTAGAAACTTTTCTCAGGTACGATCGGAAGATTATTTGTCTTGTTTCCTCGTGTAGAATGAAATAGGTATTTTATTTTACCATCCCGCAAATGTTTGCTGCTTATTGTGAGCTACACAATGAACTGTTAAAGGTGAATTTGTCAGGATCACCAAAATTGGCATATGGATTATGGATTTCAGGTTCAAAAGTGACTTTTATTTGCCTATTTGAAACGAATGCTACTAAATAATAATACTTTGTCTTTGGTTAGTGATCGCAATTTGTTGGTAATTTAGCGAAAACTGACTGTACAAATTTTTGTAAGGTTTCGTTCTTCAAGAGGAAGAAATGGGACTCTAATAGAATCACTTCGTTGTTCGTCCGTCCGTCTGTCTATCTGTCCGTCAAAATTATTTTTTGCGATTGCAAACATACATTCGGTTGGAGACATAATAACGATGTATTGAAAACCACGCTTTTCAACTCTTCTTGGGATAAATTCATCCCATATACGGAATCCTTCATTATGCCTAGTCCGAGACGATTTTAACCGGTTGTTTTTTAATTCCAGTTTAGGAACATTAATTTTGGATTCACTGGACCAGCTTTTTAAAATCAACATTTGAACCAAAATTACAAAACATACTTTATCGTTATGCCTACTACAGAGAGTGAACTTCCTCTCTTCTACGCTACATTCCACCTAGCCGCACGATGTCGTCTGACCAAGGAACTGCTGTGTAAATATCCCAAGATCGGACACTATAAAACTATTCTAAGATTAACTTATTTGCCCTCAAAAGGCCGTTCTCTAACCCTCTCAGCAACTACGTAAGTAAAAGCACTTAACACCTATTTAAATCAGTCAGCTGCAAACAGTAGCCCCTCAAGGAAACATAAACAAACAAACAATAAAGAAGGAAAGAAAGAAAAAAAGGAAACGTAAAAAGTCCAAGTCTCTGCTTTGTATTCATGAGTCTCAATAAATAACGGTTTCAAGGCGTGAGCAGAAACGAACGATCTTACTATTGGTCGGTGGAAAGAGAGTTTGTGAGATCGACATTCGATGCTTTTAACATCACGCTTGTAGTAGCCCAAGGGGTCAGCAGAGGAGATGCATACCAACATTTCGCCGTTTGTGTATATGAGTCTCATGTAATAAAACCAAATTCCGGGTTGGAACTGAGAAATTTCTAAAGCATAAACTTAATAATACTGTGTTCGACCTGAGAAGCAAATCTAGGACGCCACGCTCAGCAGTCAGCAGCTCTTGAAACCTCTCGACAACAGGCAGCCTTTTTGAAAATACTTTTACATCTACTTCGTGGAAAATACGCACCAGAATTACCTCTGCGATTGAAGATACTCAAATGTAATAGTACGTACGTAGTACAAATTGGGCAGACAGCCAGGCTATCACCTCGTATATTTGAAAGTACAAAGTGTATACCTATAGCACTAGCATCTGCCCGTGACTTCGTCCGCGTGAAATTTCACCCTCCCCCATTCACCCTCTTATAGGTGGAATTTCGAAAAACTCTTTCTTAATGGATACCTACTCTTCACAAAGAACACACCCTCCAAATGTCATGTCTCTAAGACCAACGGTTTAGGATGTGCGTTGATATATTAGTCAATCAGGACTTTGAATTTTATATAATACTAGTGGTCCGTCCCGGCTTCGCACGGGTGAAAAAAAAAACGAAAAAAAAAAATAGCCTATAATAATCAGTGATAATGTAGCATTCAAATGGTGAAAGAATTTTTAAAATCGGTCCAGTACTTTTTGAGCCAATTCGTTACAAACATACATACAAATCTTTCCTCTTTATAATATTAGTATAGATATAGATATATAGATAATTCCCACTGCTGGGACACAGGCCTCCTTTCGCTTTGAGAGGGACTGAGCCGTAATCCACAACGCGGGTCTAATGCGGGTTGGGTGATGTCACATATCATAGAATTTTTCATTCTAAGACATGCCAGTTTCATCACGATGTTTTCCTTCACCGGTTTGAGAACATTGGTGATGAAATAAATTACACAAATTAACGCACCTGACTGGGTTTGTACCCAGGACCTACAACTTTTAAGTCGGGGTCGTTATCGTGGGTCATCACTGTTCACTACGAGTACTTAAAAAAACCAAAAATAAAAAGCATGTGAAAACTGTGAGTTCCAGTGATAAAGCCAACACAGAAGCCAGGTACGAAATTTATTTAAGGTTTTTTCTCGATTTCGATCGTGTATTTCTTAAAGTATCGCATTACTTAGTTTTAATTGTTTTTCCGAAGAAATGGGAAATGAAAATAAAGCTCAATTTCGTATATTTTGTTTGTTTTACAGGGATTTGCGGAGGACAGGGTGTTGTGGCGAAGTTTGGGAGAGTCCTATGTCCAGCAGTGGACTGCAATAGGCTGAGTTGATTGACAGACATTTTTAACACGCTTTTATTAGTTTAACTTAAGAGCTTATACTTCCTCAGCTAAAATTCACTCTTTATCTCGCTCTCACGATACTGCTCGCGGACTGAGTGAGAGCGAGACAGAGTGTATATAATTATTAGTTATGTATTTGTAGTTTGGAAAACAAAACTATAATTTGGTATCTTGGAGCAGATCTGATGATGGAGCCAGGAGGTGGATAGTGGAACTCTTTAGGGGCTATCTCGAGTTTGCTAGTAGCCCCTAACTGTCAGATTAACTTCGTTGACTTTATACTTATTAACTTAATGAAGAATCTACGACGCAAAAGTTAAAAATAGCGCACTTATAATTAATTCAAAAAGCGCTCCACGCTTTTAGAATTAAATATAAGCCAGTTTAATTGTTGTATCATTTTTAGTGCGTGATAAAAGCAGAATTTTTAGTTTTTTTTTTAAACTATTTTTTAAACGTAAATTTGCCGTGTTATACCATTTCATGTCTACATAAGAATAGCAGCTGTGATTTAAATATAGGTACGAGCAATTTAGGTTGGTAGTCAAATTGCTAAATCCTTAACTTCTCCGTCTTTACTTCATTTTTCGTATTATATTGAACTGCTCACACCCATCTTTTTCTTATTTCGCCTATAAAGCTGTTTTATTATTTTTCAGTTTAAAGGATCGGTTAAAATGATTGGCCCTGATTGATGAGCGTAATTTTGTGATATGAGCACCTTTTAACAAAACGTGGTTTGCTAGAAATTCATTTCAGCCACAGTCCACAGTCCACTACTGAACATAGGCATCTCCCAGGCTGTGCCAAACACCCTGTCCTCCGCCTTCCACATCCAGTCTGCTCCAGCCAGATCTTCCGTCTATCTGGCTGGGGGGCGTCCACTTGTCCATACGCGGTCTCCACTCCATGTCTCGAAGGCTCCACCGGCAATCGGTCCTTCGTCTAACATGACCAGTACACTGCCACTTCAGTTTGCTTATTCTGCAAGGAATAGGCTTGTCAACTGAAAAAAACTAATTAGTCCGTCAGTTAGATTAACAAAAAATATTTGACCCGTATTTTTTATTTGATATGTAAACCAAAATTGACGAAGATACGACGCTTTTAAAATTCTCAATACGTCACTCCTTGGTATGATTTTTAGTGCGTTCTGACGTCACGAGCCCCCACTCCCGAATTTTGATGCGTTTTATCTTTGTCAATATTCATTGATTTACAAAAACAAAAAATACGTGTCCATTATTTTCCAATACTCTAACTGACGGACTAAATAGATTTTCAATTTATTGATGGTGGAATGATGGAAACTAGCCTATTGCAGCAGTAATATTGCACATTATTTATTTATTTATTTATTTAAACTTTTCGCACAAAAAGGTACAAAGGCGGACTTAATGCCTTAGGCATTCTCTACCAGTCAACCAAGGGAAGTCACATTCTAACCGATAACCTAATGCTACGGATACTGGTCAACCTACTCGGCCATCTACCTTCATCATCATTAGCCTACAGTAGTCCACTGCTGGACTAGGCTTCTCCAATTGCATCCTATAGCTCGATTGTCGGTAATTCTAAGCCATCCTGCGAAGATCGTCGTTCCACCTAGCCTGAGAGCACCTTACGTTTGCCGATTCGCGGTCTCCACTCAGGAATGCATCTACGCCAACGGTCATCGGTTCTACGGCTAACATAATCCAGCCCATTACCACTTTAGCTTGCTTATTCTGTGAGCTATATTCCTTCAGAGTTCAGATGAACCTCACCTGTCAGGGCGGTAAACTTGAAAAAATTTAAATTTAAAAACTTACTTAAACATTAACTTTGTTCAGAATAAACAAATTTTCTTTCTTTTCTAAACTGGTAACGTGGAAAATCTATATGTCGAGTCAATTAATAGGTACGCAATATCGACAACGTTCATTCTCTGCCGCATCAACTCATTCCGTATTCGATCCCGTAGAGAGACTCCAGGCATAGGCCGTTCGATATCTCGCTGAGCGACCTTAAATTTATGGACCAGTGAGTGTCCCGTGGCTAAATAAAAACAGCCGCACAGGTCGATCGAACAGGTTAAGCTACGCTTGCCGTGGTTGGACTGTGGATGGGTAACCATATTTACATAGCGAGACCCCTCCGTGCCTCGGAAAGCACGTTAAGCCATTAGTTCCGGCTGTCATTCGTGGATCTTTGGCAGTCGTTACGGGTAGTCAGAAGCCCGAAAATCTGACAACCAGTCTTACCAAGGAGTATCGTATTACCCAGTAACTGGGTTATGGAGGTCAGATAGGCAGTCGCTCCATCTAAAATACTGGTATTCAGCTGCATCCGGTTAGACTGGAAGCCGACCCCAACATAGTTGGGAAAAAGGCTAGGCAGATGATGAGTTTCCACGTGATCAGATGGTCACACAGGCAGGGCAGATCTGAAAAAACCAATCGCCTAAAACAATTACTACCAATATCCATCCTAGCAGTAAAATAAAAACAAACAGCTCACCGAATCCAACGCAATATTACTTCGTCTAACAAATCGCTTACATAACCAACTATATAGTAAGTATGTAGTACACTAAGGTAGTAACACTTAATCCTAATACCCAATTCTATACATTTTTATGGTTCCGTACCAAAATGGTGCCTACGGGACCCTATTAATAATCCTCCGCTGTCCGTCCGTCTGTCACAGGGCTGTATCTTTTGAACCGTAATAGGTAGATACCTGAAATTTTCACAGAGTGTGTACTTCTGTTGCCGGTATAATAAAAAATATCATCGTCTTTCTTTCAATTTATTTTGGGGTTGGCACAACATGTTAAACTTTGCGTTTACCTAAACTTTAATTTTTATAAACCTATTTATTTATTAATATATAAACTCATCATCATCATCATCATCAGCCGGAAGACGTCCACTGCTGAACAAAGCCCTATATATAAAGTATATATAAATAAATAAATAAGTTTTGTTTTTTTGTACCTACACCAGAAAATTTATAACAAAAAATATGAATTAACTAAATTATTCCATTCTAATATTTTTTTTATTTTTTTTATTATCAACTAGTTGTCCCGGCGAACTTCGTACCGCCTTCGAATCGATAAAAACGAATGTATGAGAAAAAAAAATAGCATCATTTTTTTTTCTTGAAGTTTTTCCATGTTTTATTAATAGTTATTCTGCTATTCGGGGCAGTTACAAAACCAAAAAATCGAAGATCATAAAAATAAGTCCAGCCGTTCTTGAGTTATGAATAGTGTAACTAACTCGACTTTGTTTTATTTATATAGATTGACTTAATTTTCTTTACCATGAAAGAAACTTTTTTTTACTATAGTATTTTTTTAAACACACTTCACGTTACCAAATTATGTAGGTCTGGCTTGTTCTTTGGCCAAAGAACAACAAACATTAGCATTGGCATTCAATGTGGCAATGCTGCCAGTCTTCTTGGCACATTTCCGGATGACAGCGATGCGGACGAGTACATCGACATATCTAAGTGTTTTTTTTTGTTTTTGTATTTATTTGTATAATTAGTTATTGAGGCCTGATTTTTCCATCGCCAGATAACTATTATTCGAGGAATAAAATTGACATTTGACACTTATTGTATGTAATCAGCATCATCTGCCAACTATGTTGGCGTCGGCTTCCAGTCTAACCGGATGCAGCAGAATACCAGTATTTTACATGGAGCGACTGCCTATCTGACCGCCACAACCCAGTTACTGGGTAACAAGTTACCCCTTGGTAAGACTGGTTGTCAGACTTTCGGGCTTCTGACCACCCGTAACGACTGTCAAAGATCCTCGAATGACAGCCGGGATTAACGGCTTAACGTGCGTGTATTCGAGGAATAAAATTGACATTAATTGACAGTTATTGTACGAAATAACTGTCAAAATTTCAAAATTATTCCTCGAATAAAGTTATCAGATGATTGAAAAATCAGCTCTTAGTCATTTGATTTGGTACCTAGTGTATCTTTATTTTAAATATTCTACGGTGGTTCAGAACCATACGTGTGCCAGTCCAACTCACACTTTGCCGATTTTTCGCCATTCGCCATAGAAGCTGGTACAAAAAGGAGCTAATCGAGGCTATAAATCAGGATACGGACAAAATATCGACTCGCTGTCGGCTGCCTACGTGGCTCGGTGGCAGTGCGGCGAGCATTCTAATGAGGCAGGTTAGGCTTGCTGCAAACTTACGATTTTTTATGCACTTTATAAGATTACTGAGGTAGATTTTTGACTTAATTTTGGATTAGGTTTGGCTTTATTTTATTTTATGATCTATGATAATCTATAGTCTGCTAAATGTAAACAAATGACGACATACAATTTATTTCGCTCAAAAATAATACAATTATTCACTCCTATGAGGAAAACCATATTAATTAAGATTTCGCTGGGGTATAAACTAAAATTGAATTATATAAAAAATAAAACAATAAAAACTTACAATTCAAACATTATTCTGCTTTAATAGCATTTGAAAAGTTGGAAGTGATTTCGTTTCCTTAATTACTTTAGGTATAAAGTTAATGGAGTTATAGAGTTGAGCCCCCCCCCCCCCCCATACGACAATCTTTCTACCGTACTTTGTCCTTGGTGCTCTTAATATTATATGCTTAGTCTGACTCGTCATGCGCTTTTGAATTTATATATTTTTTTGTACCTAAGTAAATAATAACAGCCACACCAGTTCGATCGATCAGGTTAAGCTACGCTTGCCGCGGTTGATCTGTGGATGGGTGACCATCTATACATACCCAGACCTCTACGTGCCTCGCTCTACGTGCAGCGCTATTGCTGAGCATATGGTCCTGGGTTCGGCTCCCAGGTCGGGTAACGTGTTATTGGGTTTCTCAATCAGGAATTTTTCAGTAGCGGTGTACTGAGTCTGAATATGTGCCCCATTGATGGCAACAGGCTCGCCCCCTATTCATGGGACTCAAACATAACTGGCGAAATTTGGGAGTAACATTACAACGTTAATGCTTTCCCATTGTTTGTCTAATTTTTTGGACAGGACCTCATGCTCAGCGCTTGTGACCACTACACCAACGAAGCAGTCAGGTTTATAGGGGAAAATATAAAATCTACGCAGAAGAAGTCGTGGGTTAAGTGATAGTAAAAAAAACACTAACTTTGGTTGAGCTTCTTTACACTGAATTTGCCACGGACCCCAAACCGTATAGTTACGCCACTGAATTCAAGGTCTATCGATCACGTTTTCATCGGTAGGTAATAAATCTTCTTGCAAGAGAAATTGCTTTGAAAACTTCAGAGTCCATTCTCCATTGAAAGTGCGCAAATAAAAGAGTACGTTGTTATCGATTGTTTTTATCAGATTTAGGGAGGTTCCTTGGGAAATGTAGGTCTTCGATACTTAATGAAAGCACTAAGTGACTTTTTAATTAGGTACCTTTCATCATTCCACACTCCGCACTGAAACACAGAATTACGTTGCTCAAAATGCCGCTAAGCTAAAGTGGGACTAGGCTTGCCACGTCTGCCTTATGCCCAATGAGCTGTGGGTCGAAATAACCACTACGTGGAGCCCTGATACAGCTAGAAGACGTCGCGGCAGACCCGTAGAAGATGGCGCGATGAGCTGGAGAAAATAAACGACCAGAGGTCCACTTTAGGCCTGGATCGAAAGAGCTGGAAGTCATGAGGTGAGCCAGGCAACTGTAACCTATCATTTGATGATTTTTTAATAATAATGTTAAATGATTTTATTTCTGTAAGTAGGTTTTTGCAAGCACAGTTTACACGTCAATCGTATATTAAAAACTAGATAAGGTCGGCGAAAAACAAACTCAGAGGTTACAGTCTCTTAAAGTTCAGATATATAATACTTGGTCATATCATGTGAAGACTATGTAGATTGATGTCTGAGATGGTCTTTTGAGGAAAGAACTACAGAGATTGAGTAGACCTGTCTAGTCAGTGCATTTGGTAAGCGTTTCGTCTGATATATTATGGTTAAATAAGAGGCAGATATCGCAGATAGGAAAAGATTTAACGGGGGCTTTTTCTCAACACATGTAACTCTCGCAAGATGGTCGATGGGATTGATAGGTGCCAGCGTCAATATCTTGATACACAGGGTTATTTTAATTATGCTGGATAAATTCCATAGATGAGATGGGTATCGATATCTAACACGATAAAATAAAAAGATATTAAGTATTTTTTTGGAGGTCAACGTTCACTCTTAATATTTCGAAGTATGAGTTAAAAACAGTATTTTTATGTTTTATCGTGTTCAGACATCGATACCCAATATATCTGCAAAATTTACATAAAAATACAGATTTTTTAAACTGATACTTCAAGTGACTACACTACGGTCGATGACCCCACAAAAAAAGTCATAATTTATTTTTCGTTTCATCATGTTTAAATATCGATACCCAATTTAATATAACGCTGTATAATATTTACCCACACAATTAACATTAGAACGCCACACTTACATAGCTACTGTTTATTGCAGTTGCAAGAAAAATACAGCCCTTTAATAACTATACAGGGCTACAGGTTAAGTCGACCTAGATCCTTTAAGAGGTTATAGTTTCCAACATTCCTGACTGATTTGACTATGAAACATCGCACCCCAAACTTAACCGTTTTCAAGATATGAGACTGAAGTTTTTTTGCAATTTTAGTGTAGAGAATAATAAAGCAACTTACCTACTACACAAAAATCACAAACACAAATAAATTGGAGGCAAAACAGAAACAAAAAATAGGTCAATAGACAAAAAAACTTTTTTTTTAAACTTCAAAGTCCAATTTCTAGAAAATGGTTAAGTTTGGGGTATGGTGTTTCATAGTCAAATTAATCAGGAATGATGGAAACTTCAACCTCTTAGAGGATCTAGGTCGACTTAACCTGTAGCCCTGTATACCTTTTTAATAGGTAATTCTGTAGAAACCTTGACCATTTGTCCAGTCCAGACAGGTAATTATCACAGAGATAACATCGGCCAATGGGTACATGTCGTGTCGAAGAGTGGGCCTCAAGTGTAATGAATGGCCCACGATAAAGGAAAATAATTACTTATACGAACGCTGAAGTGACCTTTAGAAAATGCATTAGTACCTGCATTAGGTATTCTAGGTAAAAAATGGGGATTCTTTGTGGTTTGTTGTTATTATAAAATCGTTGTATTTCAACGGTATTTTTAGTTGTTTTTCTGAGAAATGACGTGGCTATTCCCGAAATACTTCTGGTTGGTTTTCTGAATTTTGGTATCGTTCGTCGAGTCCTTGAGCTCCTTAGGGTCTGTGTTGAGCTACACGATCTCTGACACATGCTTGCACAGACTGGACATGTTCACTCAAATCTGGTTGGAACTGTCTGGTGTGGTTCTTTCCTCAAAAGACCATTTCAGACACTAATCTACATGGACCTCACATGATCTGACCAAGATTATGTCTGGACTTTAAAAGAGACTACCTCTGTCTTTATTTCGGTCTACCTTCTTGGAGTAGTTGGATAGGAAACTCCGAACTCATCTTGTTTTATAACATAATTTATTTTTGACGTGTGAAAGTGTTTACCTACATTGTACAAACCATTTATGACCATTAAAAATCATTTATGTTTTTTATCATGAAACTTATGAATGGTTTCAAAGAAGTCGCCCATACAAACAACCTTTTCAACCTTTGTAACATCCTTTTTACATGGTCCATTACCGAACCATGAAAAAGGCATCCACAAAAACGTTATATTTACGTAGTTTTTTTACTAATTCATTCAAGACTTGAAAACTCGCATAACGCCATAGATTTTGGGAAAGACACTCCGTAATAATTTCTCTCTATTATCACTTTGCACTCTTTCTGAACAGTGAACGAAACTGAACCGTCACGCTCGGGTCGGTAACGCTCAATCGGGATTACTCGCCCCAGTAGATCGGTGACGCTAAATCGCCTATGCTCGGCACTGAATCGGGTATACTCGGCTGCAGTCGTAGAAAAGTTTTCAGTTCTATCTTTTGGTCATAAGCATACAACCTCTGTTTTGAGCATGTTTTGCAAATATTAAAACAACCATTATTCATGTTTATTAATTAATCAATCGTGTGTGTTTTTATTCTTTACGAACACAGAACAATGGACGGTATAAAAATACTATAGAAAGTAAATAAAATAAGTAATGGGGTTTATAAAATGCAATAGTTTACACGAGTGAATTATTCTTGTTTACATTACTATTTTAATTTTGACATGCTTGAATTAATGTTATTTATAGTCATGCAAGGAGCTCGTTACGCAAATCTTTATTAAGTGTTTTATTACGTAAATATAACAATTAACAATTGCAAGTATTTTTTAGTCTGTGAAGCCAACGAACTACGGCTCATAAAAGAAAGAAAGAAAAATTGTTTCTTTTGCACAAACAAAACGTACATTACAAAAAAAAAGACATAAAATATACACGTATAAAGTAGTCAAAGCGTCGTACTCAAGCATATAAAAAGCTGACAATTTTGTCCATCAACAAACAAACACTAAGATACGTACAGTAGCAAATTGATTTTCTTTCTTTTGACTTCGCACGGTCTGTGCATTTAACCAATGTTACGTTTAGCAAATTGATAATTATCTAAAGTTTACGTAACCCATTTATTACATCTGCCGGTTTATTCTGTAAAAAATTCACCAATTTTCGTGAAGTGAGCTGTCAATAGTATGAATCCCTAGCATCAAATGGAATGGCAGCTCACTTCATCTAAGTTTTCACGCTAACATTTTCACAGAATAGACCAGCTGTCGGCTGTGCACATATTATCAGCTTAGCTATATTAATTTAACGTGATTCGAAATGAAAATATTGTAGTGTGTATACACGAATGAGAACGACGACGTCACGAAGAGTTGTTTTCCCAAATATGTAATCTGCATTCGCGATTTATTTGCCAAACATGTAAACAAATATGAGTTTATGGAAAAATAACTGAATCCACACAATAAAGTTCAGTTTACGCTACAACTTCAAATATTTTTATAAGTTTTTCAATAGTGCTAGTCTCTGAAATTAACTTAATTTAGTACCATTAAAATAAAGTTGATATCTGTTTAACTTGAAATAATATTAATTAAAACATAAGTTTGAATAGACTTTATGTACAGACGCCAGCACATCAAGCTGCTACAATCTGTCAAATTTCTTTAATAGAATTTTCAACTTTATCGCTAAAGTATAAGGTTCAAAGTTGATTGGGAAAATTTTACAGTTTCAGGTAGCTTGATGTGCTGGCGTCTATACATACATGGTTGGCCAAATGATATATCATCAGTTATTAAAAAATCAATAGGTTGTTGTAGGTAGGCGACTAGAATCAATTCTATTTTTTCATTTTAAATTTTGACGTTCAAAAGTGCCTTTTAAGTGCCTATTTGAAATAAATGATTTGACTTTGACTTTGACTTTGAATAAAAACTTGCATAATAAGCTTATAATGTTCCCACTGCTAGGACCTACGACATATGCCTCGTCTCTGTGAGAGAAAGGGGGACGTAATCTATAACGCGTGTCGTGTCCAGTGCGGGTTGGTAGATGTCACAATATGTCTTCGAATTTTTGGTTCTAGGACATGCCGGTTCCCTCACGATGTTTTCCTTCACCGTTTTAAGAGCAGAATAAAAAATTGAATCTCCTGCAATTTTATCTACACTTGCGTGCAAAAAAATCGACCTACCCCATGCTCTTCGATTTGAAATAATATTAGGTCCTTACATATGAAATTTGCGTTTTGTCATACTAACCACTTTGATCTGAAATATCTCCTCTTTGGTTAAGAATTCCAAATTCAAATTTATAAATTCATTTAGCTGGTACATTTGAGTTTTGAAAACAGTCATTCATTTGTTTTTTCCTCATTATTTTTTTCTTTGGCGTCGCTTATTACCGCACAATGAAAAACATGAAATATCGGTATATTTACGAGTACGAGGTCTACCGTGGCACCAGTGCTGCAGAAACAGCTCGAAGGATTAATGATGTGTACGGCGCTGGTATCGCAAAAGAAAGCACGGTACGTTTTTGATTTCAACGTTTTCGTTCTGGAAATTTCGACCTTCAGAATTAACCCCGTGGACGGCCGGAGATCAAAGTGGAAAATGAAGAATTAAAGGCTATTGTGGAAGCGGATCCATCACACAGCACTTCAGAGATAGCTGCAGGCTTCGGGGTAAGTGATAAAACTGTAATTCATGAAGAAACAATTAATCCACTTGAAGCAAATCATGAAAGTAAAAAAACTTGAACTATAGGTAGGTACCTCATGAATTGAGTGAATCGAACTTGCAAACACGCGTCGACTGCTGTGTTACTTTGCTCAACAGACAGTAATGAAGGGATTTTAAGTCGAATCATTACTTGTGATGAAAAGTGGATACTGTACGATAATCGGAAGCGCTCGTCGCAATGGCTGAACCCTGGAGAACCAGCCAAATCCTGCCCTAAACGAAAATTGACTCAGAAAAAGTTACTTGTGTGTGTTTGGTGGACTAGCGCCGGTGTCGTTTACTACAGCTTTCTAAAATCTGGCCAAAATATCTATTGTCAGCAACTGTAAACCATGAAGGAAGAACTAGCCGCTAAACAACCGAGATTGGTCAATCGCTCTAGGCCACTGCTGCTTCACGACAACGCAAGACCACAAACTACACAACATACAACCACTAAGTTAGATGAGCTACAATTGGAATATCTGCGAAATCCACCATACTCTCCGGACCTTGCTCCAACAGTAATGTGTTGTCCAAATTCCGGGAAAAATGGAAGGAAATAAATTCAACTCCAATGCGTCAGTCCAAAGGACTGACGCATTGGAGTTGGAGTTGAATTTTTCCGCCTTCAAAGAGTTCATTGATTCTCGCCCCCATGGTTTTTTTATTAAAGGGATCAATGAACTACCTATGAGATGGCAAAAGTACATAGAAAACAACGGTGCATACTTTGATTAATTAAATATATTATACAAAAAAAAAATTGACTTTATATTCCTCCCGTACAAAACGCCAATTTCATATGTAAGGACCTAATATAATTCAACAAGTTTTACTAACATTAACAATATATTGTATATTAAAACCTTCCTGAAAGTATGTAGATTACATTACTGAAAGAATTGTCAAAACTGATTCATTAGTTTTTGAGAAAATCGCGAACTTACAAATATACCTGTTTTGAATAAAGAACCCCTTTTTTTTGAAGTCCGTTAACAAAATCAAGTTCAATCTTGATTAAACAATCAGAAATAAACACAATTTAACGTTTTTTAATTTCAAAGACAAAAAAAGTCACGCCCTTTTTCCGAGCAAAAGTGAGTGATGAAGACCTCTGAAGAATCAAGTCGATCTTGCCAAGAATATTGCCTTGAACAAAATATTGTGTATGTTTAACTAAACTGTAACTTACCTACCTTCACAAAAAATAAAATAATAAATGACATTCATTACAATTTTTGAGATATCGTGTCTGAAATGGAGAGCATGAGGTGGACCGATTTTTTTGCATGCAAGTGTAATATATAATACTTTCAGAAATATATTCTCCAAGCACTTTATTTGTTCCCATTAAATATCAACAAAAAGCAGAAAAGTGCTCATATAAAATGCTTTTCGCGATATTTATTTAAATCGTTTATCAGTTCTGCATGAAGTGCGCACAATATTTCAAGATGATTAATTGATGGAATCCGATGAGTATGTGTTTCATCTGATATTGGGCTTTTTACGCTTTTAATGTGCATATACACTTTTTCTGTTTATTTATAGTTTTGTTCGATTCTTTGCTCTTTTATTGGATTTGAATAACAGAGTCTGCATTTCGGAAGTATTTTTCTTATGTTTGTACCTACTTACCCACTTTACTTTGATCTTGTTACTTTGTGTTGCTTTTCATGTTAATAATTCGGTTAAGAAAATAGACAGTAGATGGGCACTTATTTTGTATACTTGAGTAACTTAAGTTCTCTAGTTATCTATATACCTACTTGCTAATAATGAGCTGAACAGTTTGTTTTTTTTTGTTGTTTTTTACGCGCTAATCTTAAATAAATTAATAATTTGAAAAACTCTTTGCATTTAATAGCTTAATTCTTGAGGAAGGCTATAGGATAATTAACATCACGCTAGAACCCTTAAGAGCCGAGAAAAATGAAAAAAATAAAGTAATAGCGCGGTTAGGCGATGCGTTGCGACGGGGCATCTAGGTCAGGGGAAAAAGAAATTTAAGGGATTTCAAACTTTAAAGCAGAATTTACGAACTCATCACAAACTCTCAATGATGACTTCTTTTTCTACGTCGTCGTGTCGATGGCACGACAGTGTACGAAAGTCATGTGACACCTCTGAAATCCTAGTAGTGCTATTCTGTAAAAATCTCACCTAAGTTATCACGGTGAGATTTTTACAGAATCGACCGGCTGTGCCTTAAATAATACAGCCATGGTGACCTTTGGACGATGCCGTGAAAGTGGCAAAGTTTAGGTCAGCAAAATTTAATATCATGATCACTATAGCTATGTATCTCCAACACGAATATTTGGAAAAATCACGATACTCACTTATTATGAAAATGACACAATAATTTTCTTCACGACAAATACCAGTAGGCCAATTCTGCTAATTTAAAACGGTCAAAATCTAGTCGCAGTCTCATCTCGGCGACAAACAAATGTCAAAAACTTGTCAAAATGTAAGGTTTGAAGTATTTTTGATAGATTGAGACTGAGATCAGACTGTGAACGTTCTTAAAAATTACGACAATTGCCCCTCAGGTCTTGGTCCAGGCCTTGGTACGGAGCGAACTCCTTCTGCGAAGCGGTAACGCTTGCGAAGGAGACGGCGGAACGCGTGAGGGAGAGGCATTCTTTGCGCCCTCACGCCACTAGTGGCCGCAGGAGACGCCCTGGGCGTCGGGAGTCGACAGCCGATTTCCGGTTACCGTAGGCGGGCTCGTGGACGGCGAGCAATGGGCAGTTCGCCGTGCGGTAAGGACCAGGCCTGGGTCGATGGCGCATTGTGTTCCACGCGCGCCTCAAAGAGATGTCAGCATTAAGTGACGGAGTCCACTAGGGCCGATGCCTGCCAGGGTCGCGGGTTGTTCGAAAGAGATACCGTGGCCCCTGGCACAGGTAACTCAAGGAATACGGGTGGGTTTTAGTCAGTAAAAGGCCGACACGCCCTCCCGCTCCGCCCAGAGCGGGAGAAGTTATAAAAAGGTCACAACAATTTCACTTTCCGCCAATAACTGTTCCCACACTTCCTCAAGAACACAGACAACACTAACTGACAAGCAATCTTCGCTAACACTTACAAGTTTTTCCTTACACGTGGAAAACTCACTGTAAAGCCCTTCACACACGAAAGGTCGGAAGCTATAGGTAAAAAAAGAAAGAAACTCGTAGAGAAAGATAACAAACTACTCAAAAAAAAAAAACAAATTATATATGTAAAAAAAAAGAAACAAAAAGACCTATACGAGGCGAAAAGGCTCCTATCTCAGCAAGATGCCCAAATACCATAGGTACCTATATATTTGTATACATCCCGAGATGTACATGTTTAAGCAGGGTATTGCATGCGCATACGCAGCAGATTATGAAATTTGTATACCTTTACTATGTTTGACTGCAGTAGAGTCTAACTTACACACTTTTTGTCTTCTTATCGACTAACTATACTTGTTCCGCTTTGTTCAGCTTTTGTCCAAAGAAAACAACGATTTTATATGAGATGCGTACGCATCCGTTCAGCCGCGGAAAGCTGAACGGACTCCACACAAAATCGTTGTTTTCTATGGAAAAAAAACTGAACAGAGCTGAATAAGTGTGGTTAGTTCCTTAGCGTGCAGATAGCAATCTACGAGTAATTTGGTTTCGGCCTAGAATTCGGTTACGGGTTTGGCGCCATAACTAGCGTCCATCAGTTCCTGTAAGGAGCAGCTTACAGGATACGTAGGAGATGTTAAGTGTTCCATCGTTTGTGAAACAGCACCACATTTACACTCCAAGGCGAACTAGTCTATGAATTTCCACCTTAGTAGGTTTTCTTTGCTTCGGCCAACGTGGATCCGGAGTTTGCTTAGAGACTTCCAGGTTACCCAACGAATGGTTTGTGTGAGGAAGCATTGTCTCGCCACAACTTCAGTCTTTCTTTTGATCGTTTGTCAGTGAGTGTTTAATATCTACACGTTTGATGAAACACTTTGATGTTAGCCAAAAGGCCGAGAAGCGATTTTGATGGTAGGGATACATGGATGTATATTCCGTATCGCTCAATAAAATATGTAAAAATATACATTATCGCTACCACGTGTGGGCTTATTTAGGGTCTAATGGCGAGATGCATTGAAATACACAAGGTGGAGATGACTGACAATTAATAATTAAACTTCGTATATATAATGACGTTTCCAGTCGGCATAAAAAGTTCAACCAAATATAATCCAATAATTTAATCACTATAACTAGTCAAAGATTAGCCACCAATAGTCACCAATAGTCGGCACATCGCTACTATTTGGTTTTGTGTGAATAAAAACTATCAATTTCGATGTTAGCATTTATTTTATTTGTAAAATCCTCCAATGCATTAGATAGTATTGCCAGTGTTTTAAATTTATTGTCATTTCCACATTGTATACATTTTTACACCATAGCTGTCGTGTGTGACGCCCTTAAAAGGAAAAATGTTTCATTACAAACAATATAGAATGAGGGACAATGTCGGATTGTCGGATAGAAATGAAATATATAAGCTTACCAAAACTCGTCATGGAGGCGTTACTTACCTGTGAAAAAGAAGTACAAAATTATTTAATATGTTTGACGCAAGAATCACATGGTGATGTAATTGTCCTCAATATGGTTAGACAAAGAATCAGCGATGTTTGTTTAAAAAAGAGTATACAGGGCTGGCAGGGAGACCGACACGTAACCTATTAACATGAATTCAATCCACGATTCTCAAAAACCCTGCATTTAAATATTTCGGCGATTAAAAAAAAAGCTGTTCCATACACAATAATAACCGGCGAAAAATTTCTAAGCTACGCTAGCCGCGGTTGGTTGGTCCGTGGATGGGTGACCATCTTTACATACAAAGACCCCTCCGTGCCTCGGAAAGCACGTTCAGCCGTTGGTCCTGGCTGTCATTCGTTGATCTTTGACACTCGTTACGGGTAGTCAGAAGCCCGAAATTCTGACAACCAGTCATACCAAGGGGTTTCGTATTACCCAGCAACTGGGTTGTGGAGGTCAGATTGGCAGTCGCTCCATGTGAAATACTGGCCCTCATCTGCATCCGGTTAGAGAGGAAGCCGACCGGGTTGTTCGAAAGAGTTACCGTGGCCCCTGGCACAGGCAACTGAAGGAATACGGGTGGGTTTTAGTCAGTAAAATTCTGACACGCCCTCTCGCTACGTCCAGAGCGGGAGAACTTATTTGATAATTTCCCACCCAAAAAAAAGTGGTGTCTAGAATCATCTGCTGAATTCATAGTTACAGTTTCCCTGCAACCTTGTAGGAAACAGTATCAGTGAAAATAGCTTCTTTGACAACAACGTGACGACTGTTCCTCTTTATAAGCCTATAACTCTAGAACCGCTTATCCAATACACATGATTTTTTTTTGTACAAAGACCGAAGTGGCAGTCACTTAGTGCCCTTTATGATATCCACTGAATAGAATTAACATAATATTTTTTCGGAATTTTTGCCAATGGCAATATGCTGGTTTTTCTTTTCTTATTTTTGTTTTGCTTATACTGTAGGTGGCCAAAATTGCGGCGTCAGAGGCCTTGTTCAGATCGTCAATATGCTAGTAAGACCAGAGAAGCTTATCTCAAAAGGAGGCGTATACTCCACAGTAGGTGTCACAAGGCTCTCAATTATGCTGAAGATATGCTATTCCAGTCACGACAAGTTTTGCTCTGACGCCTCTTTTTAAGAGCTTTTTTGGAGACCAGTGGTAACGGCCGCGACTTACGAGTTGTAGGTCGTAGGTCCGAATCCAAACAGGCGCTTTACTTTGTGTAAAGGTGAAGGCAATAATCGTGACGAAACCGGCATGTCCTAGAACCAAAAATTCAAAGACATCTACCAACCCGCACTGGGCCCGCGTGATAGATTACGGCCCACTCAAAGTTATAGGCTGATTATGTTATGTTATGTATGCTTCTTTTTAAGAGTAAATCCTGGTTACTCCCTAATGCTATCTTATTTTATTTTCCCAATATATTCCAATCCACATTACTAAAAAAGTAATGAATATTCTCTCGAGTTGGGGAAGGTCGCCACTTGATCCCACTCACTTAAGCACGAAAGGATCTCGAAACTTTCGACAAGCTCTCGACTTCGTACATACTTATGCGTAATTTGTTTACTGTGTATTTCCGAATAATTTTCGGTTTCTGGAAACGTCATAATAATTTTATGTGTTGAATATTGGAAGTGAATATCTGAATATTATGCTCCATTAAATGACAAGACATAAAGTACCCTCCAAAAGTTAGTTGGCATTTTTAAACTTTAGCTATGATGCCACAATGATTTTAAATTCTAGTTTCAAATGTTTGAACTATAACGTTTTAATTGAGTAACTCACCTATGACTTAGGTATCATAAAAAAAAATCCAGTACCTAGATCCTTTCCTGTTTTTTTTTTTAATTTTAAATCATAATGTGGCATTACAGCTAAAGTGGAAAACAGTGAACTAAATTTTGGAGGGCACTGTATTATCAGCGAGTTTGGCTCGCAGTGTGTTCGTATGACATACAGCTAATTAATCTGGAGAAGAGTTTAAGTGACCAAAATAGGTTGAGAATCTTTAAGAGGGAACAATAACTTAATATCATTTGCGAAGGGACAACGTTACTCCTCAAAAATATAAAAAAAAAACAAGCAAAACTCAAATTCTGCAACAGAATAGCATAAAATATCAATGCAATTAAAATAAACGAACACAAATAAACTATGCAAATTATAAAGGTCACAGAATTAAAATTAAAATCAAATGCAAAATTAAATGAATTAAATTGAAATTAAAATAAAATGTCAAATTATAAGGTTCACAGAATTAAAATTAAATTTTAAAAAATAAAACAACAACTATATTTACAATAACATATATTTTAACTGGACTCCCGAATACCTTAAAAGCATTCTAAAGACTGTTATATTTACGTCACAGTACGTGGCCTTTTTTTCTGGCCTATAACGACAGAGTATGGCCAATAGCATGCACCTCGAGTTTTAACCAAAAGATAAGATTTTATTAATATTTCCATTAATCTTACTTACATCATACAACACGTCGAAACGTACGTTTACCAGACAGTTACACAAACCAAAATCTCTCCATAACAATTTAAACAAATACATCAAACGGCCTGTAACTTTCAAACACGAAATTTCAAGCCTTGAAGGTTTACAGCCGACCTTAGAGGACCAGCCATAAACAATCCTATATCAGGCCAGGATCGTTTGCACGCAATCAAACGGGGCTGCTAGCAATAGTTCTGTCCGTCTCCAAGATTTGATAGCGCGATAGATGACCGATCCCTCAAAAGGTCGAGCCCTTGGGCTATAAAACAAAAACTTATACAGTATATACGAGGAAGGGTTCCGTATATTTTGTATTTAAGTTTATGTTGGGTGTAGTGTGCACGAGATGAGTTGTGAAATGTGCCGCTTTTTCCAGAAGTTGATGTGACGGATGATTCTTTTTTGTTGAATTTCAAAATATATTGATCGAAATTCTTTCTGAATATCATAGTTCTTGCCAGTTAATCTAACTTCGACGCGTACTCCAATCGATCTGCTATTATTTAGTCTCCCTTATATAGACCTCTATTTAGACTCATACAAAAGGGTCTCAATCCTGGCATCTAATACGCAGGCACTTACTTACAGCCTGGGTATCTAAGTAATCATATAGAAACGTTTGGTTTGCCTGGATTTTGGGTCTGTACCGTACACCAAACAAAAGAGCTTTGTGTTAGAATATAAGACCTTTTGTTAGTATATATTACATGTCTAGCCTGTCCGGTTCGCTGGCAATTGTTCGGGAAAATGGAGTATTTCATAATCTGATAATGTGGGGTATATAAGGAACTGTTCTGTAAGGTAGATGGTAGTGAAGTTGCCATGTCATACCTGGAGTATTAAATTATGTCATTTATAATACAAATAGGGAACAGTGGTGCTGGTGGTCTAGTTACCACGGTCTTTACTTTGTGTAAAATATTTTATCACCACAACTCTCAAAACGGCGAAGGAAAACATCGTGAGGAAACCGGCATGTCCTAGAACCAAAAATTTGAAGACATGTGACATCTACCAACCCGCTCTGGGCTCGTGTGGTGGATTACGACCTACTTACTCCCTCTGACAGAGAGGAGGCCTGTGTCCCATTATGCACTTTTTTTGAACCCATGACAATTACCATAGGTTCATATAAAAGTGGCTTTTTAAGTTTCAGCTCCTGAATAAGTCATCACCACAATTTTCTAGTAGTAGAGCTTTAGAAAATATTGCGAAAAAATCTTCCAATTTCGGTCCATTTGAAAAATGCTCACGTTCAACTTAATGTTCGCAATTTTCTTTTTAACTCTTCATTATTTTGCTTTTGACACAGAAGGTATTATCTGACATTTAAGAGAGAAAATGAAGGCTTAAGAAAAATAAAATTTATTTCATTTTTATGGAGAAATTTTGGAAGAGATTTTCAGTCAATTCTAATTGACTAGCTTCTGTTTGCGACTTCATCCGCGTGGCACAGTGCGGGTTGGCAGATGTCACATGTATTTCCATGATGTGGGCACTGGGCAGACACTACAGAACGCCATTTGCTACGATCTACGATCCATTCTTAAACATACTTAAGCCCGGACTCCACTGAAGCGGAGCTGGGCGGAGCGGAGCGGAGACGTGCATGAATCGTTCAATCACAGACGAGACGAGTGACGCGATGATGATTTCAACCATTGTGATTGGTCGATTCCTGCACGTCTCCGCTCCGCTCCGCCTAGCTCCGCTTCAGTGGAGTCTGGGCCTTACTCCTTACTCCTTCTGCTTCGACCATGTCCATACGCCATGTCTTACACGCTCACATTCTCACAATTCCACTTAATATACCACAGAAAAAAATCGTATAAAAACACCTGAAAAGACTATGAAAATGAGACTAAAATATTACAGCCAGTAATTTGTCGCTCACGAGATGCAGCCCGCACTGATAGTAACGTTAATTTATATGCAAAATTACACTGTGGCAGCAGGTGACCTCGTATTTTAACGACTATTATTTATCACGTAGGTATAAATGTTTAACCGACTTCAAAAAAAGGAGGAGGAGTTATGTCATAAAAAATCTGTTCCCATTACTGGGAATCAGGCCTCCTCTCTTCGAGAAGGAGTGGATAATCTACCACGCGGGCTCACTGCTGGCACACTCGAATTTGTGGTTCTAAGACATGCGGGTTCCTCAAGATGTTTTCCTTCAACGTTTTGAGAGCAGTGGCGATGAAATTATTTACATAAAGTACAGCGCCTACCTGAGTTCGAACCCACGACTTACAACGTGTAAGTCAGGGACGCTATCACTGGGCAATACCACTGCTCACTAATATTTGTTTAAAAACCAGAGATTTTGTGTAAAACTTGACTGAAGGCTTAACGGAAGCACTGAAGCACAATAAAAAGTTTTTTTCTTGTTTTTTTATTCACTGGAAATGAGAAATGTAGGTATTTGAAATATTTTAATCATGTAATTGAATAGTTATGAGAGAGAGAGAGTGTATGTCGGGAGAGACGTCTTACAAAGACATACCCAGAATATCGGGCGATCTTGCTTGTGATAAAATAATATTTAACGTATAACTTTTTCAATAGTGCTAGTCACTCTGAAATCTACCTAATGATCATTGAAATAAGTTTGATATTTATTTAACTTGAAATACGGTAGGGGTGTGCAGCACTGCGCGAATAATTCTGACCGTAGTATAGATTCAAATGTTCTTAAAACAGAGGAGAAACTGAAAAAGATACTTTGAACAAGAAATAAAGAATCTAACTACAAGAACCCAACAAATTCAACAAGTACAGTTACTAACAAATATCCATTTCCATATAACAAAACAGAAATAATGTTACAAGAAAACACGACACAAATAAAGGAGTCCACACCTGTAGGTAGACTTAGGTAACTCGACAATATTGTACGCTCGAACACTTAACACGGTGTACATGACCAGTATAAGCAGAGCTTTCAATGTACGGAAAGCTTATAATTAATCTGCCTAGCCAGAAAAGAAAAGAAAGAAAATACTTATATTTGTAGTAAACATGGCGCAAAGAAAGTAGTAGTATGTTTTTATATAATACCAATATTTTAAAATCCGGTTCATTCTCTAGAAACCAGTTACTGGGTAACATACCTCTTGATAAGACTGGTTGTCAAAATTTCGGGTTTCTGACCGTCACAGATGTACGAATGTCAGCCGGGACCAACTGCTTAACGTGCTTTCCGAGGCATGGAGGGGTCTCGTTATATTATGGATGGTCACCCATCCACGGAACGACCTCGGCTAGCGCTGCTTAACCTTGAAGATCGATCCAAGTGGCTTTTATTATTTAGCCGACGGGAGGGGCCCGTCGCCTATATAATGGAAAGCCTACAAAAATGGGTGTAATTAAACTCTTGTATTCGTCGGGGGTTAAAAAAGCGCTAAACGAAGCCGAGTCACTAATTGTTCTTCCCGTCATTGTGATCATTTTTTTAGGGTTCCGTACCTCAAAAGGACAAACGGAACCTTTATAAGATCACTTCGTTGTCCGTCTGTCTGTCTGTCGGTCAAGACTCTTTTTCTCAGGAACGCATAGAGTCATCAAGTTGAAATTAATATCAAACTCAGGGCTGCAATCCTTTGAAACAGTGAAAAAATCTCTTTCTTTTCTGTTTTTTTTCTTGTCTGTTTATACATGTGTGTACATAAATGGTAAATAAATAAATACAATCAAACTTCAAAGACAACGCAGTCAAAAGATACGGACGTTTATGTTCCGGAATCAAAACCTATATAGGGTACTTTCGTTAATCTAGGATCATGAAATTTGACAAGAAGCAATGTTACGTAGCACAAGTAAAGGAAAAAATCCAAAATCTGTAAATTTTGACTGGTTTTTTATTTTGTATTGGACCTGTGGAACTCTCTGTGGAAGTCTGACAACCAGTCTTACCAAGGAGTATCGTATTACCCAGTAACTGGGTTGTCGAGGTCAGATAGGCAGTCGCTCCATGTAAAATACTGGTATTCAGCTGCATCCGGTTAGACTGGAAGCCGACCCCAACATAGTTGGGAAAAGGCTAGGCAGATGATGATGACCTGTGGAACTCTCTGGTTACGGAGATATTGATAGACTTTATGCACTACCGTAAACAGCGATTTTTCACACCAAGCCGTAAGGGAACATATTTTTGCACAATGTTACTTAGTTTGACAGAATAGAATTTATTTTGCAAATATGGGTAATATATAATAAGGGTTATAAATAGACACCATTCGCCAGGGGTGTACGGTGGGTCTGCAGTACAAATCAGTCAATTCTTTTCTCTGATAAAAACTCAGTGAGTGTGAGTTTTATGCACATAATTCGTAGATGATTTTCTGAAGCATCTTTTTACATACAGTTCGAGATCAGCTTACACTGGTTTTGTACGACCTAATATGTCGCCGAGTGTATGGCCCTGCGGAACTCCGTATTGGCTGTAACGATGTAGGTAATTCTATCTGTTCTACGTCTCGATTTATTATGTTGATAGAGACAAATAAAACAAAATTTGTAACGTCAAGTTTAAAATAATGTAGAGTAGTTTGTTGATATCGAGTTTGTTTAGTGTAGAAAGTAGATAGGACATTGAGTATTTTATTTCTTGCTCGCGACTTTGTCCGCGTGGATTTTGGATTTTCTTATACAAACTTCAGAACCTCATTTCCCAGTCTTCTTGTCTTTGTTTCAGATGGCGGGATAAGTTGGACTTCTTCTACAAGGACTGTTCCTTAGAAGCCGTAAAGAATGAAAAGTGGAAAGAGAGCCCATCACATGCTTTTAATATTTGCTAATAAATTAATTTCAATGTATAAGCCACTAGTTTCTTCCCGCGACTTCCTCCGCCTGAAATTTCACCCTTCCCCCATTCACCCTCTTAGGGGTGGAATTTCGAAAAACCCTTTCTTAGTTGATACCTACTCTTCACAAAGAACACACCCTCCAAATTTCATGTCTCTTGGATCAGCGGTTTAGGCTGTGCTTTGATATCTATAGTGTCTATAGTGTCAGTCAGGACATTGAATTTTATATATATACCTAGATATATCTACATATGTTTTGTTGCTATATTGTCGTGTGTTAACTGGCACATGGAAAATAATATAACTTAATGTTTCCTGTTTCGTAATGTTAATTACTTTCTGTTGTATAAAACCAAGTTCTTCTAACTGAACAGCTGTGCTGCTGGGGAGTTTGTTGCGCCACTTCTTCCCATCTAAAGCACTAGAAAGTTAGCTAGAAGTTACGAGATTTTTAACTTCAAATTACGTGACTTCTTAGCCTAGTTAGAATAAATTACTTTTGATTTAGATTTTGACTTTTATTAAACACAGAGAGGCATTAATGTTTTGAAGCGTCCTCATAAAAAATGCGATATTCGTTGCCACAATAATGAATTTCAATCAAAACCGAGCGCCGACTTCTGCTTCTCACATTAATAATTGATGATTGTGTTTTAAAATACATTTATGGATGGTGGAAATTTCAAATGTCGTAATAAGGAATATTTAAATTTCTGTATCTTACGATATTTGCCTACCGACGGTTATAATTTCCAATCCCCATTCCCATTCTCCGAGAGGACGTGTTGCTGCGTCCTAGGTGTGGGAACCTTATAGGCTGATTATACCATTGGTTGCAGAGAGAGAATAAACTGGTATATATTCCCCATAAAAATACAGGAGATACTTATTTATCCTCCTAAACCAAATCACTTTACCACTTACCACTCCGTCTCCAAGGCGTCTCTGCTACGATAAATATTTAATGTTAATCTATATCGTTACTAAGATGAACTAGTTATCCAAGCCATTGCATTAAATAATTACGTCCCACCGATCAAATCAGATTACCTGCAAATTCTCGGGGAATATGTAGCCATGTAGGTAGATTTAATTTTGTCAGTTATGTAGACCGAGCTCAAATCCAGATTCCGGGATGCTACTGAGAAATTCCTGATGGAAAACCGCGATAAGATTTTGCCCAACCTGATAGCGGGAGTTCTGCCTAAGTTAATTGGGCAAAATTGAAATATCGTTTCTTTAGTTTCGTTTTGTTATTTCATATTTCTTTATGTTTTAACTAGCTTCCACCCACAGCTTCGCACGCCTGGTAAGTCGATAAAAAGCCTAGCCTATGTCCTTCCTCAGAGTTCAAAGTATCCCCATACCAAATTACAATAAAATCGGTTCCGCCGTTTCAGATATTAGCCGGAACAAACAGACATACTGACTTTCTATTTTGTTATCATGAATATATACTTTCATATGTAATAGGTAAAAGGTAAAACGGGCTGGTGTCCGTAACTCCACGTCAATGCGCATATTTTGCGTACGGTTAATATTATTTTTCTCTTTCATATGTATTTAGTAAAAGTAAGAAAGAAAGAGTAAGCAAAATGTAAAAGAAAGAATGAAAGAAACTATTTTATCTGGGACACCTACAGGAAATTTACAAACTATAAAAAACTACATTAAATCTAAAAAAATCACGAAGACAATAAAATAAAAAAGGAACATTGAATGTTCTTTTTTATTGGCTTCTATTATATAATATTAATAGAAACAGTAAAAAATAAACCTAAATACAGATGTAAGTGTTACTAATTCCCTTTAGACCTCAGCTTTATCATTTTTCACACTTTCATCAGATTCTTTTGGAATAGACTACAGGTAGGTACTTTCCGTAGCGTTAGTAATTTGCGGTCAGTTAGGAAAAGTCTTAGTGACCCGGCCATACTCTTTTGGAAACTATCTATTTAAAGAATAAATATTTAACTTTGGCTTTGAACTTCAAACGTTTAAATGAGCTTGTTTATGTTAGAGAAGGTTTTGTATTTAAATGTTCCCACTAAATTGTTTCAGGCTTATTAACTGTTTATTTTTGGCTGGCTAAAGTGCTACACAAATGTTCATGTTGTATTTCGTAGCACGACTATGAACTAATTAATTATATTATAACTTTATATGGTAATAACATCCTTTTAATATGTACTATTATATACCACTAATTAGAAATATTATAGGTATCTCTCAATTATCATAGATTTACGTGCTGTTAAGATTCCTTTCCAGCACGACCACGCTGAAATTCCAGCTGGCATAGAAGTTTTGAAACGGGATATCTACGATAATTGAGAATATAAACATTTCTAATTAGTAAGTAGTATAAAATAATACAAAATAAAAGGATTTTATTACCATCTAAAGTTATAATGAATGTGTTCATGGTCGTGCTACGAAGTACAACACAAATGTTCGGGTGGTCAGGCAGAGATGTACAGACGCCAGCACATCAAGCTACCCGAAACTGTCAAATTTTCCCAATCAATTTTGAATCTTATATGCTTTAGCCATAACGTTGAAAATCTATTAAAGAAAATTGACAGATTGTAGTAGCTTGATGTGCTGGCGTCTGTACATATAAGACACCCACATTTAGCCAGCAGGCCAATTTTCGTAATTTAAATTGTTCAAAATCTAGTAATATAGTCGCAATCTTATCTCAGCGACAAACAAATGTTGTTTAAGGAAATTAGAAGTAATTTTTGACAGATTGAGACTGAGATCAGACTGTGATCGTTCTTAAAATGACTAGAATTGCCCCTCAGTTATGTTTAACTCATATGAAATAAGTGGTGAGCCTATTACCATCAACCGGGCACAATTCAGATTCTAGGCTATTTGGGAGAAATTCCAGATGGAAAAACCTAATAACACTTTGCCCGAACTGGGAATCAAACTCAGGTCCTAATACTCAGCAGTAGTAATTGCAACCACTAGACCAACGACGCAGTCATCAATTGTTTACAAGTTAACTGGTTTATCAATCATATTTATTTATTTACTTTACCATTTGTGTACACACATATATAAACAGACAAGAAAAAAACAGAACAGAAAAATAGGTACAAAGGTGATGCTTATTTCTTAAGAAATCTCTTCCAGCATACCTGCGATAGGACAATAAATAGAGAGATGTAGACAGCGTGTGAAAGAATAATGGAGACAAAAAAAAAACATAAAATCATAAACAATTCACTTAATAGAACTAAACAAATATTATGAGAATAAACTTACATATATACAAATAAACATACATACTTCTAAAATAAATATCACTATAATCTGCCTAGCCTTTTCCCAACCATGTGGGACCTGCTTCCAGTCTAACCAGATGTAGCTAAGTACCAGCATTTTACATGGAGCGACTGCCTATCTGACCTCCACAACCCAGTTACTGGGCAAAACGATACCCCTTCGTAGGATTGGTTGGTTGTCAGACTTTCAGGCTTCTGACAACCCATAATGATTGTCAAAGATCCACGAATGACAGCCGGGACCAACGGCTTAACGTGCTGTCCGAAGCACGGAGGGGTTTTGGTATGTAAATATGGTCACCCATCCATGCTGTTACGAGTATTAGTTAGCCACAAGCTCCTAAGTTTACCAATATGAAAACGATTATAGTTTTATATTATCTGACATCAAAATGAAATAGCTATGTTGTTTGCGCTTTTATTTAACTCTGTTTGCTATTATCATTGTTATAATGGTATACCTTCATATGGATAAGACTGGATTAATTGGTCGATTTAATACCAGCTTTGGTTAATAAAATAATAAAGCGGAAACAGGCGGTTATGAATTTATCTCTGAGCTCAGGCCGTGGCATTACATATTTGATTACGTGTGGTTATTTATTCAATAATGTTAAATATTTATTGAGTTTTATTGGTTGAAGGTTTTTTGGTTTCACTGTAATAATTTTCAGTCACCAAAGGAGATAAGTAACTGGGGTCGTAAATATAGTTGAAGTTTAGTAAGAAACCTATGGATATTTTCGAATTAAATTTAATTTGATAAATTAACTGTTTTTTTACTATTAATAAAATTTATTATAAAACCTTAAATCTACCATTACAGGTTGCCCTAAGGCGATAGTTAAGTCTACATATAAATCTACAAACTTTCTGATTATTTTATTTAAATGTAAATTGGCAAACAACAAAAAATGCGAACCTAACGACACCGACTTCCAAAATTAAAGTTATTTTTCACTTTGTACTGTCTTATTTGGAAGTCAGTTGTTTTTTTTTGCAAAAAAATTTGTTAGTACTTGTTGACAGTCTACACTGTCCTTCCAAACCAGTTGGCAACACTGTAATTAGAAAACATTGTAAAAAACAATTCTTTTTCTTGCCAGCTCTTCTCCATAGGATACAACGAATTGGAACCGTGAACCTAGCTTCTGACGTTTCATAAGTGCCCATGTAGGTCTATGTGAAATAAAATATTTTGATTTTGATAGATTAGGTGCAGGACCAATAGCTGAACGTGATATTCGAGGCACGGAGGTCCGATAACTGCCAATTTTCAGGAGGCAGAAACTACTGAACACCACCTTCTACGATCCTTACGTACTACTTTTGTCTCGTTTACGTTCATACATCTGAAGGCCAATTCTCGTAATAAAAACGATTAAAATTAGTCGCAGTCTCATCTCGGCGACAAAAAAAATGTCAAAAACTTGTCAAAATTAGAGGCATTTTTGACAGATTGAGACTGAGATCAGACTGTGAACGTTCTTAAAATTACGAGAATTGCCCCTCGGGTCATACACGTATATCATAAACTTCGACATAAAACAATACGCAAGTAAAAATCCTAACTTTATTTTCATACAAAATAGGCACAAAACATTGCCACAACTACAAAAAACCCTCTCCAATCAATAATCTTTGTCGCTAAAGGCAAAGAAGTCGGGATCAAGTTTCTTCAAAGAAGTTGGGATCAAGTTTCTTGGATTATCTGGTTATCTATTGGTAAATAGACCCTGGCCCAAAGGCTGTATTAGTTAATAATATAGTCTACGTTGACAATCTTCCGGTACGGAATTAATTATAAATGTTTTGCAGCCTTTCATGTAGGTACTTTGTCTATACCTATGCAAAGGAATAATTAGAAATATCAAAAAAAAATTAACTTCGATTCCTTGCAAAACACATTTTTGTCGCTGAGCCAACATTTTTGGCAACACAAGATATGAAAAGTTATTGAAACTCGGTAAATACTTAACTTATTTTCTAAATATTGACCTGCTAATGCGAGCCACTTTTTAAAAGTAATGAAAGTCAAAAAATAAACTGCGCTTTTATGACGCACATTAAAAAAATGTGCCTCTTTTTAACTTTCTGGTCTTTTCTCAATGTTGGTCGCAGTTACTTAGCTAGGGCCCGGTTAGCTTGGAACGGAACTGAGAACAACCGCGGGCGAGCCGAGCGAGCGAAGCGAACGGTGCCGCAGCGGCCGCCAGCGAGTGCTACATCCAAATTGGTCGCAGTTAATTGGCTATTTAGAATTTTTAGGACTCCAAATTATTTGATTAAATCATTATATTAAACTGTTCAATAATATTTTTAGGATCGAATTATTATTTATAATACCTAATAATAATCATTTTATTATCAGGCTACTAAGGCCCATAGATAAAATACACAAAATAGTCATAAACAATAATAAACTAATACATATTAAAAACCTTAAAACTATGATTATACACGTAATGTCGGCGTCGTGTTTCGCTGCGTGGTGTCGCGTAACCGTCCTCGGAAACGACGATATGCGACACCTTTCGGCCAAAAGTCCTCTTTCAGGCAGGTCTGCAGATGTGGGGTTGGAACTCGTACCACGAATGACTTAAAGTTGATGTTGTGGCGCGATTCCAACCTTTCGACCCTCAGAGTCCAGTTGGTCTTCACCTTCAAATACTGCATCACTTCCTCAGTTGTCGTGGAGTGATGCAGACGCGAAAGGTACAGCTGCGTCGTAGGTACAGCAGGGCGCAGCAGCATGCTGGGTCCACTCGGTGCTGTGCCATACAGGTTATGAGGACAGGGCTATTATTCGATTATTATTATTCGAGGTTCGATTAAATACATGTCTTAAAACTCCACCTTTCATTCTAACAAGTCTACCTAAAAAATGTAACAACATAATCATCATCATCTAGCCTAGCCTTTTCCTATCTGGCTGTTTGTGTATGTGAGTTTAAATGTTTGTAAACGCAGCCAGGAGAAATTCCTAGCGAAGGGCAACGTTTTTTTTTTTAATACAAAAAAAAAAACAAACTATGTTGGGGTTGGTTTCCAGTCTAACTGGATGCAGCTGAGTACCAGTATTTATTATTTATTTATTTTATTTACCCAAAAAATGTAACATTTTTATTTATTTTAATTACTTACCCAAAAAATGTAACATGAACTGTTAATGCTCTCCACCGCGGCCTTATAACAGGGGGATAACTACAGCGCATGAAGGGTTAACCATCAAATATTCAGCGGCCGGCCCTACGGTGGATGGTCACTTTTCATCCGGTATCATTACCCGGGTAATCGTACCGGTTATTGCCTGTGAGGTTTTTAGTAAAAACGTGTGGAAAAGTGATGTGTTATCAATATACACTTCCTTAAGTTCAAATGTTATAATTATTTTAGAACATAACGCGTATCTGAATTGGCATGGGAAGGTTTTTTTTTGTGTTCCGATATATCTGTTGGCTTTCAAACCTTCACAGCTGAGACACAGACCTTCTTTCTTCGGGAGGGAGCTGGCTGTAATCATCAATGCAGGTCCAGGGCGGGTTGGTAGATGTCTCATGTCTTCAAATTTTTGGTTCTATGATATTTTCTCACGATGTTTTCCTTCACCCTTTTGAGAGCCGTGGTGATGAAATCAAATACTCAAAGTAAAGTGCCTGCCAAAATTCGAACCCACGACCGCCGCCGCCGTTTTACTACCATCACATGGGCGTAAAGTGAAAAATTTATTCACTGTTCATTACGTTTCTGTTATACAATAGTTCTTGTAGTACCTACGAAACGGCCAAGCCTCATATTTTGACTCGAGTGTAGTTTGTGAAGTTAGGGCTTGTAGAGTTAGAAGCTTGGCTTACATGAGATCAGAGGGGCAATTCTCGTAATTTTAAAAACGTTCACAGTCTGATCTCAGTCTCAATCTGTCAAAAATTACTTCTTATTTCCTTACATTTTGACAAGATTTTGACATTTGTGTCGCCGAGATGAGATTGCGACTAGATTTTGAATGTTTTAAATTACGAGAATTGACCTTCTGATAACTTTTTGATATTGCGAACCATATTGTGGTCTCGTCTTGGCAACATTTTACATGAAAATGTTTTTGGTGGGATATTAATCTTCCTTTTATCTTTCTATCCCCTTATATATATTATTTCCTCGTATTAAGTAATTATTATGTGTCATTTGAAAGGAAAAGTTTCGGTCTACCATAGTGACGTCATAGCAGTAAATATATAATGACTTCTGATTGATCAGTCGTTTCATCGTACAGTCCGTTAATAATTATTTAACCTCTGAGAGCAGCGATCTAAAAGTTACCTTATTGTAAGGAGAATAAAGATCATAATGAATTTGACAACTTGTCAATGGCAGCAAGCCAAAAGCAACCTTATGAGAATGAGGATAAAGATCACTGTAATATTGACAGTGATGCAAAAAAGTAAGTACTCTACAGTAGATGTTCAAAATACTAATACATATTGATGCAAAAAGGATATTTTATGGTTTGTTTCTTGACGCGAAGTATGGAAAACATTTTTTTCTTTTTTATGAGAAGGTCATTTCCTAGGAAGTTATTCCCAGAGGTGTTAATATGACTGTCTTAAGATGTAAAGGTTTGAAATATAGTAGGAGTAATGTATTTATTATGGACACACTTCCTTCCTAGGTCTTCCAAAAACCGACTTCCAAGCCGGCTTTTTTTTAGTTTTTTTTAATTACCTTTAATAATACTGACATTTGCGAAGGAAGTGCCTATTTGAAATAAATGATTTGACTTTGACTTTGACTTTGAAGATATCGTGAGGAAACTTGGACTTATCTATACTATCTATACGAATATTATAAAGAGGAAAGATTTGTATGTATGTTTGTAACGAATTGGCTCAAAAAGAACTGAGCCGATTTTAAAAATTCTTTCACCATTGCAAGAAAAAAATAAAATGTTTAAAAAATAAATGCCCACCCGTGCGAAGCCGGGACAGGCCGCTAGTACTTAATATAAGTTAGAAATCGCCAACCCGTCTTGAGCAAGCGTGGTGATCAATGCCTCTGGCTTCTCTGTATGAGAGGAGGTATTTGCTCTGCAGTGCAATTATTATTTTATTTTTTTTTACGACGCTCGAAGAATAAGACAAAAAACAAGATTTTATTTTCAGGCAAAAGCAGGCAGTATAAAGTGATGAAATTAATTACAAAGGCAAATAAAATAGTTCCAAAAATACCTAGATTGTCTTGGTTGTCGAGTCGAAATATTAATTCAATCCTTTAGACCTTTGCAATTAATTCTTGCAGTCATTTAATTTAATATTATTTTACAACATTTAATATTATTCTAAAGACCTTTTATATATCAAAAAGCGTGAATATAACCTCAAAGGGCGTAGACTTGTTATTGAAATAGGAGAAAACAACGAGACATCAGCGCATGCGCGGACTGCTACGGCGTAGTCGCGTAGCATCTCGTAGCACTACGTTTTTACTACGCAGCGTAGCCTCGTAGTAACAGATAGTAGTTTTATTCAAATAAATACTGTATTTACTTTGGGTGTAAGTTTGAAATTTCGTGTGGGATCGTTTATCTTCCCCAAAGCAGTGTTTAGTAAACAAGTTTCAATTGAATTTAGACTTTAGTTCCTTGAAATAAGGTTTGAAATTTAATGCCGTAACATTATCGTTCTTTATTAGTTTGGAAATATCATTAATTATTCTAGTAAAACTTCTTTGAAGGTTTTTCTGTTAACATCAGTCAATATCGACATTACCTATAGATTTTATTGTTCTTGACATTTGGTAATTTGCTTCGTTATTATTAAGGAAGACGATCTTTTTTTTCTAATATTGAAGAAAGAATATTAGGTCATTGACACTAAAGCCAGAACACATCTTCTAATATACAGGGTGTCCCTGGAAGTATGGTTCAATTAAAAAATTATGACCAACTTTTGTTATTTTCAATCACTTTGCATAGTGCTCAAAGAACAAAATCGTTTAAAAAAAACTACCAGGAACTGTCAATTTAAGTTTTATAGACAGCCTCGATAGGTTTTTTTATGATTTTTTTTTCTTTGAGCACTATGCGAAACGATTGAAAATAAATTGGTCACAACTTTTGAGCCGTAAAATAATTCTTAATCATCAATCATTCTCAGGATCAAAAAGTTTGGAAATGACCTTGCCCACGCCCCTATTCGATTTGATCCATACTTCCAGGCCGGCTTGACCGATTTTTATGATTTTTTTGTGTATATTAGGTAGGTCTGAGAATAGGTCGTAGGGTATTTTTATTTTTTTGCAAAACAATGTTTGCGGGGTTTTCTAGTTTACCTATAAAAGATTGTATTAAAGTTTTTTTTTCTGTTAGCCGATGTTGTCCCACTGCTGGGCCAAAGCCTTTCCCATATTCCTCCACCTTTCCTTGTGCTGTGCCTTCTCCGCCCAATCTTTTTGGTCCAAATCGTCACTGCGTTTCTTAGTGCTTGGCCAGACTGGCAGCGCGGGCGCGGGGCGGGCGCGGCGCGGCGTACACAAACATAAGAACTTATCAACTTTTCTAACAAAAAACAAATTGAACAAGTAAGATTAAGCCGTGCGTCGCAACTGTGTAAGAACTGAGGAGCAATTCTCGTAATTTTAAGAACGTTTACAGTCTGAGGGGCAACTTTTGTAATTTTAAGAACGTTCACAGTCTGATCTCAGTCTCAATCTGTCAAAAATACCTATATTTTCCCTATATTTTTGACAAGTTTATGATATATTTTGTTTGTCGCCGAGATGAGACTGCGACTAGATTTTGAACGTTTTAAATTACGAGAATTGGCCTTTTTGTCACTCATCGGGTCGCAAAAGTTCTGCCTTGGAGTTTGCCAAAGAGCGATGGAACGCAGCATTTTGGGTGTAAAAAGACAGCACAGGATTTGGAGCACCACGCTGCGTTCCAAAACGAAACGAACGAAAGCTGCCAGGCTCAAATGAGATTAGCGTAGAGTGACCAGGAACACAGCAATAACTCAAAACTCTTATTAACTTAAGTAAGACGTTACCTACACATAATAATTTCCTACAAGCCTCCATAACATAAAAAGTGCGTTAACATCTCGCCGTAAAGGCAGATTTACACGTGCCCGCAAGTATTCGCACGTTATTGCACGCATACGCACATAATCGTGCGTACCCGCAGCGCCATGCCACTCATAGTTACCAACGTAATAAGTAACATCGTAAAAATGTTTATGTCCTAAGGATGAGGGTCAAATCCTTTAGTCATGTATGGAATTATTACGTTTTGGCTCCATAAAGTCTTGGCAAAATGTATGGAAAATGTAAGTAAATACGGGGTTGAATGCGAGGACCATCATCGTAGATGCCTTATACAGGGTCAAATTAAATTAGCTAGCGAAAGTCTGCAGACGTGATGGTTATCGATATCTAAACACAACAAAATAAAAATGATTTGATAATAATTTTTTGGGGCCAATGCCCGCTAGTAGTGTTGTTACTTTAAGTTTAAGTTGATAAAATCTGTTTTATTGAGTTGAAATATCGATACGCATCACGTCTGTGAAGTTTACTAAAAAAAACTGATTCTTGAACTGATTTTTTAAGTAACTACATACTATCGCCTGTTGCCGACCCCGAAAAAAAAAACACTATCAAATTCACAAGATCAAGTTAAGCTATACTTGCCACAGTTGCTCTGTGGATCGGTGACCATCTTTACATACAAAGACTCCAATAAATTGACATAATTTTAGCAGGCAAGTTTTTAATCACGTCTAAACTTGTATGAAGTAGTGTCAGGCGCTGATTAATTAGACTGGAGTAAACGAAAATTTATCTTCTATCCTTAATGCAATAGAAAGAAAAAGATGCACTGAACTTAAATTTAGTTTAGTTTGTGAACAACAGAATCGGGGCCAATATCCAAGTATAATGTTGGTCCCGGCTGTCATTCGTGGATCTTTGACAGTGGGATGTCTGTCAACCAATCTTACCAAAGGGTATGGCATTACCCAATAACTGAATTGTGGAGGTCAGATAGGCAGTTGGCCCATGCAAAATACTGGTACTTTTGAGAAAATAAATATCCCTCAGTAGGAAAATTAAAATTGCCGTAATTTTGTCATTATTAAATTTTCTTACACAACTTATTAATAACACACAACACGGATTTTTTACGAACTAATAATATACCTTGAAAAAAATAGAGAGCCATAAAAATTCAACTCAAAATGTCGCATGTTCGAACCCGGCTCCGTAATGTTTTTCTCGAAAGGAAGTACACAATTTATCACTAGGACCAAACGGAAAGAAGGAAAACACCGCGAGAAAACTCGGAAATAAAATCTAAAGTAATCTCGCTGATAAGAGCTATCTATATAGGTATCGTTTTGCTCTGCGGTACCTGTATACAGTTACACCAGAAAAGAATTGCGCTTCGGTAATCTTCGTGTATCCGAGTTAGCACTAACGGCGTACTACAGAGTAACTTCCACAGAGGTAAAGCTTGTTAGTTTTGTACTGCCGTGCTTCGTATTAGTACCTATAGATCGGTTTTCCAGACCGAATTTAGGCGATGGTGACCAATCTCAACAGACTTTTTTTATTGCTGAATGTTCCCGCTATAGACCTCGATCACGCCTGATGGAAAGCGATGGATGAGGTTTATGATGGAACAAGCGTGCCCAGAAGATGTCTAAGGCACTGGAACTCCCACGTATCGACGAAACACAGTAGGCTTATTGACGCCAGACTCCGGTGGGAGGGTAGTCGCAAATCAGGCGGGCGTTAGCCTTACCACCGCAAGGGAAGAATTGGCAAGTCAAATAAGGTGTTGGATGTGACTGTCCAGGATCCGCCGAGCGCTCGGTTGAGTTGAGTAACTGGCGGAACAAACTGCGCTACACGAGGAGGCTTCTTCATGCATCCCAAAAAAATAGACTAGGCTTCGGCGCGTGAGATATTACAGCGCAGAAGTGTGAGTGCAGACACGGGTGCACTCACTCCTCCCTCACTCTTGTAGTTTTATCGACACAGGCGCCGTTCCCAAAACAAAAAGAAAATTGTACGTAAGTATTTACGTTGGGTGGCCCATTACAAAAGAAAAAAACTGGTTATTTTTCCATAATTCTATTGTTTAGATTTAGAAATTTTATTCCCCTAAATCATCACCTTTTTTCCTATTGAAAGATCCCCGATTTTTCATCGTGTTTTTCATATTTTCACGTACTTTATTCGGTATGCCACTATCAAATATTGTGAAAGAAATAAAAGTAGCCCAAAGTCACTCAACAATTAAAGGGTGAGACACATCGATGTATGGGACGGCTAATAATATTTTCGTGATCACGATGTTGGTTCAATGAACAAAGTTGTTTAGTTTGATGGTCCTGATGTATGCTAGACCTTTAATTCATACTGATATGATTGTTAACTGTGATCGCATAGATAATTATGCAGAGTGACATAATCAACACAATGCCCTAATTAATTGTGCCATCTAGTTATAACGGACTTGAGGAGGCTGCATGCTACAACCGTGTCAGGTTACAGACTCTACAGGACTACATATACAAATAGGAGCACACCTTTCTGATAATAGCTTATTCAAGCTGAATGTTGTAAGCTCCCCGCCCAACACTGCAGTTCAAACCACAATACAGATACAAAGATCGAGAAGGTCCACTATAAGATTCTCTACAGGGTGAGAGGGCACTTCGACGCACACCTAAAATCTCAAATCGTTTATTGCAATCCATAATTTACAATTATAGGAGGTAAATAAATAAAAATAATAGAGACAATTATGGATCCTGTCGGGCACAGCAAATTTTTAAATAAGTAGAGAGATAAAAAGAGCGCTTTAATAATTTTCCTTGTTATTAAGTTTTATATACTATTACCTATACATAATATAATATTTATATTTCCATTCATTCACTTATTCTACTAATATTTTATGTGCAGGTCTATATATTCGTTTATTTTTTTTTTTTTATATTTAATTATATTTAATATTGTTTATTTCTTTTTCAAATTTTTTCATTATTATTTATGTAATATAATTATTAAAGTATAATGTATTTTTGTTATTTTACTTATTAAAATATATCTGATATTCATAGTTATGTATTAATATTATTTAATTTGAGTAATTAAATAATAATAATACATAGTATTCTATTAAATATTAAATATATGTATAAATGCTATAATGTCATAACGCGTACGAGATAATTAGACTCTCAATGTAAATAATATTATTAAATGTAATCAACAATGTCAATCGTTCGAAATGGCTGTTATATACAGCGTCTGTCAGAAAATATTCTTCAGCTGTCCCATAAAAAACTTCGATACCTTGTCGACCCAAATGTATGGGACAGTTGATAATTTTTTGGACAGTTGATAATTTTTTGGACAGTTGATAATTTTTCCGCGATTACGATGTTGGTCCCATGAAGAAAGTTGATCAGTTTGATAGCCTGTACTATACACCCTTAAATATGACCACACATTTCTGATACATGCTGAATATCTAAACATAAAGAGAAAATATTTAGATTGTTTTTACATTTGTCACGCTTTCATACTGAGTGGAGACCGCGTATCGGCAAGCGTAGTGTGGGACGCCCTCCAGCTAGATGGACGGACAACCTAAAAAAGGTGGCTGGAATGGACTGGATGAGGAAGGTGGAGGACAGGGTGTTGTGGCACAGCCTGGGAGAGGCCTATGTCCAGCAGTGGACTGCGATAGGCTGAGTTGATTGATTGATTGACGCTTTCACACTAAAACGACTTAACGTATTCGGATGAAATTTGGCACATGGGTAAACCATAACCTAGATAGGACATAAGCTATTTTCCAGTTTTTTATTTTTTTGCTTTCAGTCCCTCGGGATCGAGACTTATGCGGGTGAAACGGCGGGGTGCAGGCAGTTATACTTTATGAAAGTACAGTAATGCAACAATAAAGATATTTATGTAGGTACTGAATACAGACCCCTTTTAATTTGTGAGTTGCGTCCTTTACAGAAAAGTAAGCCTTCTGATCTTTCTTACACTGTGGCTTAGACCTGCAGTACATTTTATCAAGAATTCATACGTGACGAATTTCAATGTCAATGTATTCTTCCCTTTGACCGCAGACTAGATTCATTTACATAAATATTGTACAGCTACCATCTTTTAATGGATTATTAATGACTCAGACTGACCTCTTGCATGTTAATAGAACTAGAACAGCCCAACGTGGTCGGAACCACATTAAATATTCAGAATCTGCAATGCTAGCGATCAGAAAGAACGTTCGCTTCCATTACGACCCCATTTTCTTCGTAGATACCATAATAAAGTCATTAATGTTCCAGAGTTTGCTCAACAAAGATAACGTTCGCCTGACAAAAGCAATTTAAGACTAAAAACAATAATAAATAGTTACCGCAACCCAACCATACTGAACTTCCACACACGCAAACATTCATTTAGGCTCGGAAACGTGCAAAGATATATCACCATACGTAATGACAGTTAACACGAAATACACGCAATTCTCAACCTTATTACTGAAGCGATAAAGCTCAAACGATTAAAAGAAGTGATAAACAGTTGCTGATAAAATTTCGTCCTAATGCGGCAGTTTTAAAGTTCAATTCGGTGTGTGCAGCAAGTTCCGCAGAGGTGCGCATCTAGGGAATGCAAGCAATTAGGTACTTTTACATTGCAGATGTTCGCAATTTAAAAAATTCATACTCACCGTCCGTCGTAGACGTTATATTCATCTTGAGTCCGCAAAGAAGACTTTTAGTTTTTAAACTGGGCAAACACTAATTTGAAATGTTTTAAATTAAAAGTTCCAAGTTCTTCGTATGGTTTACGATCCAAGATAGCACGGAAGTAAAATCTGCGGCTGTCGTATTGCGGATAGCACAGGCGCGAATGTTTACCCGAAGAGAACCACAAGTCACCGGTAAAGAGCACTCACGAAACGTCAAGTTATTCAAATTCCGAACGTACGGCCGCACGCGGCCAAACGTCAACTATTGGCGCGAACTCTTGACAGACCGCTGATTGATTCCGCGCGTTCGGATACTCGCACACACTTGCACACAACACCACGGGCTGCTTTACAGCCAAGGAACGTTCGGATATCACCCAATTAGCAAGGAAGATGCTACTATGCGAGCAATCCGAAGCTTTTTGATAGTGTAACGACAAAACAAATAGTCCGGAATGAGTGAGGCACGGACATGCGCAGTAGGCATTGCCGTATGCGTACTTTGTTAAGCCGTGGTTACCGAAGTAGGCTCTGTCAGATAAAATATTATTTACTTAATAAAAGAGGCATAGAATTCAATGAGTTCTTGGTATTATTTTTTTGTATAGGTAAGCTATGTTCTATTACGTGAGATAAGCTGTAAGTAGTCATAAAAATAGTCTCGTAATTTAATTTTGTCTACGAGTTCGTAAAAGTTGATGATATTTTTATTAGATATCATATTCATACAAATGACAACTACTTTTGGTGTAGGTACCTACTGTACTGAATTTCAAATTCATTACAGTTTGTATTATTTCACCAAATCGTTCAAATAAAATCCCATGTTTTTCTTCGTATTTTCTCTTGGCTTAACTTATTGTCTAACACAATATTAATTTAATATTTTAGCAAAAAGGTTTCAAATCTCGTAAAACCTTTTCACCACTTAAATAATACCAAAAAAAAACAATGCAAAGAAAAGCAACTTTGAAAAAAGAACACTCTTTTCGCGCCAAAACAATTAGTTCAAAGCCTCCTTTCCAGACGTCACAAACATTTTTTTAATCAAAGGTGGCACTTATTAAAGTGACATTTAAATAAATATTTCGTGTCTATATGAACGGCGCCCTACTGCAGCGGGCTAGGCTGACACGTTTCGCGCAGGGTTCCCACTCTTGAGATATTTATCCAACGGTGACGGATCCCTGACGCACACAACCGCACTTTATATACATATTGGCGATATGTGCGTGTTTTACGCAGCTTTTTTTTGTTTTTTTTTTTGCAGATTACTTGTTGTATGTATAAGTAGGTTTTGTATAGATAATGTCTTAAACTACTGGACTGATTTAAAAAATATATATTTAGTTTTTTTTTGTGTAATTACAAAAAATATGTTATTTTTAGATTTTTTTATTTAAGTAAGTGAATATGCATATTTTTTTCAGTCCATGGTACTAGATAATTAGGTAAGCTTTCTCATAATAAAAATGGAAATGAAGTTAAGGTTTACTCTCAATTTTTATTAAATAAATTAAAATGTTAAATTATGTACAGCAGGTACTTAAAATTCCTCAATAACTTTTTGGATTTTAAGAGTTCTTACCCCCCCTCTCCCAGCCTTCTTACTAAATATTTCGCAGCAAAGTCTTCTATCCTTCGTCTCCCTCTAACCCTCATTCGCCTTTCAGGTCAGGTCACTGATCATTAGGTCATTGCCTTACCGGAGTCACCTAATTACAGGGCAAGGAAAGTTTTTAATGACACATTTTCTCACGTAAATATGCAATTTAAACTCGATACTTATTATTTGGTTAGAGGGACCCGTGGCTAAATAATATCAGCCGCACAGGTCGATCGATCAGGTTAAGCTACGCTTGCCGCGATTGGTCTGTGGATGGGTTAACATCTTTACATACCTAGATCCCTCCGTGCCTCGGAAAGCACGTTAAGCCGTTGGTCCCGGCTGTCATTCGTGGATCTTTGACAGTCGTTACGGGTAGTCAGAAGCTCGAAAGTCAGACAACCAGTCTTATCAAGAGGTATCGTATTTTCTAGTTACTGGGTTGTGGAGGTCAGATAGGTAATCGCTCCATGTAAAATACTGGTATTCAGCTACATTCGGTTAGACTGAAAGCCGACCCCAGCATAGTTGGGAAAAGGCTCGGCAGATGATGAATTATTACTTGATTGATATTTAATTATTGGAAAGTAGAGGATACTTTGGAGTGTTAAGTTATAATGATACAGGTGACAGGGAGGGATGCTGACGCACAAAAACAAAAATACTAAACTAAATTGAAAACTTTTTTATGAAACAGCAGATTTTTTTGGTAACCGAGTAACAGTTTTGGAGCTCCCCGCGTTGAAATTCGGAATCACGTACTGTATTCGTGGTTTCAGTTTGCGTGTCGACCCTTTATATTTTAAATAATAATATTTTTATCATTCAAGAAGATCATTTATTCATATTTTATATATTATTATTTTACTATTATTATTATTATTTTATTTTCTTTTTTCTTTATCGTTTAAAAAAATAGATATACAGGGTTACTTTTCAATGACCAGCCAAATTTAAGGATGTGGTACAGACCATCAAACTAAATAACTTTTTCCATGGGACCAATATCGTAATCGTGAAAAATTTATCAACTGTCCCATAGAAAACTTCAATACCTACTCGACCTAAACGTAAAAAACGATACTAATCTAAATACCAAATGAGACAACCAAAATCTTAAAGTCAACGAACGCAAAAGCTAATGGAGGGAAAAACCTCATATATGCAAAAGAAAAATATACTTACAGGGTGCAAAGTTTCTAAAACTTTCCGAGTTTATCGATAAAACTTTGAACGTAACAACACTAGGAGCAAATAAAACTTATGTATAAGTTGGGTGTATTTTAAAAATGTCGATAAGTTTCACAAGACTATACCACAGATTACTAAATAGTTACTACGTAACAGATAGATCACTCCAATACAAAACCGAAAATACCTACGCTATAATAGCCTACAAAATCTTAATAATAATACCAGCTGTTTGCAGCGAGAAGAAATGTACCCTAAGTACGCATACAGAGAGTTGAGATTGTATTGCCCGCCGCGCAACCCACGTGCGAGCGCGTCATCGAGCGAATGTGCTAGGGTTGTACCTATGATGATATTGGTAATAAAACGAATGTTGTAGAAAAACAATTATTTTTTATTTGTTGATCAGATCAAATATGTTTCAATTTAATAAAATGAAAGATGCATTTTTTTCCTTCCCTAAATTCCCGATTATTAAATTTTAGTGTCGAAAATATCCGAAACCGCGTAAATAATTTTAATAAATAATCAAAAGGGAAACAGGAGCAAAGCGGAGGAAAATCAATTGTTTTAAAAATTTCCAAGACGATGCTGCCAGGCCGATCCATTATGACGTTGTCAAAATTATTTAAAAAAGCTTTTTCTAATTCTTCAATATAATTATTAAAAGTTTCTGGTGGAACTTTAAGCCCGCCATAAAAAGACGAATCCTTATTATAGGCTTTGAAATGAGTAAACAGAGCTGTTTCATCACAATTAGGTTTCTCCTGTAACAAAGTATTGAAGCTAGTACAGTTATGTTTTTTGCTACACTTATATAGTAAATATCCTGATACATAAGTCAACGCATTTTTCGCAGGCAAATCAAATCGGTAGTCGGTTTCGCCGTTTAAGGCAACTGCTGAAGGTGTTCTTGCCTTGTACTCTGAATTTGAAGGTTTGGGCCGTTCAAGTAAAGTGGTATCCGACCTCTGAAGCAACTCGCAAACATCTTCTTGGCAGTTACTACGAGGTGAATTTTGCAACATATTTCTGAGGAATAGTTTAGAAAACGCTCTTGTGAACTGAATAGGTGTGGGGTCTCTGCAGTTGCCTCCCTGCTGTCTGACAGCTCCGAAGAAGTTTTCTAGGCAGTCTTGGTTTAAACGTCGTGTATATATGAATTTTATCCCCTTTTCCTGTAAATCTCTGCTTAACATCATTACAGATTGAATTGTAATTTGAATATTTTTAAACGTTTGAATTTTGTTAGTTTTATCTTTTCCTGTCTTTTTATCTATGGCCATAATTTTCCCAAACATTACTGCAGCTTCTTCTAACACCCCAATCTGATATTGTTTCATCGAAAATGCCTTTTGATACTTATTGGGGCCTGAAACTTTGCTCGAGTTTAGGACATCGAATATGTTATTCATTTCTTCTACAAAGTCTCCGGTATATTTAGCTTCTTCTGGTAAACTGTGATTGCTAACGAGGACGCTGATAGCAGCAAAAACCGACCGGCTAAATATTTGGGCCGCGTACTTTACCCGCATTTTTTGGAAGTTGTTGGGATTAATATGTTTCTCGGTCACCTTAGGAATCAATCTTAAATCTTTTTGTTTTTGTATTTCATATAACTGTTCTATGTATTTCCACGAAATTCGCTTGCCTTCATAAATGAAATCGTTTGAAAGTAGGTTGTTCCTGATACATTTGATCAAATGCGGAACGTCAAATATGTAGTAAATTTTTCTGTCTTGGAACATAAAATACGGTTTTCCGGGTGTGATTTTTTTTACTTCTTTTGCATATTTAGCAAAATTTGAACCTTGGTCTGAAACTATTGCTTGTATTTCTATACCAATATTAAACAATTTTAAAATCAGTTCGTCCAACCACGCTTCTATTTTCTTGTAATGTTTAGGAGAAGCTAAAAAGGAATATGCAATGGGTTGTTTCCAATTTTCAACTACACCTCGAAGCATTACAACACAGCCATGTGAAGCGACTTCTTTAGTGACTTCACCATTTATGTCATGTAAGCCAATTATTTCATCCCTCTTACTATTATAATGCAAATGCCGTTTGAGGACCATTTCATCTATGCATAATGTGCAATATTTTGCATTTTTTGGCATAGATTTCAGTTTTGCAGACAAAAAATCTAAAATACGGTCTTCAAATTTGGTCGGAATAACCATATTAAATCGTTGGAGGGTGGATTCACTCGGGAGGTGTAAGAACGTTTTCAGACATCGGTATGTTTGAGGACTCGAAAAGTGTAAATTTAGCGCAAAAAGCTTGTACTCTGGATCGTAGCGGTTTCCTTTAGACCTGTTTTTCAAATTACTTTGCCATTCAAGAAGTTTAACAAATCTTTTAGTAACTTCATCTTCACAATTTTCAAAGCATTCAGATTTTTTGGATTGGACTTCTTTTCTTATTCTATTTAGTTTAAGCTGGAGTTTCCTTCGTTTTTTTTCTGATTCCTGACATTCACCGCGAAGTTTACGTTTCCTGGGCGTGTCAGACGAAAGAACTTGTGCTGTTTGTGTAGTATTGTCGGTGTTGTCTGATGTAGTTTGGACAGATGATGAATTCTTATCAGGACCTTTAATGGTAACTGCTGATAAAACGTTGATAAATGATTCTTTCGTTTGTGTCGATACATTTTTAAAGTCTTCATCTGTATTGTGGTTGGAAGTACTTGGTTGATTTTGTAGTGATTTTGTGGGTACCGCATCAGCCTTCAGCTGTGGTATGTTCTTTATCACAGATTTGTCAAAATGTAGCGAGCAAACAACATGACTTTTTAATTTTGTTTGAGTTGTCATTAAATCGGGTCTTCCTATTATTTCAAGCCATGTCCTGCGTCTGAAAAGTAAACATTTTCAAACTGTATTATTTGATATTATATTAGTTTGAATTCGAGAAATAAATACTAAACACATATGTACTTTTTTGTTTGTGTAGACCACTTGTTGTAGGTAAGTACCTACTTACATCTTTTCCTTACGTCTCGCTCGTTGGGTGCTGACCAATGTATTTTTTTTTTAATTGCGGTCGTTGTTGTCGGAAACCTCAAAAAAGCAGCTACTTTGCTTTAGGTAGGTACGTACCGGCCCTCCAGGTAAGTACCTACCTACGCAAAGTAGCTGCTTTTATTATTATTATTATTATTATCAGGTACTAGACTTCTATTCTATGACATACCTGCTTAGGTGCAGAGGCTAGCATATCAAGCTACCCCAATCTGTCAGATTTTCCCAATTGAATATGAACCTTATTCCTTTGTACTAAAGTTGAAAATCTATCAAAGAAATTTGACAGATTGGGGTAGGTTGACCTGCTGGCGTCTGTACATGCAGGTCCACATATCAAATCACGACGACGCAGGTAGGTATGACCTACCTATTTTCTGACAATAAGTAGGTACCTACCTAACTATTAATTTATATAAAACAAAACTTTTATAATACCTGAACTCTTTAATTTACAACGATTATCATAGTACCTACCTACCTACCTATTGGTGATAAATTGTGAAGGAACCTAAGGAACGACAAAAGGGAATTCTAAAAACAAAAGATTTAAAATACTACTTAACTTACCTTTGTTCGTCTCTCGGCAATGAAAAAAAAGACAAATTTTCATTTGTTTTTTTACTTTCACACCCATACACTGCACAATAATTACGTGGTTTCGGCATTTTAATACTCAGCGCGGTAACCGTGACGTGCGAGCGAGCACTCCGGCAGGCGTGCGGCAGGCCGGCAGCCCTCTGTCGCTTGTACCGACGGCGGTATGCGAAGCGGTAGGCATATAACGCGTGGCCTTGAGTGAGTGACGGACGCCTGACTATACTGAGTTTAAAATTCAAATATTTTTCAGAGGGTAGATAAAGTTTTGTGAAGGATTTAAGTAGTATGTGAGAGATACTTGATCCAAGAAGTTTTGTTTTCACCTGTTCCGGTTCATAGGTGCTCCTCTGTTCTCTGTTTAATATAACTTTTATATATACATTTAATAAAAATGAAATGCTGTTTGTTGGAGAGCCTATTACTTGAGAACAGCTGGCCCGATTTGGCTATTTTTTACTCTTAAATGTTTGTAATGGTCCGGATAAGGTTTTTGTGAAAAGAGAATTCGGTAAAGTTTTCCGGAAAATTTTCAAACTCGGGAGCAACTGAACGTTTTTTCACTATGGGATTTTGTCAAATTTATTGGAATTTAGCCATGACAGCGTCTGTCGGGTCGGATAATAGAGAATATAAATGCTGTCAATATTAGAGCTAGGAATTGGATAGAAGCTACCAACGTTCTTCTTTTATTACATTAAACATTTATTCTAAAGGACAATGCCAGATCCTGCCCCAGCAATTTACAGAAAATGTAAATTCATGAAAATAATTGTAATGAATATAGGACCTTATCATAATAAATCGTTTATCTTTAGGACCCGTGGATTATATATTCAATGTTATATGGAATTCAAGCCATGAAATTCCTTTTTATAAATATTTCAGAAACCGCAAGTTCTAGAGACATTAGGAAAAATGTTTAGTTATCAGAAATACAAAAGCAATAATATGCTGCATATTGCATGGTTGTAAATGAATAATTGTATTGAACGGGGCAAAGTTCTATAGAGTTTCTGGCATTGTCCTTTGAGCATGTATTTTTTTATGTATTTTAATGTCATGTATTTTTGTGGTGAACAATATAGTATATATAAATAAATAAATAAGTAGTTTTGGCTGGTCAATTTTTAACTTTGATAAATATTTTCTGATAATGTCAATATTGTTTAGTCATTATTTCAAAGTTAGTAACTAGATATGATTATTTATATAAAAATGTATTCATCTAAATGTTTTATTTCAGTAAAAAGATTTGTTAAAACACTATTACACGTCAATCATATCTAAAAAACAGATGAGGTCAACGTTTCCTGTCCGACTACTCTGAGAAGAAAGGCCGAAGCAAACTCAGATGTCACAGTACAGCTGTAGTTAGCAGTAAGTTCACTAGTAGGTACTTACTGTGATTATAAGTAGCACTGTGTTGCCGAGTTACGCGAACTATTTAAAAATAAAGCGAGGAAAAACTTTCCAGCCACGAGACATGTAGAAAGATCACGTATTACCACAATAAAAATATTTTCATGAAAATTTCTATTTTGGAATAAAACTAAAACAGAAATTTAAAAAAGTCTTTATTTATAGCTTTGATATATGTACAGACGCCAGCAAATCAAGCTACTACAATCTGTCGAATTTCTTTAATAGATTTTCAACTTTATCGCTAAAGTATTAGGTTCAATGTTGATTGGGAAAATTTGACAGTTTTGGGTAGCTTGATGTGCTGGCGTCTGAGGACATATCATCATAGTCATAATCAGCCTATAATGTTCTCACTGCTGGGACACAGGCACTTCTCTTCGACGGAGTGGGTAGTAACTTACCACGCGGCCCCAGTGCAGGTTCGTATAGGTATGTCACATCTCTTCGAATTTTTGGCTCTAGGCTACGAATAATAAAAGTCAAGAAATGTAACTCAAGCTCAAAAGTGGCATCATGCAAATGTTTACCATAGTGGGCGTTGCCAAAAAGGCCACCTCGCACCATAACCAATCACGGCGTTTGCCGGAATACAACGCTTTACGCGAGCGCAGCTGATTGGCTTATTTGCATGTTTGTTCTTTCGTTCGAATACTCGAGGTATTTTGTCAATGTAGTAAAGTTTGGTGCTGAATTTAACGTTGATTTTGTTCGTAGTTACGCTACTTGACTTTATATTATTCGTAGGTTCGAAGGACAGGCTTATTTTGTGACGCTTTACCGTTTTGAGAGTAGTGCTGATTAAATTATTTACACAAAATAAAGTGCCTGGCTGAGTTCAAACCCACGACCTACAACTCGTGTCTGTTACCACTGGGCAATCACTGATCTTGCAGATATCAAGTACACTTAATGCAGTGTGTCTTGTTAGTAAAGTTAGTAAAATCCTTCTGAAAGAATGTTATAGATACCAAACTCATTCTATATACTTAGTTTTATACAAAAACACAATACCTTAAGCCGCACTTTCATTCTCGCCCACAGACTTCAACTACAGTTAAGTTTAAACGTCGGGTTTTGTACAATGAAAATTATACGTTTCATCAACGACCTTTAAAAATAAGAACACCACCTTATACTCTAAACCAATACCATAAACACGAAATAATCTCTCTGTCTGTTGTCTTTTCACACTTAAACAAGTAAAACAATCGTTAGAAAGTTATCTCCAGGTCCAGACCAGGAGAAGAACATGGGCCTACGTTTCATCCTGGATCGCAGATGAAGTCGCGGGCAACAGCTACATCTATTCTATAAATAACTAACATTAACAAAACTTGAAACCGCGCTGTCATTCTCACCCACAAACGTCAAAGTCACTGCTAACTTAACTAGAGTTAATACGTTTAGCCGTCGGCTTTTGTTTAATCTCAAAGTTAACCGATACGTCTTGTTAGCGACGTAATTAATGAAGCCTTCACTGGACTCTAGGTTAGCTCGGATTCAATGACTTTGTATGGGTATTATGTGGTTTGAGATATCTCGGGGAGAAGTGTGGTTTCCTGTTAAAAAAAACGGCGTATAAATAATTCTGAGGTAGGTGGCATGAAAAGGATAATTATGATTTTTTAGGTATGTTTTCAATTTTAATCTGCGGGGCAATTGCGTAACACATTAACAATAGGAATCGGTTTAATTTTGACAGTTTAACAATATTCATTGCGTTATTTACGTGTTTAGCAAACAAATATTTCGAACATATAATTGTACCTTTTTGAGAGAAATAAATATTATTATTATTAATAATATTTATTTCTCTCAAAAAGGTACAATTTGGTACATAGCTCTTAGGTTACATCAGATTCAAACCTTTGTGAGAGCTGGAGTCTATACTGGGCTCGGGACCTGTATGACAGAACTCCAGGCTCACACCCTTAAAATTTAAAATATAAAATTGCATTTACGTACACAGTATTGTGTAAGCTCTAAGTATTGAGAGGGGAATAGTTAAATATAGGAAGAAATGATTTTATATGCGAAGTGAGTGTTTAACAAGGTTCCACAAGGCCAAACGCGAACTAGGATTAATTTGCGTAGATGAATATTTCCGGAAATGAAATTATTTCAAGACACTTAGTATTATTTCAGTCTCTGCATAATCCAATTCCAGTAACCAACTCGTAACAGCTCTTTTACATTTTGATCTGCACATAGGATAAATATTTAAAATTTTATTAACCATATTATAGACGTGTCCACTGAGGAACAGGAAACTACGTTGGACCGAACGACAATTTGTGCGGGTGAAGGGGCAGACAGTATGTTTTCGTCGTTGGGAGGCGACTTTACATGGGGCGTATGGTGTTGTAGAATGTGTGGTTAAAATAAGGTTAAGAATGAACAGTTTACGAACAGATAGGACCTTGCATGTTTTGTAGAGATCGGTAGTAGGAAAACGGTAAGGTAACCGCCAACCAACCTTCAGGAGTGCTCTTTGGGCACGTTCTAATTTCAACATATGAGTTTTTGCTGATCCGCCCCAGGTAACAATGCAATATTGGATAAGCGATTGGCAGAGGGCAAGGTACACCAGCCTCAGCACCGTGTTGTCCGCAACGTGACGAAGGGATTTAAAAACGTAAATTAACCTGCGCATTCGTGAAGTGATTGTGTGTATGTGGGTAGAGAAGGACAAGCAGTCGTCAATTTGGACTCCCAGGTATTTGACCAAGTTGTTACGAGAGAGGCTGGGGCAATTACAGGCTGAGAGGTGAGGAGAACTACATGAGTGGGCCGTCAAGGTGTAGGAAGAGGAAGGTTTCCCAGCGGTATTGAAGGAGAAGGTAAGATAAGCTGTTTTGTCAACATTTAAGGTAAGGAGGTTTTGAGTCAACCAATTGGTGACATTGTTGAGTCCGAATTGTGCATACTGGAAAACTAACTCCCAGGAGTCTGCGTGGAATAATATGGCAGTATCATCGGCATAGGTGAAGATGGATGCATTCGGAAACGTTAGCCGACAGAGCTCATTGATATAAATGAGAAAAATGGTCGGGCCGATGATGCTGCCTTGGGGGACCCCGTATGATATAGGAAGCTCGTCGTTAGTCCAGTCACCAATCTTTACACATTGTCGCCTACCCGTGAGGTAACTTTCAAAGAGAGCAAGTTGAATGCCTCTAATCCCGATTCTTTCAAGTTTGGCAATAAGATTTGGGACAGAAATCGTATCGAAGGCTTTTGCCAGGTCCAGAAAAATACCAACTACCTTCTGCTTTTTATTGAGGTTGGAAAAGATGTTAGTTGTTAGGTCTAGTACAGCATTGTTTGTGGAGATTCCGGAACGGAAACCATATTGAGAGGAAGAAAGAAGATGATTTTGCTCATATGAAGCAATGGATTAGCAATTTGCTTCAAAATGATTCAGATTCCTATTGATAGTGTGTTACGCAATTAGGGTGCTGGTCCAAAACTCGAACAAAATACTATATGTAAACAATGAATGAAAAAGAGAATATCCTTGCCTAGTTGTGTCACACATCATTGACTGGAAAGTAAAGCAAGCTACAGCCTATAATCATTTTTTAAAGTTATTTTGCTTCTAACACACACATACTCACTATTACATTTTTAAAGAGCAAAATTAATAAATAATTATTAAGTTACATCATCTCATTCATATTTTTTTTTCACCTTTTTATAATGTTTTTTTTTTTTTTATAAAAATTTAATTATTACGTAAAATATATGGTAAGATTAAGTAAGATTTAAATTGCTTATTAGTCATTTAACTAATTATTAAGACTGGTACTTTATAGTAAAGGATAAAAAAAATCAGCAAAAATATAGGTACGGGGTGTACTGCAAACCAAATCAAATTATAATTAATTCAACATCAACGAAAGGCCAGGACATTTTAATAGCTAGGTACATAAAGGTAATTATACTAAACCCACACCTTAATTTCTGTTTACTCTTGAAATTAACCTTGTAACTTTACCTCCAGTCTTTGGTTTTAGTTTCCTGAAACAACCTGTAGGTGGCTGCCACTATAGCTACTATGTAAAACGACGCTTGACACCTCAGAGATTTGCCTTACCAATGGGTTCGGGGCAACGCTACCAGATGGCGTTACTTGTTCAGACTTAGTAATGCTTTTAATGTCACTGTCTTAAATACCTTGAATAAGATGTTACTAACTTTTCTATGCTATCTAGGATCCGACGTTTCTAAATTTGCCAAAGATGTAAACAACAATTGCCGCTCAAAATTGAATAAAATCGATATACAAGAAGATTTATTTTAAGTAATGTTTGTTTTCGTCTAAATCTCCAAGCTAACTAGACGAATACATATTAAATAAAATAAAATAACATATTAATAATATTAAATGAAATTAGGTCATAATCTATACTAATATTATAAAGAGGAAAGATTTGTAATGTATGTTTGTAACGAATTGGCTCAAAAAGTACCGGACCGATTTTAAACATTCTTTCACCATTTGAATGCTACATTACTTATCACTGATTATTATAGGCTATTTTTTTTTTCTTTTTTTTTCCACCCGTGCGAAGCCGGGACGGACCGTTAGTATATTATATTTTATGAACTTGTGACATTTGAGGTTAAACTTAGGCAGTTGCAAGTACGTATAAATACACATTTGTTATGGTCGTGAATCATGTTTTTGATGAAAATAAGTACAACACTGAAAGAACGTAAGATTGATTTTCACATGCTACTTTAGCTCATCCCCCTTATCTACTGACAAGGTCGTTCAGTGAGAGAAAAATCTAAAGGCCAATCATCGTAATTTAAAACGTTCATAATCTAGTCGCAGTCTCATCTCGGCGACAAATAAATATCAAAAACTTGTCAAAATGTAGGGAAATTAGAGGTATTTTTGACAGATCGAGACTGAGATCAGACTGTAAACGTTCTTAAAATTAAGAGAATTGCCCCTCTGCTTTTACTGATATATGATTATCATATTTGCTTTCATTTATGAAGCGAATACCTATTGCAATATATTCAAGAAAACTGTTGCATAAACATGAATCCAGTAAATAGGTTCACCATCATCTGCCTAGCGTTTTTCCAACTATGTTGGGGTCGGCTTCTAGTCTAACCGGATGCAACTGAAAACCAGTACTTATTTTACATGGAGCGACTGCCTATCTGACCTCCACAACCCAATAACTGGGTAACACGATACCCCTTGGCAAGTGGTTGTCCGACTTTCGGAATCCAGTAAGTAGGTTACTTCTTACATTTGACTTCATTCCAGAGTTGCAAGCCATTCCAGCTCATAACCCTACAAATATAATATCACATTACAAAATACAACCAGAGCGGTACCCCAAAAAAAGTAATTAACAAAACCATACAATAGCCCATGCGGCCAACAATAGCCTGGACAAAATATAGCCCCCACAAAAGAGTTCAATTTAGCCGAAAGTAAACTAAGAAACGCGACGTGGTGGCTACACACGGTAATCCGTTAAAGAAATCTTTATATCGGCACGCGACCGAAATTAGGGGATCTAACTATGTCATTTTTAACCCAAATGTGTCAGAATTATGGGTTTTTCATGTGACTTAAATGGACGTGATTCGATGGTTTTGTTGTGAACAATGATTTTTGGTTATGTAAGTGTGTAATTGGGTTTTGGGAGTCTTGTTTCGTATTAGATTGTATGGGCAGTTAATAATACGTCTTAAATTACTTTTGAATGTTATTGTTCAGAAAAAGCTTCAAGTTCTATGTGGAAAGGTACAACTATAACCTCGCTAAGTGGTTATCTTGGCGGTACGGTAGCAGAGTATGGATTTGAAGCTGTGGCGCAAACTATGTGCTATCGCCCCAAAAAATGCAGCGACTTCTGCGCTGCCACCGACGATACCGCAGAAGTGGCGAAGTTTTGGGCCAACATTTATAACAGACTGTTGAAAAATAAAATATTATCAAACTTACCAATATTTTAAATTAAACTACCAATGAAGCAGATACGAGTAAGAATAGGGAGTAAATAAGGACAAGTAAGTCGTGCAGTGTAGATAACTATATTTACGATAAGTCATCATCATCTGCCTAGGCTTTTTACCAACTATGTTGGGGTCGGCTTCCAGTCTAACCGGATGCAGCTGAATACAAGTATTTTACATGGAGCGACTGCCTATCTGACCTCCACAACCCAGTTACTGGGTAATACAATACTCCTTGGTAAGACTGGTTGTCAGACTTTCGGGCTTCTGACTACCCGTAACGACTGTCAAAGATCCACGAATGACAGCCGGGACCAACGGCTTAACGTGCTTTCCTAAGGCACGGAACTCCTTTTATGATAAGTAAACAAAGTTTATCGTATCTTCAATTGATCAATTAGACAAGATGAACTGATATAAACTAATTGTTGGTTATAAATTTGTGCTTGCTTGCGTGTCGACGGTTCTCTTCTTTCTTGTTTTTATATTGTTTGGATCCAGTGGGTAGCCATATTGATTGCGGTATCAGTGGCATTCTTTAAGTCATCCAAGGTGCAATTGAACGGATATTTAGGGCACTCCAGTAAGTGAGACACGGTCTGATCAGAAGCACTGCACTCGCACTGGGTGTTGGATGGTTCAGTAAATCTTCACCAAATTGTGTCTGCAGCAGCCTACTTGGGTACACAATCGATTGAGAGTATTTTAATCAAACAGAAGAACTTGAAAATCACTACATATAAAACAAAGTCGCTTTCTCTGTCCCTTTGAATGCTTAAATCTTTAAAACTTCGCAACGGATTTTGATGCGGTTTTTTTTATAGATAGAGTGATTGAAGAGGAAGGTTTATATGTAGTGTATTCAGTATCAGAATTGCACCCGTGCGAAGCCGGGGTGGGTCGCTAGTGATCCTATAAAATATAGAACATCGCACCCACTGGTGACCTAGACCAATAACCCGAATTATTCAAAGGCTGACTGCCTTTGATTTATTCGATTTATTTATGCAGAAAACTAGTACAAACTTGAAACGACTTCTAAAAATCATAGCAGCCTTGTGTTCACTTTCTTTTCTTTTTACAAAACTACTTGACTGTAATTAACTCTGAAATCGTGAGTCGGTCGCGTGTTTACGTCGATTTATTAAAGTGCCAAACGATTATTAAGTTCAAGTAGAACGTCAAAATGGTGCCAGTTAATTATTTATTTCGATAGCTTGTGAAATATATCGATGATTACAATAGGGGCGGACTGCGAGCGTTTTTGACAGATTTACCCCGGTTGAGTGCACGAACTCTGTAGTCTATGGTTTTAATTAGTTATACTTTGAGAATGACTTCGAGCAAATATAAAATAGAGTATTATTAGTTTTAGTTACAATATAAGTTTTGGTTTTAATGAATGAACAGTTCAAATTCGTTTCTTACTAAGAATAAATTGGACCAATAAAGTTCCGTGCTGTATACTATGAAAAATCAAACTTAAGCGTTTTTAGCAAGCTGGCTACGTCAAATGGGCAAAACTGAGATGCAATATAAACACTATAAAACCTTAAACGTCAATTTTTATGTTCTTACAAGTTGTTTTATGATTATCTATACCAATATTATAAAGAGGAAAGATTTGTATGTACTTATGTTTGTAACGAATTGGCTCAAAAAGTACTGTACCGATTTTAAAAATTCTTTCACCATTTGAATGTTACATTATCACTGATTAATATAGGCTATTTTAATTGCAAGAAAAAAATAAAATGTTTAAAAAATAGATGTCCACCCGTGCGAAGCCGGGACAGGCCGCTAGTTATTATACTTATATATTTATTTATATATATAAGTATATGTTTTATGTATGTTTATTTACTGTAGGTACATATGTAAATGATACACCACGGAATTGTTTCTCCTTTCTTTATTAATCCATCCAAAGACTGTCTTTAAAAGATCGGTCTTACCGATAAGACCACCAATTGTGTCAACCCTTGTAAAATGTCTACATTTATATATTTATAGTGTACATAATAAAGAGCTCTTCTATCCATCTACCTTATTTTTAGGATGTAAAGTAAAAGGGAAAGTTTTACATAAAAACATTTTTTTATTCTGCCAGAAACATCTCTATAGGTACTTACACGGGCTCATGAATTTTCGCGTGACCACAGTCCAAGGGCGTTATGAAGATGTTCATCAGCGTCTTTTGTTGACTCCGACAATTTGTGAAGAAAGATAAAATGTTGACATTAGCTTCGTTCACAAATTGTATTCACTAATTACGATTATGCTACTTTTGTAGAGTATATCTAAGTAGATATACCCGACCCTTAAGGTTATATCCCTTTCTGCGATGGCACATTTTGAGCAGTAGCGGGGTAATTGCGTAACACACTATCAGTAGCAATGGTTTAAATTTTTACAGTTCAACAACGTTCATTGCCTTATTTACGTTCTAGAGAAGACTTTTTCGAACATATACAGGGCTACAGGTTAAGTCGACCTAGATCCTATAAGAGGTTGTAGTTTCCATCATTCCTGATTGATGTGACTATGAAACATCGTACCCCAAACTGAACCATTTTACATTACATATTGGATTTTGATGTTTAAAAAAAGAATGGTTTTTTGTCTATTGACCTATTTTTTTGTGTTTTGCCACAAATTTATTTTTGTTTGCGATTTTTGTGTAGTAGATAAGTTGCTTACTTTCTCTACACTAAAATTGCAATAAAAAACTTCCGAGTCCCATTCTTGAAAACGGTTAAATTTGGGGTGCGGTATTTCATAGTCAAATCAGTCAGGAATGATGGAAACTACAACCTCTTAAAGGATCTAGGTCGACTTAACCTGTAACCCTGTATATTATGAAGCAATGGATTAGCAATATCCTTTAACATTTATTCAGATAGCGTATGCAGCAATCATTTAATCTATATCTATACTAATATTATAAAGAGGAAAGATTTGTATGTATGTTTGTAACGAATTGGCTCAAAAAGTACTGGACCGATTTTAAAAATTCTTTCACCATTTGAATGCTACATTATCATTGATTATAATAGGCTATTTTTTTTTTCTTTTTTTTCCACCCGTGCGAAGCCGGGACGGCCCGCTAGTTACTTATAAGAACTTTGAGGCACCTTATTATACCCTTGTTAATTTACTTTTGTAGTTTCATAGATCTATCTTCACTAAGTTAACGTAGTCTTACAATGACCTATAAACACGTACTTAAGACATTTTCACAGGGTCACATGGCATAAATAAAAAACTGGACAAAAAATCGGAACGGGCAACCTTGAATATTATATCCCTATTTGCCATAGTCCAAGTTGGGACATAAGTCCTTTGCTATCGATAGAGGTCTTTTAATGCAATTTGTTCAGTCAAGCTATTTTGCTGCATAGATAATCAGCCTATAACGTTCCCAGTGCTGTGATACACGCCTCCTTTCTTCGAGAGGGAGTGGGCCGTAATTCACCATGCGGGCCCAGTGCTGGTAGGTGAATGTCACATATCTTCGAATTTTTGGTTCTAAGACATGCCAGTTTCGTCACGATGTTTTCCTTCACCGTTTTGAGAACAGCGGTGATGAAATAATTTACACAAAGTAAAAGCGCCTCTTTGGGTTCGAATCTACGATCAGTGTGGCAGTTACCACAGCGCCACCACTGTGTTCTTTTGTTGCATATATTTATCTATATATACAGGGTGTCCCTCGAAGTATGGATCAAATCAAATAGGGGCGTGGGCAAAGTCATTTCCAAACTTTTAGATCCTGAGAATGTTGGTGAATTTTTTTACGGTTCAAAGTTATGACCAACTTTTGTTATTTTCAATCACTTTGCATAGTGCTCAAAGAACAAAATCATTTTAAAAAAACTACCAGGAACTGTCAATTTAAGTTTTTTAGACAGCTCTGATAGTTTTTTAAATGATTTTTTTTCTTTGAGCACTTTGCGAAACGATTGAAAAAAATTGGTCACAACTTATGAACCGAAAAATAATTCTCAATCATCAATCATTCTCAGGATCAAAAAGTTTGGAAATGACCTTGCCCACGCCGTTATTCGATTTGATCCATACTTCCAGGGACACCCTGTATATCTAAATATCTAAGGGTGTCAAATGATTACGTATGTGTAGCGAGCATTCCACGCTAAACACAAGACAATCAAACCGACGTCTGTTGACGAGCTGATCATTAGGACGACTCGTCACCGACGCGCCCCCGTGTTTACTAATCAAGGAAGTAGTAGTGAAAACACAACAGAAGTTCTACTCCGAGTGTTGTTAACTTGGGCGAAAGTTTGCGTTGGTTGTTAGAAAAGCTGGGATTTTCAAGTATGACAGTTGGGTGAATATTACATGTGTAAAATAAATTTTGGTATAAATTTTCTTTGATTTTATTCCTCAAGGTTCTATTTTTTGGTTCTCAACAACAGACTACCCCATCATCATCTTTGGAGGCCTTGTTCCACCCACTGTTGATTATACAGGGTGGGTATAAAATGGTGGATCAAACGAAACAGGGCGATAGATGGGGGGCTTTTGTGACAGTGGGTACCATAATTTATGAATATTGGCACTTTTTCAATATATTTTATGTCTCACGAAAAATTATATGTAACTTTGAACCTTACTGTAAAATAATTTACAGACGCCAACACACCCGAGATTGTCAAATTTTCCCAATCAACTTTGAACCTTATGCTTTAGCGATAAAGTTGAAAATCTATTAGAGAAATTTGACAGATTGTAGTAGCTTGATGTGCTGGCTTCTGTACTTACTACCAAAAAAATACCATATATTAAAAATAACTTGCCTATTTCATGACGATTAAAACGAGGGTACCCATTTTACTTTCGAATTTTTTTTAATTTTTTTTTAGATTATAATCTAATGAAGGATTACATTGGAAAAAAAATTCTTCGATTCGAAAATTCTTCGAACAAAAATTATTATTTGTTTACATTTCATGAAGTAATCAAGAGAAACTTGAAATTGGATCTGTTTTCATCAACAACCGAATCAACCAAATTATTTAACTTTACCCTGTATCATTCCATGACTGAAATGTAAGGCGGTACTGTCTTATTCCACCTCAAGGAAATCTAGACCTAAGCTTTAAAAGAACAAGGTTCAAAATCAATCGAGAGTTGTAACCGAAGATTTTGTTAGGCGGTTCGTCAAACGCAATCAAACGTAAGAAACCAGAGATTATACAGCTGGGAGCCATTTCTTTTTCATGCCTCCGCTAGGTCGGGTTTAGTGTGAGTTAGGTTATCCATACTAATTGTTTGGTTACGGAAGTAATGGGGACGGATTCTGTAGAAGTCAGCAGTTGAGGGAGCAAACCTCGGAATAGGTTAGTTATCTTGCTATTTGTGTAAATCTTAGTGCGCCTGGTTTGCCTTCATAAACAACGTCTCAGTCAGTTTTAAGTCTAACCAGCTACTGGGTATTATTTTGGTAACTTTCTTTATGGACTGTCTTAATGTATCTATTCGTGTTTTTATCTTGTATCGGCACGAACTATTTTTGGATAACTCATTCAAAAACTACACGATGGATATAACTAAAATACAGGGTTACTTTTCAATGACCAGCCAAATTTAAGGATGTGGTACAGACCATCAAACTAAACAACTTTCTCTATGGGACCAATATCGTAATCGCGTAATATAAAACCCCTTGGTAAGACTGATTGTCAGACTTTCGGGCTTCTGACGACCCGTAACGACTGTCAAAGATCCAGGAATGGAAGCCGGGACCAACGCACCGCTTAACCCACTCGCGTTCCTTCCTTAGCCCTTTATGTTCCGGGGTAGCGGTAACCCTTTCAGTAGCAGCCTGGACTCGCCCCCTATTATATGGGAGGTATTTTTTGTCAATGTTCAAGTTTTCATCACAAGTTTCTGCGTCAGTGTACATGTGGGTGAAATTTAGGTACAGACGCCAGCACATCAAGTTACTACAATCTGTCAATTTTTTAAAAATTGATTTTCAACTTTATCGCTGAAGAATAAGGTTCAAAGTTAATTGGGAAAATTTGACAGTTTCGTCTAGCTTGATGCGCTCGTATCTATGCATTCCTACCAAACCCTTCACGGAAACAAGGTGTGATGTTATGTAAATCGTGTTTAATTATCCTTTAATAAGCAGACATAACCATGACCCGCCCCGTATGGCGCTTAAAAGTATTACAAAACTATGGTTTTTTACTCCTACGTAATAAGGTTTAAAATACCAAAGCATCACTATGGACAATAAACGAAAATAATATTTATTTCTTTCTAATAGGCATCATAAATCATCATTCCAAAAACTTCGGAACTATTCGTGTTATCCGTTCGTGCTTGTACAGTCTGCAAAATAGTTAGGTAGAAAGGCAGAAAATAATATACCTTTTCATGACTATGCTGTTAAATATGCACTGTCACTAGGTGGGCCTTTACTTTATATAATAAACGGTTATCCTGACAAAGAAATGGAGTTGCCGACATAGCTCGGAGGGTAAGCGAACTGGAAGTGGCAGCTGGCTGGCCCTGTTCGTCGAAGGACCGATGGCCGGTGGAGCAGACGAGTTCTGCAGTGCGATTCTGTAACCATCTCACCGTGAAAACTTAGGTGAAGTGAGCGTGGAGTGAGTTGTCAGTGTCATGCTGATGCTAGGGATTGATACTCTTGACAACTCACTCTAAGCTCACTTCACCTAACTTTTCACGGTGAGATTTTTACAGAATCGATCGGCTGGAGTTGAGACCGCGTATTGGCAAGCGTAGTGTGGCACGTCCCCAAACTAGACAGAGACTAGAGACCTTAAGGAGGTCAGACTGGATGTGGAAAGCGGAGGACAGGGTGTCGTGGCGCAGCCTAGGGGATGAATTTTCTTTGTGCTCACCTTTCTTAGAAAAGTAACTCTTGTGCACAATTTCATGCTTCTAGACCCAGCGGTTTATGTTGTCTGTTATCTGACAGTACATTAATTTTATTTAATACTAGCAGCGCTCCGCGGTTTCACTCGCGTTAGTTTCGATCCCGTGGGAATATCGGGATAAAAAGTATCCTATGTGTTAATCCTGGTTATAAACTATCTGTGTGCCAAATTGTATCTAAATTCGTTCAACGGTTTACGCGTGATTGAATAACAAACATCCAAACATCTTCACAAACTTTCACATTTATAATATCATAGTACCTAGGATTTTTTATTAAAATAGTGGAAAATTCGCGTAAACTTGTGACAACTAGTTTGATAGATTATGGGTAAATAATAGTAGTTTCCGCAGATATAAAAAAGATTTAATAGGAGCTTTTTCTCCACATACATAACAAATGAAGTTTTGCATTTGACATACAATTTTGACACATGACGTTGACAGGTGACAGCTCTAATATTGACGTATGTTGCAGTTAGCTGCCTGCATACTTATCTATTTCGCTTACTGTACCTTTAGTGGTTTCATTTCAGTAGTTCACTTCCATAATTTGTCAAAGTCACAACTCCTTTTGTTGTTACGAAACACAAAAAAAATGAGTTCACTGTACTAAAGTCGTGGACTCGTGGCTATGATTAATAAAATACGTAATAAGTAAAGGGGTCAGGCCATGTAATGACCTCTTTACGACCACTACAATTTGTATAGTATTGATTGACGGGTCAATAGGGTTTTTGGTTTGAGTAAAGAGGTATGAACAAGCAATGTAAGGTCACATTTTTTATACAATATTTTTACTGTTCTTTTTTTTTTGGTTTCCTATTAAGGGGGATTAAAAGCTGCGTGCTTTGGTAAATCAAGTCATTTCTTATTACATTTTTTTTTCCTTAGGAATGCTGAAAGCTTATAACTTTTATTGATCGTTTATTACGATGTTGTTCGATTTAGAACCGGGCGAAAAGTTTGCAAAACAATTTCTGCAATTTCCGCACAACTAGAGGTTTGGCAATGACGGTTACGAAATTATTTACTACCGCTTAAGGCCAAACTCAAAGTATTTATTTCGAATAAACCAATTACAGGCACTCATAAAGATGAAGTCAGTCATAAAGATGAAGCTAGTTGCCCATTCCAAAACGTAGTAGGTACCTGTGAAGAAGAACAGGCAAAAACTCCACGGAATCATAAAATTGTTACAAAAATATTGGTTACATTATTCATGTTGAAATTATATATGTGAGAACGATGTAGAAAGACGTGCACGTTAATAGCGTCCGAACTAAAAAGGCAAACTATTTGAATAGGTCACAGAAAGTACAGCACAGTTATACCATTTGATATGCTTTCGTGCCGTATCGAACATCAATCAATGTTATCGAAAGAGTCCTCTAAACGCTGTTCACAAACCCGACACCCGAAAATGTTTAGTTTAAACCAAAAAGGCGACCCCTATTCACCCGACAGCTATTTTGCTGGCCGACTAGGCAAATCAGGTAACCGAAAATGTGTCATTTTTTACTCAGAAGCCTGTCGAATGGTTGTGAATAGCTATGCAGGTCTGAAAGTTATATCGCAACACACAGTAGACCTTGGTACCTATTACCGACAACCCTTACATACCTTGCTCAGTTCCGCACGCCGTAAACATATCACAGATTAGATTGTATTTAAAAAATATTGTAAACAAACAAACATTAAAACCAAAACCCAAATAATCCATCTATCCAACAATAGATCGGCATAGTTGACCGATTTTATTATAGGATCAGAGCTCCTAATCCCGCCTGGGGGAATTCGTCGCGAAGACAACAAAACCACAAAATAGATAGAGGCACAGAAGGCCCAAACAACGAGACATAACTTATGCAGTCACACATTTTATAAGATGCGTATAGGCTACGAAAGCTCATCCAAAGCGTAATGGAGAGAGCAGAAATGAAGAGATCCGCCGCGAGATGCTCGGGGGAGGCTTTTGTCCAACAGTGAACATCTTTTGGCTGAAACAATATATATGGCGACCTCAAACAATCTCAAATTAACGGTAGGCCCACGTAGCGCTTGCGATTGCTGTATATTGACGTGTGGTTATGTTAACATCACCATCACCTGCCTACACTTTTCCCAACTTACTATTTTGGGGTCGGCTTCCAGTTTACCATGAAGCAACTGAATACCAGTACTCTACAGCAACTGCCTGATCGACGTCCACAACCCTTTTAGTGGGTAATGGCAGAACCCTTGGCGAGAATGGTTGTCAAACTTTTGGACTACTGACTACCCGTAACGATTGACAAAGTTGTATGAATGATAGCCGGGACCGTCCGAGGCTCGGATTGTCTTGGTATGTAATGTATGATCACCGCGACAAGCGTAGCTTAATAAAACCTTGATTGATCGACCCGTGTGGCTGCTACTTGTAACTAAAGCTACAGTTTCCTAGAAAGCAATGGCCGCCAATAACGGCCGCAGTGGCTGTTTTCATGAAAATAATGGCAGTGGGGTTTCCAAAAACGCTCTCTAGGAGAACACACCAACCCTTATCGTCATTCGCTGGCATATTGTAGATGCTTTTTGGCGGCCACCGCTCTTAGAAGAAACTGTAGCTGTAGCCATGAGCGCCCGTTCATATATGCGCTTGTTTTGGTTGTACAGACGCCAGCACATCAAGCTACTACAATCTGTCATATTTCTTTAATCGGTTTTCAACTTTATCGCTAAAGCATAATGTTCAGAGTTGATTGGGGAAATTTGACAGTTTCGGGTAGCTTGCTGTGCCGGTGTCTGTACAGAGCTAGTCTTTTGTAGCCCTCTATTCTGTGACAAAACCGTCGCCCGCGACAAAACTTGCAAGATTTGTTCTTGTTTGGCGACAAAAGTTTGTTGTTTGTTGTTGACCACTGACAATAAGAATTAGGTAATCAATGGCAAAGTTATAAGAAGTTTGGAAATAAATAAGTATGTAATGTGTGTTTTATGTTTTATCTCAGCATTATTGTGGTGGTTTGGAGTGGTACTCGTAGATGGTATTGTTGATGTTTTCTTTATAACGTCATTGTTATAACTGCCTCATTAGTTTAGTGATTCTAGGTCTTTCAGGATTTCCAGGTCGGGCAAAGTGTTATTGGTTTTAACCATCAGAAATTCCTGAGTAGCAGCTCAAAGTCTGATTTTCTAGAAGTCATCATCTGCCTAGCCATTTCTCAACTATGTTTGTGTCGGCTTCCAGTCTAACCGGATGCAGCTGAATACCAGTATTTTACATGAAGCGAATGCCTATCTGACCTCCACAACCCAGTTACTGGGTAAGACTGGTTGTCTACCTGTAACGACTGTCAAAGATCCACAAATGACAGCCGGGCTTAACGTGCTTTCCGAGGCACGGAGGGGTCTCGGTATGTAAAGATGGTCACCCATCCACAGACCAACCGCGGCAAGCGTAGCTTAACCTGATCGATTGCTCCGTGCGTCTGTTTTAACTTGGCCACAAGCCCCTCTCTGGTTTTCTAGAAGTAAAGAATATAAATGTTGATGGAGGGAAAGTAAGGCCAATGAAAAGATGGATGGGTTATTTATTTATTTATTTATATATACTTTATTGTACACCAGAAAATACGAGGAATGATATGAAAGAGAAGGGTGTGAATGATAGCGTACAGTTGATAGGGGAGAATAGAAGAACAAAACGTGCTGTGTCGACCACAAGTAACATGGCACAAGGGCAAGAAGATGATGAATCAATCCTCTGTTGACCTCATATACCTCCTGATAATTTAGTTATATTGTTATTTATTTATGTATTTAATACTTCAAGTACATACATGTACAGAGGCGGACTTAATGCCATAGGCATTTTCTACCAGTCAACCATTGGGTGATGCAGAGACAAACAGTAGTAATTAGGTGCTAATTATTTGAGGAGTAAATATTTTAAATATAAAGATACGCAGAAACCTATTTAAATTAAACTATAAATATAATATATACCTAATTACATATAAATATAAGCACAAATAAATACACATAAATAAATGAATATACTAAAAAGAAATAAGACAAACAATGAGAAAATATTAGCGTTGGGATGATACTGCCAGCTTCTTGCAAAAGTGCTCGTGAACCTTAAGTTTAAAGGAAAATCGGATAAATTTTATGTATAATCAAAAGGCAAATGTCATTGGGCGTAATTTGACCCGGTTTGTGAAAACTTGCGTACAGACGCCAGCACATCAAGCTACCCAAAACTGTCAAATTTTCCCGATCAACTTTGCACCTTATGCTTTAGCGATATAGCTGAAAACCTATTGAAGAAAGGAGATGTTCTAAAATGTATGGAGCCTGGGCCAGGTCCTTGTACACTATACTTAAAAATAGGGAAATTCATTTAAAACAGTTCTCAACTGTCCAATTGCTTTAAAATAGCTTGGTTTTCTGGTAAACAGAAGAAATTACACTTGAAATTGCAACACACAAAAAACAACCCGTCATGGCGGTAAGCTGTCATTTTGATTGATTAAAGACGTTTGATATGTTTTTGGTTATTTCGACGCTAGACGAAAGTGACAGAAGTGACACTGTTGTGACAACTGACAGTTCTCTTTTTAACAACAGAGTAACTAAATCTGTGAGACGCCATGTTGAAAGTCAATAAAATTAATTGATAAATATCAGTTCACTACCACAACAGTACACATTTAATTGAATTATCTGTATTTTTCCCTAATTCTACGGATTTTTTTCTTTTTTTTGAGATACTGTACATAGACCTGGCCCATTTTGAAACATCTCCTTTGACAGATTGTAGTAGCTTGATGTGCTGGCGTCTGTACAAAAACCAAAATAGATTTAACTTGTTAAGTTATATCCCACTTTTAATGTTAAGTATTTTTTATTTGTTTAAAAAAAAAAAACTCCCATAGTGGGAGTAAAAATTAACAGGTCAATAAAAACATCGATGTTTATAACGGCCGTAATGCATATCAGGAAACTATGGTACAGGATATACAGCGACTCTCCATGCTATTCTCTAAGGATACAGCCTTGCGGGCAGCGCTGTCGCAGCGGTGAAAACAATAGTTTCAGCGCTGCGAGCAACCTGTCAGAAGCTTGCCGCGTTGAACGTGTTAAAAAACGTATTTTTTTATTTTTCCTTACTCAAAAAATATTTAGTTAACGGTAATAATTAATGGCGCAAAATAGTAAAAAGTTAATAATAATTCGTGATTAAGTAGTTAATTATTGTTACAAAAATAATATAGACACTCACACTTATTTGGAAAAATACACTTTAATTGTTTTGGCCTAACAGACAGTACGGGCCACGCTAATGCAACCAATACACTGAAAAAAATAAGCAGTAAATAAAAATGAATAATAATGATCTGAACTGCTTTAAACAGTTCCATATGAGCCCAACGTTCAAAACAGTATTTTTTACTGATCCAAAAACAGTCAAAGCATCAGGCAAAATGTTACCGTCATGACAGTAAACTTTAACGTTTTTTTCAGTAAATGGTATGTTCAATCATTAAACGTTACTGTTTTATCTTTTACTGTTTTACAAACATTTCTTCTTACTGCGTAAAGTCAGTAAATCTTAATGAAATCGCTTTAATGTGATGTACTTAGTAAGAATTTTTTTTTTCAGTTTACCGTCGTAAATTAGAGACATTCATTTTATATTCCACCTATTTTATTTCTGTAGAGCGTGGGTTTAGTTTCCATACAATTCTGCCTGCTCAATGATCTTTCTAGCACCGCAATTACATCGATGCAGTCAAATCGTCAGCCCAATTAAGCCTGCCCCTGACAGGAAAACAGGAATAATTCTCCCATATTATTTTTATAACACATAATAATATATTTCAAAAACCACACCCCAATTTGCCCCTTAAGCCTACTTTCACATCATCACGCGTCCTAGTTCCACGAAACGGTAAACATATAACAATATTCTAATGCTATTAAATAGGACTGATTAGATCTCGATTACTAGTCATACGCTATACAGCTCAACCTGGATTGGTTTATCTGATTCTAACCACGCGGTTACGATTGTTAGGCAGGGTTTACAATTGCGACTTTAACGGGTATACGAATGATTACTCAATTTGTTTAGTGTGCAATTCGTTTCAAAATGCCTAATGGGCACTTTTCCCATTGAAAACGATGCGGATGAATTTTTAGATGCCCAATGAGCATTTACCTTTATTATGTATCATTGTACACAATATATATTTTAGTGTTTATAGTATTGTATTTAAGATTTGTCAAAATAAATCAGATTATTAAAATAACAATCTAAAGATTAAACATTTCTAAAAGCAAAATAAAAAGTTATTTATTCAAATTAGGCTGAGAATCAGCACTTTTCGAACGTCAAAATTACGAAAGACAGTCGCCCAAAACGTCATCCCTTCACCACTTCCTAGTGCTTTAGCTGGAGAGAAGAAGTGGCTCAATAAATGCCCAGCACGGGCACAGATACAGTTAGCAAATCCTATCCTACTTCCTACTAATATTATAAATGCGAAAGTTTGTGAGGATGGATGTTTGTTACTCTTTCACGCAAAAACTACTGAACGGATTTTGATGAAACTTTACAGTAATATAGCTTATACATCAGAATAACACATAGGATACTTTTTATCCCGATATTCCCACAGGATCGAAACTTACACGGGTGAAACCGCGGGGCGCAGCTAGTCTACAATAAACAATCAAAAGTCCTCCGAACCGTATTTCGTCCACGGCGGCCAATCTCAATGGAGACTAGCCTTCGGCGCGGGAGATGTTATAGTGCACAAGTGTGCGTGCAGACATAGGTCCCCTCCCTCTTCTTACTCTCTCTCATAGTCCCAACTAGTTCCTAAGACCAACAGGGATTAAAAAAAATTGTGCATCATTCGAAGCGCAAAAAGTTTTTAAAGGGTTATTAATTTTAAAAAAGCGTGCATCATTAGAAGGTCAATATTTTTTTTTAAAGAATCCGTAAATATTTCGCCTTATAAATAGTGGACGAAGGTCAAACGCGAACCTATAAAAAAAAACCGGTCAAGTGCGTGTCGGGCCACGCGCAGTGTAGGGTGCCGTAGTTTTTATAATAGCCAAGTGCGGGTCGTATTCGCTGACTGATAGTTTTGTACCATGCTCTAACTAAAAGCCAAACATGACTACCTACCTTTTTTGACTTCCCATACAAATCCTCACCTGATCCGGCAATTTTGCTCGGAAAGTTTTTTTTTTTTTTTTGAGATTTGGATAAGACTTGTCATAGCCGGTCTTTTGAATTTAAATACAGGACACAGAGCTGCACTACTCACTCGTCACAAAAAAATAAAATTGAGGAAGTAGTTTACTATACCTGGGGGATCTTTGTGTTTGATACTATTAGCAAAATAAAAAAAAACAATGGTACTTTAAAGCTTGATAAGTCACGAACGGTTTATTTAATCAAAAAACGGTGCTTCCAAACCCCTAATATTTTTGAAAGACCTATCCAACGATATCCCACACAATGAGAACGACGAAAAAAAAATTATCATCCCCACTTTACATGTAGGGGAGGTACCTACCCTAAATACAATTTTTTTTTAAATTTTACTATAGTACTTTTTTGGCGTCATTAACATGTATACTCATGCCAAATTACAACTTTCTAGTACCAATAGTTTTTGAGCTAAACCGCGGGCCGCGGACAGACAGACAGACAGACGGACATGGCGGAACTATAAGGGTACCTTGTTGACTACGGAACCCTAAAAAAGCGGAACTATAAGGGTTCCTTGTTGACTACGGAACCCTAAAAAAGAGTGCCGCAATAATTTTGTAAGACAGATTTTTACTATAGTGTGCATTAAACTCGTGACCCTGACTCCTGAGTTGAGAAAATTAACACTATCTCAGAGATATGGGTCGTCTCACTTTATGCCCCTTTAGCGACTGGAAACTTGTAAACTAATGAAATGACAATGTACATGTTGAAGTTGACAGCTAAGGGCGTGTGTCCATTGTCGACTTTTGAAATAAATAATATATCTACTGTAATCGAGATCTTATTGTATAATTTCCAGATTTTTAACAAAATAATTGAGGAAATCATCATATTTGATACAACATATTTGCTATTACGTATAGTAATAGAAATATCATGGTGGTTTCGCCGGGAAGGATACTCCGCAGCGCAAACACCTTAAAATTAAAGTTTACGTCGAAACTAGAGAGATGGGCTTTTTTTTAATAGGACTAGAATTTTATAGACATTCGATAGAATTGTTCATGTAACTTATACTTGTTACAGCAAAGGTGGTTCCACCAGGGAGCATGACGTCATTGGGGCTACCCCGCACACGACTCATCAAGGAGGCCACTCTCATGCGCACAACAGCCCTAAAGCAGTCGGTGTTGGCCTCTTCAAACATCCCCGACGATTATGCCTTATAAATAAAATAAAAATATTTTAATTCAGGTATCAAGGATTTATAGGAAGGTTCATTATGAATAACAATAACAATATTACATAGATTAAAATGAAAATTAAATTGTAGATTAAAATGAAAATGAAAAATTCGAATCAAAATTGAAATCAACATTAAAATTAAAATGTAAATTAAAAATATATTTCACACCCGAATTTAATACAGCCAGTCGCAAATATGCACCCAACCTTACCAGATATGGTTTGAGTAGCATATTAACTCGGAAACTTATTACTTACTGCCTAACGAGTTTGCTGGCAAGTTACGAATAAGTTTGGGTGCACACTACCGGCTGGCTTGGTTGGTCAGTTTATGTAAGTACATAGGTTATATTGAGTTTATTGATGTATTGTATTGTATACAGGGTGTCCCTGGAAGTATGGATCAAATCAAATAGGGGCGTGGGCAAAGTCATTTCCAAACTTTTTGATCCTGAGAATGTTGGTGAATTTTTTTACGGTTCAAAAGTTATGACCAAATTTTGTTATTTTCAATCACTTTGCATAGTGTTCAGAGACCAAAATCATTAAAAAAAACTACCCGGAACTGCCAATTTAAGTTTTTTAGACAGCCCTGATAGTTTTTTTTAATGATTTTTTTTCTTTGAGCACTATGCGAAACGATTGAAAAAAATTGGTCACAACTTTTGGACCGTAAAATAATTCTTAATCATCAATCATTCTCAGGATCAAAAAGTTTGGAAATGACCTTGCCCACGCCCCTATTCGATTTGATCCGTACTTCCAGGGACATCCTGTATATTGGTTATATTTTTAATACTATTTTATTATAGTTTTTATAGAGCTTTGAGGAACAGGGTATAAAGTTCACTCATCCTCCATAGAAAAAGGAGGATCCTCCGACCAGACGGGTGTTGTGTCAGGTGGGCTACTGTCCTATGATTGTCGGGACGTTGTAATATGCTAAAAGCGCGGTAAACTCTGCTTGCGCGATGCAGGATTTTGCGTTGCGTCAGTGTGATGCGTAGTTTGCATGTGGCGGTGTAGCTGCCGCCACAGTTTTGTTAATTAATGTTATATGCAATGATATCAAAGCCAATAGAAATAATAGTTTTGTGGAATATTGTAGATTAAATAGGTATATTTTGTGTGACGTACAATTATACTTTATAGATATTTATTTTAAAACTAGATGACACCGAATACGTCGTTTTGCAAAAAAAAAATAGGGTATGAAAATAGATTATGGCCGATTGTCAGACCTACCCGATATGCACACAAAATTTCACACAAATCGGTCCAGCCGTTTCGGAGGAGTTTGGTATCAAACATCGCGACACGAGAATTTTATACAACGTGGCGCCACAATGGTGACATTAATTTAACAAACATATACGTTTTCACATTTTCGTTTCATTTAGAAATTATATTTCTATTAAACGTTATTATTTACGGATTTATTTTAAATTTTAGAAAATGGCATCTTAGAGCAACCTGTATTTAAAGAACTGTCGCGCAGCGGTCATTTGCCGGGGTCACGGATCATAACATCGCATCAATGAAATTAGAACGAATAAGCAATACTATTAGGATGAAACAAATGCAAAGAGTACCCAATTGAAGGAAAGAGATAGCCCTTTGTCGGCGAGCGGCGCAGGCGACGCGCGCCCTCCCTTCCACCCGCCGCCGCACCGAACTCGAATTCTTTTTTTGCATTTCTAGTGATAGCCGAACCCGTGTCCTTGATACACTTCTTCACACTACGGTGTCTAATATTTTTTGCTTTATTTATTTATTTTTGTGTAATTAGATACTGCGATAAAGACGATTTGCTTTGTTTTCGTTTTGTAATCTAGTAGGTACGTTTACATCTCTTGCGATACGGACGCTTTTATTTGTGTTATTTTATTAATGCTTGTGTAAACTTGTGATCGTGATGGCAAATACACATCCGAACTACACAGCAGCTGAATATGCGGACATGATCCTAATTTTCAAGTCCATCACAGAGCCGTCCATAGGATATTAAAGCGCGAAAAGTGGCACCCATTCAAATTTAGAAAAGTGCATACTCCGTTAGACACTAAGCACCTCCGCTGTAGGTACCACTTGCGTCGCTCGGTTTCTTTGATAAGCCGTCAAAGAATCGGACCGATCACGAGTAGGTACATACAAGACGCGTTGCGCGATTGTTAGCGCGCGAAACGACGCGTTGCCGCTCCGAGTTAACGTAAGCCAGCAGCTATACACCTTTTTTACAGCTTATTCAACCGATTTTGACTTCTATTCCGTAGGAATAAGGATGGCATTAAAAGCAAAAAAAGTGCTTACAATAACAACTGTTTGCTGCTTTTAATGCCATCCTTATGCCTACGAAATAGAAGTCAAAATCGATTGAACCGACGGTAAAAAAGGTTTGTTTAAATTTCTAATCTTATTGTAAATGGAGTATAGGTAAGTGATTTCATGAATGAATTTTTGCAAGGGTGATCCCAATTTTAGTTACTTTTTTATTATTTAGTTTGTTTGAAAACATTTTTTTTTCAATTTACGAATTATTTTAACCTATCAAAATTTATATGATTAATAGGCACTAGCTCTACCCGTGTGTTAAATTAATGTCGCCATTGTAGCGCCACGTTGTATATTAGAGAAGATTATGTAAGTATATTCTCATATATTTAAATTAGAGAATTGTTTTTAATTTTCCTTTCTACTTTTACATACGTTGTCACATCATCTCTTTTATGTACTCTTCTATCGTAAATCTACCAAACAACTTTAAAATGGTAGACATTTTAGCAGTAACCAAGATATTAATTCTACATAAGTCCTCCTTCACAAAACTTCTCAAATAACAGTCTCCCGCATAAAAAAGTAACGGAAACACAATACGTCGTCCGCAATAAGGGAACCGGACATGAGTGGCATGAGAAGCCCTATCTCAGGGGACATAGAGCCTTTTTAGAGGTATAGGTTCTATGGATGTGGTATCTGAGGACTCACAGACGATTAATTGTGTCAAGAAAAGTTGAATCTTTCTGCTGCACCCAAGGGCATATTCACTATAATAGCTTGTTGAACTACCATCAAAAGTAAGTATACCTACTTTTAAGAAAAACTCCCTTTTCTTGCTGATACTTTTTAATCGCACAACTGCACGCTTTCACAATCCATCGACGACTGAGCTACAACTACACAGTTTACCATTTTAAAACGACATTTGCCCCATCCAGAAATAACGTTAATATCTTAACCGTTATTTCCAAGTGTTGCCAAAGTAGAATAATACATTTAGTTGCCATAGTGGAAATACATTTTAAAAGTTTGTTACAATATTATTAATTTGTACTTTGACAGTGTTGCCACAGTGGATATTATAATGCGGTATTTAAATAATGCATGTTTTTTAAATTAAATCAATGAAATCACGAGACTACATTACAACATAACATCATATCACGCTGTATTACTGATTTTAAAGATGTTACAAACTAAAACAAACCGGCCAAGTGCAAGTCGGACTCGCAAACGAAGGGTGAAAATCACGAATACAAGGTATCGTATGGAGACCCCCTTTAATTTATAACTTTTATTTATTTGTTATTGTAGCGGCAATAGAAATACACAGTCTGTGAAAATGTCAACTGTCCAACTTTTCCGGTTGATGAGATACAGCCCGTTGACAGTCATACGGGCAGACAGCGGAGCCTTACTAATAGGGTTCCCTTGGCACCCTTTGGGTACAGAACCCTGAAACAGACGATATAAGGAAAAGTAAATAGAATCATTGGAAAAATAGAGAAGTTACACGCTTTTGAAGTTATTCTTTTACCCCTGTCGCGCAAAACTATCATAGTACTGAATGGTGCGAAGTTAATCTGTCTTGTGACGCCTGATGATAGTAGTGCTGTCTTTGTCTAGCTGAGACTTTCAAACGCTTGAAAATTCGCGATTTTTTGGTATACAAGGAGTAACAGAATAAACGCAAGTCCTGAAAGTAGTTTGTTCATAATTGACTACTGAATCGATTTTAGTAACTGTTAATATACCTACATATTTTTTTAAATTATGTTTTTTTTTCATGATAATCGTCGATTAAGTCAAATAAAATTAAACCATATAACAAGGCAATAAGACTTAATTTTAAATGCATAATGCTAGTGTCAACACGATTTTCTTAATAAAACTAGCAAGCTTTAAAAAATAAGTTTTGGTCATTGTATTATGCTTTTAACTCAATACACTAATTGGGATGTATGAGGTCTTGCGTTAATTATGTTACACCTTGTATATATAATTTTTTTTTCTTTATTAATAAGAACTAAAGTTCATAGTAATTGATTACAATCTAGCCTAATAGACTAACAAGCAATTTAACTTTAACTTAATATTTTACGAGATAGATTATATGGTATAACTAAGTAAATAGTGTCAATTTGCACTTTTACACAGTTTCGTAGCACTTTCTAAGGGTATGATAAATATACTTAAACCATTTTTTTTAATGTGGTTATTCGTTTTTCTAGGTTTTAGAAGGGGCTCGCTAGTGATGCTACGGTTGCCGTCGTCGGTTCGTGGTTGGGTGACCATCCATTACTTAGCGCCCTCCGTGTCTCAGAAACCCAGTTGAGCCATGGTCCTGGCTGTCACTCGTAGAACTTTGAGCATCGCTACGGGTAGTTAGAAGCCCGAAAGTCTGACAACCAGTCTCACCAAGGGGTATCGTATTATCCAGTAACTGGGTTCAGAGGCACTAGCTCCTTGTAAAAAAATGGTATTCAGCTGCCTCCTGGTTAGACTGGAACCCGAATCCAACATAGATAGGAAAAGGCTTGGCAGATGATGAGGTGCTAAGAAGATAAAGAGGATATAATGCGCTGCCCCAAATCAGTTGGGATCAGGTGAAAGCTGAAAGATGATGACAGTAACGTTTGTCAAAGATCCACGAATAACAACCGGTACCAAAGGTTTAGCGTGCTTTCCGAGGCACGGAGGGGTCTCGGTATGTAAAGATGGTCCCTCATCCACAGACCAAGGCAAACGTAGCTTTTCCTGATCGATCGACCTGTGCGGCTGTTATTATTTAGCCGCGGGCCCCTCAGAAACCAAACTAACTATTCAAATTAAATAAAAAAATAACTTCACTATTACGTACACCTCTATGTAATCCTTCAGGGATTACAGGGTTTTTATGTTATGTACCTATGAACCTATCTATTCCCATTAGAGCCAACTTATTTAGCAAACATATTTTTTTTTTATTGCTGGGTGGACCCGCTCTTGACCTCGATCACGCCTGTTGGAAAGTGATGGATGAGGTCTATGATGGAACGAGCGTGCCCAGAAGATGCCTAAGGCACTGGAACTCCCACGCATCGATGAAACACAGCAGCAGCCAGACTCCGGTGGGAGGGTGGTCACAAACCAGTCGGGCGTTAGCCCTACCACAAGGGAAGGATTTGCCAGTCAAATAAGGTGTTTGGTTTGACTGTCCAGGATGAACCGAGCGTTCGGTTCAGTTGAGTAACTTGCGGAACAAACTGCGCTACACGAGGAGGCTTCTTCATGCATCCGAAAATATACCAATGTTAACACTTTATTATTTTAACGTACTCGTCTTCATAAGTTCACAACCAACATTATTATATCCAATAACGAAACAAACAAAAGTATCAATTTTCGTTAAAATAATAACAATCCAATTGTACCCGCAATTACGGTAAATCAAAACCGTAAACTCAAAATCGATTATCGGTTCTGTCCCCTATAGGGTCCACCTCTACCCTATCCTGATTATTGTCTTATCCTATTACCCGGTTGTCCTGTTAACTGGTTTTCTGATAGGTAAGACGTGCCACTTGAAATTAGCTGAAACCTTCTGGCGGTTTTTATAAAGGGTCTAGCACTAGCACAATTTGGACGTATTAAGGGACGTATTCACGACAGGTCCTAAACTTATAAATAATTTAGATAATTTTCAGGAACTCATCTTTCATTGAAGTATTTTCTTAATATTATTATATTGGAAGTCGGAAATTAGAGGTATTTTTAACAGATTGACACTGAGATCAGACTGAACCTTCTTAAAATTAAGAGAATTGCCCCTTTGTATTAGGACTGTCGTTATTGTGTGACCATTCACCATTATCTTAGAAAACCAAAGCCTTAGAATTCATAATCTGAAAGGAAAAATATATTTTTCACCCCAAAGAGTTCCATATTAAAACCGATCGCCCCCATTTAATTCCATCGATATATAAATGGTAATGCAATCCCATCCCATAATCCTACATCCTACGCTAAGCTGATATGAACCGCAGCCATTCTTTTAATTCGTGACACGTCCACACAGGCATAAGACGTCGATTTTACTAGGGATTTGTCGTCCTCAAGATTATTTCACCCCCTCTTCGTGGAAGGGGATCTAAATCGAATTGGTTACGTCACAGCTACATTAAAGTGGGGGGCCTTAAATACAACGGGATACGCAATGAGAATAATTCTTTTGTTGTAGCGATTGTGGGGGTTTTCTGTGTGATTGAAGATCGCAAAGTAGGTAAGATTTTAAAACGTTTATCCTAATTTTAAAACGTTTATCCTAATTTTCTTTGTATCTGTTTCTTTGCTTTCAAAGGGCGCCAAGGGAACGTTATTACTAAGCCTCCGCTCTCCGTCCGTCCGTCCGTTTGACTGTTTGTCAGCGGGCTGTATCTCATGAACCGTAATAAGATTTCTTCTTGTCTGTTTTCTTTTCTTCTCCTTCTTCTCCTGTATCTTTGGTTCTCTAAATCAATAATTATCCAACCGCTGCCTTAGCGGCTCTTCCCAAGGGGAAGGTACCGAAGTTTTCTTAATTAAGACGCGGAACTGAAATGACTATGTTATTTGCATTGTGCGACTGATAACCCTTTCAGTAACATTTATCTCGTATGTCGTTATCAATGGGCTTTGTTAGATATGTAAGATGTGGATTCGGTATATCAATACTATGTTTTGAGAAGGTTTAGTTTAAAATAGTTATGATTTCTGGGTGAAATGATAAGATTTTAATTTAGCGTCGATCATCTCTTGGATTCTTCTTCTTAGCGTGTCAATAGAAATGAAATAGACTCACTAGCGGCCATCGGTTCTTAAAAATGGAACCCGTCACCAACATAATTCATAAATTTGCTGATGCCCATGAATACCGACTCCAATGACATGTGAACATCGAGGCAATACAGCTGTTAGACCAAACAAATAAAGTCATCATCATCATCATCATCAGCTGGAAGACGTCCACTGCTGAACAAAGGCCTCCCCCTTAGACCACCACGCCGAACGACAATCCGCCACTTGCATCCATCGGTGGCCCGCGACTCTCACGATGTCGTCGGTCCACCTAGCGGGAGGCCTGCCTACGCTGCGTCTTCCGGTTCGTAGTCGCCACTCATAACTTTTCTTCCCCATCGGGCATCAGTTATACAAGCGATGTGACCTGCCCATTGCCACTTCAACTTGCAAATTTTAAGAGTGACTCTGGTTTTTCGTCGAATATCCTCGTTCCGGATTTTATCACGCAAAGAACAGAAACAAATATAATGCGAAGACCAAAACGGACAAAACCTATTGAGTTAGTGTAGTGTAAAAAGTGTAGAAATAATAGTGCCAATGACACACATAATAACACACAAACAAAGTGTTTATATCATCATATCAGACTCTAAGAAAGTGGAACGGACTTGTGTAAAGTACCTACAATCAACACTATTCTAAGATTTAAAATAATTAACACGTAAAAAATTAATTTAGATTAAAATTGCTTATTAATCTTATAGGCTAGATTGTAATTAATTATTAAGAACCTAGTTCTTTTTAATAACGGATAAAAAAGTTCCTGTTACGTGCAGCTAACAGTACATGCAGCATGATGTTAAATGTCCCACAAACGGCACCACATTTGTACTCCATATCTTGGATTAGAGATCGTTTAGTATAGGTACAAGTTCGTCCTTGTCAGAAAAATCTAGAATAGAAAGTCTAGCCTTGAAAGTTCTGTCTACATTTTCTATAACAGCTGGGCATTTAAAAGAATAAACCATCATAGACATTCAAAGGCTTTTGATATCGACTATCACGAAATACCAGTATTGCGATTCTGTAACCATCTCACCGTGTAAACTTAAGTGAAGTGAGCGTGGAGTGAGCTGTCAGTGTCATACTGATGCTAGGGATTGATACTCTTGACAGCTCACTCTAAGCTCACTTCACCTAACTTTTCACGGTGAAATTTTTACAGAATCGATCGGCTGTATTGGCAAATATTTTGATAATATCACTACCTCGACTTACTAGTTATAGGTCGTCGGTTCGAAACAGCCGATCGATTCTATAAAAACCTCACCGTGATAACTTAGGCGAAGTGAGCGTGAAGTGAGTTATCAATAGGAGCAATCCCTAACATCAGGTGGAATGACAGCTCACTTCACCTTAGTTTTCACGGTGAGATTTTTACAGAATAGCACTGCAGGACAACCGCTTTACTTTATGTATTTAAATTCATCACTACTGCTATCAAAACGATAAAGGAAAACATCGTGAGGAAACCGGAATGCCCTAAAACTAAAAAGTCGAAGACATGTAACGTCCACCAAGCCGCACTGGCTCCGCGTGGTAGATTACGGCCCACTGCTTCTAACACAGAGGCGGCCCGTGCCCCAGCAATGGAAACTTTATAGGCTGACTAGCTTCTGCCCGCGAATTCGTCCGCGTGAAATTTCACCCTCCCCCCGTTCACCCTAATAAGGGTGGAATTTCGAAAAATCCTTTCTTAGTCACCTACTTTTCATAAAAAACACACCCTCCAAATTTCATGTCTCTAAGACCAGCGGTTTAAGCTGTGCATTGATATATCAGTCAGTCAGGACTTTGAACTTTATATATATAGATAGTGATATTGATTATTCTAAAAGCAGAAAAATACGCCTACTAATCTCATCCCCTTCAAAGCCAATCCAAAAATACTCTTAAACGTTAACGTCCCACATAATTTTCTGATAGCCCCGAGAAACGTCCGAATTTAAGTAATTTAGTTCAATGAAGACGAAACTCAATTCGGTAATAAAATCATTACTCGAGCCCTTTACCCCTTAAACCCCCCTTTTCCAGTTACTTCCTTATTTCAGGGAACTTTTAGAACTTTCGAGGAATAACGGATGAAATTCTACAAGACTTTAAACATCGAGAAAACAGCTTTTCTATGTATTACAATATTGATTTCATTTGGTAGAAATATGGAGAACTAGCTGCGCCCCGCGGTTTCACCCGCGTAAGTTTTGATCCCGTGGGAATATCGGGATAAAAAGTATCCTATGTGTTATTCTGATGTATAAACTATTTTACTGTAAAGTTTCATCAAAATCCGTTCAGTAGTTTTTGCGTGAAAGAGTAACAAACATCCATCCATCCATCCTCAAAAACTTTCGCATTTATAATATTAGTAGGATAGTAGGAAGTAGGAAGTAGGATTAGGAATTAGGATAATATTCACAGTGCTTCCTTAGGTTAAAATCTAGAGTATACTCGTAAGAAGTGGATTAAGTAAGGAAAATTTGATTTTATACTTCTTTTCTTATGTTGGCACGAGCTAGAACCGTTAATCCACTAAATGATATACTTATTTAAATAGTGTGATACGTCAGCATCATCATTTCAATTCAGAATCACCCACTGCGGGGGTATAGGCCTCCCTTTTCTTCTGCCATACTTCCCGGTTCCACGCGTCTCTCAACCAGTAGGCCAATTCTGCTAATTTAAAACGTTCAAAATCTAGTCGCAGTGTCATCTCGGCGACAAACAAATGTCAAAAACTTGTCAAAATGTAGGGAAATTAGAAGTATTTTTGACAGATTGAGACTGAGATCAGACTGTGAACGTTCTTAAAAATTACGAGAATTGCCCCTCAGGTGTTTCCCGCGACTTTGACGATATCATGACGGCCCTGGTTTCTTTGGCCTAACCTTGGCGACCATTTCGATGCCTTAGTTCACAAATGCACTAACTACAAAATTTTCAATTTTTACTTTTTTAATGCCAAATATACTAAATTTCATGCTCTTTCGTTTCCGCGCATCGAAATACCGTTATTCCGTCTCTTTCTACCAAAAACGTGGGTCACAGTTGTATTAAGTGAGTTCGTTTAATGTTCCATGAATGTGGTATTATACTAATAATCTTTATTTTTGTAAAACCAATCAATATAGATGGAGTAAAAGGACTAGTCTTATGAATAGATGCATATTTTTTTGTTATTTTCCTTGGATTTTCTACTGTTCTCGTCTAAAATTAAAAAACTTTAAAGCTCTCTCCTCAAAAATGTAAATTTCGTAGTTAGTGCAATTGTGAACTAAGACATCGATTTGGTCACAGTTTTTCTCCGTCGGCCACCTCGTCAAATAGTTAGATGTCCCGCCCATCTCCACTTGAGGCGCATCGCCCTGTGGTACGTAGATAAGACTAAAATAATTAATTTCGTGGAGTGATTTCAAACTCAAACTCAAAGCATTTATTTCAATTAAACCATTTCCAGGCACTTTTGAATTGTCAAAATTAACTAGTCGGTCAGTTAGTCAGAAAGTTGAAGCTAGTTGCCCTTTCCAAAACGTAGATCTCTTGGAGAAGAACAGGCAAGAAACTCTAAGGACACTCTTTTAAATTAAGATATTACAAAATCCTGAGTACAGTATTCTTGTTGCTTCTATATGTGAGAACAATGTTATGAAGAAATAATTCAAAATAGGTATAAGATTAAAAAGGAGCCCTGGCAGCTAAGAGATGACCAGTCTCAACTGACAACGCCCGTTCACGAACATGACGCATGGATCAGCACCATCCAGCTCAAACATTTAAATTCTCAGTCACGCGTATTCCCGAAAAATAAAGAATACTAAGCTTATTTCTTCGAAAGATAAGCACGATCCGTAGTCAACATATTTCTTGGCCCCTACTCTGTGAATACCTACGCTCCAATAAGCAATGATTACTGCCAATATAACGAGCGTAATATTTCTTATAAGTTACTTGAACTGTGAAGATCTTCGCTGTTTCCATAACCCGTACTTCGATACTGACTTACATACTAAGTTAACCCCATTACTAATAAACGTTGTATAGCGTCTGTATAGTTACACATCGCTTTGTCTTCATCTTTCGAAAGTCAAATCACTGACGACTGAAAGATAGAAATCGGTGTGTTACTATTCATCTAATATAATACGTTTATTAGTAAGGGGGTAATATTATAAATGAAAAAAAGAAACTCAGATAGGGTTATTTTGCATGAGAAATACGTATGAGTTGTTGTTTATGTATTTATCATTATAATTCTGACTATTCTGAATAAACGTTTCCTCATTAAGTTAATATTTTATTATTTTAGGGACAGTAATTGCGAGTTTTTTCGTGATTACGATGTTGGTATCATGGAGAAACTGGTTCAGTTTGATGGTCTGTACCATGCCCTTAAATATGATATCACGTTTCTTATACATGCTGTATATTATGACAAAATAGAAATAGAAAATATTTTATCGACAAATACAGTAAGCTAATATCGGTAATACAGTAAGCTAGGACTTAAATGAACAGCAAGTTGAAACGACATGAGTATCTTAAAATATTACCTACAGCTAGGTAACAATATATTATTTGCCAGTGAGCCCCAAACTAGACAGTTAACCTGTATCTTGGGGCTCGGGGTACGAATTCTAGTCTTCACTCTGTCCAGTTGCAGAGTCTCTAGAGAGGGGCAATTCTCGTAATTTGAAGAACGTTTACAGGCTGATCTCAGTCTCAATCTGTCAAAAACTCCTATAATTTCGCTACATTTTTCACAAGTTTTTGTCATTGAATGTCGCTGAGATGAAATTGCGACTAAATTTTGAACGGTTTTAACTAAGGGTATTGGCCTTCAGGTATGGTAAAATGATGTAGGAACACCTTGCTCAATTGCAAAACGTTGTAACCAACTTAATCGAGAGGCACTTACTATTTATACAAGGACAGGCGACAGCGATCGACCTAATTAAGACATCGACGCCGTCGACATTGACATAGCATTATAGTTTAGTCGATTGGAGACAGAATCGATTTACTCTGACTATAAATAGGTCGATAGTAACTACTTGATTCTACGAGTTCCATTGGAGCGACTGATCTCTGCTCAAATACCATTATGTGTTAGGTTAAAAGAGGGATATAATAAAAGGGATTGAAAATGAAACATTTGTATTATGAAACCAAGTTTGAAATGTAAAAAAAAAACAGCTGTTATAATTTTATCAGCGTAGGTATTGCACTTTGTAGGGAACAGCAGATGTTTTTCATATTATTTTGGTACCTTAGCAAAAGGTGCTCATTTTCACAAGTTCTACAGTCCCTTAAAGTATGTCCCTCAGTTAACCTAACAACCTGTATACAGGGTATCCCTAAAAGTATGGATCAAATCATTTCCAAACTTTTTGATCCTGAGAATGTTGGTGAATTTTTTTACGGTTCAAAAGTTATGACCAACTTTTGTTATTTTCAATCACTTTGCATAGTGCTCAAAGAACAAAATCATTTTAAAAAAAAATACCAGGAACTGTCAATTTAAGTTTTTTAGACAGCCCTGATAGTTTTTTTAATGATTTTTTTTAGCACTATGCGAAAAGATTGAAAAAAATTGGTTACAACTTTTGAACCGTAAAATAATTCTCAATCATCGATCATTCTCAGGACCAAAAAGTTTAGAAATGACCTTGCCCACGCCCCTATTCGATTTGATCCATACTTCCAGGGACACCCTGTATAATTATTTTGAAGGGTCCGACGAATGCCGTTAAAGAACCAAATATAAAAGATTGATTATTACTGTCATTAACTCCTTACTTGCTTATCAGATAGTCAGCTAAGTCAGTCATTGATTTAATACCGGACTATAAGTACTGTGGTTTTACATCGGAAATCGATTGACCTTGGCTGAAGTCAGACACAATATTTTTTTTTTTCTTTTCCACGCAAGTAATTGACATTAATTTTACTCGATCGTCTACCCAAAGTATACGGGCAAATACGTAATCCTACTTCCTACTAATATTATAAATGCGAAAGTTTGTGAGGATGGATGTAAAGATGTTTGTTAGGTACTCTTTCAAGCAAAAACTACTTAAGACTGTGCCGACCCTACAGTGGCGCTCTCATCGTTTGTTTGGTTATTTCATACAATTTAGAATGAAAATGCAGAAAACAAGCACTTTAAGTTGTGCTTCACAAGATTATATGTTAATATTATTAGAAGCGCTAGTTTTATATTGTTTAGTTTTATCATAATCCTTAAAACGGAATACAGTGGCCACTTTTATCCGTTTTAAGGATTATAATGAAACTAAACAATATAAAACTAGCGCTTCTAATAATATTAACGTATAATCTTGTGAAGCACAACTTAAAGTGCTTGTTTTCTGCATTTTCATTCTAAATTGTATGAAATAACCAAACAAACGATGAGAGCGCCACTGTAGGGTCGGCACAGTCTTAACGGATTTTGATGAAACTTTACAGTAATATAGTTTATACATCAGAATAACACATAGGATACTTCTTATCCCGATATTCCCATGGGATCAAAACTTACGCGGGCGAAACCGCGGGGCGCAGCTAGTACTATAATAATTACGCTATAGATATTCTATTTCACGAAGTTCGTTTGATTATGTTTGTAGTTGTGCCTGCACACATCTCTGACCTCTAATACAACATTCAATATGTGAGGCATGCACTCACAAATCACTTGGCCGTTGAGAATGTATTAAGTGCACTGTACTGACTGTACGGGTTCTATATGTCATCGTTTTGGTAGAAACTTCAGTTTTGCTTGAGAAATTGATCTTGATTTTGGTATGGATAAAAATTGTGTTATTATACAAGTACACTGGACTTCATACTATCGATGACAAAATTAAGACATTTCATTTTCGCCATTTTGGCGCTGACAGCAAAATGAGCGTCCGTGGAACTAATATTAGAGATGGGACATATCCTTCGATAAAAAAATACTTTTCTATTACCTACATCTATTCAAAAAGAGCTAGTGTATTTTTCGTAAACAGGGACTAAAATGGCTCTTTAATCCCTAGAGACTAAAAGCGATTTGAATTTGGAATGTGGATATTGTTAGTAAAAGTTCCAATAACCAAACAAATCAATCACTCTCGCATTAAAATAGTTGTTTGCTCCCTTGGCAAACATCTACTATTATGAACATTATCGATCGTTATAACCACCTAGCTAGAGTAATGTATTACATCATCATCATCTGCCTAGCCTTTTCCCAACTATTTTGGGGTCGGCAGTAATGTATTACATATGAGAAAAAAATCGAATCACTTTCAGTTACTTTTATGCTTCATTTTTAATTAATAGAATATTGCTGTAAAGGTTAACAACTGAAAACTCATTAGGGCGCGGTCAGATCACAAGTTATAAGCTATTGGATAGTGTCCTAGTTAAGTTAGAGCGCATGACGGTCAGATCAGTGAGCTTTAAATATGAGGATATGCTTAAAAGTTAGGCTGGTTGAGCGAATATTTCCTCGCTCAACTACAATAGTTTTACAAGCTGAACTGGGGTCATATTAGTTCGCATTGTGAACTAAAAACTATTGAGCTATTATGTTGCCATTTCGCTCTAACCTAGTAAATGAAATGGCAGTTGTATTCTGTGTGAGCTGTATTGCTTTAAATTTATGTAATAGCCATATTAATTGATTTGACTTTGACTTTGACTTTGGGTATTTGGATAGCGTGCATACTAAAGGAAAAAAAAACACAAAAAATAACAAAATAAGATTATATTTTAAATCATTTGTGAGCCCAAATAATTTGACGTTATAAAAAATTACATACCTTGTCACCAGATAAATAATTTTTTGGTAGCAGATTAATATTGTGAATGTGTTCCTTACACCCTGTCATTGCGATAATTCTAGTCACTACATAGTTTATAACAAAATCGCTTTCTCTGTCCCTATGTATGCTTAAATCTTTAAAACTACGCAACGGACTTTGATGCGTTTTTTTTTAATAGATAGAGTGATTGAAGAGGAAGGTTTATATGTATAATGTAGTGTATTTAGTATCAGCATTGCACCCGTGCGAAGCCGGGGCGGGTCGCTAGTAGCTAATAAGGATCAAATTCGCAAAACATACATTCGTTTTTAAATTAAGTTTACAATGATGATAGTTGGTCCTAGATTTTTTTTATGAAAATATTTTACTTTACTATTCAAATAAAAATAACTATCTGGTTTACCCTGTGAGAAAATTAAGTCTTCAGAGGAATATAATATTAGGTAAAATAGGTAAAACGAGCTGGTGTCCGCAACTCCATGTCAATGAGCGTATTTTGAGTACGGAATATAATATTATACAAATAAGTGTTACAAAAGGGAAAGGGGGTGATTACCGAGATGACGACCAATAGAAGAAAAAAAAAAATATTGCGCCGACTTCAAGTAAATTAGGGTAAGGGCATGAAAATGCTAATAAATCCTATCCTACTAATATTATAAATGCGAAAGTTTGTGAGGATGGATGGATGGATGTTTGTTACTCTTTCACGCAAAAACTACTGAACGGATTTTGATGAAACTTTACAGTAATATAGTTTATACATCAGAATAACACATAGGATACTTTTTATCCCTATATTCCCACGGGATCAAAACTTACGCGGGTGAAACCGCGGGGCGCAGCTAGTAAGTAATATATACACTTAACATAATCAGCCTATAATCTTCCCACTGCTGGGACACAGGCCTCCTCTCTGTGAGAGGAAGTGGGCTGTAATCTACCACGCGGGCCCAGTGCGGGTTGGTAGATGTCACATGTCTTCGAATTTTTGGTTCTAGGACATGCCGGTTTCCTCACGATGTTTTCCTTCACCGTTTTAAGAGCAGTGGTGATGAAATAATTTACACAAAGTAAAGCGCCTGACGGGGTTCGAAACAATCGGGACGTCTGGCAACGCTGCAGCCTAACCTCCGCCTTCCGCATCCAGTCTGCCCCAACCTCATCGGTCCATCTATCTGGGGGCATCCCATACTACGCTTGCCGATACGCGGTCTTTACTTCAGCCGATCGATTCTGTAAAAATCTCACCGTGATAACTTAGGTGAAGTGAGCGTGAAGTGAGCTATCAATAGGAGCAATCCCTAACATCAGAGGGGCAATTCTCGTAATTTTTAAGAACGTTCACAGTCTGATCTCAGTCTCAATCTGTCAAAAATACTTCAAATTTCCCTACATTTTGACAAGTTTTTGACATTTGTTTGTCGCCGAGATGAGACTGCGACTAGATTTTGAACGTTTTAAATTAGCAGAATTGGCCTACAGATGGAATGACAGCTCACTTCACCTTAATTTTCACGGTGAGATTTTTACAGAATAGCACTGCAGGAGTCAGCAGGACTCGTCTGCTACACCGGTCTATGCCACTTCAGCTTGCATCAACTTAAAATTACAAGACAGTTACTAAGTTTGCGATGCAAAACGCCTTTCTAGCGCTATCTTTTAACCTGACAACAGCACATAATGTATTTAACCCAAACTAACCTGAACATAAAGCATCGTTAAAACCTCTTTTACCCTATCGGGGCAATATCCGAAAAACCTCTTTTTAAAACGTCGTAATGTGCTGGCCGTATCCGTATCGGATACCGCTGTAATTAGCGTCAAAATCCAGGCTTCCACTTAAAATACATTCTTACTTTGTACCACTAAACTAGTAGAGGAGTTTAGCTCGAAAATAGACTTAATAGATGTTTACTAAAGTGTTCTAATGAACTTATAGACTCAGAGGGTTTTAGAAGTTGGCTAAAACATTTGTCTATGTTAGTGGTTTGACTTTCGGTGGCTTAAAAGCTTATTTATGTAATGTTTTTGGTATGGTTTTGGTGTATTTATTGTTATGTATGTGGGATTATAAGGACTGAGTTCACAGGAAAAGTTTAATTAATATGGTACACTGGTTTATTTTTATATAAACTACTTAGAAAAACTTAAAAAAAATATTTAAAAAATTACGTCTTTACATTTTCTCTCCGACTTTCAAAATCAAAATATTTTATTTCACATAAACCTACATGGGCACTTATGAAACGTCAGAAGCTAGGTGCACGGTTCCTATTGCTCGTTTCCTATGGAGAAGAACCGGCAAGACATTATTTAGCATTAAAAACCCAATCGTGATTCTCCTTTTCAAATACCTTCCACGGTATCCGAAGCTTACGTCTTTGGCATATGTCATCTGTCTCACTTACACCTTAGCATTCAGCTCTTTCAAAGAATCATGCATTCATCTGCATTCATCAACGCTCCATTCCTACATGTATTTTGGTACTCAGCTGAAGTTACCAAACAAATGTGTGATTTCAGCTGAAATCGCACAGGTAGGTATATCAACCCTCTTACAAATGCAAGATTGTGATAATCCTATACGGTGTAAGGTATGTTGCCGTGAAAACTGTTAACATGAATGCAGCACATGAATAAAAGAAAGAAAGAAAAATACGTTTATCTGCCCGCGACTTTAGTTCGCGTGAAATTTCACCCTTGAATTTGAATTTGAATTTTCAATTAGGTGTGGAATTTCGAAAAACCCTTTCTTGGTGGAAACCTACTCTTTACAAAGAACACACCCTCCAAATTTCATGTCTCTAGGACCAGTGGTTTAGGCTGTGCGTTGATATATCAGTCGGTCAGGACTTCGAATTTTATATATTTACATAAAAATGACACAGAGAAGGAACACAAAAACAAAAAGTTACAATTTTGGGGGTTCATTCTTGATCCAGTGTAGAATTTTTTGTCGGTTTTCGTGTAAAAGTGCAATACCGACGTGGTCAAAAACTGTAGAACAGCAATTTTTTTTTTCTAACCGGAGAAATATTTCATTGCTGGTGGGTCTTGAATCATGTCTTGAGTTATTGAGAGAGTGTGCGCATCGATTTCCTTGCTCTTTGTATAGTGGCATAATCTTTTAACACTAGTTTAGAAAAAAGTCATTCTCTACCCGCAATAACTACTCAGATATATGAATTTAAAGAAGAACCTGACTTAGATGATCAAACTTACGATGATTCGTTAAACGTCCAAGATACTCTTGATGCGGTGATATATACAGAGACTAGCACATCAAGCTACCCCGATCTGTCAAATTTCTTTGATAGATTTTCGACTTTACCACAAAGCAATAAGGTTCATATTCAATTGAGAAAATTTGACAGATAGGGGTAGCTTGATGTGCTGGCCTCTGTACCTCGTCCTTTAACTCCAACGTCACGATTTACGCTAAAGAATTATCTACTCAGGACTCAGGTATTGAAATTGAAATTGTTGAAATAATTGATTTACATGAATATTTACAAATTAAGCCCTTAAACTAGTGGTAGGTAAGAAATAATTGAATTCTACCAGAACTAGGAATAAATCTGTATGTCAAGTATATCACTCAAGTGCTTTACATAAGTATTATCTAAAATTACTACATTAGTTAGGTATATTATAGGTCTGCCTACCAATACCAATAAATAATTATATTATAGGTCAGCCTACCAATTTTATGAAACGTCTGAGACTGGTCATATTTCCATAACTAAAACGCCTGGCAAAGGGTTAGGTAGAAAAAAAGAAGAAAATGCGTTTATTTGCGGTGAACATGATGCAGAGCAAGAACACAAACACAAAAAAGAACATGTTGGGGAAAATATGCGTCACATCCACGCAAAACGGCCATCACTCAGCATAATGGGCCATACGTGAGACAGAGCCCCAGTGCTGGTTTTCAACGACAGTCGGCGGATGAGATATAAATAACACAACAAACAATAAAATAAAAACACAATACACGTTACCGACTCACGCGCCGCCTAGGATCGTAAGATGCTACAGTTTTCCTCTTGACACTCCTTTAGAGATCTTCACGGATAGTTAGTAACGGGATAATCCAATTAAAATTACAATAACCTTATCAATAGTACTTTTTGTAACACAACGGTTGTACAGACGCCAGCACATCAAGCTAATACAATCTGTCAAATTTCTTTGATAGATTTTCAACTTTATCGCTAAAGCATAAGGTTCAAAGTTGATTGGGAAAATTTGACAGTTTTGGGTAGGTTGATGTGCTGGCGTCTGTATTTAGGGCTTTAAGTATGTTTTTGTGAGCATTAAGCTCAAAAGTAGATGTGTACTATTTTTTAATTTACTAATGATGAACTAAAATGATTAAAAAAATATCTATAGTTTTTACCTCTATGCGATTTTCTATCCTCTAGCGTGCCATGAAGCTGGTGCCAAGTACCTGGAAACAAGTAAAACGTGTTAAAAAGTGATACAGAGAGACAGTTATAATGCTTCGTAAATGTCTGCAATTTTACCAGCCTTCAATCACATCGGCATGGCGACAGAAATACTATACAGTATGGAAACCACATAAGTAATTATATGCAACAAACAGTAACTCTTGTCAGAGTTTTCACACGAGCAATCTATGGGTCAACTACACAATGAGGTCGCTGGATATTCTGGGCGTACAATATTATAATGTTTTCAGGATGTTGTTGCGACTGCCTCGTTTCTGTAGCGCCTCAGAAATTTTTGCCGAGGCCCACACAGACGGCTTTCGAGCCATAATACGCAAAAAAAAATAGCTTCGCTGCAGTGAATAGTGCGGAATAGTCGCAACTATATCCTGAGAGCCGTGGCGAAGAGCTCCAGATACTCCAAAAATTCGGCATTTTGTGCAAAGGTTGATTAGGTAGGAAACATATTTTACTGTGTTGTGAAAACGGCCTAAGTTATGAATCTCGATTTGAAACTACATAAGATCTACTCTCGTACTTAAAAATCGTTGAAATTCAAGTCGCCATCTCAAGGCCGATTCTCGTAATTTAATAAATCATTCAAAATCTAGTCTCGGTCTCATCTCAGCGACAAACAAATTAATGTCAAAAACTTGTCAAAACTGTATGGAAATTAGAAGAATTTTTGGCAGATTGAGGCTGAGATCAGAAGGTCTAATTTTAAACGTTCAAAATCTAGTCGGAGTCTCATCTCGGCGACAAACAAATGTCAAAAACTTTTCAAAATGTAGGGAAATTAGAAGTATTTTTTGACAGATTGAGACTGAGATCAGACTGTGAACGTTCTTAAAATTACGAGAATCGCCACTCTCATCTCAGGGATTATCAATGTCAAAAAAAATATGAGGTTTTATTTGACAGATTAATCGACAAAACGTTCTTAAAAACTTGATTTGCCTCTCAGATCTTATTCTAATCTCAACTAATGGAGTTTCATAACATACATACGTACTTAGTTCAATAAAATGAATCCCAACAAGAAATGGTCCCTACAACAGACGTCACAGATGACCCCATATTGCTTGAAAACAATAACTTAATGTTAAAACAAATAGGCAGGGTTCGAGTCAGGGTAAACAGATAGGTCGTTCAGGTTGGAGCTAAGTGCTTTACAAACAGAGGCTCGATAAGCATGACTTAGCTTGTGCGAAGAAATGAGAGTATTAATCCTTGTGTGTGACTGTTTTGTATTGATTTTTAGTAAAGGAGGTTATTTGTTGAAGTATGAGAGTGTTTTAGAAATGACTAAGGTATTTTTCTGAAGGTTTTATTTGCTGGTGTACTTAAAATCTATCATTTATACCTTATATAATACACGTTGCCTCGGAAAGCAATTAAAGCCGTTTGTTCCGGCTGTCATTCGTGGATCTTTGACAATCGTTACGGGTCGTCAGAAGCCGGAAAGTCTCACAACCAGTCTTACCAAGGGGTATCGTATTACCTAGTAATTGAGTCGTGCAGTCGCTTCATGTAAAATACTGGTATTCAGCTGCATCCGGTTAGACTGGAAGCCGACCCCAACATAGTTGGGAAAAGGCTAGGCAGATGATGATGAACACACTTTCACAGCACACTTTCGCGGTACTCACTGAAATGCACTTTACACTCATAGGGAATTATTACGTAGAAATAGTAAACTAAAACTCTGCCGACTGCCTCATTTGTCTATTGGTCGCAAGTGCTTCTTTTGAACATGAGGTCCTGGGTTCGATTTTCAGGTCAGGCAAAGTGTTATTGGGTTTTTCTATCAGGGATTTCTCAGTAGTAGATCGGTGTCTGGATTTTCGCCCGATTGATGGCAATAGTCTCGCCCCTATTAAACATAAAAGTAAATGGCGAAATGTAGGTGTACTACAGGTCTAACCCTTCGGGACGGCGTGATGTTATGTTATGTATACCTACCTACCTAAGAATTACTTCTTTTTCTCGACAAGTAAACAAAATATTTCAAAATTGACGAAATGGCTCGGTTATTAGTGTCTGCACAACGCAGTAGTTACAAAAAGTCCGTTTTCACTTTGAACAACATCAAAAGACAATTGAATTTTGTATGGGCCCTACCCAAAAAAAATTGACTGTAGCATTATTTATTTATTTATCTATTTATTTCAGGCATCAAGGCCCATATAAACACATACAATACAAAAACTTGAGAGGTGTCAAGGGACACCCGGATGGAACGAAGTTCCTTTCGATTAATTAGTGAAGGAATTGTAATAAAATTTTATTTTTTTTAAGTTATAATAATAAATAATATAATGTATTGAATCTTGTATAAAATAATTATATTAAGAATTATATTCGATGCGAAATAGAAATGAAAATATCTGGCTTGCTTTCTATAAGAGAGAGAGAGACAGACAGAGAAACATGCGACGCCGCACAGCTTACAATAGCTTACTATAGCAAAAAGTGTCGTGACAACTTTTCGTAAGAATTTTTTCCGTCTAGCCCCCTTTCACAACGCGTGATATGGAACTTCGTTCCAATATTAATATAAGTTAAAAATACTATAAATACATAACATTATAATTACACTAAAAAAATTACTAACGCACACGAAGTGTCTGCGTTGTGTGTGTGTCTGTGAACTGTCTGTATGTTATGCCATCAGGGAGTATTTTAATTAATCCAAGGATAGCATGTCTGAATTCACTTGGCAAGAAAAGATATTTGAGGTAGTTAGATTGATTTAATAAATGAAAATATTAACCAACAAAAATCAACATACTTAGTTCTTAATGCTACAGTTAACTTTAAGGTCTTTAGTCATTCTCTTTTACTTTAAATAGCTGCTCAATAGTTATAGCAAAGCATAATAAAAAAAGCATTGAGTATAACCTTAATTAATTTTTATTTGATTTATCACTGCGCCGGTTAGATTGACATAGTTTCTACCTAATTAAAATGTACTGAAACTAGAACAAGGTGAAACATTGAGATTGTATTAAAAGCACTAACATGAACTTTATAAGCAAGGATTACTAATTTCAACACGTCACATAATCTAATCAACACATTCAATTAATGACTCCACGAACTGCATACCTATTTACCATTATAGGTCATCATCATCTGCCTAGTCTTTTCCCAACTATGTTGGGGTGAGCTTTCAGTCTAACCGGATCCGGATGCAGCTCAATACCAGTACTTTACATGGAGCGACTGCCTATCTGACCTCCACAACCCAGTTACTGGGTAATACGATATCCCTTGGTAAGACTTCATGGTTACAGTTTGCACGTAAAAAATAGTCATACAAGAAAATTTCAATAATCACTAGATACTTGTAATTGGCAAACGAATTCCTAACGTATTGACGTACCTACGTCATGTACGTATGTACTTAGATACCTATCTAAGTACATATTGAAGTACATAGAACACTACCCATCCTCATATCAATATCTTTAGACATAATTAACGCAAACTTAACTAGGAAACACCTCAAAATATCACGAATTCCTTTACCTGTACTTCTTCATTCCTTAACGTCAAACTCAAAACACTTTATCTGCCATTTTCCGTCCTGGCACGTACTGCCAAGAATATCTAAAGCTAGATAAAGGCTGTCTAACCTGCCTAGGCTAGGCTAGGAGACAATTCAGCAAACTGAGAAACAAATGAAACGTACCTACATAGGCCGCGGACCCCGCTTGAGCGCTCTCCAAGTCATGATAGGGATGGGAACAGTGTCGATAGTTTGATATCGATACAATTTCAGATTAATAAATATGTTATACTAATTAAACGACATTAAAAGTCTTGGTTAGGAAGTTACGTGTTCGTCTTTTTTTTATTCATATGCCCGATATTATAGATAGCCCGACATTTATTTGTACTCTTTATTCTAAATTGTTTTTACTCTGTTGTATGTTGTTAAAGTGTGTCTCTTAATTCAGCATGCTTCTTGGAAAATACTTCCTTTAAGTGTTTCCATTGAATTTAATCACGAGCCACTTTCTTCCAGCTCCAGCCCACTATAAGTTTTATAACTAACGGCTCATCCATAGATAGACATTACACGAATAAATAATCATGTCACAAATAAAAAGACATGACAGAATATTTTAAAATGAGAGCCGTTTTGGTTTGAATATAAACAAAACAACCAAAATGGTGAACTAGATCATATTAATTAATAAGAATAAAAAATATATATTAATTGTGTACGAATGAAACAAAAGTAACATCTGATCATTTGCTATTCATTCTCAGAAATAATTTCGTCAGACGTAGACAATAACTAGAAATGTAAATAATAATATCTTCTTAATTAACAATTGTTATTCAAAAAGACCCACAATTATTATTCATGCGATAACTTTATTTTAATAGATAGATATTTTTTTTTTTAAATGTGATATGATTTATATATTAATCTTAATATATAAATCATATCACATTTTTGTAAGAGAATAAATTGATTCTTGCCATTCAATGAACGTAAAATTTGTGTCGTCATGAAAATGTCACGCATAAGTGGTGCTACACACATGTTCTGCTTGGCATGATTTGGCACAGCGGGGAGGCAAAATCGAATGTAGGTATAGATATATGTATATATTATGTATGTTCAAGAAATAGCCTCTCGGCTTAGCCCGAGCTACGCCGAGTCATCCCGAACATGATTAGGCGAGAGTAGATGCCGAACGAAGTTTGTCGATCGGCACGAGCCTTTTGAAAGACAAATATTGAATAGTGATTGCTTCGGGATGGCTTTGTTTTCCAACAAATAATGCCGAATTGAATGAGCCAATCGAACATGTATAATCGAATGAGCCAATCGAACATGTATGTACGAGTATATACATTTTCGATTGGCTCATTCGATTCGACAAGCCCCTAACAGCTCTGATCGAGCTCGAAACTACTTGAGCCAACTTGAAACTAACACAACAATAGTAAGATTGATATAATTATGTAATTGAATATTACAAGGGCATATAATGTGACCTTATTGGTGATGTTCTTGAGAACGGTCGGGGTGCGTAGTGCTCGCAACCAGCGTGTATTACCTGAAGGCCAAATCCCGTAATTAAAAACATTCAAATTCTAGTCGCAATCTCATCTCAGCGACAACCAATGTCAAAAATGTATGAAAATTACATATATTTTTGACAAATTGACACTGAGACCGTGAATGTTCATAAAATTACGAGAATTGCCCCTCAGAATGATGTATGGACGTAACCTAAGATAAAGTAGTATGCACGGATCGCAGCTGTTAGCGTTCTGTAGTTTCTGCCTACCGCATGGGTAATAGGCGTAAGTTTATATATGTTTATATAGTTATTGTTAAGCATATCCTTATGCTAATATGGACATATGGTATCCATTATTATGGGACTGTAATAAGCCAACCAACATCAAAATTTTTCACACATTCCAGAATAAGGTACTCAGGAGTGTTGTTAATGCGCCCTGATAATATATAAGAAAAGATGACCTCCATCCTGACCTAAAAATGGAACCCGTCACCAACATAATCCAAAAATTTGCTGAGGCTCATGAACATCGACAATTCAACTGTTAGTACAAACAAATATAGTGCGAAGACTGAAGCGGACAAAACCTTTTAATGTAGTGTGAAAATAATAGTGCCAGTGACATACATAATAACACATGAACAAAGTGCTTATATCATCATATCAGACTCAGAGAAAGTGGAACGGACTTGTGTAAAGTCCAATCAACACTATTCTATGTTTTAAAATATAATATCACATAAAAATTAAGTTATATTAAAATTGCTTAGTAGTCTTATAGGCTAGATTGTAATTAATTATTAAGAATTTGGTTCTTTTTAGGAAAAAAAAAGTTATTGTAAGCGACGCAACTCAACTCGCAGAAGTACTTTTTGTTATACACTTTTTTGTAAAATGTCAAACAGTTTTGTTTCCTTTTTAGATATCATTTGATGTGGATTTTTTATGTGGTTTGTCATCGTCGATAAAAACGACTGTACCACTTTTCTGTTAATTTTGCTAATTAAAGTTATTCGTTCACGTTATAAATCTGCTATTTATTGCACACTGAGCCCTTTATGGCCTTTGCAATTATACTAAGGCCGCTGCCTGGAATTTCGCGGACAGCGGGGTGGCAGCGGTGGCGGCGCGGGCTGTCGCCGATTGCCTTGAGTGCACCGCTCGTTGCCCGCTCCCGCGCCGCTGTTTTCGAGAACCGGTCCATTTAAATGTACGCATAATATCCTGCCGCTCCCGCGCTGCCGCCGCCGCCGCCCCGCTGCCCGCAAGATTCGAGGCAGAAGCCTTAGGGCGCATATTATTTTATACATAGAATAAGTCTTAAACTTACAGAGAATAAATTTTGAATTTTTGACAGTTTTTCATACTAAAACTGTCAGACGTCAATTTTTTTTATTTTTTATCTGACTTTGGTAAAATCAGCCCTTATACAGATTACTTTATTCCACCAGTTACTAAGCAAGAATCAAAGTTTTACTTGACAAACTAAAGAACCTAATGTAAAAGGAAATACAAGTAGGAAAGTGTTTCCAAGAACTAAGTTGTCATGACACGTGAACCTTGTTTTTCTCCATTTCTTGCTAAAACGAAGATTGTTTTATACGAACTGTTTATAAACTTCTTAAAACCTTATCTACAGGTCGCAATACTTCAACCACTTACCTTTAGTGATAAATAGGGAAACCATTCGAGGAAAACATTTTCTATGTATAAAAAAACTGAAGACAAATTCCCGGAATTAAAAAAGTTCAAAATGTAGTCGTAATCTCATCGCAGCGGCAATAATTGTCAGAGCACGTCCAAAATGTAGGGAAATTAGAGGTATTTTTCACAGGCTCTTAAAACTACGGGAATTGCCCCTCCAGGTAACTAGTGCTTGAAAAAAATTACAGTTAATAACAACATATTTTAGCAAAATATTATCGACAATACCACATCCCTACCATAAACACAAGCGAAAATATACAAACACAGATGCGCACACACACACACACAACGTGCACAGACGCGCTCGCCTCTTTAATCTTGTTGTTTGAGATATTACTAGCACGCGGCGTTGCTTGTGATTGTATGTAGACGTACTTTGTTTAGCTTTACACCGTTTTATAGTTATTTAATTGTAAGACTCTTAATCTAGAATGATATTTAAGCATGAATCTCTATTTGAAATTACATTTGAGCGGAGCTTAGTAGGAAATCTAAAAGTTCTGATTCGAGGTTCTTTAATAAAAGCGATAAGGCAGCCCATTGTATATTTTGTTATGTATTTTTGTGGTGTAGGTACATAAAATAAATAAAATCTGAATAGGCACTATCTACAAAATCTGTCAAATACTGGAAGTTGTAAAGTAGGCCATAGGTTGGTATTGGTTTTAATTATTTATAAGGTAGCAAAATCATCGACTTGAAATCTCAGTGAGGGGATTAGAGGCCTTTGTCTAGCAGTGACTGTGAGGCTTGTGGCTAAATAATAATAGCCACACTACTGAATCGCAGATTAAGCTACGAATGCCGAGGTCGGTCCGTGGATGGATGACCATCGATTACATATCGAGACCCCTCCGCGCTTCGAAAACCTCGTCAAATAGTTTGGTCCCGGGTGTCATTTTGTAAATCATTGGCAGTCGTTGCGGGTAGTCTGAATGTCCGAAAGTCTGACAACCAGTCTTACCAAGAGGTATGAGAGGCTGTTTGTGTATGTGAGTTTAAATGTTTGTAAACGCATCCACAATACAGGAGAAATTCCTAGTGTGGGGAAACGTTTTTTAAAAAAAGAAATTGAAAATGAAAGAAAGTATCGTATTACCCAGTAACTGGGTTATGGACTTCAGATAGGCAGTCGCACCATGTAAAATACTAGTATTCAGCTGCATCCGATTAGATTGGAAGCCGACACCAATATACTTGGGAAAAGTCATGCAGATGACAATTATTTGACACAACGGTTGATGACGATGATGTAGGTTCAATTTCCCATTATTTCAATATAATATGAATCGTAGTGCGTGTAATTTTTGCCCGCCCACGTGTCAAAAAGTCGTGGTACTTCGTCAATATCATAAATTCATTGTGGTAAATAAATTATGCACGGTGTTGTATTTAACTTAATAAATTAATTATTTTTAGTTTATTGAAAATTCTTTATTCAGTGAAATTAACATAAAAGCATTCGGTAAATCCAATCTCAATTAATGAAATAAAATTCAAGAATGATTTTACAATTAACAAGAAATAAATTTGTTTATTTGACACAGAAACACGTACATACAAAAATATAATTAACTCAAATAATAAAGAAAAATAAAAACAAAATACACACATCAAAAGTGTCTAGGGATCAAGCATTTTTATGCGGATTTCTTGAGATTGAGATGTGGCTTTGTAATAAATTTATGGTTTTATAAATTTATATGGATCCTTTTTGGTGCATTTCATAATTTGAATCAGGAACTGTGAATCAAATTCGAGTAAAAGATGAAAATCAGCTGTCAATATTTTCCCTATAAAAACATACAACGCATTGAAGACATTATTAGTGCTACTGTTTCCCTACTACTGATTAAAACCAACGTTATTATGGAGCGGCGACGTCATTTAAGCAGGGAAGAAATGCTCAGAGCCGTGGGAATGATAGAAGCTGGTTCCCGGCAACGTACTGTGGCTTTAGCTCTGAATACAAGTCAGAGTGTTATCAGTCGACTTTGGACACGTTACCGAAGCACTGGTACCGTGGCTGAGCGCCATGGAGGACGGTATCGCTGCACCACACGGAGACAAGACCGATACATTCAAATCTTAACTCGAAGAGCTCCAACAATAACCGCCATGATGTTAGCCGTGAGGCTTCATCACTCTTCAGGGAACTTAATTAGCGACCAAACAGTCAGAAACCGCTTGCATGAAGTGAACCTTCATTCCCGAAGACCGCTACGGGTACCACCTATAGCAATGCACAATCGTAGGATTCGATATCAATGGGCTCTTGAACACAGAAATTGGGCAGAAGAACAATGGCGTTTCGTGTGCTTTTCTGATGAGTCTCGTTTTGGTATGAGACCGGATACAAGACGTATACGACACTGGAGAACCCCTGGACGCCAACAGCGATTAAAATCCTGCCAGGAAGTCCATCCTTATAGTGGTGGAACCATCATGGTATGGGCGGGTATTTGGATCGGCGGAAGAACTGAGTTGATTTGGATCAGAGGCAACCCCAACGCTCAAATTTATGCTGAGACGATTGTATCAGACGTCATCGTTCCTCTACAAGTGCAAATCGGTCCCTTATTTCAGTTAATGCATGATAATGCACGACCGCACACCGCAAGAGTTGTAAGACAGACTCTCGCCGCAGCTAACATCAATGTCCTGCCCTGGCCTGCTCAGTCGCCAGACTTGAACCCGATTGAGCATGCATGGGATATGCTACAGAAAAGAGCTCTGCCGAATATGGAGGGTATCCAGTCGCAAGAAGACCTTTTTTTGTTGTTGCAACGAACATGGGCGGCCATTCCACAGCGTGATTTGGATGAACTCATTTTGAGTATGCCAAACCGATGTTCTTGTGTTGTTAGTGTTCGCGGTAGAAACACGGATTATTAATTGTTTAAGTTACCCAATAAAATTTTAGAGAAAACTGTTATTTCAGTCTTTTTTTCGAACTTTTGTGTTAGTGGTTCAAATGTCAAAAATCCCTTTATTAGGAAAATGGCAAATTTCTTTATTAATGCAAAGGTGACTTGGTTTATCGTTACTGTGACAAACGAAAACACTTTATTTGATGAATCCTTAAAGAAAATTTTAATTAATATCAATCAGGAGAAAAGTTATTGCAAAAATAATGTTGATCCCTAGACACTTTTGATGTGTGTAGTTCTATAATCTCGAGCACAGAACAGAATTAGTCGCCAGCTGAACGTCGTGACTGACAAGAAGGGTTCCACTCAGCATAATGCTGTACTATGGGGGATCCAAATCACAGCGCTCTCGTTCAATGGTACAAAAAAAAACCCACAAAATTAATTCGCGATGTATCTATCATTTAACACTACTCCCTCTATGTTATCCTACTTAAAAAAAAAACTTCTGGGCACTCAGAACCAGAAGCTTCGAAAAGTGATGCATTTAACGTATTAAAACTACTAAATTGGTAGAAAACATCTAAGAAATCAGCCTCATAATTCTTACTAGCGGCCCGCCCTAGCTTCGCACGAGTGCATTTTTTTTCGAATTTCCGAAAATTTCTTTCATAAAAACCTTGTCCTGGCAATACCGGACTCAACAAAAAAAAAAAACAAAAACAGAATTGTCCAATTTGGTGCAGTCAATCGGAAGTTATGCGCGTACAGACAATTCGGCGACTTTGTTTTATACTATGTACCTAAGGATAAGGAAGAACCAAGTCTCCAAATTGTTGTAAACACAAAGTTACTAAGTGTATAGTATATTCACGACTCGATTGACATATATCACTGATACATCACTGTCTCACAAACTATGTTTTGAGAACAAATAGGCCTTGTCGCCATAGTGGCGAAGTTGTGGATTTTGAGGGTAGACGATATCGGTACGTTCTTAGTGTCAATATTTATTAGGCATAGAGTGATATTGAGGTAAGAATTCAAGTAGGTAGAACTGGATTGATATCTCTATGTATCCATAGATGTACAGATAAGTATAGATTTTTCAATATTATTTAGGTACAGAACGTCATAAGTAGCTTTCCTATCCGATACACTCTTCATATTCCGCATATTTGAAGATGTAGTAAACTCGTATTCCCAATACGAAACAACCAAATCAACGTCAATTGATCAGCAGCTGACGTCAATTTTCGCGTCAACATAACGTAACGCCGATCAGTAATTCAGCAATGAAAGTGGAATTAGATCATGTATATTTCCTTTTGGGAAATAGAGGAAGTTTTCATGTAGATTCAGGTCGGTATTGGCGATAGATTCTACTGGAATAAAGTGTTTTTTTTTTTGTGGAATTTGGGATATGAAGGGTTTTTTATTGCCAACACCTTAGTAAAGTATACCTTCCTTTTTTACCAGCATATTGCCATATGGGCTGTAAACCTGAGGTATATATAAACCAGCTTTCTAAGTAAAGTTCGGATTTAAAATCCACCACCGATCGATGTGACTTCTCAATGTTATATTATCATAAGCTTACATATGAAATATGTAATGAATATAAATCTTACTTATCACAGTTATGAGAAACGTTATAACTAACTTTATAAAGAATTAAAACCAAAGAAAATTTTTGTAATAAAGTATAGTTAGGAACCTTTTTTTTTTTTTTTTGTGGATGGGAAATCATCAAATGACCCCTCCCGCTCTGGGTGGAGCAGAAGGGAGTGTCAGACTCTTACTGACTAAAACCCACCCGTGTTCCTTCCTTAGCCCTTTGTGTTCCGGGGTAGCGGTAACCCGTTCGGACAATCCCGCTGCCCCGGCAGGCTTCGGCCCTTTCGGGCCCCTTCCTTGTTGCTGACATCTCGTAGTTAGGAACCTGCCGATCGATTCTGTAAAAATCTCACCGTGAAAAGTTAGGTCGACCACAATATACTCTTAGGTAAAGGTAATCTGCCCGCCCTACTTAAATATCAGCCGTGATAACAACAAAACATCACTCGTTAATAATGTAACGATGCTACATTAAGGTCGATACACACAGCCGCGTAGTCGCATCAATCATCCGCTGACGTCCGCACTAGTCATCGTCGGATGTGTGGAGTGTCTTTTATTATTATTAGTTACGTCAAGTGTGTTACGGATTTTATTAATAACTAGCTGACCCGTCGAACTTTGTACCGCCTCAGATTATCTTAAGTTTTTTTTTCGTGAGTTTTTCCCATGTTTTAATAGTTAATCTGCCGTGACCCTGGCAGGACTTCACACACCAAGTTCCGCACATAATATTTACTTAATATTTTAACTTAATTCATATCTATGGGTGACACTTATTGTACTTGTCGCAAAAAAATTAAACCCGAATGCTATTAAGAATGCCTAGTTTTTATTATTAATATTTTTTATTGCCCAATGCTCCTCATCTTGTCAGCAGTAAAAGTCTGAAGTGTATACAGGGTTACTTTTCAATGACCAGCCAAATTTAAGGATGTGGTACAGACCATCAAACTAAACAACTTTCTCCATGGGACCAACATCGTAATCGCGAAAAATTTATCAACTGTCCCATAGAAAACTTCAATACCTACTCGACCTAAACGTATGGGAAGGCTGAATTTTTATTCGCGATTACGATGTTGATCCCATGGAGAAAGTTGTTCATTGAAAAGTAACCCTGTAGATGTGTTATAGGTCGTGGGTTCGACACCAGCCAGGCGGTTAAAAAGTAACATTATTTCTCTAAATCATTTCATCACCACTGCTCTCAAAACGATAAAAGAAAACATCGTGAGGAAACTGCATCCCGGTTACCTCCACCGGTTAGAACCAAAAATTCGAAGACAGTGTGATATCTACCAACCCGCACTGGGCCCGCGTGGTACATTACAGCCCACTCCCTCTAGAAGAGAGGAGGCCTGTCCCAGCAGTGGGAATATTATAGGCTGATTGTGATAATGGGCTACCAGTGCTATTCTGTAAAAATCTCACCGTGAACACTTAGGTGAAGTGAGCTGTCACTCCACCTGATGTTAGGAACTGCCACTATTGATAGCTCACTTCACCTAAGCTATCACGGTGAGGTTTTTACAGAATCGATCGGCTGCTCTTAACCTCGACTTGTACTTTCGATAATAAAATCGTTCGATGTTGCGTCACGTTTTGGTCGCACGTTCGTGCTACCCTCAGTTTAGTCTGGTGTGCGCACAGTCTTACAAAGTTTTACGAGATCAAAAGACTTCCGATAATAAGAAAATAAGGTTAAAAGAAAGCGGATCACATTTCAAAGGTCATTAGATAAGAACCGTCTTTGTTCTACTCATTAATTCATTTTCGATAATAATCTGCTGATTTCTAGGGTTCTGTGACCAATAATTGAAAACAGTCGGTGTATTCTGTAAACATCTTATCGAGAATATTTTTTACACTTTATAAGATTTTTTTTATTATAAGGGTAAATAATATATATTTTTTTATAATAAGATAAATAGATTTATTTAGTTGTATAATAGAAATATTATTGTTGTGTTTTTATTTGTTCTTATATATTAAAGTATAAAATAAGTGTTTTGTATTGTTTATTAGAGTTTAAGTAATACACAAGTTAGGTTTTATACCTACCCACGTGCACATTAGTTTCACATTGTAAATATTCGTATGCCGCTTTTAGCAGCGGATGTGTTGAACTTATCCATTTATACCAACCAACTTTGTACCTACCATATCCTACGAATAAATGTCTCTTTGTCTCTCTCTTTGTCTTTGTCTCTTTGAGAAAACTACAGACGAAGTGACCTGTCTGTGTTTAGACTGTGTTTAGTTTAGTTTGTGATCTTCCTGTACGAGTCACAATAAATACTTTTTCTTTCTTTCTAATAGCGTCAATCCCTAGCGTCAGGTGAAATGATAGTTTACTTCAAATTCATTTTTACTTTAAGTTTTTCACGAAACACACTGGCTGGGTCCTATAAGCCTATGTTGTCTGTCTATCTGTCTGTCTGTCTGTCTGATACAGGGCGGTATCTTTTCGCCGTAACAGATATCTAGAACCATGTTAATTAATCAAGTTACAAGCATGTAGGTCATCATCTGCCTAACCTTTTCCCAACTACGGGCCGCCGGCTTACAGTCCAATCGGATGCAGCTGAATACCAGTATTTTATATGGAGCGACTGCCTACCTGATCTCCACAACCCAGTTACTGGGTAATACGATAACCTTTGGTAAGACTGGTTATCGGACTTTCGGGCTTCTGACGACCCGTAACGACTGTCAAAGATCCGTGAATGGCAGCAGGGACCAATGGCTTAACGTGCTTGCCGAGGCACGGAGAGTCTTAGTATGTAAAGATGGTCACCCATCCACGGACCAACCACGGCAACCATAGCTTAATCTGATCGATTGACCCATGTAGGTATTATAATGTCGTATAGAATCAAGTTCTTCTAACCTAACAGCTGTGTTGCGGGGGAGTTTGTTGCGCCACTTCTTCTCAGCGAACGCGCTAGGAATTGGTGAAGGGACTGGGCCTTTTTGGAAGACTGTAAATATGTCATTTTGGTGTTCAAAAAGTGCTGGATCTCAGCCTGATTTGAATAAACGACTTTGGTTTTTTTTTGTGGTGGACCAATCAAATTATTTTTACTCTTCATATTCTGGTTTAAATTTTCACAGAATGCTTCTTAGTATTACTTATCATGGCAATCTATAATAATATTATAAAGAGGAAAGATTTGTATGTATGTTTGTACCGAATTGGCTCAAAAATTACTGGACCGACTAGTTAATAATAAAAACGTAACGTAATTATTATAGTTTTTTTGGTACAGAACCTATAGTCCAGACTCGCAACTGTCCGGTTATAATATTTTGTTTAGGTTTTTTTTTTCTAAATAAATATCTCACGATGTTGACAAGATATTTTCCAGGAACTGTACGGTGTGCCCTCATTAGTTATTTGATAGTATTTTCCTTTTTGGTATAAATAATGGAACTGTGACTTCTAGAGAACGGAGAAAGTTAAGATTATGTCTTTTAGTTAGATTACTGCAAAACAGATTAGCTGGATAACGGGAATAATCTGCGACTCCTGCATTCCAACTTAAGGGGAAGATATATATAACCATGGTTAGACCAGGGGCCCAAGTCTGTTAATTTTATAAATTCGTTATTCCAACACGATCCCATTGTCAGTTTGCTAAAAGTTCGTAATCTGTTAAATTCATAATGGTCGATCATTGGTCGGTCAATGGTCTGAGAAAAACTACTACCTACTAAATTTCATGCTAGATTTCATTTAATATATATTTTTACATATTACGTATTAGTGTTCGCAATCTGAAGTAGTAAGAAGTTCGTAAATAGCAATAAACATTACATTTATTAATTTGTCATTCATTACGTAGGTACGAGATTACCATTTTATGCCATTTCTTTCAATGGAATGTAGAATGCAGTTATATTAGTAGATTACCAAACTTTTCAAAATAAACAATTATGAAATCAATGATAGACCATTCTGACACTATTGTAATAGTAGACTTGGGGCCTTGCTGTCTTGTATGGATCAGAATGTTGGACCACAAAAGGGATGAATGAAAGGCCATTGCATGCAGCTAAGACGAGAATGCTAAGAGGGATGTGTGTTACACGAATGGATAGAATAAGAAATGATTACATATGAGGAAGTCTAAAAATGGCACCGGTAACTGAAATCGGTTGTCATGGTATCGGCATGTGATACGGAGCAATTTGGACAATGTGGAAAGTTTTGAGTATTAATGTTGATAGCTATAAGAAAAAAGACCAAAGAAGCGATGGATGGACTCCGTGAAAGATGATATGGTTGAAAAGGGGCTGACTCTCGAGATGACAATAGAGAAGTATGGAAGAAAAAACATGTTGCTCCAATCCTAAATAAATTGGGATAAGATCAGGAGAATGATGGGAGAGGCTGGATAAATAAAGAAGAAAAAAATCAGAAGGTATTGTGCGCTTTTGTAATATCTAACGTGACGATATTATCGTGGACCTCCACGTCCACATCACGGCATCACAACACTATAATACAGGGAAGTAAAATGTATGTATCCGAGGCACGGTGGGACCTCGATCTCGGATGACAGATGACGGCCGAAAACTTAATAAATTCATCATCTGCCTAGCCTTTTCCCAACTATGTTGGGGTCGGCTTCCAGTCTAACCGGATGCAGCTGAATACCAGTCTTTTACATGGAGCGACTGCCTATCTGACCTCCACAACCCAGTTACTGGGTAATACGATACCCCTTGGTAAGACTGGTTGTCAGACTTCTGACTATCCGTAACGACTGTCAAAGATCCACGAATGAAAGCCGGGACCAACGGCTTAACGTGCTTTCCGAGGCAAGGAGGGGTCCCGGTATGTAAAGATGTTCACCCATCCACTGACCAACCGCGGCAAGCGTAGCTTAACCTGATCGATCGACCTGTGCGGCTGTTATTATTTAGCCACGGGCCCCTTACTTAATAAATTATGATCCAAAAATAAATATCGTTTATTTTCATAATCTCTTAACTAACTATTTACACTACAAATGGATAAGTATTTAGGCGTCGAAGTACTCGTTCGCATCGCTGTCATCCGTGTACGTGCCCAGTAGACTGGCAGTATTGCCATGTTTAATGGCAATGCTAATTCTTTGGCCAAAGATCGACCCAGCCCTCTGGTCACGTGGTGTCAATCAGCCGGCGAGAAATTTCCTTAAAAAGGAGACGTGCACTCGCGCCCCATGATACGAGCATTTCGACCTCAAACAGGTCAAAACTGTAGTTAGCCATAAAGGTTACAATATTTGCGCCGCTTAAGAATAAACTAATCGCGAGCTCGAACTCGTTGGTAGTCATGGCCAAAAAGCACGCTGTCTCGCCTGGCTTTGTATCCGACAGTGCTAGTATCAGTGATGAACAGTTAGACGCTAGTCTACATGAACAACGTCTAGTTCTCACGCACAGAACCACCGTTCCAAACTGATAGGCGCGTAAAAAAAATCGAAAAGTGCTTCGGAAAATCGAGTTTTATAAAAAAACCACTGCATAAATCAATTACAAATAAAGTTTATTGATCTCTTCGATAACTGAGCTTTGTCGGTACGGACTTGGTTTTGAAGATTTTAAGTTCTTTTATTACTTATTTAAACCCAAAGTAATGTTAAAAATAGCAAGAAAAACGAATCTTTGTTGGCTCATAACTTTTTAATGGCTTTTTATTTTACTAATCTGTTTCCGTACAGACACAATTAATAATAATTCAAAACGATATCATGTTTAACTTTGGATGCACAATGTCAAACAGTGGAGTAATATTCTCCCGAAATTTGTATAGAAAAAATATCGAAAAGTGGCACCTTAAGGGTCTCAGCATAAAAATTTGGGCAAGACTAGCTTCAATAAACGTATTTTCTTTCTTTTGTTTAGTTTAACTGCAGGCTTTTTATGAATACTTAAAAAAAGAAATAATTGTACTTTTTGTTCGTTATCCCATAATACGGTAGCCGGGCTATAAAATCTTCGGCTATTTATTTCCCAAGGTAGGCTATTTTATCACCCGGCTATGAAATGGGGTGTCAGCAAATAGTTACTTTATTTAAAACATACTGTAAAACGACCCTTTGAGTTTTTATTTTTATTACAGCAATATCAGATTTCGCGGGTTTGGTTGTTTTCAGAAAGGTTGATAAAGGTAGATGCATGAACTAAACGAAGCAAAAGGAGTTTCTAAGGATCGTAGCAGGTGGCTTTCTGTAGTTTCTGCTTACCCCATGGGAAGAAGGCGTGAGTTTATGTACATAAGTAAAGGCTATTCAAATTAGTTTCAAATTGATGTTATCTCAAGTTAAACAAATATCAACTTTATTTTAATGGTAATTAAGTTGATTTCAGAGTGACTAGCACTGTTGAAAAATTAATAAAAATGTTTTTAATACAGTTGCTCAAAAAGTGGCGTATTGCAGGGACGTATAGCGTTCGGGATGTGGGCTACATATTCGTGCTTTTTTTTTACCTTTCCCGAACTCGTGCGTTCTCTTTCCCAACTGTCAAAATTATGTCTATGAAAAACCAACCATGAAGTTTTTACTAAAAAAATTCATAGAAGTTTTTATGATTCATGCAAATACGTATATTTCTAAAAAGAAGCTACTAATATGTTTCAATATCAGATTTAATAATTTGATTGAATAAGTTAGGTTAGGTTACATTTCATTTCATCTCATTAAATTTCATTTTCATTTCATATCAATAAAAAAAATCTACTGAAAACTTGGCTGTATGGGCATAGTTCCCTTTGCCTACCAGAATGGGTGAAGAAAAAAAAATCTCTGCTTATATTCTACGGTTGGCGCCATTTTTCAGAAATTTTCTTTGCGAGTTTTAGTTGTTTGTTGCACAAAATGAGTAATTTCGACCCTAGTTTTTTTGAATTAACACCACCTTATTTTATTAAATTGCTTCATTTTTTCGCAACTGTATTAAAAATAGTCGTTCAGTACACGTGCGAAACCGTCATTGCAACTTGTTCCGACTGTCAACCCTCGCCTTCGGCTGCACCTCGGCTCGGGTAGACATTTGTCGGAACTCTTTGCAATGACAACCTTTCCGCACTTGTAATGAAATATACTATTGTAGTTGTAGCGTAAACTGCACTTTATTGTGTAGGAATTAAAGTTACTATTCCATAAACTCATATTTGTTTACATTTTGGTAAATAAGTCGCGAATGCAGATTATGTAGGTTTGCCTAATTTTAACTTAGTCGGATACAAAATGGTCAACATATTGGTCACCAGATTCAGGTTTTAGTTATTTGTTGTCGAACGTTAAACTTGTTAAGAGTGAAATTGAATACATTAAAAAAAAAAACACAATTACAATCACTTTGACTATGGTACACTTGAATAGCGAAACTGAAGAAAATCGTATAACAATGAATGAGTTTCATGAAGTTGTTATATTTGATCAAAACTACAAAATCGCTGATTTTTTTTTTTGAAATCCATCAATAAATGACTTAGAAGATTATCGAAGTTTACGTATTTTAGCACGGAACATGAGTGTGTAGTTTTTATTTAAATGCTTTTTCTGCGAAAATTAGTTAAACAAGATCTAATCTCCAAGTCCGTCAAGTAAGATACGGTCCCGTCAAATAGTTGATGATCCATCAAAACAAGTATCAAATTATTTTTATCTAACGCGCAAACACACATCGTTGTGGCCAATCATTGTTCGGGAACCGAACTAATCTCATTTCGGTAAGTGGTACGGAGTAGAAAAATCCTGTAACCTTGGCTGAAACGAATAATCCCCATACCTGTTTCGGTTACGGTGGCCAATCTCAACGAAGATGTATGACGGTGTGTATTACTCAGGTGCACTCTCTGTTCTTTTACTCTCATAGTCCGATGGGACGGCAACGTCGTGTCGGGTTGCCGTCCCATCGGACTCTCTCCAGAGATCAGGCGCAGGACCAACGGCCTTACGTGCTTTCCGAAACACGGGTACCCCTCGAATATCTATGGGTACCCCCTGCCTCGGAAAGCACCACACCACAAACTTCCAAACTCAAAACCAGGACCCCATGCACAGCAGTTGCGCTTGCGACCACGAAACCAACGGGGCAGTTAAGTCGAAACTATAACACAAGTCACATTGGTACCTCAATCCAGATATTCCCATTCTATTCTTACACCAAAACCGTCAAGCATGAACCAAAAACAGTTTCCTTTTTTTTGTTTCTGGGTGGAAAAACCTCATGGCTGTCCTCCGCCCTGGAGGGGCGGAGGGCTCTGTCAGACTCTTACCGACTGAAAACCACATCGGTGTTCCATCTCACACCTACACTGGGGGTCGCGGGAACGTACGACCCTTCCACAACCCCCGACTAGTGCCGGGCCCGCCACTACGGGCCTCCTCGGGTCAGGAGAGTGAGGTTTTTGACTCCCCCGGGACGTCTAAGAGGGGCGCGCGTGCAACACTACACGCCGCCATCTCGGGTCATGATGTTTGAAGGGCGACGGACGTCCCCGAGTCCATCGCCTGGACCCATTTAGGGGGGCTGGAAGAGGGCGTTATCCGCCCTCCGCCGACCCCCGGTGCGCCTGCTGTGGGCCGGGTGAGTGGGCGAGATCTCCCTCTCCCTTTCTGCAGCCTCCTTCTGCGAGACGACTGTTTCGCAGAAGGAAACCACCGCGTCCCAGGACTCTTCGCTGCCGACCATCGATTCGACCACGGCCGGCAGCGACAGGTCACTGCCTACTTCTGAGATGAGGGCACGGCGTGGCTCCTCCCAAGTGGCACACTCAGCCAGCGTATGCCACGCCGTCTCCTCCCGGCAGTCGACGCAGTGGTGACACCGGGCGTCCGGCTCCCTGTTTATGCGACACAGGTACTTCCCGAAGCAACCATGCCCCGAGAGCACCTGTGTCACCCGAAACGACAGGGAGCCGTGCCTCCTCCTGAGCCAGTGCTCGAGTACCGGCCGGACCACCTCGATGGTGACGAGGCCGGCGGTAGGGCGTGAAAGCCTGTTCCGCCATTCCGCCACCAGGACCTCGCGAAGCTGAGATCGACGTAGCTCCATGTGGCGCTTCATCGGTTGCTCGCCTCGCGCCCGCGCTTCCCCGCGCCACCGGTACAGCGACGTTCCCTACATCCCTAAGTTAACTTACATCGTAATTTTTTGGTTCAGTGGTTCCAAATAGAGATGAGACGGGTTCTGACACTTTAACAAACACAGGCATGTCACAGGTACCTTTGAAGATATAGACATATCAGTAACTGTCAATAAGACAGGCATGGATGTCTCTTGAAGATATTTTTGTATGAGAATAAAACAAGACAATACGAAACGAGATTTCAGCGAAGGGAATTATAAAGGTCAATGCACGCAGAACTTTTGCAAAAATGATAGATACGCCTGTTCATAATGATGGCTTTGATGTCAAACTGTATATCTGCCAACCTTTCTATTAAGCCTAAATTACCTACTTTTTATGTAAAGTTTTTGATAAAGACTGCTATTTAAATTCCTGTATATTAATCTTAAAAGAACATCACGCTTGTACATCCCAAAATGGTAGCCAGTAACATCAAAAATCTTGTTATAACGGACCCACACATAAACTCACGCCATCTTCCCATGAGGGGGGGGGGGTAGGCAGAAGTTTCAGAAAGCCCCCTGCCCTTCGTCCTTCCTTTTGCTTCATTTAAGTTTATACATCTGGTGATACACGCACGCGGGTTGCGAGCCCTTCGCACCTGACCTGCAAATTCTGAAGAACCAATAAAGTTATTATATTATGTGCTTCTAGACCGTCCCCTCGCTGCGTTTCCTGGACTTTAAAAAGAGACCTCGACGTCTGAGTTTATTTCGCCATTTCTTCTCAGGGTAGTTAGATAGGAAATATCGACTCCATTTTGTTTATATCAGCCTGTTGTGTTTTATGTGAACGTCATGTCATAGTTGTCAAACAAAATATGAACTTGACAGATGGTTAGTTCACCCCTTCTAACGTCACGATCGATGAACAGAGTGCACACGTCTCTTATTTCTCTTACATATTTTAGTGAAATTAAATAGTATTAAGGTGTCAAACAGTGGATTAAAAAATCAAGTGCTAAAAGTGGTTTTATCAAGATCCCAAACATATCCCTCTGCACGGGCCCTGTCTGAAGGTCTTTTCTCATACATAAAAGCCACGAACATTATTCACTACGCTTTCCCAAGACGGGTTGGCGTTTTCAGACTTATATTAAGTACTAGCTGACCCGGCAGACTTCGTACTGCCTCAATCGATAAATAAAAGACAATTGACTCTACATTTTATTTAGAAAACGTTTGTGTGGGAAATAGAAAAGGGCTGTTTCTAGGGTTTTCCCGGGAATTGTTCGATTTTTCTCACCTTTTGAACCTTTCCTAGACCTCCACGAACATTTCAAGACCAAGATAAGGTAAATCCGTTCAGCCGTTCTCGAGTTTTAGCGAGACCAACGAACTGCAATTCATTTATATATATATAGATAAAGAGAGAATAAGTCCAGGTTAACATAAGATAATCAGCCTTTCATTTTCCCACTGCTGGGACACAGGCCTCCTCTCTTCAAGAGGGAGTGGGTACAATCAACCACGTGGACCCAATGCGGGTTGGTAGATGTCACATGTCTTCGAATTTTTGCTTCTAGGACATGCTGGTTTCCTCACGATGTTTTCCTTCACCGTTTTGAGAGCAGTGGTGATGAAATAATTTACACAAAGTAAAACGCCTGCCTGGATCCGAACCCACGACCTACAACTCGTAAGTCACCACTAGGCCACCACTGCTCCAGATCCAAGTCCAGGTTTGCTCATGAAGTTTTCTTTCCTTCACCGACGTCAGTAACGTCCTACATATACTAAATTTAAAATATCACATTGGTATTTGCTCGAATTTGAACCCTCGTGCATTGGAGATTAGGCTTTAATCACTGGGCCATCACCTACAAATAATAAAAAGTCAGGAAGCGTAACTATGAACAAAATTAACGAGAAATTCGGCTCCAAACTCACTACATTGACAAAATACCTCGAGTATTTGAACGAAAGAACACATGCAAATAAGCCAATCAGCGTAAAACGTTGTATTCCGGCAAGCGCCGTGATTGGTTCTGGTGCGCGGTGGCCTTTTCGGCAACACCCACCGCGGTAAACATTTGCGTGGTGCCATTTTTGAGCTTGAGTTACATTAATTCTTGACTTTTATTATTCGTAGCCCATCACACATGGCGTGTAAAAGTGATTCCGATAACCTAATTACAAAATAAATAATTTCATCCAAGGTCAGTCCAGTTCATATTAATCTATTATCAGTACCATCTCCCTAGGTTCAACAGTTGCTTATCTTAATTATTCAGAGTTAGCCTCCAAACGATTAATTACGTTATAATTAATGAGTGAACGCCTTGAGCCTTGACATTCTCAACGATATCATAGTAGAGAACAAACAATTTGCTGAAAGCAATGACCCGAGGTGATCCGGAAGAGAATATCTAGGTATTGTTCTCTTTACCTTATTTATTGTAGGATTTTATTAGGTAAAAGATTAATGACATTTGTGGGCACTTGTGGTTATTGAACCCAATTTAAAGGTCTCAGGTCAAATCTGTGATGGAATACATAGCAAACAAAGCTGGACTTATAAGGGTTTATTTATAAAGTTGAGAAATTATTAGCAACTGTATAACCATACTCTTTGACGTTTAATCAGCTCTTAACTTAAAGCAACGTTTATAAATAAAGTGGATAACCAACTAGCTCCTGTCCTCAGCTTCTTCTGCGTGGATGTCGAACATCATCCCTCGGGAACGTGCTGTTTAGTCGTGAAAAGGTAACATGGAGACAGAGTCACATTCGAATTACAACAATATTAGTAGGGATGAGGGACTTATGGCTAAGAATTAACGCCCGAACGGGTCAATCGAAGCTACGCTTGCTGCGGTTGGTCCGTGAATGGGTGACCATCTTTACATACCAAGACCCGTCCGTGCCTCGGAAAGCACGTTAAGCCGTTGGTCCCGGCTGTCATTCGTGGATCTTTGACAATCGATAAGGGTCGTCAGAAGCCCGAAAGTCTGACAACCAGTCTTATCAAGGGGTTTCGTATTACCTAGTAACTGGGTTGTGGAGGTCAGATAGGCAGTCGCTCCATGTGAAATACTCAAACTGCCAGATTATGATTAAAACTTACTTAGAAGGAAAACAGAAAAAAAAGAAAAGAAACGACCCACATAGTCCTCACATTCACAATAATTAATTAAAAAAAAGAAAAAAAGTTTAGTAGTTTAGTTTTATTAAGTGAATTGTATATGATTTTATATATATTTTTGACACGCACACGCTGTCTACATCTCTCTATTTATTGTCCTATCGCAGGAATGGGAAGAGATTTCTTATGAAATAAGCATCACATTTGTACCTACCTATTTTTCTGTTATGTTTTTTCTTATCTGTTTATATGTATAATATATGTTTGTACATACATAAATGGTAAAATAAAATAAAATAAATAAACCTGAGAACAAATAACTCTGAACTGTAACGATCAAAAACATAGGTATAGAATTAGATTTAATTTGTTCAGAGAAAGCAATAACAAATAAGTATAATGGCCCCATAAGTAATAAAAGGTTCGTTGCTAACGAACTTCAAAAGAGCTGTTTCGTAGAAGGTCTACTTTTGGGTAAAGGAATTAGCCGGTTGAAAATGTGTAGATAGGTATTAGAAAAGTATCTACAGAATATACAGAATTTTGAGACCATTAAGTTTTTATAAGCCGCTGCTTGCCTGGGGGTCTAATCCATCAGCCTTAACTCCGTAGTTAGTCGTAGAACACAAGCCAACTCTCAGTGAGGAGGAGTAGGCTATACTCACAGAAATACTCGTATGAAGAAGATCTAGCGGGGTATCCAAGGGGGGGATGGAGGGGGGGCTTAGGTGATCAGACCGGAATAAATCTTAAAAACATATGTTTTGACAGAATTGTTTTTACAGAACTGTGTGTGCAATATTAGCGTTATGGAGGGGCAATTGTGGCTTCACCGGTTTTATATAAATTTTGAACTCCACGCCAAATCTCCTTCTTTATTATATCTATGGCCATACGCGGGCCCAGTGCGGGTTGGTAGATCTCGTGTTGTCGATGTTGGTGTTCTAGGACATGTCGGTTTCCTCACGATGTTTTCCTTCACCGGTTTGAGAGCAGTGGTTATGAAATCATGTACTTAAAGTAAAGTGCCTATCTGGGTTAGAACCTACAACTCGTAAGTGGCGGCCGTTACCACTGTTCAATCTCTAAATAGTAATTTGCTTTATAACCGTGCGACAATATTCAGCTAGACATTCGTACTTAAGGGCCTATAATTATATACTACCTCAAATGGCTAAGCATGATCCTCCGTTATGTCGAAAATACTGCAGCATTAATTTTGAAATAAATATATGATAAAGTTGAGAATTAATGTTAGGTCTTATTTTAGACGAAAACACGATTCCGTAAAATTTTCTCGATAGAAAAAAATTCCAAAGTTATAAACCGCTGGTATTCAAAAAATACTTCAAATTAGATCATGAAACTGTGTATACTAACCGAACTAACTATAAAGCAGGTCTTATGTTTTTAATTACTTACCATTATTTTCACCGTAAAAAGCAAATATCTAAACTATTGGCGCTGCCTGCCGCCTAGCACTGCACTCTGTCTTGCTCGAGATAAAGAGTGAATTTTAGCTAAGGTAGTGTAGGCTCTTAATAACGACGATCTATTTCTACAAAAAAAAAAAAATCTTAAATTCCCTGACAGAAAGACAACGCACAACTTAAAACGTTGGGTCTAGAAGCATGTAATTTAGCACAAGGGTTCCTTATACAGCATCCATCGGAAATGTGTGCTAAACTATTAAAAAAAAATAACCGTCCCATACATTTGGGTCGAGTAGGTATTATTAATGTTTTGTATGAGACACTTAGTAATTTTTCTGCGATTACGTTGTTGGTCCCATGAAGAAAGTTGTTCAGTTTGATGGTCTGTGTCATCATTAAATATGACCACATTTTTCTGATACACGCTGTCTATTGAAAGTGAGCACCTTTTTGAAAATTCATCTCCTAAAGGGGTTAAAACGGATGGGATCGTCATACAGTGGGTGCTTGAAGACGGACGTTATCACCGAGGCAGGTCTAAGAAACGCTGGCGTGCGCGTGACCATTTGGATTCGTTCCTGAACGATTAGCCGGAGAAGGCACAAGATAAGGAAAATTGGAGAAGTATGGGAGAGAGCCCAGCAGCAAAATAGGTTAACAAAAAAGGGGTTAGTTAAGGAATCAAAGTTTGTATTGAAGTATATCATCCCATCGGGGACTCGGACTGATACATAAACAAAATCTTAGAAGAAATTATTCGAAAATACATCTCATAGCTCGTGGAGGCCAATTCGAACTGCAATCTGTTCGCTAATAAATTTTAAAAAAATAATGGTTATGTGCCTACATTTTTGTGAGAATAATAATATTAAGTTTTTGTTATTAGTTTATGTTTTATGTTAGTATCTTTGATTTATGTGATTGGTTTCTTAAGCCGTATAAATCAAATAAATAAATATCACTATGCAACAATAAACTCAGAATACACTAACTTCTACGAGCTACGCCGCGTAGCACTTATCAGTCAGCCATTTAAATTGCTACGCGCTACGAATCTTTTATGTGGTCGTGCTACGCTCAGCATTGTTTACCATTATATATAAACCTCACGTACAACCATTCCCTTTTCATTTATTCATCGAACTTCAAAGAAATAAACACTGAAAATTTATTGCAAACTTATCTAAAATCTATAAAACTAAAATTGCATCTTGATCTTATTCAGCTTTCGAGTCACGACAAGTCTTGCACATAACATAAATTCAAATAGTCAGGTATAACGCATAAGGTCGTCGGGCGAATGACCTTGGGTTAGCATAAAATATAATATTTTTGGGGTGAAAACGATTATAGAGCTCACCTCAAATAAAGTATCGTGGGCGGAATTCCGACAAAGATTTTCGGGTTCATTATCTGTTTACGGAAAATAGCTTTCGGTATTTTGTGTCAAGTTAAAAGCAGATGTTGCGTGATTTTATGAAACGTTACAACTTCCTTGAAGTGAAGGCTTCTTTAAGTGCAAGTTGCGTTCTTTCTGAAGAGTGGACGAAACTGATGAACCGGGCTCGGCGCCGTAATTGCTCAACACACCATATGTATCATTTTGAAGGATATTACTAATTAATTGCTTCAAATTTTCGACAAATTTGTCTGCTGAACAACGTAAATAACGTGTGCCTAATTGCCCAAAAGACTGTCAGACACGCCAAGAAAGCCAACGTCTAACAGTGATGTGTATTTCGCAGATGGATTGTAGAATCCGCTATTTTACAAAACCGCTAGTTGTTTTACAAAACAACTCCATTATGTAAAACAACTGAACAACGTTCAGCGGTTTTCCATAATTACTGAAACTGAACACGCAGAATTGCATAAATATTTTGAATTCATTTATCAATGCAGCGGGTTAACGGTTAGCGGTTTTGTATAAAAGCGTGAAATTAAACGTCAGAATGTAGATTTTAGTTCTAAATTTTGTCGCTCGTGTGTGTCGTAACAACAATAACGGCGTCTGAAACAGAAATAAATAAAATGAGTAAAAATGACCTTCACTCAAGTGAAAACAGTGATTTTAAGGGCAATATTAATTAAAAAGTGTCAGAGTTTTATGAAAGACGCTCATTGAAATAAGCCATTTTGCAATATGTCTAAACGTCGTCGGTAACAGTTTTGTAAAACGTAGCGCAATGACAATCCAGCTGAACGTTGTTCAGTTGTTTTACATAAAGGAGCTGTTTTGTAAAACAGCTAGCGGTTTTGTAAAACAGCGGATTCTACAATTATCTGCCACATCTATAAGAAGAAGACATGCTACGCTTACTACGCTGCTTATTATTTAAAATAAGAACAAAATCTATTTACACAAATCAAATCTCTGTTTGTAATGTCAAAATAACAGCTTTTTATACTTAGAACAAAAACGATTTCTAAATTTTTTTACTGTCTGTCTGTCTGTTTATTCCAGCTAATCTCCAAAACGGCTGAACGAATTTTGACGGGACTTCCACTGGCAGATAGATGATGTTATAAGGAGTGACTTAAAGTACTTTTATTTAAGAAAAAGAATTAGTAATGAGACACATTATTATTTTCCGACATCCACGCGAACAAAGTCGCGGTCACTGAGTAATAATTATGAAGAGCAAGCCAAAGTAAAATGAATTTATTTTAAAAACAAAAATTTACAATAACCGCTCCCCTCTCACCGCTTACCCCACCGCCCATTAGATCAGCCACTGAATTTCCCCTGGGCCCCACAGAACTCGTGGTGCCAACTACACAAAAATACAACCCCTCATGTTTGCCCACACGTCTGTCTTTATAACTAACTGCTTGAGATTTGTTGAGTGTTTTAAAGCTGGATTTTATGCTAGCTGCAAGTTCACTAACCGGTTTATGAGTGCAGGTGCCTTGTGGTGTCGGTATAACAGCCGGGCTATACTGTAAAAATCTTACCGCCAAATCTTAAGTCAGGGATGGCGAACCTCTATACACCCACGTGGCATTTTTTCTGAATAAATATTTCATGTGGCCATGACGTGCCAACAAACAATGTTGGCTTATAAGTGATTACAAAAAAAAAAACGATATACTTTCGCATTGTTATTATGATTTTTAATCTCTCTTGATATTTCTCGAGACCCTTTGGAAGGTGTACGAGGAGCCGAAACCAACTTGCAGAGGCCTGTTAGACATTTTTAATGAAATGAGAGACCAACAAACGATTGTCCCTATTTGTACTATGCAATTGCACAAAGTCAAATCATTTATTTTAAGTAGGCACATAAACTTTTGATCATCAAAATGTTCTGCTAAATGGTTGGTTATAGTCGTTAAACAGTATGGGTATACCAAATACGTAGACAGTAAGAAAAATCAGAGTACTGCGGTAGACTGAAAATATTATGAGTGATCCGAGTATTTAGCCTTGACGCTTTGCCCGCGTATAGACAATTTGCATGAGAGTAGGGGAGCGCTTGCAAACATCGTCTGACTTTTATTGAGTCCTTGGCTTTGATATATTAATAATGATACAATCTTAACAATACAGTATTATGGAAAAATCATCTGCAAAAATTACAAACCTTCATCCCCCATTTAACCCCTTCAAGGGATGAATTTACAAAATCCCTCGTCAGTGCTTATTTTAGTTATATATGGCACTCATTTGCAAAATTTCATGCTTCTAGACCCAACGGTTTAGGCTATGTGTTATATGTCAGTGAATGAATTTAACAATAATTACTCCTAATTTCTTCACAAGTGAGAATTTAAAGTCCTTCCAAAAGGCACCCTATTTAAAAATTATTAATAAAAAAACACTCGTGTACAAACAGGAAATGATCTCGAAAAATAAAGTCCTGGACAAAACAGACACTGGACTAATTACAGAGCCCGGAGCAAACCTTTGAGCTCGCGTAATTTTCAGACGTAATAATGTTTTACTTTATATTTGAAAAATAATAAATTACTTTGTAGGCGACGGTCAAATTGGACAGTTTAGTTAAATATATCGTGGGTAAACGTGTGTTCAGCTTTTGTGAATAATTTAGATTGCCCTTGAGGGGTAGTAGGCTGATGACGATAATGAGGAACAGTTTGGACATATTTTCATAGTCTTTTGAAGACAAGTTTTCGAACGAACGATTCGAAACGATCACTATCAAATAGAAGTAGGTTTCTGAAGATAATTTAATACGAAGGCGATTTGGAAACTAGCTTTCGCCCACGACTTTGGACGCGTGGATGCAAAAAATTATGCCACAGGAATACACTACCAGGATAAAAAGGATGGAGACAGCGAATCGGTAAACGTAAGGTAGGACGGCCTCAGGCTAGGTGGAGCGACGATCTTCGCAGGATAGCTGGTAGCACCTGGATGAGAGTTGCTGAAAATCGAGTTGAATGGCATGCAATAGGAGACGCCTATGTCCAGCAGTGGATTGCTGTAGGCTATTGATGATAATGATGAACAGTACTATAAGTCGTAACCCAGGTCATGGTCTACCTGTGCGCCAATTTCATAGAATTTCCCATTCATGGACGAACCCAATAATCTATTTTCAGTTGTAGGAAATCTAGGTTCTAACTCTTAAATAAAACGAGTTGAGGCTTTATATAACTGTAAGTATATTAAAGCCAATTGAAAGTCACTAGGAAGGTTATACGTCCGTCTTTACTAAGGCGCATACGACAAGTAAGATAAAATAAAGATGGCGGTTAGAAGAGGAGATTATTTTGATTAAATAAGTACCTACAACATATCGATTATTACAGAATCGACTAAAGATTGATTTTTGTAAATAAGTAAATCAAATAAATCAACACGCCCCCTCAAAAATTAATCTACCAATTATACAAATAAAATAAATCAAAGTAAATACTTAATTGACCGGAACATATTCACTTCCTAGTGTTTGCTGGGAAATACAATTAATGGTCTAACATTTGTTCTAAGGATTAAGGAAAACCCAGAGAAAACCTTAATCAGACCACTTCATTAAATCATTCTAAATAATAATTAAATTAATAAAAAAAATATCAGAATCTTATTCTAAGCCAATCATGCTTCTCAACTTTTGAAAAGTGATAGCAGGTAATGGCTTGGTCAGAACATCTGCCAATTGTTGACCTATTGGAATGTAATTTAATTTTATTACATTTTTCTTAATCCGTTCCCTAGAAAAATGATACTTTATATCAAAATGTGTTGTACGTCTGTGATTGGTTGGATTATTTGTAATGCTTATACAGCCATTGTTATCCTCATAGATTGTGATAGATTTATCGATATCTATCTTAATACTAACTGTTAGTGATTTAGGCCATAATGCCTCCCTAACAGCTTTATACAATGCCATATATTCCGCCTCTGTTGAAGAGGCAGCAACTGACATTTGTTTCTTTGTACTCCAGGCTACAGAACAGTGCTCAAAGAGCTGAACTAAATACCCAGTTGTACTTTTCCTGTCGTTTGAATCTCTGCCACCCCAATCTTAATCTACGTAACCACATAGAATATTTATTGTAAGCACATCTTTTATAACTTAATTTTAAATCAACGGTACCTCGCTCGTACGTACTCGCTTAACATATTGCCAGAGTTCTTTATTATTTTTGTTCATATACTTTCTCAGTATATTAACGCTTGTACTTAAATCTGGACGAGTGCATAACATCACATAGGTACATTAAACATTCAACGCTTGTACTTAAATCTGGACGAGTGCATAACATGACATACATTAAACATCGAACGCTTGTACTTAAATCTGGACGAGTGCATAACATGACATACATTAAACATCGAACGCTTGTACTTAAATCTGGACGAGTGCATAACATGACATACATTAAACATCCAACGCTTGTACTTAAATCTGGACGAGTATATAACATGACATACATTAAACATCCTATAACGTCTAGACATAAGCATTATATTTTTCTTCAGAGTTGAATGCGTCAAAATTAAGTTTATTTTCAATGGGTGTATTAACTGGTTTAAATCGTGCATATTAAATTTATTTAATAACGTTTTTATGTATGCACTTTGATCTTATGTAATTTCATTTGCATGCCTTGTAATTTTATACCAAGAAATATATATATATTTTTTTTATCTCTTTTAAATCAGTCTTTTTAAATTTACTCATTAAATACCTTTTTAAAATTATTCATTGTTTCAATATCAGCGCATACTATAACTAAATCATCTACGTACAGAATGACATACATATTTGTTATGTACATCTCCATTGTCTGGCAAATACACATATTGACTGAAGAATTTTGAAAACCTTCTATAAGAGATCGTTCGAAAACTTCAAGCCAACATCTAGCTATTTAATTTTTTTTAAGATATAATTGTGTATTAATTATATAACAGACTTAAAATAATAATAATATCTACAAGTATATAAAAAGAAGGGGAAATAATCAAAGGGCATCAAAAAATTCGTCCGCATCGCTGTCAACAGGAAACGTGCCCAAAAGGCTGGCAGCATTGCCACGTTGTATGGCAATGCTGATTCTTTGGCCAAAAAATAGGCCAGCCCTCTGGTCACGTGAAGAGTCGACCAACCGCTTTGCGATGTCTCGAAATAATAAGTGGGCACTCGGGCCCCATGGCCCTAGTGTTTCTACCCCAAACGGCTCAAACAAATAAGTTCCAAATAGATTGGAGTATTTGCGCCGTTTGAGGTTTTCCGCACCTGCAGCAGCCGCCCCAGCACAGCTCACCGTACATGGAAGATGGGATGGCGCAAGGGTGTCGACACATGTTGCATCCCACACCAAAGGCCTACCCATCTTCCAAGGCAATATGGTCATTCCGTCTGGTCTCTTTCCATCGTCGCGTGCCAAGCCATTGGGTTCTAAAACAGCTGGCACCCCGGCGGTGACAAGAGCACGACGGATGATGTCATTGATGCTGGCATGCCGTGCTATCCGGCCTGCGCTTTTACTGCAGGATAAGCCATGGTGTCCGAGGCAGTCGACACCTTCACCACAATGGCAGCGATGCGGAGCCACGCAAGGGGCGCCCAGACGCAGACAAGTAGCGAGCCGGAAGGTGGTGTCACCCATCAAAGTGCCTATGTTGGGTGACGGTAGCGCCTGAAGCCAGAGGCCCGATTCCCACTCACCCACAGCCAGTAGGCGGGCACGCTCAGCAGTGTTGGTGGACGTATTAATAAGATTATTCCGTACCAACCTGCAGAGCGGCTCATCCCACTGCCTCTGAGAAGATGGGTTCGCGGGCCGATCTGTATCCGGGCAAGCCATTTTCCAGGCGTTCACCGCGTCGGCCAAGCACGGCACTTCAGAGTCAACCAGGGAGGGGGCTAAAATCTTCCCGGTTAACTTTTCGGTACTGTGGACAGAGGACAGGAACGCCGGTAAGCTAATACTAGTAATTTTGCGGACGCCGAGGCCACCAAGACGGATGGGTAGTGTGGCTTGCAACCACGCTCGGTCGTCCAAGGCCACATTTAGAATGGATGTTAGAGTGCTGCGAATAATTTGGTCAATTTTGTCCAAGAGGTGTGGCTGCTTCCATAAAGGGGAAGAGCGTAAAAAATATATAAAATTTGGGCCAAAACAACAGTATCTGATCAGGGTGAATGCCGAATGTAAATTAATTTTGGAAAGTCTATCCGAAATGTCGTTGAACTCTTTGATTTTATCTTCAATGAATGGAGAAAAACTATCTTCCAAAATTGGGGAACCTAGGAGGTGTAGTGAGCTTTTTTCTAAAATTTTTATTTGGGGCTATTGCATTAAATTTTTCTAAGGTCAATAGTCTGTCGGTAATGTCAGAAAGGTAAATTTCGCATTTTGAGGGGTTAAGGTCCAAGCCAATAGATTTAAATTCGTGTTTGAGAAGTTGTAGGTCTTTCAAAACGGTGTCTACATCACCTCCTAGCGTTCCATCATCTAAATACCAAACGTTGAATTTTGAATTTAGCTTCTGGATAATAGGATGAATGACCAAACTGAAAATGACAGGCCCGAGAGGGTCACCTTGTTGGCATCCTACTGCAGATTCCAAAACATTGTCCTTATATAATAATTTGGAAGGGTGTCTGTAACACTGCCACATGAAACCATAAATTTCGGGTAATTCCTTTTTGACTTCAGCCAACAAAGTGTCCCTGTTAACAGAATTAAAGGCGTTCTTCACGTCAACCTTGAGGATGACCTCACCTTTGTTTGAGTTTAAGAATGTGGAAAGGGCATGAACGGCGGCCTCACAGCCCCCTTTCGAGCCAAAACCAAGCTGCAGGGGCTGAAACTTAGCTGTAAGCGATTCGCTATAATGCTTACAGCATATTTTGGCCGCCGTACGCCTGTAAGTGCAACCAACGGCGATGGGACGAATGCCGCCGTCACTCTTGCGCAGGGCACATAGGTTGGCCCCGTACAAGACATCGACGACGGCCTCGTTCACACCGCCAGTGAGCATGAGGTTAATAAGGGCCGCAAGCTCCTTCAAAAGCGACTCACCGGCTTCCCCAGCGCTTGAACTCAGTAAATCTTTGAGATGTTGTGGAGTCAGGCCGTCGAGGCCGCCGGCGGAACCATTTCTGAAAGAGCTCACGGCTGCAATTAACTGGGGGGCCGAAACATTTAGAAAAGTTGAATTTAGGTCGGTAGGGTCGGGGGGGTCGGGAAAGGTGAGTCCATCCGCAGGCGCTGGGTGTTTACTCTCTAGAGCTGATAGCGTTTCTGGAGAGTAAGGCGCCACCACATCGCTGCTGAATAGTATCCTAGCCGCTCCCTTGATGTCACCTTCACTTAATTTTGATTCTACATGTGAACACAAGCCTTTTTGTGATTGGTTGTTAAATGCAGGTAATTTTGGATCTAAAATTAGGTTCGAATGATTGCAGTTGTCTTTAATTTGGTTTGTTAAGGATTTTTTAGTTGCTAAATTTTTCTGGACATGTAGAATCCTAAAAGGGAAGGTGAGTAGTAGCTCCCAGGCACTTAGTGAGTTCTCCTGGGTCGCAAGACGGAGACATCGCGACAAATTCAGTGCAACAGACCGTCTCGCGCCCCGGGGAACTCTCTTTAAAACCGGGGTAGAATTTTTGAATTTGGCTAGCGTTTGCCACAAGGTTTGGTCTGGAATTGTTGATGTTCGGGATGTAGCTAGGGGGCTCAAAGGTACACTATGTGTTTTATGGATCTTGCCATAGTGTATCCTCAGCCCCCGTTCGCCTTTAAAAAAGCGTGCCTGTGAGCAATAAGGGCATCTCACCAGCTGGATATCGAGCGATGTGACAGGTTGACTGGCACTGTTTCCGGCGTCGCTATTGCCGTCATTGATCATAAATATTTTTTTGTTACACTTACCTATAAAAATTAAAATAAACTATATACACAATCACATGCACTAAAAAACAAACTGTATAATATAAAAAATACAAAACCAATTTTTCACTATTTACACTGACGGCCGATTGTCACACTTGACGAGTGCTGCGCAGTCGCGCTCGGAGCCTGGAGCGCCGCGCATGCAGGGCGCAGCCCTCGCAACCACGGTTGAATTTTTTTACACAAATGATTAATATATACAATCCTTTTGATTGGTTTTTATTTTGTAAATGTTAAAACTTTGCAGGCCTTGTAGACTTCAGATCTGTATATGTATTTCCTGCGCCGCGCATGCAGGGCGCAGCCCTCGCAACCACGGTTGAATTTTTTTACACAAATGATTATTTATACAATCCTTTTGATTGGTTTTTATTTTGTAAATGTTTAAACTTTGCAGGCTTTGTAGACTTCAGATCTATATATGTATTTCCAGATTGAATCCCGAACAGCTTCTTTCGAACAATATTTTTTTTTCCTTCAAATCAAAACCAGAGCCCCACACTCTTGTCTAGCCCGTTAGATTTCACTGCGCCGGCGATGCACGCTCGCCCTGGTTATTTATTTAAAGCTTTTTATTTAGATTTTCTTTCCATGGGGCCTTTGAAAAAAAACGTCAAAGTCAAATGCAAATTGTCAATTGTCGCTGGTCACATACATCGTTCCCTTTTGGTATCTGAAATAAATTCATAATTTTTAGCAAAAATGCTATTTAATTAAGTATGTATGCTTTATTAAATTTAAAAACATAATTATCTGGACAAGAGAAGCCCTCAGGGACTTTCATAAAAATATCTTCCTTTAATTTGCCATTTAAGAAGGCGGTTTTGACGTCCATATTATGATGAACTAGCTTTTCCAAAGGTTTTCCAAATTCATCATGTTTTACAGTAAATATCCATTTACAACCGACAATGTTTTTATTTTCAGGTCTTGGTACGAAAGTCCAAGTATTATTTAACTTTAGAGAATTTAATTCGTCCCTAATTGCGCTTTCCCACTGAGATCTCTCGAGTTTTGATCTCTTCTAATGAATTTGGTATTTTACATAGAATCATATATTATAATAATATACCTATAATATACCTATAACATATTTTAATAGAATGAGCACACAAAGTGTAATCATTATCATCGTCTTCATTACATATACGAAATAGGTGGACGATTTTTTTTTTTTTTTGAGCCTATTGCTTCTTCTAACTTCAGGATTACTGTGTTTTATTTTGGTGAAGATGGGTTATCAGAAAGTGTATCAACTATTTGCTCCGATTCAATTAAATTATCATGGTTTAATTTGCGAATTTTACTAGGACACTTGTGCCCATCAGATTTAGGCGTATCTGATTTTAAACTGTCAGAATTATGAGACTTTACCGGCACTGATTTGGATAATAAATCATCAGTTTTGTCGTGAGAATTTTTAATATTCCCTTCAGACTTGAGGTCTGGCCTGGATTGAAGAAAACCAGTCTCATCAACAATAACATCCCTGACTAGTACGTATTTTTCGCATTCTGGGCTAACAGTATAACTTAATAGCCGTTTGGTTCATAACCCACTAGTATGGTTTCCATGATTTCTCATCTAACTTGGTATACTGATTTTATTATGAACGTAAACAGTTGAACCAAATACCTTCAAATATTTAATTTGAGGTTTTTTTTTTTACCATGCCACATTTCGAATGGTGTTTTTCAAAGTTTCAAAGCTTTAGTTGGGCTCAAATGAATTAAATAAACAACAGTCAGTAAGTACTTCATCGCCCCAAACACTTTGTCTAATTGAGCACCGTTTATCATGGAACAAGATTTTTCAGTAATGGTTCTGACCATACGTTCAGAAACGCCATTCAACTGTGGTTTTCTCGGGACTGTTCAATGATAAGATATCCCTCACTCTACACAATAAACTTAACTTAAACTTAGCTTCGCTTTTAGCCACGAAATTTTTAAAAGCAGCGAACACGGGTATAAATAGGTTGATAGGTATAGTAATACAATAACGCGTATACTCATCAACAAAAAGTACAAAGTAGTTTTTGTTGTCGTTAGTTGGTACAGTAATAGGTCCACAAACATCTGAGTGCACAATAAATAATTGCCGTTTAACATGACTTTTATATTTAACCTGATTGAATGGAAGTCGACTCTGTTTTCCATTTATGCAGGCCTCACACAACTCATCATCTGGCATTACAGTTTCAATTTGGCTGGTATCAAGCATTTTATTATTTTTAATTTCGATGAATTTATTTTTACTAATATGACTAAAGCGTTGATGCCATACTTTGTACATATTTTTATTACTGCATACTTGAGAAACAGATTGACACTTATTTACAGATGCCATCAAGTCTACAGCAATTAAATTAATTTTCAACATACCTTGCATAATGGTTTTATTATCCTTACGTATGTGGATTCCATGCTGGTCGAAAATGACTGTCAACCCAGCACGTTGCATGTTCGATACAGGCAGCAGGTTGTATGGTACCTCAGCACAGAAGAACACGTCCTCTAAAACTCCTTGAACGCCCATGTCGCTGGTCACATACATCGTTCCCTTTTGGTATCTGAAATAAATTCATAATTTTTAGCAAGAGAAAATTTAAATGCGGCTGCAAAACGGTGTAACTAATGAAAAGATCTTCCCAGTTTATAATATGGTCCGATGCTCCAGAATCCAACAGGAAAGTAATTTTGCTTTCAACACCATCCTCTTGATAGTCTCCCATCATAAAAGCAAATCCAGAAAAATTGCTCGACGTGGATGGTCCACTGATCTTAACTGCCGAGACCAGCCTTGTTTTATTTTTCTGCTGCTGCTGTTGAGCTCTTTTGAAGTAGAAACAGTCGTTTTTCACATGCCCCTTACGGCCACACTGATGACACTTCAAGAACTGAGACTTCTTCTTCTGCTTGTTGTTCTTCTGGTAGTAGCTATTATTCCCTTCGTTATTTTGAGAATTATCGAATTTTCTTTTTCGGAATTCGTGTACATTTTTTTTCGTTCAACTTGCAAAACTTTGACGCTGGTATCACTGGACTAATTTTTCAACTTGACTTCATAATCCAAAAGCTTTGTTTTATCGAATGCTAGCGTTAAATTATCCTCCGATAAAATTTCGATCGCAGTTATCACGCCATCATAAGTTGCGGGTAGGATGAGCAACAAATGAGCTACCATAACGGTTTCTTCCAACTTCGCACCGGCGGCTAACAATTCGATTCAAATCATCAGGAATCGTAAAATGTTTTATGAGTATGACGTCACCTTGCAGTTTTAAAATCAACAATTTTTTTTTTTTCGTAAAGCCGTTTATACAAAACATTCAAACTTTTCAAAATTTCTTTCGCCGTAGTCTTCTTTTTCAAAGCCGAGGTAGGAATCTGATAAATACTCGACGATAACACTTTTTTACTATCCGGTTATTTTTCTCCCACAAGTTGCATTGAATTATCGGATATACGTCAATAATTTTTATCACATCCATTTCACTTAATAATGCCGCATTCTAAACTTCCAGACACTGTATTTTTCCCATCGAATTGCTTGATATTACGTTTAGTTATAAATTATCCATTTAAAAAAAAGTTCGTAACGGACTTACTTTTAATCACTTATATTGCAGTAAAAACGTAACCTGGTCCCATAACCTGTAGGAAATCTAGGTTCTAACTCTTAAATAAAACGAGTTGAGGCTTTATATAACTGTAAGTATATTAAAGCCAATTGAAAGTCACTAGGAAGGTTATACGTCCGTCTTTACTAAGGCGCATACGACAAGTAAGATAAAATAAAGATGGCGGTTAGAAGAGGAGATTATTTTGATTAAATAAGTACCTACAACATATCGATTATTACAGAATCGACTAAAGATTGATTTTTGTAAATAAGTAAATCAAATAAATCAACATCAGTTAAAGACAGATCGTTACTGATGGTAGCCAATATAATCATTAACTGCCAGTATCATATAATCATACAGATCGCTAAAGATAGTGCAATCCACGAAGACGCGCCCCACTCTTCTTCAGAATCGCTAGTGGTTATCGCTAGTTAAGTTTTTTCGATACACAATTACCCACTAATAATAATTAGTGTGTATCAACAAAACTAAAACACTAGCGGAATGTTGCACACTTGTGCTGTAAGCATTAGGAAAAAGAGTGGGGCGCGTCTTCGTGGATTGCACGATCTGTAGAATACACGTACAAATATTTCTAAAATCTGTCATTTTGTCTATTCTTCCGTCAGCAAAACCCGTTTTTGCGACGATCATGCTACGTGTGCTGGGCCATAATTCTCTATGACATAATGAATGAAACCATGCGAAATCAATGCGAGATTGGCGAGATTAGCTAAGGAATTTACATGGTTTCGGTAAGGAATCGTTACGATATGAGCCTAGTAGGTATATTTCATTGAGCATTCTTAAACTGTGACCTACCCCCCCTCGGTTAGACAAGATGAAGTCACCACACCGATGCGCCTCTGCAACGCAATACCGTACGACCACCTAACGAGCGGATATTATGAAAAAAAAAACCAATAAAATTATTTCCAATTAATATATTCCGTTTTTTCGACAACTCGACAACTATAACCATTCGGAAACTGTATACAAATAACCGCTTTAATAATATCGGATATTCGTTAAATTGTTCCGAACAGTCGGTCCAATTCACGCCGATGACATTAAGTAGAATTTTAACTAAAGGGTATAGTGAAAATTCATATATAAATTAACTGTAGCCTTTACAAGTTGGCTGAAGCATACGTTATGTAATGGCCAAAGGTCTGTATTTTACTGCTGGGCTGAGGCCCGACACACCGGTTTTACGACTTAATAAATTTTGCAAACTTTGACGAGTCGCTGTATACGTCACTGGTACTTTTTTGAATCAGAAATTCTTGAAAGAAACCGGATAGAGATAGATATGTAAGGTTCATAGTAGGTGGCGTTTTGTAGTTTTTATCTAACCCATGGGAAGAAAGCGTGAGTTTATGTTTCAAATGAATACTATTTCAAGTTAAAAAAAATCTTTATTTTAATAACTATTAAGTTGATTTCAGTGACTAGCACTATTGAAAAACTTATAAAATGTTGAAGTTGTAGCGTAAACTGAACTTTATTATATAGGATTTAAAGTTATTTTTTCTATAAATTCATATTTATTTACATTTTTGGCAAATAAATCACAAATGCAGATTATGTATGCGACTCTGGGTAAACAGGGGTGTTGTATAGTTCTACCCACATCTTGCCAGTAAGTTGTATAAGTAATAGGAGGCGAGCTAGTTGCTTTCCTGCTCCGGAGTACTGATAATTTTCTAACGGAATAATACTTAACACTATTCGGCCCAAGGATCGAACCCTGGACTCCACGTTCAGCAGTCACGCTCGCAACCAGTAGGCCAACGAGGCGGATAAAGAGGACAAATCTTCAAGTTTTTCTTTTATTTTCGCATATTTATGAGTTAGGGGAGATTGTTCAGTGAGATGGTACGGGATGAAATAATAATGTCTAATTAAACTGAAGAATAAAAGTTAAGAGCGAATTTACATATTTTAGTAGGGTAAGAATTATATTGAAGCAGGTTTTGCCAGCGATGCTTTGTTTTGTACAAATTTTTGAATGTACAATACAATTTTATTTGTCTATTTTATTCTTAGTAATTTTTGTGATTTTGAGAAAATCAAATGGTGTTTTTTTTTGTGAAAATCATTAATGTGCTATATTACATCTTGGGCACATAATTATAGCTTCCATAGGAAATTTTTTTATGAATATCAATGTAACAATGCTTTTTTTTCTTTACTAAGTAATTATGTCAGTATCAAATAGCTTATGACAAGTTATTATTATTTTTGGATTTAAAACAAGCTGAAAACGTTTTTTACAAAAAATACAAACGACTTCCAAAAAGAAAACAATATATCGTGCAAAATAATTTTATTTTTGGAAGTCGGTGCCTTTGGTTTTGTTTTATTTCTTACCAATTGTTATCGACTTCTAACAAAAAAAAAATCATCGAAATCAGTTTATAATTGGCGAGCAAATCGCTGAACATACATTTTTTTTTTCAACTACCGTAACATAATTTTATTTTTTTATTTAAAACAAGCTAAAAATTTTATAATTTTATTTTCGGAAGTCGGTGCCTTTGGTTTTGTTTTATTTTTTACCAGTTGTTACCAACTTCTAACAAAAAAAGAATCATCGAAATCAGTTCACAATTGGCGAACAAATCGCTGAACATACATTTTTTTTTCAACTAATGTGACATAATTTTGTTGACCCGCTGGGCTAAGGTTTCCCCATATTTTTCCACTTTTTTGTGATGTGCATCCTCCATCCTATCGATTACCTAGAACAAAAACAAAACCATTTTTGAAGTCGGTTAAAAAATGATATTCTTAAATAAATTACGTAAGTATTTAAATAGTTAATCGCTCGCTAACTTAGTATTCATCGCCTCATCATCGTATTACTCGCTTAGCTAAACCAAGAATAAACTCTAGGCCTTATTCTAATTTAAATATCGCTAAAATTAGTCCTAAAGCGTACAAAATATTCAGCTATGATGAAATCTGGTAAAGCATAATTATTCAGAAATCCTATTAGCATTTTAGTCTAACAGAATTTCCGCTACTACAGGATGTTATACAGACTTTTTTTTGTGTGCCTATATTGTGTCCCACAGCTGGGCAAAGTCCTCCCCTTTTTTGTTACAAACCTAAAACTGTCTTGTGTGGTCTTTGCCCATGTTGGACTATTATTATTTAATTTAATTTTAAATAGATTTATTTTTTGATAATAAATATGGATAGTCTGGTGTTGTCTATACAAATAAATAAAATTGCAGTGTCTGTTTGTAATATCAAAATAATAGTTTTTTATTTACTAAATGCATATGAAAGTATATACGGTACTTTTACAAAAAACTTTTTTTAAATTTTTTTTTTGTCTGTCTGTCCGTTTGTCTGTTTGTTCCGGTTTATCTCAAAAACGGCGGAACCGATATTGGATATATATACAGGATTTTCACTGGCAGTTAGCTGATGTTATAAGGAGTAAATTGAGCTATTTTAAAAAAAAATAATAATTAAGAGTTCCGCGCAAAAAAATTAAAACCCATAAAATCCGACATACACGGGAACTAAGTCGCGGGTACAGCTAGTATTGAAATAAAATGCAAATTCCGTTGTAAACTCCTTTTTAACTGTCTCTAAACTAGTGGAGGATTTCAATTCAACTAGATTAGATAATTTATTTTTGTTTGGGTATTTTCTGCAAAACCGGCGTCCACGTAAGTTTTGCTAGAAACTATTTTATTATTTTTGAAGTCAGTAATTTTAAATGTTGATTTCATTGAATGTTAATGACGAAACAACACAACAAACCTTGTGAATAAAATAAAAACACGCGTTTTTATTTTTTTCTCAAGGTTTTAAAAACATCTATTTTTGTTTTTTCCTGACGACTTCTTGTCAAGTCTCTACTCTACTAAATAGCCACAAACCTAATTTACCAGCGCCATTAAATAAAAAACCTAGTCATTTTTGACAAACGTCTGTTTTCCTCAAACAGCAGCGGCATAATATGTAGGAAGTATGTAAACGCACATTCAGAAACTCTTACAAACATATATTATGTATATTTAGACCTTACGATTATATGGGGATGCTTGCGAGTTGAGAAACACGGTTCATAAGTCAGAATACGTCGGTAGGAAGATTGGGGAAGAATGCATGTGCTCTGTTTTATGACGATCTGAATATATTAGCTAAGGTAGAAAGAAAATATCCAGGCTTTTATGGAAATCTATACTGATATTATAAAGAGGAAAGATTTGTAATAAAACATATTAAAGAGTGTTAATATGTTTGTAACGAATTGGCTCAAGAAGTACTGGACCGATTTTAAAAATTCTTTCACCGTTTGAATGCTACATTATCACTAATTAATATAGGCTTTTTTAAGTGCAAGAAAAAAATAAAATGTTTAAGAAATAAATGTCCACCCGTGCGAAGCCGGGACAGGCCGCTAATTATAGATAATGCTAGTATTTGTTTCGTTTTAGCAGCATTGTATGATTTATTCGACTACGAATGAGATTATAATATTATCATATTTTATCTGCTGGGACACAGGCCTCCTGTATGTAGGCCCTCTCACAGAGAGTGCCACCACGCGGGCCCAGTGCGGGTTGGTAGATGTCACATGAATAATGAATTTTTGGTTCTAGGACATGCCGGTTTCCTCACGATGTTTTCCTTCACCGTTTTGAGAGCAGTGATGATGAAATAATTATTACACCCACACCAACTACACCCGTTGCAGCTGAATATCATACGAGTGACTGCCTACAGAATTGGTCAAGATTTCAGGAACCAGAGGGGCAATTCTCGTAATTTTTAAGAACGTTCACAGTCTGATCTCAGTCTCAATCTGTCAAAAATACTTCAAATTTCCATACATTTTGACAAGTTTTTGACATTTGTTTGTCGCCGAGATGAGACTGCGACTAGATTTTGAACGTTTTAAATTAGCAGAATTGGCCTACAGATCTTAGGCATTGCACACTCAAAGGTTGTCAACGGGATGCTATTACTAAGCCTGCGCTGTCCGTCTGTCTGTCAGCGGGCTGTATCTCATGAACCGTAAAATATAAATATTTAAAATTTTCACATAGTATTTCTATTGACGCTGTTACAACAAAAATAATAAAAAAATATATAAACTTAAAAAATTAAAGGGACATATAAGACACTTTTTTCGGCGTTTTTTATTATAACTGCGCAGATACTCGTATAGGTACTACACTAATTAGTAAACAACTTTTAATTAAAATAAATGAAACTAACTGATGAGAAGTCAACTATAACCATCGTTCTAGAAAATAAAAAACTCTCTGATCATTCCTTAATACAAACACAATCTTCTCTCAATAATTACTAAACTCATTATAGTCGCCATGTTTTAAAAACAAAATACAATAAACAAATACATTTTAACTTCAAACGAAGTCACGTCTCTAGAGCTACATTTAAATCATTAATCCAATCAAAAATGAACTTTATTTCTAACGCGTTGAAGTTTTAAATCGTGTAGCGTTTATTTCAATTTGAGCTTTTATTTTAAAGGTGTTTTATTGAAAACATTGTCGTATTTTTGCTCGTATAGGCTTTTTTTTACTAAAAAGTGTGTTTCGAGCATAATTTGCGGACAGTTTATTTAACTAAAAGTTTCGCAGTTTGCCTTTGTATGTCAAACGATCGCAAAATGATGACGTATTTTTATAAACACCTTTTTTGAATTGCAGACTTTATATTCACACTTGAATTATTATTCTATAGCTATAGTACAGTTTATAACTAGTACGGGGGTCAGGGTGCATCTATTTCGTAACAATCTTATCAATCTTAGCTACTAATTGGGTATCTAATCTTTTAGATTCATAGAAAATAATGTACTTACCTGTAAAGTTTGTTAAGGTTGTTGTTCTTTTGGCAAAATAAAGATTATGATTATGATAGTTTGTCCGTCGACAGAATGCGTTCTTGACACCCGTCAGTTTAATATAAACGAATATGATTGTGTTTTGCGAATTGCAACTTTATTAGTTACCAGAATTGTCTCAGTTACAGGTGTTAGAAGCGCATTTTCTCGACCGGGCTGTAATTGTCAATTTATTGGGTATTGCGATTGTTCGAAAGTCATTTGAGAAAAACCAAAAAGCCGATGAACATAAAACAAAAAATAACTCTAGAAAGTAACTTTAATTTTGGAAGTCGGTGTCTTTGGATCTATATTCTAGTTTTTTGCCACCGATTTCCGAAATTAAAGTTAATTTTCACTTCGTAGTGTTTTATGGAAGTCAGTTGTTTTTTTTTTTTTTTTTTTGGAAAAAGTTTTTTATTTTTCACTTTTTAGTTGGTCATTTTGTAATTTATCTAAGTTACAATAGCCTAATGTCCTATAAAATTCTCGTGTCACAGTGTTAGTTACCATACTCCTCCAAAACGGCTTGACCGATTTTTATGAAATTTTATATGCATATTCAGTAGGTCTGAGAATTGGCTACTATCTATTTTTTTTTTTGCAAATCGACGTTTGCGGGGTCAGCTAGTAGTTTATAAAATATTGCTTTTCCCGATGCAGAGACGTTAATTAATGAGGAGTTCTCCTAATAAGAACTAGGAAAACTGGAGCTTAGCAACCACATTAAAGTAGGTACCTAATCGAATCGCAACCCGTGAAATACTCAGAGTCAAAGTCATAACGATCAATACTTATTGCTGAGTAAGTAGTTCCGATGGCCTCCTGTGGTCTTCATCATCAGTTCCATTTCATCAAATAGTGCTTTCCGAGAGCAAATGCACGAGTAGGTAACTATAAAAAGTACCCAAATCAGTATAGGTGGGCCTATAAAATTTGAGGGTTTCCCTCGATTTCCATGAGATTCCCTCATCAAATTCCGACTTGATAACAATGGAACTACTTACCTCGAGAGCATACTCTTTCAAACATTTTTTTTTAAATAGGCTTTTAATTGACGTAGAAATTGGTGCACACACATGAACATAATTATAACCTCCTCCTTTTTGGAAGTCGGTTACAAAAGAGAATGATCTCACAGTATCAAAAAGCACGTATACAATGTGGTAATAAAGTACCAAAATCGACATTTAGGAATACATTGCCCTGCCGGCCCTTACCAGACCTTTTCCGTGGTTAAACACCAATCATAAACTAGCTTCGCTTGCGTGGGCGTTGAAACTTATCCCACGTGAACGTGCTACCGGAAAAAAAGTATCCGATCCCCTAACCCAAACAAACAACCCAGCGGGATAATTACGTAACACAATGTCAGTAAGAACTGCTTCCATTTTGACAGTTCATCAACATTCATTGCGTTATTTACGTTGTTGAGCTGACAATTTTTTGGAACATAGGAAGCAATGGATTAGCGATATCCTTCAAAATGATTCAGATTATTATTGATAGTGTGTTACGATTAGGGTGCAGATCGTGGTCTGCCTGTGTGTAGCCATCAAAATCCGTTCAGCCGTTAAAGCGTGTAAAGATACAGACAGATACACACAGACACACAAAGTTACTTTGACATTTATTATATTACAAGCTGACCCGGCGAACTTCGCACCGCCTCAGAATCATTATCGAAATCAGTCAATCCGTTCTTGAGATAGGTATCATCCATACGCAAAATATGCGCATTGACGTGGAGTTGCGGACACCAGCCAGTATTACCTAGGTACCATCAAACAAAGCCGTTCCTTACAAAATGTATCATCTGCCTATCCTTTTCCCAACTATGTTGGGGTCAGCTTCCAGTCTAACCGGATGCAACTGAGTAGGTACCAATATTTTACATTATTTATTTTCCTTACAAAATGCATGATAAAATGAATTATACTTATTCATAATTTTTTTCGTGTTATTTTCCCATATTTTAATAGTTATTCTGCTATTCGGGGTGGAGAAAAATCCAACAAATCAAAGATCATCAAAATCGGTCCAGCCGTTCTTGAGTTATAAATGGCGTAAATAACCCGACTTTGTTTTATGTATATAGAAAGAAAGAAAAATAGGTTTATTTGTCACAGAAACACGTGCAAACTAAAAGTTAATTAATTCTAATGACAGCATATAATAAAAACAAAAAATATCTTTATACACGAGCATAAAGCAGAGATAATCGACGGCTGCACGTCATGACTATGACAAGAAGGCTTCCACTCAGCATGATGCTGTACTATAGGGGGGACCCACAGCACAGCGCTGATTTTCAGTGGTTACCCGAAAAGGACGATAGTAAATTACATACCTATATATTTAAAGATAAAGCTTTTCATCTAAGACCCCATAACTCTTCACCTAAGCCAAAAAAACTACTTTAAAAAACCAGCTTACTGATGCCGTCCCTAAATGCGTCCCTTTTTCAAAATCCAAAAGCACCAACGTGCTATTTAGTAGATATTATGGCCTTTAATAGGTCCCGAAGGCTTATGATGGCCGAGTAGGCTCATGTAATTCAGACAAGTCCGTGAAATATAGCCTCTGGAAGGTTTTTTGATAATAAGATGAGGAGAGCCGGCTGTTAGTAGAATTAATGTGTGTTAAAATTAAAATAAAATAAAGTAATCCACCACGCGGGCCCACTGCGGGTTGGTAGATGTCACATTTCTTAAAATTTTTGGTTCTAGGACATGCCGGTGTCCTCACGATGTTTTCCTTCACAGTTTTGAGAGCAGGTACCTAAGTATATCAAAGTCAGTATGGCTGTTAAGAGTTTCACGCGACCTCGACCTTATATAAAAAGTTTAAGAAACCATAAACTAATAATTATGATAGCTAAAATTCTTTGTCTATGTGACAAATCTATTAGGACAAGAACTTTTCCAACATTTTACAGTAGATACTTTTGATTTAAATAGATACTGAAAACAAATAACTGAAGACTGCACATGAAATCATTGTTTTATTTATACAATTCACCAACTGAAACCAATATCCACAATCGAATTCATCCGGAAATAAAAAAATAAATCAAACAAAAATACAATCGTTCTTCTTCATAACACACTTACAATACACGTCAACACCAATGCAATAAAATACAGTAACAATACACACACACTATCGCACACACACCCTCACAAACATTGTACACAGAACAAATGAAGATCGGACGTACGGCACGAACGAACGTGACAAACTCGCTTACGGCTAGATGATGGATATACTGCGTGTATCTGTATTATAAACCTATCTCCTTGTTTTGGGGGTAAACAGGAAGTATAATAGTCAATTGTATCATCTACCTCCTACCTACATCATCCGCTTAACCTTTCCCAACTATGTTCGGGTCGGCTTCCAGTCTAACCGGATACAGCTGAATGAATAAAATAAATAAATAAATAATAATAAAATTTATTGAAATAATAATAATTTTACAAAAGAGTGTACATATGGTTCAGTAGTATATATATTAATCTAGGCCTATAATAGAATTATAATAATCTGGATATAAACTATGGTATGGGAATTATGAGATTACAGACAAAAATAGAACTCTGAGGGTAATGTAGTGCGTTGTCTGATCTAGGTTTAATGAATGAATGTATCATCTATATACAAACCAGCTCCTGCCCGTGACTTCGTCCACGTGAAACTTCACCCTCCCTCCAATCAACCTCTTAGGCATGGAATTTCGAAAAACCCTATCTACTCTTCACAAAGAACACACCCTCCAAACATGTCTCTAGGAGCAGCGGCTTAGGCTGTGCGTTGATATATCAGTCCGTCAGGACTTTGAATTTTATATATGTATAGATAAATAGCATTTAAGGGTCTGTTTGTAATGTCAAAATAACAGCTTTTTACTAAATACACATGATAGTTTATACGGTAGGTACTTATAAAAAAAAAACACTATAATATATTTTCGTCTAATTTCCGAAACGCCTAGACCGATTTTGACGGACTAGTAAATAGCTGATGTTATGATGATTTCGACATCAACGTGGGCGAAGCCGCGAGCAGTAGAATAGATGATGTGACCCTAACCTTAGAATAGCTGATGGGCGAACTCTTTAAAATATGACGACTCTATAAATACCTATGGCCTAAAAACTATTACGCTGGATTGTCAAATAAACATATAGGGTGACAAGGATATCGACTCACAAACTGAAACAAACACGCACATGATTTTAAACCCCCTAGAGTACACATTTTACGCCGGTTATCAAAAGAAACGTCCGTTTGTCTGTCAAGACCCTTTTTTTCAGGACTGGCTGGAGGTATCAAGTTGAAATCACACTTCACAATATCACACTCACAATAATATTATATAAGCGAAAGTTTGTTAGTGTGTGTGTTTATATGTGTGTTACTTCTTCACGCAAAAACTACTGAAAGGATTTGGATGAAATTTGGCACGAAGATAGTTTATAACCAGGATTAACACATAGGATACTTTTTATACCGATATTCCCACGGGATCGATACTTATGTGAGTGAAACTGCGGGGCTTCCAATTTAACGCAATAAAAAATATACTGCCATTTATGCGACATATTTTGATACTCGCCAATAAATCAAAATCTATAGGGTACTTCCCATTGAGCTAAAATCATGTAATTTGACAAGAAGCAAGGTCTCACAGCACAAGTAAAATTCGAATCGATAATTTGAAGTTTTAACTCATAAAAAAATGCGACTATGAACGTCCATTTGCAGTTGTAGACTGTGACGTACGTCGATTTATGGAAGAAAAAAATTTCAACTACAAAGTTAAGCTGTTTATTCTTGGGATAAATGATAAATTCGGCACGACTACGGAACCCATCATTGTGGGTGGCCCGACACGCACTTGGCCAATTTTTCTATTTGATCACACTTGACACCAAAAAACCTATAACCAAATAGGATTTTGGTTGAATCCAATAACAACCTAAAAAGCATAAATAATTACGTATTTTTTGCGGCATATAAGTCAATTTTCTCACTCCGCCACCCGAATCAGTCAAACAGAAAACAAAATGAAAGAGCCGTGTTAGTACCGTGGCAATGTGACACACGGCCGGATGACGCGCGGGGCGTGTCACGGACTAATGTCTTCCTGTGGTGCCATTTGTGAGCGATGGCGGTAATGAATATTAGAGGCTTGGTCTAAAGAAAAAGGGAATTTAGAGCATCAAAAATTTAAAAAAAAAAATGGGTGATGTGAGATTTTGGCCCCGATTCTGTTGTTCACAAACTAAATTAAATTTAAGTTCAGTGCATCTTTTTCTTTCTATTTCATTATGAAAAGGACTGAAGATAAATATTAGTTTAGTCCTGTCAAATTAGATAATCCATAGACAAGTTTAGACGTGATTAAAAAATTGGCTACTAAAAATATGTCAATTTACGTCAGGCGCTGACTTATTTGACAGGACTAAACTAATATTTATCTTCTGTCCTTTTCTTAATGAAATAGAAAGAAAAAGATGCACTGAACTCACATATAGTTTAGTTTGTGAACAACAGAATCGGGGCCATTGGTGCCGATTCCCTTGTTCACAAACTAAAATAAATTTAAGTAAGTGCATATTTTTCTTTCTATTTCATTAAGAAAACTACAGAAGGTAAATTTTAGTTTTTAAGGTAAATTCTAATCAGCGCCTGACACTAGGTACTCCATACACCACCATAACTTATAAGTATGTTAGTACAGTGGCAGGCGACCACGGGAAGCTACTTTCTTATTTCATCCTTTTCAGTAGTCGAGTTTTAGTTTCTAAACTTATTTTTTATTTAATTATTTTAGAGCTTCTTTCAGTTTTAGTTTAGTTTATGCAGAATAAACAATTTTTCTTTATTTTTTTCTTAAAATATCAAAGTGTGAAAAAGCAGCCTTGAATAAAATTTTGAGCATCTCCTATTAGGTCGTAAATTTAGAGCCATTCTGTAAAAAGTAAGGTAGATAGCTATCTACACTGTGTTCATAAGCAAGATTTTAATGCAGTTTTAAAACCTAAACCGATTAACGTTATGTCAGTTATTGCGGTGATTGGCTGACAACCTATTTATCCAAGTTGTTGTAGTTTTTACCTACTTTATAGCAAGTGAAGGTACAAACCATGCCTAAAGTAATTAATGCACGCCATTCATTCGTTTGAAAACTACTTGTTCATGTATAATGCTTTCTTTTTGCAGGATTATGGAAGCCTGACTTTGCTGCGGAATAGGCTCACATTTATAGAGGACAACTGAGTCCCCATCAATCTGCCTAGCCATTTCCCAACTATGTTGGAGTGGCTTACTGTCCAACCCACATATACCTATAGATAGATCTAGATAACGCAGGTGTCACGATCGTGAACCAAGCGTGCCATTTTATTGACTACTTACTATGACGTCACAAGCGCTCTTTCTCACGCTCACCCAGCCAGCAGTACTCAGGACTGAGCGCGAAAGTGGCGGTTTATGATTTTTGAACGTAAGTTGGTGCGATTTTTGGCACCCGAAGTAGTTGCTCTTGCGTTATCTAGGTGTATCTATATATGTGGTCTAACCGGATGCAGTTAATATTAATTTTACAAGGAGCGAATGCCTATCTGGCCTCCACAACCCAATTACGAGGTAACACGATACCCATTGGTAAGACTGGTTGTCAGAATTTTGGTCTTGTGACGACTGTCAAAGGTCTACGAATGACAGTGGCTTAACGTGGTTTCCGAGACAGGTAGGGGCCCCGATATATCTTCATCATCACCTGCATAAGCAACTATGTTGGAGTCAGCAGATGAAGCTGGATACCAGTATTTTATTTTAAGGGGTCCCGATATGTAATAGGTGGAAGAAATGGAACCCATCCACTAACCGACCGTGGCAAGCGTAGCTTAACCTTCGATAGAACCGTGCGCCTGTTATCATTTAGCCACTGGCCCTATTTTAGTCCCCGTTTAAGTCTAAAATAACTCAAGCAACCACAAGTTTTGATGTATTGTTTTTTCCAACTTTTCTACATCTAGACACAAGAGGGACAATTCGCGTATTTTTAAGAACGTTCGCAGTCAAATCTCAAGTCTCAATCTGTCAGAAATAACTCCAATTTCCCTACATTTTTGACATTGATGTCGCTGGAATAAAATTGCGACTTGAATTTGAACGTTTTTTTTAGTACAAGAATTGGCCTTCTGAACGCTCCCGCTTCCGCTTATAACTTACTACTGATCATAACCGTAGCTATCAAATTAACCGGCAGATTACCCCTTCGGCTTGACTTACAAACAAAGTGAGGTATACAATATTGTGGGGACGTATAAAACATAATATCTCACTCACTCTAATTTATAGGCGTCATTTATAAGCGCTCAAGGTAACTATATATATTAAGATATTTGGTTCAACATGACACGAGAGCAAGATCTGGATAAGGGAGGCACAGGCGCTTGAAGATTGACACAATAAAATATATTTCCAGCGGTGGGTGAAGTTGTCCTGTGGACACGAGGGAGTGCCGGTTATATTTTAAGAATGGAAGCTAAGGCACTCGTTGACGGCACGGTTCCGTTGGCGCAGTGGTTAAGCGATTGACTGCAGCGCTGCGTGTCGCGGATTCGATTCCCGCACGCAACAAATATTTGTATGACCTACAAGTAGTTGTTCTGGGTCTGGCTGTTTGTGTATGTGAGTTTAAATGTTGTAAATGCTGTAAATGTTGTAAATGCACCCACAATACAGGAGAAATTCCAAGAGTAGCGCAACGTTTAAAAAAAAAATATGGCATAACCAGCAACCCTTTTGCCTGTAATATACTAACAATGAAAATGCCTTTAATTATGACAATTCAACAGAATTCATTGCGTCATTTACGTTGTCCAGCAGCCGAATCTTTCAAATATATGCAGCAATGGATTAGAAATTTCTTTCATATTCCTTTGGATTGTGATTGAAAGTAAGATTATGTTACACAATTGGGGCGCAGGCTTTTATTTGCTTCACGCTTATGATAATGACTGACATGCCTATGACGACTTTGTCTTGTAAAAGTCAAAATACTTACTGACATTTGTTCTTGCTGGACTGTTGTTACCCCGTGTGCCGAAATATTTTTGCATTATTACAGTTTCGCATGAAACAGCAGATTTTTTTTAATAACCGATAAAAAATATCTATGCTTGGGTCTAGAATCACGAGCTAAGTTTGTGGGAACAGTTTGTGCGTTCACATCCCTTACTCGGCTTGCACCATATATATGTATATGGCAGACGCTTTATCGAAAATGACTATGGTGCTTCTCAAGTGTATCTCGCTTTAAATGCCTCACTTCCGCGACCTCCCATCACACACACAACAGCATAATGTCAGCTCGTTTGTCTGCAGCTATCAAATTAGCCGGTGGATTGCCCCTTTGGCCCACTAACAGAGCTTAATGCGTCCACGTCGGCTTTATGAGCCGTTTACAACGCCACATTAAAGTCTTTTACTCGCCCCAACATGCTAAGTAAACTGTCTCAAGCTTTTGGGGATTCGAGATGAAACTGGACTGACGGTTGTTTTACATACTGACTAGCTGCGCTCCGCGGTTTCACCCGCATAAGCTTTGATCCCGTGGGAATATAGGAATAAAAAGTTACCTATATGTTAATGCAGGGTGTCAGCTACCTCCATACAAAATGTTATCAAAATTGGTTAAGCCGTTTGAGCGTGAAGAAGAGACAAACACACACTCACTCACAAACTTTCGCCTTTATAATATTGTGATTTATTTAGTGCTAAAGCTTATGCAGTGCGTAGTAGTAGTGCTCTTTTTTATGGCTGTATGGGCCCGCTCTTAACCTGGATCATGCTTGATGGAAAGCGATGCATGAGGTCTATGATGAGACGAGCGTGCCCAGAAGATCCCTAAGGCACTGAAACTCCCACGCATCGACGAAACACAGCAGGCTGCTTGATGCCGGACTCCGGTGGGGTCGCAAATCAGGCGGGCGTTAGCCCTACCACCGCAACGGAAGAATTGGCCAATGAAAGAAGGTGTTGGGTGAGACTGTCCAGGATGCGCCGAGCGCTCGGTTCAGTTCAGTAACTGGCGGAACAAACTGCGCTACATGAGGAGGCTTCTGCAAGCATTCCAAAACTCGCAACGGCGTGCGTGTATGACCAGATGTATGAACGTAAATGAAGCAAAAGGAGTATGAAAGGATCGTAACAGGTCGCGTTCTATAGTATCTGCTTGCATGGGAAGAAGGCGTGAGCTTATGTATTAATGTATCAATCAACTCAGCCTATCGCAGTCCACTGCTGGACACAGGCCTCTCCCAGGCTGCGCCACAACACCCTGTCCTCCGCCTTCCTCATCCAGTCCATTCCAGCCACTTTCTTTAGGTCGTCCGTCCATCTAGCTGGGGGACGTCCTACACTACGCTTGCCGATACGCGGTCTCAACTCAAGGACTCGTCTGCTCCACCGGCCATCGGTCCTTTGACAAACATGGCCAGCCCACTGCCACTTCAGTTTGCTTACTCTGCAAGCTATGTCGATAACTCTATTTATGTATGTAAAGCTTGTATCAGACGCCTCACTTTTTTCACTCTGGCGCTCCGAATGATCGAAAAATTAAATGAAATGAACAGAGGGGCAATTCTCGTAATTTTTAAGAACGTTCACAGTCTGATCTCAGTCTCAATCTGTCAAAAATACTTCAAATTTCCCTACATTTTGACAAGTTTTTGACATTTGTTTGTCGCCGAGATGAGACTGCGACTAGATTTTGAACATTTTAAATTAGCAGAATAGCAGAAACCCGCATGTCCTAAGACCAAAAATTCGAAGACATGTGACATCCAAGCCTCACAGGGCCCGCGTAGTGTATTACGGCCCATTCCCTCTCACAGAGCCAGTGTGCCATCAGTGGGAACGTTATAATTAGGCTGTTTATGTGTAGCTGTATGTAAGCCCACTTACACATGGACGTAAAAATATCGTGGCGGAATTTTATCGCGCACTGCAGGCTTAGCATGAGCACCGTTTTGTCGACGGAAGAGTAGACAAAGATGACAATGCGTGTAGACAGTACGACGGCAGCAAAGTAGAAAGAGTCAACTGCACTTTTTACGAAATACATACACAATTCGACTCACAACTCTGTTTTGTCATAGGATTTTAATTCGTTTTTTTACTGATAATAAATCACGTATATAAAGACAACTACAACAATTGTTCTCAGTGTCGAAGTACCGTGTTTTGGAACAAAAAAATATTGTATTTATATCATGATTTTGTAGATAACCGTATATACTTTGTGGCCGTCGTGTAGAAAGTTTAAAATCTCCTTACAACTGTCAGTCGTCAGCGTCATTTTGACAGTTGGGATAGAAAACTTTCTTCTGAAATAGTCTACATAAAAAAATACCTAGACAAAGATCGTTGAAACGAAAGACAAAATGACAGATTGTAGAAGAATTTCTACGGTGCGATGTCAAAAGTGGAGAAACGAAATGTCACTTTGTATAGAAAGAGCTGTGTCTATTCTACGTAGAAATAGAATGCGTCATGCTAAGCCTGCTGGACTTTCAACTCTCGCTGCTAATTAGTCCGTTAAAAATCTAGTGCGCTAAAAAAAATTGCCGCGGTTAAAACGCGCCAGTTACCTAGGCTTAGTATATATCTACCTTAACCCGATAATATCAGGGCAATTAATTGTGGTGCTGATTACGAAAATAATTACAAATGATTAACCATATCAAAATCAGACACACCTGAAGTCATTAATTTCAGCCTGTTTAAAGTATTATTAAAATTACAATACACCATCGCTCACGACGGGGTCTGTGGCTAAATAATAACAGACGAAGTCGCGGTAGAAGCTAGTAATAAAATAAGGCCTTGGCCGGAAACCGAACACGTGCATGTTTTTTATCGAGGCTGTGAAATTGATGCACGAGAAGGGCGCGTCGTGTTCTTAAAAAAGTGGCCAAGTGCGAGTTGGGCTCACATATGAAGGGTTCCGCACTATCATACTTACAAGATTTATTATCATTTGTTGTTACAGTGGAAATAGAAAATTTTCACACACTGTGAAAATTTCAAGTAGGTATCTACCTATTAGGTACTGTTCAAAAGATACAGTCAATATTAAGGGACAAAGCACACACGCTACTTTTAGCATCTGCAATTTTGCGACTGTATCGATGCGTTTAGCTTCTAAAAAGTGGCTAAATTACCGATCGCCGATGCTAAATGTAGCATGTGTGCTTTGGCCGTAAGATTGAACAAAACTAAAGTTTATTGTACGGAGAACCCTACCTTTATTTTATCTTTATTATTTGTTGTTATAGCGGCAATAGAAGTACACGCTCTATTAAAATTTCAACTCTTTACCTATTACGGTTCATGAGATAGAGCCCGCTGACAAACAGACGAACGGACGGATGGACGGCCGGACACCAAATAGGGTTCCTTTTGGGTACAGAACCCAAAAAAAAACCGTCACTTAAAAACCTAAAGTAATAAGATAATGCTACAACACACTCAAGTACGTAGGCAAGGCCAAATAAACACAAAAAGTGCCGAAACTCAGACAATGATGCTCCGTCTTACTTAAGTTTTTAAGGGGGTCGGGAAGTTTGTACGTCTTCAGACTTCTTACGTTTACGAGGTGATTATAACTAGCAGATAAAGTAACACACACCTAGGAGAAGTTTTGTGAAGATATTTTGAGTAATGTCCTCAGTGAGATGATGAATGTAGACTTAGGAATCTTCTTGACTGCCACATTCTTTCTAAGGCGCGGTAGGCACGGCGGTGGTCAGTATTGTATGGTTCAGTATAGAAGCTTTTTGACAGGACGTTTTTCTTACGGCGCGGTTTATATACCGTACCGTTAAGAAACCGTGCCGTGTACAAAGGATCTTAGGGAATTCTAGGTTAAATTAATAGCTAGCGAAACTCCACAGACGTCCCATCACGTCTGTGGAGTTTTGCTAGCTAATTTAATTAGAGTCGAACTCGATACTGCAAAAAAGAAAAAAAAATGTTTTTTTCTTGGGTCAAAGATCGCTGATACTTGAAGTATTTATTTATTTATGTATACTTTATAGTAAACCAGAAAATACATAAGTAACAAAAAAAAACAATTATTACTACAAAACATACAATGGGCGGCCTTATCGCTTTCTGCGATCTATTCTAGGCAACCTTGGAATGGACAGTGATTGCGTACGACTTGAGAAAGTCAGTTTTCTTTTTTTTTTTTTGTTTTTTACCCATCACGTCTATGAAGTTTACACCAGAAAAACTCATTTCATTTTTTTTATTGATATTTCAAGTAACTAACTTATAAGTAGTCGTTTACCGCAAAAAAAAATCATCAAATATTTTTTTTTTATTTTATTATGTTCGATATAATATACCTATCACATCTGTGGAGTTTCGTTAGCTAATTTAATTTGATCTTGTATAATTGTGTCATGATCATATATTAGTGAACTTTGCCTGAACAGAAGGCAGAATTTATTTTGGGCTAATGAGGGCCAAAGTGAGCCCTGATGGGTTCTCAAGACTTGATAAGATGAAGCAACACCAGCATATTCTTCCTGCAGCTTTACCATCTCAGCTTTACCACCACTAAAGCCTTATTCATATAATCATTTCAACCATTAAAACCTGCACCGCTGAAAAACATTTGTCCCTCAAAAATCACCACTGAAAAGTAAATTTAAGAGCCATTGGAGTGATATCTGGGGTTCCTAAAAATACTGTCATTCAGCTACAAATTGCAATTTAGTCTAGAAGTCAACACACTTGGAAAAAGGTTAGGCAGGTGATGTTGAAGTGATTCCAAAGAAAGGATGCAACACAGACCAGCTGATATTTCTTCCAAGGCATTACAGGCTTACTCTCTTAGCTCAGGTTTACACGGGCGATTTTTTTTCGCGCACTAATGGTCTTTTGAGGAAAAACCACACAGATTGAGCGGACCTGTCCAGTCAGTGCACGCATTTGTCAAAGATCTATGTATTGAAAAATATGTCAGTTTGCCATTTGAACTTGGCAATTTAGTCTCCGAGATTAAAAAACAGACTTTAGTGCCGAGAGTTGAAAAGCCAACAGTATGTTTTTTGACACACTAAGATGCGTTCTGTTAGATTCTCAATGCTCAGCTTAAACTGAGAGCTCTGAAAATCCAGTCCATGATAATATCTCACCGCGATATTTTTACGTCCCTGCGAACGTGGGCTTATAAGTAACTACTGCCGTCGAGTTAGAATTTAGGAAGGAATATTTAAGATAACATCGATTGAGTCCATTACAGGACAGTGACCCAATTTTAAAAGATTTTCTATCCAAAAAAGTTAATCAAGCGTAATGATTCCATTAACACCAGGTTCTGGGTAATCTCAACTAACGTGGATTTGTTAAATACGATCCGTAGCTAGTAACACCCGATAGCTAATAGCCGGACGGCTATAAAATTGATTAGCCTGGCTTTACTTTGGGATACTATTCCAATTTTATGAGAATATAAACGTAAAATTGATTATTGTTATGCTTGTCTGGTTTTATGGTTATATACGTTTAGTGGGGCGTCATTTTCATGTTAATCTGCACCCTAATTACTTGACATAATTTCAATTACAATGCGAAAGATTTTGAAAAAATAGCTAATCCATTCACCATTGCTTCTTAAGTTAAAAGAGTTCGTCTGCTCAGCAGCGTTAATAACGCTATGAATGTTGTTGAACTGTCAAAATAAAAGGTGTCAGTATGTTACGCAATTACTCTTCAAGTCAGAGACAGAGACAACCAACCAAATGATCATGAAAAATGATTCAATGATGATTGAATGTTGGTCTGACTTTAGTCATAATTTTCCCAGTGTACCTACTCGTCTTTGAAGAATGATGACTACCTAATCTATTAAGCTGATTGGTTTATCATTCTCAATACCTTTTATGTAGAAGACTCTATTGATCATCAACCCGCCACGATTTTCTTACAGTTTCAGTCCAATTTTCCATTATGAACCCATAACATGGTAAATCAAATTACATTTCGGCGCGGAATTGCGGCCGCGGTATTAACTCACACACAATACAGATCCTCTTAACATGATCCCTTAGCCACTATTTCCTACAGTAGGCATTTATCCCAAAAACGAGAACAGTTACAGCTCCTCATAATTATTCCAAAACTTTCACCAAGAGTTATACCGAACCCTAAAAACTTCAAAGTCAAAAGCGGGAACACAATTCTACAATTAACAAAGATCGTTAGCCAGGAGATTACACCAACCTAAGAGAGAGTGCTTTAAATATAATAATATACATGTTTCATTAGGGGGGCACACAAAGGGATCACATGAGAAATCCTTCGTTTACGACTGTTAGGCGCGGTTCACATTGCTTTGGGGCACTGAGTAGAAACTGTAGAAGGCCCAATCGTAACTAACACAAAAACAAAATGCGTGCGGTCGGGGAACCCCCGTCAGTCGACTGTCATAATCTTGTTATCTGAATTGGAACACAAATTATTCAGCGCTGAGCGCTGTGTGCGATTATGGCATAATTCGGAATGTAGCTTATATTGACAGCTCCCTTCACCTAAGCGTTCATATGCACAATGCGGGTAGCCGCAATGCGGTCAGCCGCAGGGCTAGCCAGCTAGCTAGCTAGTGCGACTAGCCGTGCGGCTGACCGCAAGCACAATTATGTACGTAATATTCATTTCTATGCACACTGCGATGCGGCTACCCGCAGACCGCTCCGGACGCTCGGAGGGCTGCGGCCCGAGTGACGGACTGACGGCCAGCCGGACGGTTGCTATACGCACTGTGCGGCTCAGTCTGCGGCTGCCCGCCATTGAGTGAGTGTGTGCACGCGTTACGTCTGGTAAAATGGAATTCGATACCGGAAAATTTATCATCGAAATCCAGAGTCGTCCAGCAACTTGGAATACCAAATTACCAGAGTATTCCGATAGAATATTAAAACAAAGAGCATGGGAAGAGTTGGTGCATATTTATCACGGTACGGAATTGACAAACGAGGAAAAAAAAGAACTTGGTAATCTTTAAAAAAGTCCATCTTTGACGATATATCCGCAAATCGAACATTGAAATGGATCGTTATGACCGCAAATCGCAACGGTTCTTCAACCGCACGTTGCGGTTACGAATGCGGCTGCCCGCAATACCCGCATAGTGCGTAGGTGAAATTTTTACAGATTCGACCGGCTGACCTTCTGTTCCCCCACATTCCTATGCCACACTCTCGCGGGTACATTATTAGCTTAAAACGTCACGTATTCACCCTAATAGAGACGGTAAAACTACTTACAGTTGAGCTATAGCCTTTTTGTCCCAGAAACACTGTGCTATTTTACTTAAGCATAGTTTTGGCCGACTTTTTCATGAAGATTTTATCCGGGAAAACGTTGTTTGAGGTCGCAGTTAAGATTTTTAGGGTTTCGTACCTCAAAATGAAAAAACGAAACCCTTACAGCATCACTTTGTTGTCCGTCAGTCCGTCCGTCTGTCTGTCAAGACCCTTTATCTCGGGAACGTGTGCAGTTATCGATTTGAAATTAAAACCATATATTAAGGTCTGCGGTTCCTTTAAGCTGTGAAAAAATCAAACTTCTAAGTTGACGTAAAAAAAATATACGGCCGTTAATGCCGCAAAAAACGTATATTTCGAGAACGGCGGGTCATAATATTAGAAAATTAATCTTTTGATTCCATCTACCCAAGGAATTAAGGGATGGAAATGATGGCCTAGCTTTTCCTAAATATGTTGGGGTCGGCTTTCAGTTAAGACTGGAAGCTGACTTTAGCTGTTTCTAGTAAGCCAGAAGCAGCTGAATACCGGTTAGAAAAGCGCGAATACTTATCAGCATAGCTATTCACAACCACTCGATACGCCTCCGTATCGTACCGGACATCAATCAGTGTTATCTTAGGAGTCCTCTCCACGCTGTTCACAAGTCCAAAACCCGAAAATTTCAGTATATCAAATAGACTTCCGCTACTATTCCGACTGCTGTTTGCTGTCGGGGGCAAGGCAAATCAGGTTATCGAAATATGTCATATTCGATACGATAACCATGATTGTGAATAGCTATGCTTTTTTTTTTTGTGGATGGGAAATCATCAAAGGGAGTGTGAGACTTTTACTGACTAAAACCCACCCGTGTTCCTTCCTTAGGAATAGCTATGCTGACCTGCACTACTCAATCACTGGGTAACACGATACCCCTTGGTAAGACTAAAATTCGCTGCTTCTGCAGCGGAATACCAGTTATTTTACATGAAGTGTCTATTTATCTGACCTCCACAACCCAGTCACCGGATAACACGATACCCTCTGGTAAGACTGAAATTCGCTGCTTCTGGTAAGCCAGAAGCAGCTGAATATCATTTATTTTACATGAAGCGACTGCCTATCTGAAGTCCGCATCCCAGTCACCGGGTAACACGATATACGAACCCCTTGATAAGACTGGAGTTAACTGATGGAAACAATTGATAGGAAGTTATTAATTCTGCCCAGGGGATTGGCCTGGATGGAGATAAAATTGAAGTGTCTGTATTTTAACCGACAATATCTATAGGTACACAACACATCAACATTCAGCAATACATTTTATTTGCTAAAAATGTAAACAAATACCTACGAGTTTATGGAAACGTAACTTTAAATGAGGTGACATTAATTGTTCTGACATTTTGTCAACTTTCTACTTCAACGTTCCAAGCAAATCCAAACGCTTTAATCCACCATTACGGGTGCCATTTGCAACTACTAACTACAGACAAAATTCGTACGTTGTGCGTGTGAGTAGGTATTTTAATAAGGTGTGCAAACAGTTCGACTTTGATCTTTTTGAAACAAGTGTGACCTCGGCAAAAAAGTGTTTGGCTAGGAATTTCTTTAAAGATTGAAGTCTTCAGGTTTTGTTTACGTTTTAACTTTTTAATTGAATTTTTAACATCTTCTGATGAGAAATAACCTGTCGAAATTATATTAGTTTTCACATATTTTCTGATGAATCTACCTGCAAAATTTTATTTTTATTTTAACTTATTTTTGTTTTGTTTCTTTGGCAACATCTGGCAGTGTGTATATTTTGTTCCACAGTACTTTTATACCAGACAAGATGTAGACGTGAAGACATGTAATTGGCTGTCAGATTATATAAATAACAGTAAGCTGTTATTTATTACTATTGTATTTAGCTGTAAGTCTTCCAAAGTCCATAAATAAATAAATAAATAAATCTTACATAATAAAGTTTACGCTACAAATTCAAATATTTTTATAACTTTTTCAATAGTGCTAGTCACACTGAAATCAACTTAATTACTATTAAAATAAAGTTGGTATTGTTTAACTTGAAATAATATTAATGTGAAACAAGTATGAATGGACTTGACATACATACTATCCGCTCCTTCTTTCTATGGAGGCAAGCAGAAGCTACAGGACGCCACCTGCTACGATCCTTACATAAGACTGTGCCGACCCTACAGTGGTGCCCTCATCGTTTGTTTGGTTATTTCATACAATTTAGAATGAAAATGCAGAAAATAAGCACGTTAAGTTGTGCTTCACAAGATTATACGTTAATATTATTATAAAAGGTAGTTTTATATTGTTTAGTTTCATTATAATCCTTAAAACGGATAAAAGTGGCCACTATATTCCGTTTTAAGGATTATGATAAAACTAAACAATATAAAACTACCGCTTCTAATAATATTAACGTATAATCTTGTGAAGCACAACTTAACGTGCTTGTTTTCTGCATTTTCATTCTAAATTGTATGAAATAACCAAACAAACGATGAGGGCGCCACTGTGCGGTCGGCACAGTCTTTGCTTTATGTATGTGGTGAAGGTACTCCGGGGAAAGAACTTAATAATATATAGAGCACTCCCGAGTGCTCATGGTCTTTTTAAGGAAATTTCAAAACGGTTGGTTGACACTTCCCATGACCCAAATGCTTCCTTTTACCTTGGCAAGAGGCATAGCCATACGACGAGGCAATGCCGCCAGACTCTTGGGTACATTACCAGTCGACAGCGATGTGGATGATTTTTTCGTCTATATTTCAGTTTGTGTATAGTTTTAGTTAATTTAAGATTTAATTTTATTAATTAATTAGGTATTTGTTGTCATTAAAAAAATTATCTAGAACTCTAATAAGTACTAACAACCTAGCCTGTGACCGTTTACAGGGGAAAAAATCCTTGTTAATAAGCTGGGATTTTCAATTATTTCTTTCCCTCACATAAGCAGCTGAGATTTTCAGTAAACAATTTATTCATCCCCTAACTCAAGTACAAAGCACTGCAAGATTTAGCCTGATGGGAACTGGTTTCATACACTTGCGGACCAGCCTTTAACGAAAAACCCAGTCCACCACAATTCTAAACCAACTAACTTGACAAAAGATCAAAAAATACACCCACAAACACAAGAGTGGAAAGTGAGCCAGTAATTACGTACTATGATCGATAACTGCCAGGCGCCAGCGAGTCTGAATACGTGTGTTATATAAGTGGTAGCACTGAGCGATAGGCGACAGCGAATGCTGAGGCGTACGCGTTTTTGGCAAACAAAATATGACGAATCTGTCGTATGCGTCCAGTGAAGTACTAAGAGGAGTACTGTTAATTTTATTTTCATATCCTTCTAATCTGATCAAAATCCATAACATGTGTGAACGACGCGACGATCGAAGTGAAGTTATCGCTATGACTGTCGTCCCTGCAGCAGTGGTATTCTATAAATTTTTCACCGTGAAAACTTGAGTGAAGTGAGCTGTCAATAGTGTCAATCTCTAACTGAATGACAGCTCACTTCACCTACGTTTTCACGGTGAGATTTTTTTACAGAATAGACTGGCAGGATCGTTTGACCTATTGAAATTCTTTCTATCATGTTCACGAGCGATCGTTAATCGTTATATCCTGTGAAAACAACACCCTACTTGTGTTACATACTATAAATTACAAACTGAATAATTTTAAAGGATATTGCTAATCCATTGCTTCATAAGTTCGAAAAAAATGTCTACTCAACAACGTAAATAACGCAATGAATGTTGTTGAACTGTCAAAATGAAACCCATTGCACTGTTAATGTGTTAAGCAAGTTCCCTGCTGGTCTACCCACTATAGCTTGCTACTCCTTGCGTTGTATCTTCGATGGCAATCTAAATCTTGTTAGCCCAGAACTTAGCTATAAGTTCAGCATTATCATTAGTGTCCATTAGTTCCTGTAACGCGTTGATAAAGAAGAATGCCCACGTCCCATACATTTAAAAACCTGACAGTGAAAGTTTATGTATAGTTATAGGGTATAGTGGAAAGCCTACCTGTACGTTTAGGAAATAATGTCTTGTAGTCATTTTTACGATGTAAACGCTACGAAGACCAAAAAATATTAATGTTAGGTACTTTTATTAGGTTATGATTTGCCGTTAACAAATAGGTAATAAAGAAATACCTAAATGCGTTAGAACTAATTATTAACGCTCGAAGTTTAGTCTAAAATAGGAATACTTACCTAGCTATGGTCTCAAACGTTTTTTTTTACTTTGTGAATTCCTAGAAACCAACTGCCCTCACGTCACTGCTTAGATTCTCGATGTATTGCATTGTATTTATTGAACTGTCAAATCAAAGTGTGCCAAATGTCAAAAAAATCCGTTTCAGTCGTGCGAACTCAATTACATACTGCATGATTAATTTTCTTTAATTATTATGTTATTTTTAATTAATCAGTATTATACTAAGACTAATAAAGAAATACTCACTGATTAAATAAAACATAAAATAATTCATAAATCTCAGAAAGAGAGTTGAATAAAGTCAAGTAGCAGTGTGTAAAATGTAATGTCGTAAAAAATGGTATTTGAGATGCGTTCAAAACATGGTATACGTTTACCCCTGACGTAGATTATGCATAAACAAAAATTAGAATATATTTTTTTCCTGCGTTTCTTTTAGCATTGTGATAAGCGTAATTAATATACAATTAAATTAGCTGAATTTTAAGATTTATTACATTTCTATACATAGTCAGGTCAAAAATGAGCATTCTTCTTTCCCATCGTTGCGGAACGGCATCATATTTGTACTTGCAATTAATTGTGCTCACTTAGTCGCTCCCGCTGTCGCGAGTGCCTTGTGGCCGGGGCCTAACAGTTATTTTTCTAACACGAAAACCTTGCAGTTAGTTTTAACTGGACTTTTCTTGGTTAAATGTTGACTAGTTTTGTTATTATTGTGTCAGATTGTGAAAGATTTGGTTTAGTGTGTTGAGCAATTGTTTCTTTGGTTGATGAATTACGCTTGAATTATTTCAAGGGATAGTCTAAGGTATTTTTAACCGACTTCAAAAAGGAGGAGGTTCTCAATTCGACTGTTTTTTTTAATATGTTTGTCAAGCGATATCTCCGACAATTACATCATATTAAAAAAAAATTTTTTGAAAATTTTAAAGTTACTACTTCTTTTATCATGAACGCGTATAGGTATTAAATTGAAATTCATATCAAATACTCATGTCTATAATACCTTTAGGCTGTAACAAAATCAAATTTTTATGTCAACGCAATCAAAAGAAATAGCAATTTAAGCCGCATATTTTCAAACTCGCAACTACTCGCGAGGGAATCAAAACCTAAAGGGTACTTCCAGTCGATCTAGAATCTTGAAATTCGGCATGAAGGAATGTTTATTAGCACATATAAAGGAAAAATTCCGAAAACCTTAAGACTGTGCCGACCCAACAGTGGCGCCCTCATCGTTTGTTTGGTTATTTCATACAATTTAGAATGAAAATGCAGAAAATAAGCACGTTAAGTTGTGCTTCACAAGATTATACGTTAATATTATTATAAAAGGTAGTTTTATATTGTTTAGTTTCATTATAATCCTTAAAACAGATAAAAGTGGCCACTATATTCGTTTTAAGGATTATGATAAAACTAAACAATATAAAACTACCGCGGCGCCACTGTAGGGTCGGCACAGTCTTAAATTTTTAGTTACATCACATATTTTTAGGGTTCCGTACCTCAAAAGGAAAAACGAAACCCTTATAGGATCACTTTGTTGTCCGTCCGTCCGTCCGTCTGTCTGTCAAGACCTTTCATCTCGGAAACGCGTGAAGGTATCGAGTTGAAATTAAAACCTTAGATTCAATTCTGCGATCTCTTAAAGCCGTGAAAAATCAAACTTCTAAGGTAACTTAAAAAGGCCGTTTATGCCACAATAAACGTATATTTCGATACTCTCAAGGGAATCAGAATGCATAGTGTACTTCCCGTTGATTTAGAATCATGAAATTTGGCAAAAAGCAAGGTCATGTAGCACAAGTAAAGGAAAAAATCCGAAAACCGTAAATTTGTATTTGCTTGCCTACTTTGTACGGAACCCTCGGTGCGCGAGTCCGACTCGCACTTGCCCCGTTTTTTTTTGAGTATGTAAGGATCGCAGCAATTGGCGTTCTATAGTTTCTGCCTACCCTCATGAGAAGAAGGTCTGATTTTTCGTATTTTTTTTTTCATTGGCACAGCTTGTTTTACCAAAAACACTCAATGCTAGGTATTTTTGCGATTTTTTATTGTACAAGATTACTTAAAAGACGCGTCTTGAAGATTCTTACGTTTCAGTAAATACAAAGTTCCACTCCATGCCATTAAGAGCGAGCCTAACACCGGATTCAACTCCAAACTTCTCAGAACTGCTAATTACAAAACGAACACTGACAATTCTAGGAAGCAATCACAGTTACAAAATCCAGAGTAACTGTTGAATTTTCTGACAAAATAACTTAATGATAAAACTTTGCCTGACCTCGGATTGGAACCTGGGACTTCATGATCACAGCGACCCCTAGACCAACATTTAAGGCTATTATTTAACGACCACTTCGAACTAAATTCGATAGAATCGAAACTAGGGCTAACTGGTTTTCAAGAACTGTTAGATAACATGGTACAGTCCCGTGCATAAATACCTTACATTTATGCAATATAGCTTTTGCCCCCGGCTTAACCCGCGTGGATGTCGGCAAATATCGTAAGCATGTGTTAATCCAGGTTACAAGCTATCAGTTTACCAACCATGGGCTAATAAAGACGTTCCTACCTCTAACTACTAGTATAAGAAGCATATGAGCCGATTCTTTATTAATTGGGATGTGAAAATGGCCTGTTTTCACAGGACATGATGTCCAATTTAATAAAAATATTTCACGATATTCACCAGCTTCAATTGCCAGCAGTGCGGACACGCAGCCATGTTTTTCCGAGAAACTAGTCTTACTGCTATCACTGTGGAGCCACTGGACACTCCTTCAAGGAATGCAGCAGCAAAGCGTCTTTTTTATTGCTGTGTGCACGCCTAATGGAAAGCGATGGATGAGGTCTATAATGGGACGAGCGTGCCCAGCAGACGCCTGAGGCACTGGAACTCCCACGCATCAATGAGACACAGCAGGCTGCTTGACGCCGGACTCCGCTTGAAGGGTGGTCGCAAACCAGGCAGGCGTTAGCCCTACTACCACCGAAAGGGAAAAATTGGCCAGTCAAATAAGGTATTGGGTGTGACTGTCCAGGATGCGCCGAGCGCTCGGTTCAGTTGAGTAACTGGCGGAACAAACTGCGCTACACGAGAAGGCTTCTTCATGAATCCCAAAAAAAATGTCTCCTCTAAATGTACAAAGTGCAAACGCTTCAAGAGGAAATGTGACAATAGAATATTGATCATAGACTGGTATTGATTTAGGTGTTACAAACGAAGTATTTTTGAAACCATACTTTTATGAAATAGGTCCTTTCTCTTAGCTTTAAAAATGGTATTTGTGCTTTTAAATCTTAAGGTATTTGTTAATGCGTGGAATGTGTGGATCGAGGTAAAACAACGTGTGTTGAGCAAAAGGTTTATATTTTAAAAACTGTAGGGTTTTATAGCAAAGTTTCAGGTTAGGAAGCGCGCGCTGTCTGTCACGTTAGAAATGGCACTGCGTCATCGCAAATCAACATGGCGGCTCGGGACTCGGTCTTTTAATCCGCTCTGACCCCGCGCACTCAAGTTTACAATTTTTAATGTTCCTACTTTATTTTAGATAAATTTGTAAATAAGTTTATTGCGTCGCTAACAGTATTAATGCTTTTAAATCGTAAGGTATTGGTGCTCTTGACTGAATGTACAGACGCCAGCATATTGAGCTACCCGAAACTGTCAAATTTTCCCGATCAACTTTGAACCTTTTGCTTTAGCGATAAAGTTGAAAATCTATTAAAGAAATTTGACAGATTGTAGAAGCTTGATGTGCTGACTGGACTCACTCTCGTCTACATAGCAAACCTATCGATCACAGACCATAGAGTAGAACACGTCATAATCAGTTCTCCTTAGCATTTATAGCTATTATCGTCCTTCGATTATGCTGTATGACAGTGTGTTTAATGCCTAAGCCTTATAATTAGAGTTGAGTAGTCTTTCGTTTACCTTTGCTGGAAATCAATTTACAAAATACTACTTTGAAATTTTCTTTTATTTGGGAAATCAAAATATCGTACATTGTTTATTATGTTTATATACACCGTATGCTGTAAGTAAATGTACAATCCACTACGTTACCACATGTTAATAGCTTATATTAGATACAGTTTTCGTAAAGTGAAATAAAATCAATCAGGGTGACTTGTAATTCGACGTATATCCATCAAGAGCTGATGGGGGGCCAAAATGCAAAAAATTTAACCCCCCATATGTATGACCGAAATTCAATAGTTTTCGAGATATTTGAATTTTATGGGTTTTTCGATAAAATTTCAAAGTCTTTTAAGAATAATATCTTACCAATATTTTCATTTTACGCTTCACAAATATTTCGCAAAAAATTTAGCCCCCCATAAGTATAGCCGCAATTCAATAATTTTCGAGATATTTTTGATACTCTATCATTAACCAACGAGAAAACAGAGGAATACGTTATTATGGAACGGACACCAACCACCACGAGACCGCGTTTTCTCTTAAACTTGGAAGGTCTGTACTTACAGCAGGCTATCAAACTACCGCCACAAAAACCACAAAAACCACAATAACTCATTACCCTCGCTAACCAAACTTCGTTTATCCGACAAAGCAGGGCATAATAGAAATCAGTTTCGCTTCCCTTAACATGAAAGTGAGACCTTAAGGTTTAAGATCCATTATGGACATAATATTTATTATGGAAGTTAAGCACCCCTTTAAACAGGCCTCCAACAAAAATACGCGTAGATGCATGATTTCCTCGTTGAAATTGAATACTATTCGTTGGTTGGTAGAAATAGCAATTAATTGATAAAAATAGTTCATTTTCTCTTCTAAAATAATAATACAGCAATTTTTTTTATTATTTGTCTATTCATTTAGCAATAATCGTTCTCCTGATGCATGTTTAGGCAAAAACTCATGGAGAACTGATTTGAGAGCTCTAATTTGCAGATTCTGTGGAATATAATCCATCAAAACATTTTTTTTCATATCATGAATATCATGTACTTTTATAACAATAAAATACATTTTTGTTATATGCCTTATAAATAAAAAAAAATACTGGACCTAATTCAATTTTCTATTAGAAACAAGTCTTAATATAACCGAACTTCTACATAATTTTCACGTTGTATTTATAACAAAATAGTCTTCAATAATTGTTTAAACAATATCAATTAAAAAAAAAACAAATATTGATACTTTGATTTTTTAATAAATAAAATAAAAGTACTTTAAATTTCACTGCGCTGATGATGCGCGCTCGGCCTGGCTGGAGGCTTATTGAGGCATCCACAGGCAATCCCGGTTAAGAAAACGACAATCTCATAGGTTGAATTGCGAGATGCTATTTTTAGTAAAAAAAAGATGCGCACGCGGCACCAAAATGTAAGAGGGCTCTTATAGACAAACGCAATATTAAGAAACTAAATAGTACCATGTTTTCAAAAGTCCTATCTACTCTACATCTCGACCAAACGTAAAAAAGAGGCTTGCCATGTTTCAATTTAATATTTAAACCATGGCTCTACAATAATCGCAGGTTTGTATTAACCACTGTAGAACATAAGAAGTCAAAGTCGAGGAAAACATCGTGTTCCTTCTTGCTTATTCTCTTTTTATTTTATTTTATTCTTGTTATGATTATTATGTCACCTTTTACAGATCCCATACGAAGCAGGCACCTGGAGCATTTATACCTGACTACCAGAAAAAGAGAAATGTTTTTTGCCTCGACTCATCTAAAAATATGCAAAAATATATAAACCTCAAGAAAATTATACAGGTACCATTTTTAATTTTGGTCCCAGATTCAAGAAACATAAATAAACTTAACACAATTTTGACAGAAGTAAAGCCTAGTTCTCTAATAACACAAACCAAACAGACGACCTAGTTTCTCAGTATCATAAAAATGAAAGTTTGATATAAAAATACCTACTTCACAACCTTCCTAGCTGTAAAGTTATTTTGTATAAGATTTACCGTCAAATAAAATCGAATATTCTGAAGCTTAAGTTAAGCTTTGGTATTTTTTCGTGTTTTAATTGAAATTTATTTCTCTTTGAAGTTCTTTGGATAGGGGTATTAGACAGCTATTTTTAAACGAGTTCATTTTCGTTAGTGTCTTTTTTATTGAGTTTTCCTAAGGATTATCGTATCACACAGTTACTGGGTTGTGGAGGTCAGATAGTCAGTCAATCCATGTAAAATACTGTTTATTTATTTGCATCACCCAGTAACTGGGTTGTGAAAGTCAAATAGGCAGACCCTTCATGCAAAATACTGATATTTAGCTGCATCTGGTTAGACTGGAAGCCGACCCCGACATGCTTGGGAAAAGGGTAGGCAGATGCAAAGGATGTCCTGAGAATGTCCATATTAGGCTTTTTATTAATAACTACAATCACCAGTATTTTTGCCAACCTTGGTGATTCATGGAATATTGTCTCAGGACCTGTGGTATGCATTGGTTAACAGATGCTGACATTTCTTATTCTGATAATCATCATCTGCATCATCTGCCTAGCTTTTCCCAATTATGTTGGGGTCCGCTTCCAGTGTGACCGGATGCAGCTGAATTTTATATGCTTATTTGGCCTCCAGAACCCAGTTACTGGGTAATACAATACCCTAGACTTTCGGGCTTATTACGACCCGTAACGACAGTCAAAGATCGAAGAATGACGGGAGCCGGGACCAACGGCTTAACGAGCTTTCCGAGGCACGGAGGAATCTTGGTATGGAAAGATGGTCACCCATCCACGGACCAACCGCGGCAAGCGTAGCTTAACCTGATCGATCGACCTGTGCGGCTGTTATTACTTAACCACAAGCCCCCCAAGTCCCTCTTATTCTGATTATTATCTGATAAAATTAAATTGTGAGGAAAAGTTACACTTTCATCGCTTTTATTTCTATATACAAAAATACCCTAGTTGCAAAGACATCGCAATTACTCCATTTACAAATATCCATCATTTTACATTTTATATTTCAGCAAGAAATCAATCTGAAAAATAACCACCATCGAATCTTTCCCATTTTATATTTTTCCTTCGCTGCTTTTGCCTTAACACGCCTTAAATCCGCCCCTACAGGAAAAATATTACCTATATGCATCCCTTCACACCTTCAAAGGGATCTCTTCGAATATTATAATGGGCAGATATTATAATGGGCAGATATTTATGCAAAGTTGGGATATCCGCACAATTCACTGAAATACCTTATACATATATTGACATAATTATATGCCTGGCTGAAATGTTATAAAAAATAACTGTCGGGACTATAACGCAATTTCATTGTGAAATATATCACTGATTCTCTAAAAACTTAATGACGTTCTAATGATGGACGATTTTTTAAATTAAAGATCCTCTAAAAAGTTTTTGCGCTTCTAGTGATGCACACTTTTTTAATAATTGAGCCCCTTTTAATATGCTTTTCTTTTCTTATAGCTGGTCGCAGTAACTAAGCTAGGGTACACCAATCAAACGGTCAATAGCGATGCTGCCACAGCGGCCGGCGACAAGCGCTACATCCAAGTTGGTCGCAGTTATTTGGCTATTTAGTATCTACTAAATAATTCCTATTTTGGGGTCCTTAGTTATCTATTTTAGGACCCCAAAATACTAATCATTTGAGGTTCACAAAAAGAGGCGCAATCATTATAGTAGTGTTCAATAATATTTTTAGGTGCGCAAAATGTGTATTATTGGAGGTTCGATTAAATACATGCCAATTTCATTTATCAAATAGGTAACTAGTTATAACTATTCACATTCTATTTCTAGTAATTAGACTGTTCGGTTGATGGCAATGGACTAGCTAGCCTCTTACATGGGGCTTTATCATACCTGGTGAAATGTGGGTGGTACACCTTTGCCCACCCCTTCAAGAAATACAGGCGTGATATTCTGCGTGATACTATAACTGTTTCGTTTGTTGTTTGTTTGAGAGCACACCAGAGCCAAAACACATTTGGTTTGCGTATACAACATGTATCAGAAAGGTGTGGTCATATTTAAGGGTTTCGTACACACGGCTACACATCAAGCTATACATTTCCAGTTTACACTGACCTCTCATTATAAGGAAATCCTATACAATGCGAGATTAGCTTATACGGGAAATGTATAGCTTGATATATATATCAAATTGAACAACTTTCTTCATGGGACCAAAATCGTAAACGCGAATAAATAACCAGCTGTACCATAAATTTGTGTCGGTATTGAAGTTTTGTTCAGTGTCAATAAAGCGTTTTCAGTAGATATTTGAAAACTTCGACTATGAGACTATTTTGCTAGAGTGAACTCGTTCATTGAGTGTATGCGTTCATTGTTTTCAAAGGACTAAATAAACCTGTTTAGTGTTCTAAACGTGTGCAACTAGTATTACGTAATTTCTCAACAATATTGGTATTGCCGTAAATTGCTTATTGTTGCCGAGTTAACTACAATTAATATCCATGAATTGCGCAATTAATTTCACTATTGAGCGCTTCTAAAGAACATTCTAGACTCCGAACAAACTTTGAATTGACTTTATTACAACTAATATCATTGGCAAATCCGAAGTAAAATCAAACTGTAGGTTTTCCTTGAACCTGAGCTTGATAATTTACCTGAGTTGTTGTTTAAAGTAGAGCTAGTAAATAACTACCTATTTACATTGTAGTTTAAACTAAACAAACTTGTTGAGAACCTAACCACTTTAATTTAAAATACTTCTCCGATGTACTAACAAATAACAAGCTTATTGAGGTAAAGTCAAATTCAAAGCATTTATTTCAAAAAGGCACTTTTGAACGTCAAAAATTACAATAAAATAGAATTAATTCTAGTCGCCCCTTCCAAAAGGTAGTTTTCGTATGGAGAAGAATGTGCAAGAAACTCCACCGTTACTCTTTTGCAATGTTTTACAATATATTGCATACATTAATTATATATAATAATATGTATGAGAAACAGGGCGTAAAGTTCAGTGATTTTCCATAGAAAAGGGAGGATCCTCCGACCAGACTGGTGCTGCATCTAGTGAGCTACTTCGCCGAGCCCGACGATTAGTGTCAGGACGTTGTATACATACTAGTTGCGCGGTAAACTCTGCTTGCGCGATGCAGGATTTTGCGTGATCTCACTGTGACGCGTAGTTCGCATGTGCAATGTGGATGCCGCCACAAGCTTTATTAGGGTGTTACCACACCAATCGATCGATCGTTGATCGATGCAATCGATCGATGGTAGAATGGATTAGTCGACGTCGATCGATAGTTTCTACTACACCAATCGAGCGATAGTCGATAGATATCATCGATCGATGGTAGAATGGAAAATCGTACTGGCCAACAACAACGCGTCCTCTTGTGAATACATTTCGAAAGACACGGATGGAATATAGCCGGGGTCAATCGATCTACGTCGACCGATGCCGTCGACCGATGCCATCGACCGGTAATCGATCGATTGGTTAGTCGATCGGTAACCGTCGACCAATTAAAGCTACCACACCAATCGATCAACGTCGACCGATGTCGATCGATGACATCGATCGATCGATTGGTGTGGTAACATCCTAAGCCTTGTTATTTGACGAAGCTTCAATTCTGCTTTTGATTGCCTCCTTGGTCAAGTGGTCGCAAGCGCTATTGCTAAGCATGAGGTCCTGGATTCGATATCCAGGTCGGGCAAAGTTATTTGGTTTTTCTATCTGGAATTTGTTAGGAGCAGCCCGGAGTCTAGATTTGGGCCCCTTTAATAAGTTTTCCCCTGTTATATAGGACCTAAATATAACTGGCGAAATATGGCATACTATAGGTACACCATTGCAGAATCCTTCAAGGAAACAAGGCATACATATAAGTACAAACAGTGTATATTCTAACTAAGAGTACAAAGGTAGTGCTTATTGCTTAAGAAATTCCTCTTCACCTTCTTTCTCAAATCCAACCAAAGATTTTCAAAATTCCCTTACTTTTATTATTTTTTTTTTTTATTTTTTACTAGTCTTTGCTCGCGTCCAGGTCGGAAATTATCCCACGGGAACGTATGGAACATGTTCTGCCTTCCTTAATTTTAAAGCCCTAGGTAATGGTGAACCTGTACGCTAAATTTCTTGAAAATTCGTTCAGTTGTTAAGCTATTGAGGAATATCTATCAGCACTTAAGCTGCACTTTTGGCTATTCCTCAAACTTCAGGTGAAATTCAAACTGTGATAAAACTATATAAAAAAAAAATCTGATTATATAATTAGTTTATTCTGGTACAGTTTTTAATTGGACTCTAAAATTATGAAAAATCAAAGTTCATAATGCTTACTTAACCTAGTTTCTAAGCTACTTCTAAACCCTTATCGAATCACCTGAAAAATCTTCATCAGCAAAGGACACGACAACGCATAATAACCATTTGGAAGGTCACAAAAAAAATCGATGTCAACAAATCTAGTACTGTCCTTGTCTCTCTCATAGTGCCAGTTAGGGCCTCGTTATCGCTGTCCCCACTTGACCGAAGACCCACTGGAGTGCCTTACGACCAGGCATTATTATTATAATGATTTTTATATATATAAAATACTGTTTGTTTGAAAATGAGTGGAACTATCCGGTGTGAAGGTGTGAACTTGAGTTTGTTCAAGGTTCGAATTAAAATGAAAATGTTTTTTTTTTCTTCTATAGACATGGTCAGTTAGGAGCAGTCATGGTCCTGTGGTTTCGGGCCCCACTTACGAGTTGAGTCGAAAACCCAGATGACCACTTTGTGTATTTGATTTCATCACCTCTGCTCTCAAAACGGTGAAGGAAAAAAATCGTGAGGAAACCGGCATGTCCTAGAAGCAAAATTACGAAGAAATGTGACATCAACCTACCCGCCCACTCCCTTTCACAGAATGGAGGCCTGTGTTCCAGCAATGGGAACATTATAGACTGTTTATGCAATGCTATGACCATTATTATTTTAATCTGATTGGGCTGTTGTTATGGGGTGTCCGAAATATAAGTATATTTTATGATACCTATTTATTAACTGACGAGTTAAGACTGTGCCGACCGCACAGTGGCGCCCTCATCGTTTGTTTGGTTATTTCATACAATTTAGAATGAAAATGCAGAAAATAAGCACGTTAAGTTGTGCTTCACAAGATTGTACGTTAATATTATTAGAAATGGTAGTGTTATATTGTTTAGTTTTATTATAATCCTTAAAACGGATATTCCGTTTTAAGGATTATAATAAAAGTGTGTAAGAGTGTAATTATAGTGCTAGTCACTCTGGAATCAACTTAATAGTCATTTAAATAAAGTTGATATTTATTTAACTTGAAATAATATTAATTTGAAACAAGGTTGAATAAACTTTAGATGACTTGGTTATAGGTATTATTATGTTTGACTAGCTTCTGCCCACGACTTCGTCCGCGTGAAATTTCACCCTCCCCCATTCATTCTTAGGGGTGGAATTTCGAAAAACCCTTTCTTAGTGGACACCTACTATTCGCAAAAACATCAGCTGTTCCCTACATTTTAACGAGTTACACAAACATAAATGTAGGCAACAGATGATTTTTTTTCGCGATTTCATCATAGGGGCAATTCTCGTAATTTTTAAGAACGTTCACAGTCTGATCTCAGTCTCAATCTGTCAAAATTACTTCAAATTCACATTTCAATTCACATTTTGACAAGTTTTTGACATTTGTTTGTCGCCGAGATGAGACTGCGACTAGATTTTGAACGTTTTAAATTAGCAGAATTGGCCTACAGGTTTGGTCCCATAGTAAAAGTTGTTCATAATGATGAGTATAATAATGACCTCTTAAGAGGTTGCTGGTGTTTTACAAATAACCCTGTATATAGATAAGTATTGTCAGTTTGTATTTACTTGTTCAGGAGCCTATTTACAGTTGACCTGGTTATGAAAGGTGTGCCTTAGATTGTAACCTACTCATTTAGTCGATAACTTTATTATACAGGGGATGTATCGCCAGTTACCGCGCACACTTCTTATCCTAGAGTTTTATGTCATCAATTTATTTACCTATATTATTAATCTTTAAAAAAAAATATTTCTGATACATTTCTTTATGTAATCACAGATCTATCTAGAGAGAAAAACAAATTCATTTCTTTGGTAATACAATTGAAATTGCAATTGCAATTTCAGCAAAGAAGTTAAAGAATGTATTAAATGAATATTGCTAAACTATTTGGAGAAGAGCAATCTACTGTCGAAAAATTTAAAGACATGTGATATCTACCAACCCGCACTGGTCCTGCGTGTAGATTATAGCCCACTTCCTCTCGAAGAGAGGAAGCATGGGTCCCCGCAGTGGGAATGTTATAGACTGATTATGCTAATCTATTGCCTAATGTCATGTTAGCTATTATAATTATTATGATGAGTTTCCCTACTTTGGTCAATCGATAATTGCAACCAGGAGTTAGCTGGTTTCTTTTAGCTTTGCTTGACCTTAAGGGCCTATACTACCTCAAATGGCTTAGCATGATCCTCCGTTATGTCGAAAATACTGCAGCATTAATTTTGAAATAAATATATGGTAAAGTTAAGAATTAATGTTAGGTCTCATGTTAGACGAAAACACGATTCCATAAAATTTTCTCAATAGAAAAAAAATCAAAGTATTCAAAAAATACTTCAAATTAGATCATGAAACTTTGTTTACTAACCGAACTAACTATAAAGCAGGTCTTATGTTTTTTTTTAATTACCATTATTTTCACCGTAAAAAGCAAATACCTAGACTATTGGCACTGCCTGCCGTCTAGCACCGCACTCTGTCTCGCTCTCACTCAGTCCGCGAGCAGTATCGTACGAGCGAGATAAAGAGTGAATTTTAGCTGAGGTAGTGTAGGCTCTTAAGTCTAGTCTAAAAACACTTTCTAAAAATCAATAAAACTACAAATCTAACCCTTAATAATACCGTTTCAAAGCACAGAACTAAAAGGCTCGAACTCAACATCCAATAAATTATCAATATTGAACATCTGATAGAAAATATTCATGAGTTCGTGTGTACCGCGCTTTATCATCCCCGATATATCATAGAGCGATTATTACCACGTCATTAATAGTAATGGAAGCAATCATTTGATAATTTAAATGTGTTTTTCATTGTTTTGAGCGCAACAAATTTGTTATCTGGGTCATACCTATTAGTTTTTCCCCCTATTCCTCATGATCATCATTTCAGCCGAAAGACGTCCACTGCTGGACATAGGCCTCCCCCAAGCACCTCCACTTCAGCCGGTTCTGTGCTTCTCGCATCCAACGGGTCCCCGCGGCCTTCACAAGGTCATCGGTCTACCTTGTGGGAAGCCTTCCAACGCTACGTCTTCTCCGTCATTCCAGAACCTTTCGGCCCCATTGGTCATCTGTTCTGCGAGCAATGTGCCCTGCCCACTGCCACTTAAGTTTGGCTATTCTTCGGGCTATGTCGGTTACCACAGAACAGATAAACTGTTCTGTGTCTCCCTTGTTTCTCCTGCGGATCTCTTCATTTTTGATTTCTACATATTACATGGGATTTAAAGATAACTGACGAAATATGAATGTACTATAAGTACACCTTTACCTAACCCTTCAGATAAAATAGGCGCGGTGTTATTAATTTTTATTGACATAAATTCGAAGACATGTGAGATCTACCAACCCGCACTGGGCCCATCAAAATGGTTGAAATGAATGGCTTGCGTCATGTTCGTGAACGGGCGCCGTCAGTAGGGACTGGTCATCTCTTTGCTGCCATAGCTTATTTTAATTTAATTTTATTTAATATTTGAATTGTTTTTTTTTTTTATCTTTTCATTACGGACGCTTTTGACGTTCTACATTGTTCTCACATGCATAATTTTTAACATGAATGATGTAACCAATACTTTGTAACCATATTTTGATTTAAAAGAGTGTCCGTGGAATTTCTTGCCCGTTCTTCTCCACAGGTACCTACTACGCTTTGGAATGGACAACTAGCTTCATCTTTCTGACTGACCGGCCCCTTGACAATTCAGAAGTGCCTGTAATTGGTTTGTTTGAAATAAATGCTTTGAGTTTCAGTTATGGTGGATTATGGTCCACTTCCTCTCACAGAGCCTTGTGTCCCAGCAGTGGGTACATTATAGGCTGGTTATGGTTATGCTAAACTAAGGCTTCGCGTTAGAAAAACTTTAGGCTGGTCTTTTTATTTAATTGGTCTTGGCTCAACTATGCGTAATGTACGAGTATGTTCCTAATGGAAACTACATAAGAGTTATAACAAGTAGGTATTGGCCCCGAATTTGTTGTTCAAAAACTAAATAAAATTTAAGTTCAGTGCATCTTTTTCTTTCTATTCTAATATGAAAAGGACAGAAAATAAATATTAGTTTAGTCCTGTCAAATTAGATAATCCATAGACAAGTTTAGACGTGATTAAAAAATTAGCTAACAAAATACGTCAATTTACGTCAAGCGCTGACCAATTTGACAGGACTGAACTAATATTTATCTATCCTTTTCATAATCTATCTATCCTTTTCATATCTTCTGTCCTTTTCATAATAAAATAGAAAGAAAAAGATGCACTGAACTTAAATTTAGTTTAGTTTGTGAACAACAGAATCCGGGCCATTGTCCCCTTATACGTTTGCTGTTAGTTTGCTGCTATTAGAGGTATAATCAACTGTGAAAGGTTTTAAACTGGGTTTAACTGTTTTTTTTACACGTTGCCCCACACTAGGAATTACTCCTGTATCGAAGGTGCGCTTACAAACATTTAAACTCACATACACAAACAGCCAGACCCGGAACAACTACTTGTAGGTCATACAAATATTTGTTCCGTGCGGGAATCGATCCCTATACAACTAAGTATTATACCTAGACTAATCTGATACTAATAAAAAAGCTACATCTTTGCTCAGCTGTTTTAAACTCTACAGAGTTTGTTTGTTCGTTTGAATGCGCTAATCTCTGGAACCAGTCGGATTTAAAAAACTCCAATTCTTGAGGGAGATTCAAACTGAAACTCAAACTCAAATAATTTATATCAATTAAACCATTTACAGGCGCTTTTGAACTGTCAAAATTATATAGTCGGTCAATTAGTCAGAAAGTTGAAGCTAGTTGCCCATTCCAAAACGTAGATCTCTTGGAGAAGAACGGGCAAGAAACTCCAAGAACACTCTTTTAAAAAGATATTAGAAAATCTTGGGTACATTATTTAACATCACGCAATTACCCTTAGGAGCCGAACAAAATGAAAAAAGTCAGAAACAACGATAATAACCGCCAAAAAAGTAGTAGCTCGGGCTGGTATCGGATCCCACGCGGTGGGAAGGTTGCAATTTTACGCGGACGAAGTCGCGGTCAGACGCTAGTAACAACATACTGCAGTCTCCTAATTTTTTTTTAAGTCATGGTGAGGTCATTCTGATAATGGACTTACGTAGAGGTAAGAACCTCTACCTAAGTCCAATATCAGAACGAACATCAGTAAGAAGATGCTTACAAATAATTAATAGGTATGATAGCCAACATTTAAAGAATAAAAATAGGTCAAAATAATAATTATATATCGAACACCTATAACCTAGATATTTTTTGATCAGTTGTAGTTTTTTTTTAAATCTATTAAAATAGGACTATAATTACTGAATAAAAATAAAAAGCTTGAGGCGCTCATCGAAACTATAAAAAAATGAAGGTTCCCATCGAAGGCTGCGCTTTAATTAATCTAGTATTTTTTATAAGTAGAAAATATTTTTAATAGGACTCGTAAAATAGACCGTAAGCTGCGTATTTTGCTACTTAGCTGGGCTTCAGCTGAACCCTAAAGAATGGCGTCGGCATATAGGCTATTGGCAAAATGATGTTAGAAAAAAGCACGCATGAAGAATCATAAGAATCATAAGCATAGCGTAATCAGCCTATAATGTTCCCACTGCGAGGAAACCGGCCTCCTCTCTCTAAGAGGGAGTGGGCTGTAATCCACCATGCAGGCCCAGTGCAGGTTGGTAGATGTTACATGTCTTCGATTTTTTTTTATTTTAGGACATGGCCGGTTTCCTTACTGTGTTTTCCTTCACCGTTTTGAGAGCAGTGGTGATGAAATTATTTACACAAAGTCAAGCGCTTGTCTGGGTTCAAACGTATGACCGTAAGTATAACTATAATAATTATTTACAATTATAACTATTTACCATAACTCGTAAGTCGGGGTCGTTCCCACTAGGCCACCATTAACTTGCAAAACTTCACGTACATGATTGGTATTGATTTCAAAGTATGATAAAACAGAAAAACCTACATAGGTTTTATAGGTTTTTAATTAAACATATAATTGTATGTAGCTTTGTTACTCGTTACATCTAAAGAAGGAAAGATGAAAGAAAATACATGTATTTAGCACAGACTAAAAGACACAGAGTAACACCAGAGACATACATTAGATACAATCAAATAAAAAAGTGTAAAGTCCGATGTAAGAAATTAGCAGGAAAGTGTGCCTCACGGCTGCGCCAAAACGCCATCTGTGAAATTCATCATCATCTGCCCAGCCTTTTCCCACCTATGTTGGGATTGGCTTCCAGTCTTACCGGATGCAGCTGAATACCAGTATTTTACATGGAACGACTGCCTATCTGATCTCCACAATTCAGTTACTGGGTACTTGTTAGACTCGGGCTTCTGACTACTCATAACGACTGCCAAAGATCTACAAATGACAGCAATAACCAACGGCTTAACGTGCTTTCCGAGATACGGAGGTGTCTCGATATGTAATGGATGGTCATCCATCCACGAACCTACCTCGGCAAGCGTAGCTTAACCTTCAATCGACTTGTGTGGCTGTTACCATATAGCCACGAGCCCCGCTGATTTGATTTTACCGTGTATTCTTCTTCCCAATCTCAAATCTACCCTTGTACCATGGTTAGATTTTGTTCAAAATAACTGCTCAAAAAGTACTTAATTTAAGAAACCCTGGAGAATTTGTCCATTTATCAAATACTAGCTGCTCCCCGCGGTTTCACCCGCGTAAGTTTCGAACCCGTGAGAATATCGGGATAAAAAGTATCCTATGTGTTATTCTGATGTATAAGCTATATTACTGTAAAGTTTAATCAAAATCCGTTCAGTACTTTTTGCGTGAAAGAGTAACAAACATCCATCCTCACAAACTTTCGCATTTATAATATTAGTAGGATTCGTTGGTATAAGTATCTACTCGTACATATTATGACATGTAGATTAATGTTTTTTCCATAATATCAGCTCTTGATTTACAACTTATTACTTTAGCATCTTATAGAGCTGTTGATACCGAATTCATTACATTATTTTAGTTTACATTATTATGCACTTGTAAAATTACTAACATAGTTTTATAAGTATTACTAACAACAATATGAATCATTTGTGTTCGATTATATCGCCAGATAACTTTTATTCGAAGAATAAAATTGACGTTTGATAGTTTTTGTATGAAATAACTGTCAAAATTTCAAATTTATTCCTCGAACAAAGTTATACGATGATTGAAAAATCAACAAAAAATTAAAATAAAATATTTTGTAAGCTTGTTTTTCATAAATGCGAAAGTTCGGTAGGTTTCAAAGCCTTCAGTAAACTGCTGAATTGATTATGACATAATTCAAGGGAACGTAGCCAAGCTGAAAAAGGGACTTTAGAGGATTCTTCGTGAAAATTTATAACAATAAAGCGATCTCCAAAACACCTATTACTTTTAATTCGCTTAGACTAAAACTTTTTAATCGTTGTCCAACACCAAAAGAATGAAAAAGAAATTTTTAAGTTTCTTGTTTCCCATTTTTATAAAACACCTTAAAACATTCACAATAGCCAAACCACACGCCATCAAAGCAACATCGCACTTGAAATATGGCGACACTAAATTGCGAATGGCAAATAAAGCACTAGATTCACGAAATGTCAAAGAAGCTCTAGGTGACTCCAAGAGATAGGCCACTGACAAAACACCAGCTTTACATGACCTTCCAACTTCCTCTGCAATGTAGGTACAAAAGACGAACGAAGGGAACATATATCAGAGCGCAGAGGTCAGTTCAAAATGGCCGCTACCACCCAAGCAGGGCTAGCAACGCAATTGCCTGCCAGTTTTCTGTGCGGTTGATTTATTTCCTCATTATAATGGTTATAGGGATGTTGTGAAAAACTGGTTGTTTTAAAATGTACGTTTTTTTGGCTTTTTGGGGTATTTTATTTGGTTGGTATTTGATGCTGAATTTCTACTTAAAGAAAATGATTTCATTATAAGATGATTTTATAATTTTTTTATTTCACAATCTGTTTTTTTTTTGTACTTATTTATAAATTATTATTATCTGTATTACTAACATAGTTTGTAAATATATTGTTACTAACACTATGAGCCTTGTTGCTCGAAATAAAAAAATGATAATTGATGATGATGATAAGTTTATTTCAACCTGTTGTGGTATGGCTGAACATGAGCCTCCCAATGGATGGACCGACAACCTTAAAAAGGTGCTTAAAAAACTGGATTAAATACCGAGAAAATTACTGTTAAATATCTAGTTATGTACAATCTTCTTCCACTGCGTTACACATTACTTATTTTTATCTACAGGCCAATTAAAAGATAGAAAATATGAAAAATAATTTTTTTATTATAAAAATTAAACACTTTTTCAAAAAATATTCTAAAAATGTATGTTAGAATTAAATAACGTAACAAAATCAACACTTTGTGTCCTCTTAGTTACATTAAGATAAATTGAACACAATAACTTTCCGTATATTCGGCAAATAAGAGATCAAATTGAAAACTTATACTTGAAAGATTTGACTTCATCTATCAAGTCAAATCTTTCAAGTAGAGAAGCCATTCAAAGGCACATTTGAATGATAACATTCATAAGTTTCCATTCTAAAAAGTAGTCGTATTATAGCTTCTTGACCAGTAGGCCAATTCTACTAATTTAAAACGTTCAAAATCTCGTCGCAGTCTCATCTCGGCGACAAACAAATGTCAAAAACTTGTCAAAATGTAGGGAAATTTGAAGTATTTTTGACAGATTGAGACTGAGATCAGACTGTGAACGTTCTTAAAAATTACGAGAATTACCCCTCTGATCACTCGCTTTAATGATATCTTATTATAGAAAAACGATGGCTTTTATTATAACAGGGTACAACTTTAAACAATGAAATGATTGATGAACTGTGTGAATAATGATATGGCTTGAAAGCCAGTAACTACTGAAATGACAACTAATAGAAACGTATGGAAGAAAAATACGTTGCGCCGACCCTAAAAATTTATACAGGGTGTGTCGTAAATAATGGTCGAGAGTAAAGGAGTCGATGCACTGTATTCTTAAGTATCAGACACCGAAATTTTAACCATTTCCAGTTAAGGGTCTTCGAAAAAAAAAAACGTTGATTTTTAAAATGTCTGTACCTTGCTTCACGAATTTGACTGTAATTTCAACAAATATTATTTTTTTTAATTTAATAATTTAATTTTGTTGAAATTACAGCTAAATTCGTGAAGCAAGGCACAGAAATTATAAAAAATCAACGTTTTTTTTTCGGAGACCCTTAACTGGAAATGGTTAAAATTCGGTGTGTGATACATAAGAATACCCATCGACTCCTTTACTCTGGACCACTATTTACGACACACCCTGTATAAGGGCAGGAGAATCAAAATATTTTATTTTCCCTAAAATTTCACATGGGCACTTGCGGAACGTCACAAGCTATACGGTTCCAACTAGACTTTTTCTATAGATAAGAACCGGCAAGAAAATCCACGGTTACTCTTTTTAAAAATAAACAGACACCTGCAAGGAAAAACATCGTAACTCATTTTTAGTAAATTTTCAGGAGAGCGCGTCAAAGATACAAAAAAATCTCTCAGGTTTCGGTTAAGTAATAGTATAATCTCTTTATAAAATTCTCGTGTCACAGTGTTAGTTACCATACTCCTCCGAAACGGCTGGACCGATTTGTATGAAATTTTGTGTAAATATCGGGTAGGTCTGAGAACTGGCTACTATCAAATTTTTTTTTTTTTGCAAAACGACGTTTGCGGTGTCAGCTAGTAATATTATAATATAATCATAAAAAAGTATGGCCATTCCCTCGTTTCCTCAAATTTTTAAGGTTGGTTGGCATTACGTCTTAACCGAAACCTGAGAGATTTTTATTATCTTTGACGTGCTCTCCTAAATATTTACTAAAAATGAGTTACGATGTTTTTCCTTGCAAGCGTCGAAATAGCTTTTACAGTGTTGTCAAATTAGCAGTATCAATAAGTATGAGAAGAAATAATGATGATGAACTTAAAAAAAAACCGAATTTACGACTAAAGCCATTCAATTGGTAAACATTATCCTGAAAAATACGTTCACCAGATTATTCTCTTCCATAGCCAGGAGCTTTTTAGTTAATTGGAGTAATTTTGTGTACGTGTGTTGCAAAACAATTCACCGCGGTATTGCAGTAATGCCAGCGAAATAGATTAGAGCAGTTTTAGGGGCACCAGTTTTATAAGCTTAGAAACCTATTCTAAAAAGAACCGGTCAATTGCGAGTCGAACTCGCGCACCGAGGGTTGCGTACAAATTTGAAGGTATGTAACTACAAACTTACGTTTTTAGGACTTTTTCCTTTATTATTGTGCTCCATGAGATTGCTTCTTGCCAATCATGCTTCTATAGGTCAACGGGAAGTACCCTATAGGTTTTGATTCCCTTGCGAATGTCAAATTATGCGGCTTAAACGGAACATAAACACCCGCTTCTTTTGATTGCGTTGACTTAGAAGTTTGATTTTTTCACTGCTTCAAGGGATGGCAGCCCTAGGTATTTGATATTAATTTCAATTTGATAACTCCACGTGTTCTAGAGAAAAAGGGTCTTAACAGATGGACAACGAAGTGGTCTTATAAGGGTTCCGTTTTTCCTTTTGAGGTACGGAATCCTAAAAATGAAGGTGTTTTAAGGTGTGACTAGAGAGTGCTGTCTGTCAGTTTTTAATATTATACATAATATCACGCCTGTATGGCATAAAGGGTTAAGCAGACTTGGGTCTATTGTACAGCAATGTTTTGCCAGTTATATTTGAGTCCCACGTAATAGGAGGCGAGCCCATTGCCATCAACCAAGCACAGATCTCCGGGACTGCTACTGAAAAATTCCAGATGGAAAACCCCAATAACACTTTGCCCGACCCGGGAATCGAACCCAGGCGCTCATACAGCAGTAGCGCTTGCGACCACTAAACCAACGCGGCAGCTGTTAGTTTTTAATTTGGAATATCCTTCAAGATTCTCTCGATTGACTCTTGATTGTATAATTGTATAAGAACAGTCCTGGTACAGACGCCAGCACATCAAGCTACTACAATCTGTCAAATTTCTTTATTCGATTTTCAACTTTATCGCTACTGCATAAGGTTCAAATTTGATTTCGAAAATTTGACAGTTTTGGGTACATCGATCCGTGAAAGTAAACTAATAAGTTCTTGCAACAATAGTAAGAAGTCTGAAAGTCTAAATCCCAGTCTGACTTTAAGATACCAGTATTGCCCAGTTGACAGTGACTGCCCCGTTAGTCTCGTGGTTGCAAGCACGACTACTGAGCGTGGGGTCTTGGGTTCGATTCCCGGGTCGGACAAAGTGTTATTGAGTTTTTCCATTAGGAATTTCTTAGTAACAGTCCGAAGTTTGGAAGTTGGCGGTTTAATACCCCCGTGCCTCGGAAAGCACGTAAAGCCGTTGGTCCTGCGCCTGATCTCTCTCCGGTCGTGTCGGATTGCCGTCCCATCGGACTATGAAAGTAAACGAACAGAGAGTGCACCTGTGTCTGCGCGCACACTTGTGCACTATAACATCTCCTGCGTACCTGGCTAATCTCCGTTGAGATTAGCCACCGTGACCGAAATCGGTCGGGGAGGCTATTATTATTATTATTATTGCCCAGTATTCGGGCTGAGGAAGAAAAGAAATTCGCACAACATAAAGTATTTGGTTTTAAAATCGTTAAAATTATTATATTCCAATAATTTCGGGTACACCCAACCGCAATTAAGTGGTATCATTTGCACTATATAACTGCCCTTAAGTGCTACGATATAAAGGCACTTTTAATTATCAAATGATTACCATGACTGTGCCTTTTTGGGCATTATTTTTAATTTGGATTTCATAATTAACATGGGAAAACAAGTAGGTATATAAGAACGAGCAAAGAGAACGAGCATGGCACTTAAAAAGAAAATTAATGCCTACAATAAAGTCACAATAAATAAAACCACAAAGCCGTTTTGTGGTTTTATTTATTCTGACTTTATTGTACTACCGAAAAAAAAAAACTTAACGTTAAAACTACCCTCTCTATGGAAAAAAACCCTATTGTACTACAAAATTACTTTCAGCATATCAAGTGCCGACTTTGTTAGTTTCTAATAGCTTTTAGAACTCTTTTAGGGCTACGTTGAAATAAATTAGGCAAATAAAAGAAAAATGTAAGGGGAAAGTGAAAGATTTTTTGTAAAACCGACTGTTGCTATTTAGGCAATTGGGTTATTTAGTAAGTATTTTAATTCAGTGATGAGGTTAAGTTAATATATATTTTGAATAGGGATATGGAAGGTATGTAAATATTAGGAAATACTTTAAAAGGGCAGGCTCTTTTCTGACAATGCAAATCACAAAAAAAAACGCGTCCACTGCATGTGTTTTTCAATCTCGGAATTGATTAAAAAAGAAATGTCGGAGTAATCAGAATCTTAAACAGATATTAGATGCTTCACTGTTTGTTCATTTTTGTCTTTCACTCAAAGTGGAACGTCTGAAGACAAAAGAAATAAAATTATTTAATTCACCGATCCAACAATGTTGGATCTCTCAATCACCTACTGAATGATCGAAAAATGAAATGGAAGGAGCAAATGTCCATTCGTATGTCATTTTATCAGTGTCGTGTGACCGTAAACGAAACGAAACAAAAGTGAACAATCACGCGCACACACGAGAAGTGGAATCCCCAATCTGTCGTACTCTAAAGGTGCTAAATGCCCTTCTGGCTGCCAACCCTGAATGTGATGTGTTTGCGGATGAATGGCTTAAAATTATGCGTATATGTCTGATGTTCTGTGGGAAAAAGTATCAAGTTAGTATTAAATTATATTATACTAGCTGTTGCCCGCGAATTCGTCTACAATCCAGGATGAAAAGTAGCCTATATACTTTTCCAAATTATGGTCTACCCATGTGCCAAATTTCATCCAAATCCGTTCAGCCGTTTTAGCGTGAAAGCGTAACAATCAAACAAACTTGCTTTCGCATTTATAATATTAGTTAGGATTATTGTCAATGTAATTATTGTCTCTATGTTAATTAATGTAACTAGAGCTGTACCGTTACATAAAGAAATAAAGTGTTACATACAGTGATGTAAACATCTAATTAGATTTTTTTAGTTTTTTTTTTTTATGTAAAATCTACCTGATTTTGAACAGTCAGATCTGTGAACAACAAGACATTTTAAACTAAATTCACCATCCACACATCAACAACACCGAATACTGAAATAGGAAAAACCCATTAACGGAATCCAATACACCCAGACGCACCTACATCAAACTCTTGCCCCATCTTGGTAGGTATTTGGCGAAAGTCAGGGGCAAACAAATGAATTGGGGCAGTGCTCGGGAACTGCCCGCAGGCACGCGAAGTCGATACGTGACATTGAAGAAGGACTGATAAATTACTCCTCCATTATCAGTTTAAGTCGGCTTTTTTCTATTTGATTGTCGTATACAGTTTTGGGGTGACTGTGGAGTTTCAAAGCGAAAAACTAAAGCGGCTGTGAGTAAAAGTGGAGCTTCATTCATACAAGGTCGAGACGACAATACGACAATAAACTAGTAATCTAATTTTTATAAAATCCTTCGGCCCCCAACCTACCGCGTCGTATCGCATCGCCAGCCCGCGGGATTTTGCGATGATGTTATTGATGTTCGTTTACGCATATCGTTTTATGACTTTTTTCTATTTTTTATAAGTCTTCCTCAAGAATTGGGCTATCAAATACAGTAATATTGTTTTGCATTTAAATACAACTGAAAGTGACAGAGATAAGCGCATTCAAACAATAAAAAAACCAACTCTTCAGCTTTATTATGTTACTAGCTTCGTGCAGGTTCCTCCTGGCAACTATCCTCTTAAATAAATTCACACAAACATAGCAACCTCTCAATAGAGGTTAATGCTACCCTACTTTAAATACAGACCCTACAGAAAGGTATAAAATTCCAAAGGTGAGGAACAAAATAGAAGATGGCATTGAGCCGGGATCACAGTTGATAAACAACTTTTTATCTAACAAAATATCTAACACTTTATGTTTCCAGTTCCGTACTCAAAGGGTGCCTACGGGGCCCTATTATTAGGGCTCCAATGTCCACCCATCCGTCCGTCTGTCACAGGGCTGTATCTTTTGAACCGTAATACGTTAACACCTGACATTTTCACAGAGTGTTTACTACGATGATCGCTAAAACAAAAAAAAATAAAATAAAGTCAAAAATTAAAGTGGTCCCCCCTTTAATTTTTAACTTTATTTTATTTTATACCCATAGAAGAAACGTGATTTTACTAAATTAGTTGAAAAATATGTAGTGTTAAATATTGTTTGGTGGTACGGAACCCTTCGTGTGCGAGTCTAACTCGCATTTGACCGCTTTAATTCCGTTTTTTTTTTTTTCAAATAGACCCTTGTTCTGAAAGGATGTTAGGAGTTTACCAAATTGATAGAGCACCTAATGGCTTCTATGCGTCTAACTACAATGTCAAAGAGTCTGCAATCCCCACATTTTTTTTGTTTTTTGCTATCCGGATAGTTCATAGTCCTTTATTTTTCCATTCCTGTCGGTTTTATCAATCAAACAAAATTAATAAAAACATTATTGAAGTGAATTATTCGTCAGGCGCACTCTGCACTCATTCTGAACGGTGAACGAAATTGAACCGTCACGCTCGGGTCGGGGACGGTGAATCGGTTATACTCGGCTCCAGTTGATCGGTGACGCTGAACGGCTGAATAGAGTAAAATTAAAAAATCATTTAGTTTTCACTTCTATTGTGCGGTCAGAAGCACATCCTCTCATTTTTGGAACGAAGTATTTGCGGTTTGCGGTAAGGGTAAGTCGAAGAAATCATTCCGTAACAAAAAAGCGTTATCCCACTTTCTCTCTCGACAGTTTTCTTGTTTTTCGAAGGTTCTAAAGCCAATAATAAGTTCAAAATGAAAATACAAGATGGCGGCTGCCAAAAATTTCAATTTTTTTGCCATCGATGTCGTTTTTATGCTTTTGGAGTGTGCTAAAGCCGATAGTGAGGTTTAAATGAAAATCCAAGATGGCGAAAACTTTATGAGCACTTCTAAAAACTTATACTAGATGGCTCTGTTTTAAAAACGCATATTAAACGAGTGTGTATGGGTACCAGTATCGCGTAAGCAACATCGTTGTTGATGGGGCGCACACATTTTTTGGGTTCTGTACCTCAAAAGGAAAAACGGAACCATTATAAGATCACTTGACAGACGACATGACAAACGGACAGACAGACGAACAACGCGTCTGTCTGTCCGTCTCACACGGAAGGGTGTTGGTATGTAAAGATGGTCACCCATCCACGGACCAACTGCGGCAAGCGTAGCATAACCTGATCGATTGACTCGTGCGGTTGCTATTACTTAGCCACAAGCCCTTTTGCCGCTAAAGTATAAGGTTCAAAGTTGATTGGGAAAATTTTAGTTTCGGGTAGCTTGATGTGCTTGTGTCTGTACATATGTATTTTTATAGCACTGTGTGACTCAAACCCGCACTTAAATCACGCTTTTCTGTGACTAAAATAGTCCATTTTTACACAGAAATGCGTGACTTAAGCGCGGGTCTAAGTCACACGAGCTATAAAATAGTATACGGTACGTGTGACTTAAGGGCCTATACTACCTCAAATGGCTTATCATGATCCTCCGTTATGTCGAAAATACAGCAGGATTAATTTTGAAATAAATATATGGCAAAGTTGAGGATTAATGTTAGGTCTTATGTTTGACGAAAACACGATTCCATAAAATTTACTTAATAGAAAACATCCAAAGTTACCTCCAATCCGAACAATAAACCGCTGGTATTCAAAAAATACTTCAAAATAGATCATGAAACTTTGTATACTAACTGAAATAACTATAAAGCAGATCTTAGGTTTTTAATTTTTTTTATAATTATCATTATTTTCACCGTAAAAAGCAAATACCTAAACTATTGGCGCTGCCTGCCGCCTAGCACCGCACTCTGCCTCGCTCTCACTCAGTCCGCGAGCAGTATCGTGCGAGCGAGATAAAGAGAGAATTTTAGCTGAGGTAGTTATAGGCTCTTAAGTAGTAAAGTCCTCCAGACATAAGACCTGCAAGCCACACAAACCAGACCCATCAAGACCTCGATCTCTGAAAAATAGCTGTTGAATGATGACCCTTCCTAAATTATGCAGGACAAACGAAGTCTCCGAAAACCCTCATCTTAAGCCGTTAGTACTTATCCCTCTACTTTTGTTGTTAAAATAATAAAGTTAGTTTCAAAAAGGTGTACCTATACATCGACAAGAATTCATGTATGATCGAAGCTTATACAGGGTGTACCTGGAAGGAATTTTTTTACGCTCCAATTTTTGTTTTTTTTTTTCAGTCACTTCGCATAGTGCTCAAGCTATGAATTTTTATTTTTAAATAGTCCTGATAGTTTTTTTTTTATAATTTTTATCGTTGAGCGCTATGCGAAGTGATTGAAAAAAAACACAAATTGGTCATATGTTTGGAACGGTAAAAAAAATCACCGACTTTTTCAGGGTTATAAAGTTTGGAAATGACCTTGCCCACGCCCCCTATTTGATTTGATCCATACTTCCAGGGACACACTGTATAAAAAAAATATTAAAATAATTATAAAACAATCATCTATACGACGAAGAAGAAGAATTGTCTACAATCTTTGTTCCATAATACCTTTTAGAGAGACTAAGACTCACTCAACGAGCAATGGAAAGAGCTATGCTCGGAGTTTCTTTGCGTGATAAAATCCGGAACGCGGATATTCGACGAAGAACCAGAGTCACTGACATAGCTCTTAAAATTTATAAGTTGAAGTGGCAATGGGCAGGCCACATCGCTCGTAGAACTGATACCCGATGGGGAAGAAAAGTTCTTGAGTGGCGACCACAAATCGGAAGACGCAGCGTAGGCAGGCCTCCCGCTAGGTGGACCGACGACATCGTGAGAGTCGCGGCCAACCGATGGATGCAAGTGGCGGATTGTCGTTCGGCGTGGTGGTCTAAGGGGGATGATGATGACCTTATCAAAGCGTAACCACAAAACATTGACGGTATTAGTTTATGCATGACTATGATCAGGATGGTAACTCTACTAGAGTAATGAATATAAATCTTGATGGATGGAGAGGGAGAGGAAGACCAAAGAAAATATGAAAGAAAAGGGAGCGCGTGGAACTATATCATAGAAGGGGAAGAATGGAAGAACAAAACGTGTTGCGCCGACCACAAGGGCGGGAAGATGATGTGTATCCACAAAAAATATTACACATTGGGTAAGTACTTAATTGTAAGTACACATTGATACAGTAATATGTAACACATATTTAAGGCAATTGTAGCAAACTACACACAATTTGGTCCAGGACGAGCTTTTCGCGGTCGCGTTCCGCCATGATATAAAAGAATAGCCGATCTCTGCCTCGGCTGGCCATGCGCGCCAGTCTTCTACCCACACACCTGCGTGTATATGTCGCAGGTTTTTCATAAAATTAGGTTTTTGATCAAAAACCGGAAAATGACACATTTTAAACTCAATTTCATCATAAACCTGTAACAATCCAAATTTTTGATCAAAAACCTGAACTATTTTGGGTTTATGATAAAGTTCTTGTCAAAATCACGGGTTTGCTTTGTTTTATGACAAATAAATCAATTTAAATGAAATAAATAAAACAATCCATCATCATTTGCAACTTAGTGGAAAGAAAACAATTATTTATTTATCAAAATTTTACATCCATGATCCAACCAATATTCTCCTTCTTCAATCCAATTATGAAATGAAAAGCAAACCCGTGATTTTGACAAGAACTTTATCGTAAACCTAAACTAGTTCAGGTTTTTGATCAAAAATCTGGATTGTTACAGGTTTATGATGAAATTGAGTTTAAAGTGTGTCATCTTCCGGTTTTTCATCAACACACACGTATTTCATATAGTACTCGCAAAGCGCCACGTGTCTACCTCATGCCGCCTTTGTTACGCGAAATTATTATTAAGGGTCTTCGTTCCCATTGTTTGAATTTCAGTCTTAAACTGTTAGCATAGTTTTTACATTTCAAATGTACTTTACTAGCTGACCCGACGAAGTTCTTACCGCCTCAGAATCAATATGAACTAATGAATGAAAAAATTCACTTAAATTTTTATCTTAATATTTTTTTTCATGATTTTTTTTTACATGTTTTAGTTATTCTGCTATTCAAGGCGGAGACAAATTCATCAAATCATACATCATAAAAATCAGTCCAGCCGTTATTGAGTTTTATATGGTGTAACTAACCCGACCTTGTTTTAATTCTAAAGATTTCTGAAAGGTGGTTTCCCTACGCTAACTTGATCATAGGTACAATCAAATTAGGGGGGGGTTTACTAAATAATAACAGCCGCACGGGTCAATCGATCAGGTTAAACTACGCTTTCCGCGTTTGATCCGTGGATGGGTGACCATCTTCATATACGAAGCCCCTTCCATGCCTCGGAAAGCACGTTAAGCCGTTGATCCCGGCTGTCATTCTTGGATCTTTGACAGTCGCTTCTGGTCGTCAGAAGCCCGAAAGTCTGACAACTAGTCTTACCAAGGGGTATCGCATTACCCAGTAACTGGGTTGTCTGTTAGTCAGTCGCTCCATGTAAAATACTGGTATTTAGTTGCATTCGGTTAGTTCGGAAGCCGACCCCAACATAGAAAAGATACAATCAAATTAATTCTTCTCGATTTATAGGTACATTCTTTTGAGACTGACTGTACGAAGACGTTTCTTTGACAGGTTATTTGAAAAGCATAAATATTTAATAGAGCTGGCTCGGCACCGGCTGATATTTCCGATTTGTTTCCGATTGTCGGATCCGATATATCGGTGTCAGTTTTCGAATTAGATACTATCTTGTAAAGATTAACACTCCGGACTCATCGACGTTCTTTGACACAGCACAATCCTAGTGGTTGCCACTGTTGATTCTGGCTACCCAACCACTGCCATAAAGTGGGCCAAAATAACATTAACACACCGGTTTCAACAATGTGTTGAGATCATTTTGAAGGCTGGTGGCACATGCGATGTTAACAATTTGACATTGAAACCGCATGTTTTTGAAACATAAAAAACGGTATTTTTTGTACAAGTATTATGTGGTTTAAATATTACCACTGCCCGGGTTGCCTGAGCATCCAGAAACCTAGCAATGGGTTAATAGTTGTCGGTTCGATTCCTGATTAATACAATTTTTAGAGGTCAAACAAATAGTCGTTTTGCTATGTTCTCTTATGAAGTGTTTCGTTTTTTGTACGTGTTGTATCATTTGTGTATATAAATGCACTAGTTTGAGTGAAGTTTTTTTAATGGTTGACCAGCAAATATCTATCCCAAAACTAGAAAATAGTTGTAAAAATAAAAAAAGGAATAACCACATGCTTGGCTAGTGAACGACCGACAAGCTTCTTTAAGTGTCTGGCAATGTGCCGAACACCTAGCTGAAGTAACTTAAAGTTAATTAAAATACACTAGACCTATGTATAATCACTAATGCTGCTTTTTGTAAGTTTTTTATAGCATTGTCTGAGATTGGCTGGGACCATTTTTAGCTATTAATTTCTTTCTTATTTGCAAAATAGTTGGGCAAACGTCATCCAAAACTATTCCAAATTTCAGGTTGATAGCGTTAGTAATTCTTGAGATATCCAGCTGTGACAGACGGACAGACAGACAGACTGAGTCGCACCATAAGGGTTCCTTTTTACCATTTTTTACCATTTTGGTACGGAACTCTAAAAACCCAATAACACTATGCCTGAGCTGCTCGGAGAGCATCCAGCACCAGGCCACAAGACGAAAGCAAAGCAATGAGAAGTAACGTTACAAGTTACAAGTAAGTAGCTTCATAGGTCCCTTTAATACCATCTCAATAATTAAGAGACGTCTTGTTTACTAATTAACACCCTTCAAAAGTTATCCCTAACTTACAACACCCTGTATATTAACGACGGCTTACAAATCTGCATATCGAGCAACAAAGTTCAGAGTATCATGAGTAGGAATTTGCTTAAACTTAATTTTGATACCCTTGGTTGATTTTCCATAAAGTTTCAGTTTTAAAGTCCATATTATTATCAGCTAAGTTGCTATCTGTGGTAAGTTACATTATTATTATTCTCTGTCTGACTGCCCCGTTTATCTAGTGGTCCCAAGCGCATGAGGTCCTGGGTTCGATTTCCAGTTCCCAGCACCCTAATTGCGTAACACACCATCAATCGGAATCTGAATCATTTTGAAGCAAATTGCTAATCCATTGCTTCATAACTACGTTCGAAAAATTTGTTTGCTCAACACGTAAATAACGCAATTAATATTGTTGAACTGTCTAAATGAAACCGATTTCGATTGATAATGTGTTACGCAATTGCCCCGCAGGTTGGACAAAGTATTATTGGGTTTCTCTATCAGGGTTTTCTCAGTAGCAGACCAGAGTCTGAATTTGTGATCGGTAGACGGCATTTCCAATGCTTTCCATCAGGTGTGATCGAGATCAAGAGCAGAGAGCTAATTGCGTAACCCACTATCAGTAGCAATGGCTTTCATTTTGACTGTTCCACAACATACATTGCGTTATTTACGTTGCCGAGGAGACAAATTGTTCGAACATATTAAGCAATGGATTAGCAATATATTTTAAAATAATTCAGATTGTGATTGAAAGTGTGTTACGCAATTAGGGAGCAGGCTCATTGGCCCATAACAAAAGGCTCACCTCCTTATTTCATGGGATTTTTTAAACAAAACTAGCAAAACGTGGATGTGTCTACTACAGGTACACCTTTGTCTAACCGTCCGGGGATTAAGGCGTCAAACCTACGAGCAGCACTTTGCTATCGACAGAGCCAACTTCAGCTGTCGATAGAGCCAACTTCAGCTGTCGACAGAGGCAACTGCTACTGTCGACGGTATTCAACACGCAAATTGCTGCCCACCAGGTCGACAGCACTGTTGTAGCGCGCCGCGAACGTTATTATAGTCTATTTGAAGTCGACTGACAAGGCAGCGCACGCACTAAGCTCATACTGTAGCTGTCGCCATTGGTCGGCGTTTGCTGTCCACGTGACGACAGCAAACGCCGACCAATTGCGGCAGCAGTAGTTGCCACCGCCGACAGCTGAAGTTGGCTCTGTCGACAGCAAAGTGCTGCTCGTCTGTACTCTGCCTAAGACGTGATGTTACGTTGTCATTGATACTCTTACTTATTGACTTTTCATTTATTTGCAATTTGCAAACATCTATTTATCAATGATAATGCATGTTATCCCCGACAAAATAGTGGTTATTGATTTTCATTTATTTGCAATTATTTTCTGCTAGCAAGGTTTCTGGCCCACAAATCCGCTGGACTGCCTCTTTATAATATTAGCTAGATATGTCCACTCCCATTTAAACCTAGTACATTATACTATGAATATACTATATAATCCCCACGTAGAGCCAAAAAGGCCCAACTCAAAGCACGCATGACCTAAATAATACATTTACGATTACGCCTCTAATCAGACCGCCACGCGATGGTCGCTTGTTTTTACGGCTGCATTGTAATTCAGATTTGATTATTAGTTTCGATTCGAGTTGATTGCTGCCTGTAGGGATATGATGGTAGCTTAAAAAATGCTGGGACGCCATGGCGATGTCGCTGGCTACGTAGCCATGGCTACCTAGCGTAGCCAAATGAGGTTGCCAAATAAGTAGCCAGTCGCTACTGACTCTCAGTCCTGGCGATCAATTGGCCACTGAGTGAGGGAGGCGTAACTTACTGGTATACAAAATACGGGTCAGGTCAGCCAGAGAATCCAGTCTTCACGTAGGGGCCGGTCGGTCATAGCTACGCTTCCAAATTGGCGATGTCGCCAGACATTGGCAAAATGAGTTAACTGTCATACATTTCAATACGAATTTCTTGGTCACGATTTTGGTTGGAAATGACCTCCTTTATCTCCCTATTCCGTTTGATCCACGACTTTTTGAACAACCTGTATATGAAGCCTATCTTTCACGAAAGATGAGGCAGAGGTCCCTACATTGTTTACATTTAGGCTTGCTCTTGGGTTTTAGCAAGTTTTAGCAATAATCATTTGCCACGCGATTGTCGCTTGTTTTTACGGCTGCATTGTAATGATTATTGGTTTCGATTCGAGTTAGGATCAAGTTGATCGCTGTCTGTAGGGATAACATGGTAGCTTAACAATTATTATCGTTTCTCATTAATATATAATACTAGTTTTTGGCCGCGGCTTCGTCTGTGTGGAAGTCGGAATTGTTCCACGAGATCCACGTACTACCGGGATAGAAGTATCCTGAGACTTTCGAGCTTCTGACGACACGTAACCACTGTGTTAAAGATCTAAGAATGATTGCCGGGACCAACGGCTTATCGTACTTTCCGAGGCACACCTCTCTCGGTATGTAAAGATGGTCACCCATCCACGGACCGACCACGGCGAGCGTGCCTTAACCTGATCGATCGGCCCATGCGGGTTACTTGGCCAGGAGTCTTTTCTAGTCTTGATTGGCTTGTCAAGGTAATAAACATTACAAAACCAATATCGTTTTATCATTCAGCTCAACTAGATACCTTTTACAGCCCCACAACTAAGATGGCCGCAAAAACTCGACACCGCATCGGCCTTATCACTCGAATAACATAGGTCGACAGTTGGAATCACTCAGCGTAGTTCGGTCACAGAATAAATAGATACATAAGGACAGCCTTCTGTATCTATTTATTCTGTGTGTGTTGTGTAGTGGACAGATCCATACAACGGGTGAAAACTGGCCCATGAATATACGCGTTCAGTCATAAGCATTAAATATATTACTACTGGCAGCGCCCCGCGGTTTCACCAGCATAAGTGTTGATCCCGTGGGAATATCGGAATAAAAAGTATCGTATATGTTAATCTGATGTATAAGCTATATTACTGTAAAGTTTAATGAAAATTCGTTTAGTAGGTTTTGCGTGTAAGACTAACAAATATCCATCCATCCTCACAAACTTTTGCGTTTATAATATTAAATAAAATCCTCCAGACCGTATTACGGCCACGGCGGCCAATCTCAACGGAACGGCGCGGGAGATATTATAGTGTACTAGTGTGCGCGCAGACACAGGTGCACTCGTTCTTCCCTCACGCTCATAGTCCTCAGGGATGGCAATCCTACACTACCGGAGAGAGATCATGCGCAGGACCAACGGCTTAACGTGCTTTCCAAGGCACGGAGGCATCACACAGGCAACTTCCAAACTCCGGGCTGTTACTAAGAAATTCCTAATGGAAAAACTCAATAACATTTTGCCCGACCCGGGAGTCTGTGTGCGTGTTTTGGCTGATTGTGTACAGCTGACCTTCTGTGCTCTATATATTCTGTAGTCCTGTCCTGTCCCGCCCTACACCAGTTGACAGTTGAAGTCTTTCGGTTTACTAAACTGTGCAGAGGGTAGATGTCTACTCGATTTGTTTTCGAGTAGTTTAAAGTCGGTTTCGCTCGATTGTTCGGGTTTGATTGTTGTAGTGAGATTTTGGTGTTGAATATCTTTATTTATTCACGTAGAATATACTAGTTTCCTTATTGGATTGACATCATGACTTCGGCTGATGTTTTAGAGACAGGGTTTTATTGAAAATCAGATCATCATCATCTGCCTAGCCTTTTCCCAACTATGTTGGGGTCGGCTTCCAGTCTAACCGGATGCAGCTGAATACCAGTATTCTACATGGAGAAACTGCCTATTTGACCTCCACAACCCAGTGACTGGGTAATACGATACCCTTGGTAAGACTGGTTGTCAGATTTTCGGGCTTCTGACTACCCGAAACGACTGTCAAAGATCCACGAATGACAGCCGGGACCAACGGCTTAACGTGCTTTCCGAGGCACGGAGGGGTCTCGATATGTAAAGATATAGAAAATCAGATATAGTTAAAAAACACTGCTTGGTTGATAAATAAATAATACCAGCTTATTATTGTCCCTCTGAAGGACAAAGTATTGGATCACAACGCTTTGTCAAGACGAGTCGGCTTATGGCGCAATCTAAATTCATGTTGTTTAGTTTACCTAGCTACACTAGTCGAACGCCTGTCGAGAGTTCAAATGTTTACCTATAATTGCGAATACCTTCTTTCCATTTCTTTGGGATCACAATTATGCAACTTATAAGCCAGGTGCATGGGTGCCAGGACCTAAGTATGACATACGCTGCCACGAAACAGATACGAAGCGTGTCTAAAGACCATAGTTTTGTCTAGAACAATCAAATGTCGTACTTTAGAAACATGCGGTTCAAGTTATAAGGGAATAGATTTGATATTGTGTATGTTTGTTTGTTACGCTTTTACGTTAAAACAGCTGAACGGATATGGATGAAATTTGGCACAAAGTTAGACCATAAACTTTTTATCTCGATATTCTCACGGGATTGAGACTTATGCGGGTAAAACCGCGGGGCGGGGCTAGTAGAGGATAAACTTAATATTTTATTCGAAATACCCACACATAATGAACTCAACAGTAAAACATTCACACACAAATTATATTCTAAAGAAAAAACTATCTCAAAAAAGACGTCACAGAAAAAAAAACATTAAAAAAAAAAGATAACCCTCTCGCTGCAGCTACAGAATTAATTACAGAAAGTGACAGTTCGTAGTCGTGACAAAGGTGAGACTCTGTTCTTGTAACACGGTACTTGCAAGTACTTGCACGACTTGCGAGGATTGTGCAAGTCTTGTAAAGTCTCAACTGTCCTTTATGCATTGTGTGTGGGGGCTTTTTAAATTTTGATGTGCTAGTTTTGTTTGATAGTGTTGTGTGTGTCTTTAATAGAGAAAATGTGTTGGTTTGCTTTTCGTTTTGGGTAGAGAATGTCTTCTTGGGGAATAGATTTTATTTCAAAAGGATGAAAACTGATTCAAACCACAATTCTATGCATAATCAGTTTATAATGTGCCCACTGCTGGGACACAGACCTCCTCTGTGTGAGAGGGAGTGGGCAGGAATCTACCACGCGGGCCCAGTGCGGGTTGGTAGATGTCACATGTCTTCGAATTTTTGATTCTATGTCTATGCCGGTTTCCTCACGATGTTTTCCTTAACCGTTTTGAGAGTAGTGGTGATGAAATTATTTACACAAAGTAAAGCGAGGCAGAGGCGAGGCGAAGCGTGTTCGAACCCATGACCTACAACTACACGGGGCAGCGGGATTGTCCGAAGGGGTTACCGCTGCCCCGGAACATAAAGGGCTAAGGAAGGAACACGGGTGGGTTTTAGTCAGTAAGAGTCTGACACTTCCTTCTGCTCCACCCAGAGCGGGGGGGGGTCATTTGATGATTTCCCATCCTCAAAAAAAAAAAAAGTGGTGATGAAAATTATTTACACAAAGCGCCTGCCTGGGTTCGAACCCACGACCATTAGTAAGTAGGGGCCGTTACGACTAGACCACCATTGCTTCTACTACCATACCACTATACATCCATATTACCTAATATTATAAATTGTTGTATATTTGGCACCGGCAACTGAAAAGTTGCGTAGAAATCAGAAGGCCAATTCTCGTAATTTAAAATGTTCAAAATCTAGTCGCAGTCTCATCTCGGCGACAAACAAATGTCAAAAACTTGTCAAAATGTAGGGAAATTTTAAGTATTTTTGACAGATTGAGACTGAGATCGGACTGTGAACGTTCTTAAAAATTACGAGAATTGCCCCTCAGACTGTGGACGTTCTTAAAATTACGAGAATTGCCCCTCTGTTGTCATGGTATGGGCATGTGTTACGGAGAAATGAGGAAAATTTCGTGAGGAGAGTTTTTGAGTATGGATGTCGATGGCTACAAGAGTAGGGGAAGACCAAAGAAACGATGGATGGACTGTGTGAATGATGATATGGTTAGAAAGGGGGTGACTACTGAGATGAGGACTAATGAGAAGTATGGAAGAAAAATACATGTTGGCCGACTACAAATAAATTGGGATAAGGGCAGAAGAATGATTATGATTAGAGATGCACCGAAATTCGTTTCACATTCGGTATTACCGAAGTTCGGCAGCTTTTACCGAACTTCGGTACCTTAAATTAATTTAAATAAGAAATGGAAAAGTGAAAAGAAATTTATTTTAAAATGAAATCTAGATCAAATGACGATTTGTAAGTAAATAGGTAACGTGGATGTTCGTTTTTGTTTTTATTTCCGAAGAAAAGAAACAACATCACGTATGAACTGCCAATTGAGCAAAAGCGCGTGAAATGTACTTAACCGAAGTTCGGCCGAACTTCGGCGGCACTAATTATGATGAAATGTTTGTCTATTACCTTTCAAATACCTAACCCAATCGTTATGAAGTTTGTTAAAAAGTTAGCCTGGAACCTGGAGAAGGATATAGGCAACTTATCATCCTGAATTTTTGTATTATAAAAATATCATCATCTGCCTAGCCGTTTCCTCACTATGTTTCTTTGTGCTCACTAGCTCCTTTAGCAGTTCCTTTGAAGGAACGATTGGCATCTGGTCTAACCGGATGCAGCTGAATAACAGTGTTTTATATGAAGCGACTGCCTATCTGACCTCCCTGACGTAAGACTGGTTGTCAGATTTTCGGGCTTCTGACGACCCGTAACGACTGTCAAAGATCCACACGAATGACAGCTGGGACCAACGGCTTAGCGTGCTTTCCGAGGCACGGAGAAAGTGAACAACTTTTACAAAGAGACCAACACAGAAATCGAGAAAATAAAACCAGCCGCTCTATACATTTATGTTCGCATAACTGGCCAAAATGTAGGGAACAGCTGTTTTTTTTTTTTCAGATTTTGAAGTCCGCCTCATATTAAAAGTTGTTAATTTTCATAGGTACTACACTCCCTAAAAGTATGTCCCTCGTTTAATCTAACACACTTTATAAATTTCCAGTAACAAAATTAATGTAGCCTTAAACCAACGAATTTGAAGATAATCGTTGTCATAACGAAGTAAATATCATTTTATATTCATAACCACTTTAAAGATCTTTGAACTCTTAAACAAAGTCTTTTAGTGTCAATTCCGAAGCAATTGACCTGTTGTGGTTTATTTTTAGAAGGTAATTTAATATTGGTAAAATAATATTCTAAGCCTTTAAGGCGCGGTAAGAAGCAAATACAAAGCGAACACTATCTTTTCACGTCATCATAGTTGTGTATGTATTTATTATTTTGTTTACATTATATGTTTGTATGTATTTTTATTTGTATGTAGGTATGTAAGTAAATTCTCATATTTTTTGTTTTATTTTTAAGTGAATCGTTTTTTATTTTATGTATTTTATTTTCTCTTTTACTCTTACAGAAGCTATCTACATCTCTTTATATACTTTCCTATCGCAGTTATCCTGGACTAAATTTCTTTAAAAATAAGCATCACTTTTGTACCTATTTTTCTATTTCTTTTTCTTCTCTGTTTATACTCAATACTCAATTCTTTATTGCATTCCATATTATGTACATAGATGGTATGAAATATTGTCAAGATCAATATGGACCCTGTCGGGCACAGCAAAGGTAGGAGAAAGGATGGCGCCAAAAAAAACAATTCACGGAATTAATTATTGTAGGTAGATCTAATAGATGTATATATGCGTGTATAAGTATTGGTAGATTGTGTCCGATTTTTAATTTATTTTTGTATTGTGATTTTTTAATTTATTGTGTATGCATGTTATTATAATATTATGACTATTGCATAAGAATTTGTAAATTATGTTAGATATTTTATTTATTTTATCGTCAAATTGTTATTAAAGAAATTAATTTATGTATGTATATTATTACTATGTTTTTATAAGCAGGTTAGGCAGCTTTTGTCAGGTATTTATTCTTATCGTCATCATTATTTATATATTCATTTAAATCAATTATGTATAATTATTATTATTATGTCCGTGTGTAAGTAAGTATTGATAAATTAAGTCAGGTATTTTTATTAATTTTTTATCGTCATTATTATTAATATCATAACTATTTTAAAAGAATTTGTAAATTATGTCAGATATTTTATTTATTTTTATTGTCAAATTATTATTATAGCAATTAATGTATGTATGTATATTATTATTATGTTTTGTATAGTAGGTTAGGTAACTTTTGTCAGGTATTTATTTTTATTGTCATCATTATTAAAATTATATATTCATTTAAATCAATTATGTATAATTATTATTATTATGTCCGTGTGTAGGTATTGATAAATTAAGTCAGGTACTGTTATTAATTTTTTTATCGTCATTATTATTAGAATATGTTATCATTTATCTGGGAATTTATATTTTATTAAATTTTCTATTATATTAGATTAAATATATTTAATAAATATCTTAACAGAATCATTGGTGAATAGTATAAAGAATCATTTATTTTTTATTTTCCGATCGATTTATCATCTAAAAATTCCTTTACCGAGTAGTATGACTTAGATTCCAGAAATTGTTTCACTTTATTAATAAATATATTTGTTTTCCTTACTTCTCTAATTTCATTTGGCAGTTTGTTATATATTTTAGCGGACATTACTAAAGGACTGGTTGAGTGCATTTTTAGTCGGGATATATATGTGTGTAAGTACATAAATGGTTAAATAAAAATCGAAAGCGCAACGCGGCAACATATAAAGTTCAAAACAGCGATGCGTTTGATGAATGATCACCTAGATAAGACCTATTTTGCAGTTTTAATTAAATTAAAAAATAAATGCACGGCTCAATTAAATATTTTTGATATATTTGTTTAGTTAGTTGATTGAATTTCCTTTTATCATAACATAAAAAATCTGATAGCTTATGCTCAAATTTTTGAGAATTTTGCGACAAACATATTTTTGTGCACTGTTTTATGATACTATTTTATTTTTATGAAACACTTTCCAATAAGTTTTTCCTTTGAAAATTTGACAATACACTCTATTTTTTTCTAGCTTGTAATATTTGTACTAATACTCCTAACTATGCAAGAAAACACTGAGCGTTTTACAGTGTCTTTCGTTTGAGCAGTGCCTTAAGAGACTAACAATATATGCGCTATTATGGTCTCGTAATTGAGATCGCAATACGTTGGGAAAAAATAGAGCATTCTGCCTGGTCTGTCAACCCCATGACATAACATATTGCACTTGTATTTCCCAAACGGTTGGCAGAAGGATCCAGTACACTCACATTTTATGTATACGTTAAAAGTTTCATGTTGTCAGCAGTTCGCTTTTTGTAGCTCCATGGTTTACAACAGAGTCAACAAGGAACTCAATATTTATCCATGTTCTTCCAGAGATTGCAAACGACTCCTGAATAAATGGCTTCACAGCCTCACTTACGAAGATTTGGAGGGACTAGTAAAACCATAAAGATCTGCCTTTCTTTAACACTCACACCTAATACAAGCACTACACGGACATACACCACCTCACAAACACGCACTACACACACATTCACTTCAATGACAAGCAGCACTCTACACTCACACATCTCAATACAAGTTGTAATTTGTTACTTACTATTGTAATTTCTGCATGTAATAAGATTTCTATTTAGTTTTACTTTTAGATTTTTCACATATGTGTTTTTACCGGTTGAGAAACACTGTTATCTTCCTCCTGGAGGTGGGCGTTAATAGCTGCGACACAGTTTCCAACTAATGTAGCTATTTTCGAACACAATTATTTTGTTATATGTGTTTTTGTTTCCCAATAAAGATTATTATTATTATTATTATGTAGGGCGAGCATATTACCATAGGTGACTAATTCAGATGCTGATTTGAAAATGGAAGAACCGAATAAACTATTCTCGTAGGCTGATTTTTCAATTGACCGATAATTTTTGTTCGTGGAATAAAATTGACGCTTGACAGTTTTTTTATGACTTAACAGTCAAAATTTCAAACTCATTCCTCGAATAAAGTTATCAGATGATTGAAAAATCAACCCTTAGGCATGCTGCAAGCTTAGCTTCATAAACTAGACTACTCATTGTGGGGAGTTGGGGACACTAACCATAGTCCGTTTAGTTTCAAATGCCTGACCATAATGTACTAAGCAACCTCAAAGATGATGACCCGACTATGTAACAGAGCTCTATGCCTGCACATCTCTAGTTGTATAGGTTGCCTACAACGGACCAAGTATAGATACTCATGGTCTGTTCCAAAAGCCACATCTAATCTGCCAAGCCTTTTCCCAACTATGTCAGGGTCGGCGTCTAGTCTAACCGGATGTAGCTGAATACCAGTGTATTTTACATGGAGCGACTGCCTATCTGACATCCACAACCCAGTTACTGGGTAATACGAAACCCCTTGGTAAGACTGGCTGTCAGACTTTCGAGCTTCTGAAGACCCGTAACGACTATGAAAGATCCAAGAATGACAGCCGGGACCAACAGCTTAACATGCTTTCCGAGGCACGGAGGGTTCTCAGTATGTAAAGATGATCACCCATCCACGTAGCTTAACCTGATCGATCGACCCATGCCGCTGTTATAATTTAGCCATGAGCCCCTCCACCCTAGGTCCTAGGTCTGTTCTAAAAATATCTGATGGACATTTAAACAAATGGATCAGAAAGCGTAGGTACCTGTGAGCCAATTATAAACAAATTGAGTGCTTTGATTTGTTTATTTGGATATTATAACCCGAAATTATAATTTTAACCATCTTTAATATTAGTTGACAAATGAGATTAATTCAATTTCATTTTCATCAAAGATTTTTCAATTAGTAAGTATTTATTTTATTTTATTTGTATGTGAAAACAAAATAAACAGAAATAACTTAACAAATATACTACCTACTACACTCTCCAGAGATTACAAATTAGATATTTACAAACTGATAGCAAAGTAGGAATATTTTCAAACAAAAATTATTAGTAAAAGTGGAAAGATACAAAGATGAAACCTTAATACAGATTTTAATGTGTTACTTTACCTGAACAGTGTTTGTTTACACTTTCATCAAATTATTTTAAAACAGACTATACCATAGACACAAGTCACTTACTAAGGACCAAGTATACTTGTAGATATAGAGGTAACCTAGGACCAAGTACAATGAAGCCAGTGTAAGACGCCTGCGAGCACTCGTGTAGAACAAACTTCCTCGCTTGAAACAACGAACAGTAATTAAGATGGCATTATTATTTGAAGCAACGTATAGAACGAGGTTTAATGTCGGCTTGGTCTTTCTTTAGTTCATATAGTAGGAATAATTGTGTTTATACATAACATTAGACACGTAGGCCCGTATTACAGAACGTCACTCAATACTCAAGCATTACTTAAAACTAGATTCAAGCCATTTGATTTGTTGTAACTAGTTTTAAGTAATGCTTGAGTACTGAGTGATTTTCTGTAATACGGGACTTAGACTAATAAATATACTATAAATTCGAAAGTGTGTTTGTTTCGTCGTTTTTAAGCAGTAATGGAGCAATGGATCGACGTAATTTTTTTGTTAGGCATATTTTAAAGGCCGATGTGTGACATAGGCTACTTTTTAGGATTCCGTAACTCAAAAGGAAAAACGGAACCCTTATAAGATCACTTCATTGTCCGTTTGTCTGTCCGTCAGTCAAGACTCTTTTTCCCAAGAACGCGTGGAGTTAAATCACGTTGAAATTAATATCAAATACTCAAAGCTGTAATCCCTTGAAGCAATGAAAAAATCAAACTTCTAAGTCAACACAATCTAAAGATACGGGCGTTTATGTTCTTCGTATGTGTTATGTACTTCCCGTTGACCTAGAATCATGAAATTTGGCAAGAAGCAATGTCATGTAGCAGAAATAAAGGAAAAAATCCGAAAACCGTAAATTTGTAGTTACATTACAACAAAAATATTCTTTTCCCGTCATAAGCTTTTTTCAGAGTTAGATTTATTTTCTTTGTCAGCTAACCAAAATTTGCATTGATCTACTTAAATGATCGAAAAATCAGATCACTAACCGTTTTTTTCTTATATGTTAAAATTTTAGTATTCTAAGAATAAGATTTATTAACTTGTAAGATTAATTAGTAATGTTTTACTCGTGCTCTTCCTGATTTCAATTCGAATTTGTAACATGTGGATAACGTAGTTAGTTACGCACTGATTATATATCTAGATTTAAGCTATTATTATTACCTTCGTCTATCTCGTCAAAATGTAGGGAACAGCTGATTTTTTTTTCGCGATTTCAGGTTTGGTCCCACAGTAAAAGTTGTTCATAATGATGAGTATAATGACCTCTTAAGAGGTTGCTGGTGTTTTTCAAATAACCCTGTATAGTGTGTAACTATTGATTTTCCATAATAAATAAAATAAAATAAAAAGTCCACCCACATTTCGAAAGTTATGTCGTGTCAATAAACTGGATGACATAAGTTACTTTTACTTTATAAGACACTAGCGGCCCGTCCCGGCTTCGCACGGGTGGAAAAAAAAATAAAAAAAGCCTATATTAATCAGTGATAATGTAGCATTCAAACGGTGAAAGAATTTTTAAAATCGGTCCAGTACTTTTTGAGCCATTTCGTTACAAACATACTACAAATGTTTCCTCTTTATAATATTAGTATAGATTAAACGTGTTTCAGCAATCTATACGAGATAGTAATTATATTTACATCACAATTTCAAATTCCTGTGCTCGACAGCTAATCTCATATCTTCCAAGCTCCTGAACACATGCTCCTGTGATGCGTTGGACTGTTTTCCGAGTTTACGGTTCACCAGCAGAGCATACCAACCTGCAGCTTTCTACTAAATTGCTACCTAACTTTTCAAGTAAGGAAGAAATTTGTACCTAACATATTTTGACGTAAAAAAATTAATTAAGGGTAATTTATGACAGAGAAAATGTAAAATATTCTTACTCGAAGGCCTTTTTCATTTACTATAATATACTAGCTTCTGCCCGCGACTCTTATGAGTGGAATTTCGAAAAACCCTTTCTTAATGGATACGTACTCTTCACAAAGAACACACCCTTCAAATTTCATGTCTTTAGGACCAGCGGTTTAGGCTGTGCGTTGATATATCAGTCAGTCAGGACTTTGAATTTTATATATGTACATAAATAGAATATACTTAAATATGTTGGTGTCGTGAATTCACCTTGTTGAAATATTAAACAAAATTCTGAGAATTTCATATAAATGTTTAGCTAAAAATAGACTGTGTAGGAGGCGTAACATTTCATATCTATAATAATCAATATGAAGTTTGTACCTAAAATACGTAGAATTGAAACTCATTAATCTTAATCTAGAAGGCTTTAACAGGAAATAAAGTCACTAGTACTCCGAAAAAGGAATTAGATTCATTAATAGACTCTGTTGCGGTTCAAAAGATACATCCCTATGATAGACGAACGTACTGACAGCAGTCTTAGTGATAGAGTCCCCCGTTGGCACCCTTTGGGTACTTCATCATCATCTGCCCAGACGTTTCCCAACTATGTTGGGGTCGGCTTCTTGTGTAAACGGATGCAGCTGAGTACCCAAAAACAAACACTATACAAAAATTAATGAAGTGACATTGTGTTTCGTTAAAATGTTAGCTTTCTTTGTAAAGAAAGCTAACATTTTACCGAAACACAATGTCACATTGTTGATTTATGAACGACTCGTCCATATTATACAGTACCTTCATGAAAATAAGTGGTAACTATAAAAATTCACGTTACTTTCGACATCCTTGTCTGTAATTTCACGTATATTCAACCCACTTATTTATAAGTACACAGGCCGAGTGTAAGTGTAAGTGTAAAGTAAGTGTAAGTGTAACAAGTGTAAGTGTAACAACTTATTTATAAGTGTCTTCAAATAAGTTGTTTAATAATAATTGCCTATGGAATGTTATTACAGGACGTTAAGTATTGTTAGAAAGAGTAGTTGTGTAGTTATTTGGGTCGCTATTTATCACATATAAGCAAATCATGATTATTTATGTGTTAGCTAGTGACCGCCCTTGCTTCGCACAGTTTTTACGACTTGAAAAAACATGGATATTTCTTTTTTATTTTTATGTTTAACATCAACAAAAAACCATCCGGAATAAATTCTCTAAATAATGGTGAAATGTATCAAAATACGTTAAGTAGTTCTGAAGAGCAACACGGTCACACAGACAAATACGAAAAGCGAATTTAATTTAAGTATTACATGTTAAGATTATACATACACCCATGCTATAAATCCTCTATAAAAGTTTCTGAAATAATTAGCTTATTACCAACATTAAAACAACCACTGTCATAGTAACCATAATATTATCCAAACGAGTGTTATAATGTTGTACTAAATTTCATTATAATAAACCCTCATTCGTGTTTTAATACCCCTACCCCAACAGTTGCATAAATAACTCATCATCTGCCTAGCCTTTTCCCAACTATGTTGGGGTCGGCTTCCAGTCTAACCGGATACAGCTGAATACCAGTGTTTTACATGGAGCGACTGCCTATCTGACCTCCAAAACCCAGTTACTGGGTAATACGATACCCCTTGGTAAGACTGGTTGTCAAACTTTCGGGCTTCTGACTACCCGTGACGACTATGAAAGATTCACGAATGACAGCCGGGACCAACGGGTTAACGTGCTTTCCGAGTCACGGAGGAATCTCGGTATGTAAAGATGGTCACCCATCCATGGACCAACCGCGGCAAGTGTAGCTTAACCTGATCGATCGACCTGTGCGGCTGTTATTATTTAGCCACAATAAATAACAACGATAAACGACAAATAACTATTAATCAATAATGTTATAAGTTTTGTTTATGTTATTTGTATTTGTGTAAATAAATATTGTGTGCCTTAATCTGGGTCAAATAAATTTATTTTCTTTCTTACTTTCTTTAGATATAACACTTCAATAGGTATTACCACTTTAAAATAGCGATACAGGAAAAAAAAACAACTAGGTACAGTGACTATTCTATGAAATAAACACATTACCCTCGTTTGCGTCGCAGTCGGGTATCAAGAAAAACAGCTTTCACAACTTTTGGAACCGTAAACTCTACACACATTTGTAAAGATAATAAAATTAAACCACATTCCTTTAACCACGCACCCCTCCTAAATCCTTCTTAAAGAAAACCATCCCTTTCATATAAAGACCCCTTTAATGTATTATCGCCACGTTCACCTTTTCAAATACACACATAAACATATTTTTTCACCCCCAAAAGGGGTGACACACACCCCGCATTCAGCGAAAACATCCATTGTAAAAATATGCCGAACCACCTTGACCCAGATGTTTGAAACTAATGAATTTTTTGTGTGGGCTTTCCCCGTTTCCCAAATGACTACAAAAAAAAAACTTCTTTTCATACTGAAATGCATTTTACCCCGCAAGTTAGTATAATTATTGAGGCTGCTAGTCCATTAGAGTGGAGAAAGGCGAAGACATAGAGGGGCAATTCTCGTAATTTTAAGAACGTTCACAGTCTGTCTCAGTCTCAATCTGTCAAAAATACTTCTAATTTCCCTACATTTTGACATGTTTTTGACATTTGTTTGTCGCTGAGATGAGACTATGACTAGATTTTGAACGCTTTAAATTACGAGAATTGACCTTCAGAACTTGAACAGCATTAAACAAAAGAATTCCACTAAATCTGAACCATTTAAAAAAATATTGCTAATCCATTGCTTCATAAGTTCGAAAAATTTGTCTCATCGTAATCATCGCAATGAATGTTGTTGAACTGTCTCATCGTAATCATCGCAATGAATGTTGTTGAAATGAAAACCATCGCTACTGTTAATGTGCTGGTCTCCGCTACCTCCGCTTCAGTGACCATACTACGCTTTGGAATGGGCAAATAAGTTCATCTATCTGACTGACCGACTACTTGACAATTCAAAAGTGCCTGTGATTGATATATTCGAAATTAGGTGCGCCCCACGGTTTCACCCGCATACGAGTAAGTCTCTATACCGTAAAAAAGTATTGTATGCCCTAATCCAATTCATGGTCTGCCTATGTGCCAGATTGAATCTAAATTCGTTTATCCTTTTTGACGTGAAATCGTAACAAATATTGAAATGTTTTTTTGTATAATATTATTTAAGATTTGAGTTTTGTTTTTTACCGGATTGGTTGTAATCCGGTAATGCGCAGAATATGTGCATCTCTGTGTTCTTTCACTTTCGCCGCTTGTATCGCCTTGACACTTTTGCACTCTCTCTCGCTCGTACGGCGTACCCGCTAACTCGCGCCGCTCCAATGGACAAGCAACCTTAGTTAGGGGTTGAAATGGCCTAACCATTATAGGGTTATTTCGACGAACAAATCAGTTCCGAACATTAATGTTACGGTCGTACTGATAGCGATATTATATGTGCTACTTCACAGATTAGTTTAAGGTGTGTTGCGAGTATTATCGCTGGACTCATTTGGGTGTTCGCTCATGCTATGATTGTGTGTGTTCAAGGGCGTTAGAGTTTCGGATAATGATATAGCGAAACATTATATGTAATACTAGCGAAGATACTGTTTCGCTCGGTTTTTACGACATGACAAAAATTAGAGTTTTTTTCATTTAAAATTATTTATTAGTTGTATTAAACACGTAAACCTTCCGGAATAAAATATTAATGAAAACTGAGTCAAAATCCATTGTTGAGCTTCAGAAGAACAACGGGGTCACACAAACAGGCACGAAAAGCGACCTTTATTCATAATTGTATATATAGATGAGACCTCATTTTCGTAGACAGCAGGTTTTAATTAATATCCAACAACATCATCATCTGCCTAACCTTTTCCCAACTATGTTGGTGTCGGCTTCCAGTCTTACCGGATGCAGCTAAATACCAGTATTTTACATGGAGCGACTGCCTATCTGATCTCCACAACCCAGTCACTGGGTAATACGAAACCCCTTGGTAAGACTACCAGACTTTCGGGCTTCTGATGACCCGTGGCGACTATCAAAGATCCACGACTGACAGCCGGGACCAACGGCTTAGCGTGCTTTCCGAGGTACGGAGGGGTCCGTGTATGTAAAGATGGTTACCCATCGACGGACCAACCGCGGCAAGGGTAACTTAACCTGATCGGTCGACCCGTGCAGCTGTTATTACATAGCCACAAGCCACTTATCAAATTAAAATCCAACAATACTTGAGTAAAATTACTCTGGAAATTTGAATCTTTAGCAATAGTTGCCATGTCACATTAGTCACTTTTGTGAAACTCATCTCTAGTCCTTATTGATGTGTCAGTCTCGCTACCGACGTTGCTGACTGAAATCTTATTGTGTAGCAGTATCTACAACGACGCCACATGCGAACAACGCGCATACTGACGTCACAAAATCCTACATCTCGCAAGCAGAGTTTACCGCGCAACTAGCATAGATAAAACGGCCCGACATGAATCATTGGGCAGTTGCCCGCCAGACATAACACCCGTCTGGTCGGAGGATCCTCCCTTTCCTATAGAGTATGAGTGAACTTTACACCTTGTTCCTCATACCTCTATACCTGTACTAATCGCAATCTGAATCATTTTGAAAGATATTGCTAATCAAATGCTTCTTAAGTTCGAAAAAAATTCTTGCTCAACAGCGTAAATAACGCATTGAATGTGGTTGAACTGTCAAAATGCCTTTGCTACTGATAATGTGTTACGTAATTATCCTGCTGGTTCCTGCTTTCGCTTTTGCACAATTGGCAAATGAGAGCTATAAAACAATAGTATCGTGACGACACTTTTGTTGCGTAACAAAAAGTGTCGTGACGGTCAAAATGATACACTTTATTCGGTCAAAGGCAAAGTCAAATAATTTATTTTAAATAAGCACCTAAAAGGCACTTCTAAACGTCAAAATTTACAAAAAAATAGATAGATAAAACGTTTATTCAGTGCAACAAAAGACGCAATACAGGTATTTAAAAAATAAACATCGAAGAAGGTAAAAAAAAAAAACAAAGATTAAAAAGATAAATTGACACGTAGACACCTCAACATCTATTACGGTCTCGATCACTACTGGGCGATGTGTGTCTCATGGTTGCACCAAATGGGAGTCCAGCTCAGCATATGCCAGGTACAATACCTGACGCTGTTATTCTGCTGCATCCCGTTAGTGACACACGGATGTCGAGAAGACACATCTGAGTTCCAACAAAATGGTACCTACACAGTGCGGCGCGTCATATTATAAAGGTGGTAAGTACCCACATCTTAATTGACTTGCTTTTAAAACCGACAGAAAGATTTGATTCTAGTCGCACCTTCGAAAAGGTAGTTTCGTATGGAGAAAAATGGGCAAGAAAGTCCACCGTCACTCTTTCATAAATGTTATACAACTTATTGTATACGTAAATTATATAATTATATATGAAGACGATGCACCTACTTAGAATAAAATTACTATACCACAGTAGTTAAAAGTAATCATAAAGGAATACTACTTCTTGTCTTCATTTATTTTCGTTGCTTATAGTAATCTATGTATTTATATGTATCTAATATATTATTTTGGGTATGTACATATCTGTGTATCTATTTTAATGTATTTTATACATAATATTTGCACCAACGGCAGCCCCATTATCCTGGAAAATCACTGTCCATTCTCCTTAGGCCAAACCAATCTGTCTAGCCTTTTTTGAACTATTTTGAGGTCGACTTCCAGTCTAATCCGATGCAGCTGAATACCAGTACCAGTTCTCCTTAGGCGACCTTTCGCCTGAAAGAGATCGTAGAAAGCGATAAGGCCGCCCACTGTATATTTTGTAGTGTTTGATGTATTTTTACGTTATGTATTTTTGTGGTATACAATAAAGTAAAGCAATGACAGATGATTTTTTTTAGGATGCATGAAGAAGCCTCCTAGTGTAGCGCATTTATTCCGCCAGTTACTCAACTGAACCGAGCGCTCGGCGCATCCTGGACAGTCAAACCCAACGTTATTTGACTGGCCATTTCATCTCTTGCGATGGTAGGTCTAACGCCCACCTGGTTTGTGACCACCCACCGGAGTCCGGCATCAAGCAGTCTGCTGTGTTTCGTCGATGCGTGGGAGTTCCAGTGCCGTAGGCATCTTCTGGGCACGCTCGTTCCATCAAAGACCTCATCCATCGCTTTCCGTCAGGCGTGATCGAGGTCAAGAACGAGCCCAATCAGCAATAAAAAAAAATAATTATTATGTGATAGATACATGATGGTCACATAAAGTATAGCTCTCATATTCGCCAAGTGCGCAAACCGTTAAGACGTTTTAAAAGTAACCTTCTGTAAACACACCATAGACAAAATAGCCAACATAAACCGCAAAAATAATCAATAAATAATTGCAGCTTGCATTGTATATGCAATTTGCATATCTTATCGCTGGCAGTGGCACCGAGACTCGCGGCTATCGGCACAGACCATCGGTTCGCGTTTATGAATACAAATGTTGGCTCCAATTTAGGCTCCGCTAGACGCATATTGCAGGGTTATGTTGCTTATAACCCATTTATAACCGTATTTTGATACATAAATGTGGCGGTATTGGTTTGATGACTTAGTGATGCGATAATTTGGATTTTTAGAACCTTTGGTGGGTGATGTACAGTCAACAGCAAAAGTAGATGATGAAAATCAGAAATTCAATACTAATTAATGAACGGAGTTCGCGTCAGAACTGTGTGGCGTCGAAGTAGTAAATGTTTGGTTTATTTTACAATCACATAATGACACTTTGACGTAACACAGTTCTGACGCGAACTCCGTTCATTAGTATTGAATTTCTGATTGTCATCATCTACTTTTGCTGTTGACTGTACCTAGTTAGGTACGTCAGGATAAGTGGCTATTTTTTCCAGGTTCTTAATAATTAATTACAATCTAGCCTATAAGACTAATAAGCCTTTTTTAATCTAAATAAATTAGATGACTGATTTAAAACATAGAATAGTGTTAATTGTACCTAGGTACAAAAAAAAACACATGATAGCGAACGCCTTGCCGAGGGTATCGTGTTACTCAGTGACTTGGTTGTGGAGGTCAGATAGGCAGTCATTCCATGTAAAATACTGATATTCAGCTGCATCCGATTAGACTGAAAGTCGACCTCAACATAGTTCAAAAAAGGCAATGCAGATAAAAGAAAGAAAGAAAAATAGGTTTATTTGTCACAGAAACACGTGCAAACAAAAAGATAATTAATTCTAATGACAACATATATAATAAAAACAAAAAAAAAATATATCTTTATACATGAGCAAAAAGCAGAAAGCAAAACGCGAAGCAGATTGATTTGGCATTTCTATTTTTAGTTGTTTGTTCAGGAAAATCTTTTCTAATACCTAGTAATACGTACATACGATGAAATGTAACACAAATGAGCCATCTTATATGCAATGGAACATGATGTAATTACCCACCTATTTTTGAAGCGTTTCGTTGTATTTTTAAGAAAGAACATTCAATTATCTAGCTACTAAATTAATTATTTAGCTACTAAATTAATTATTTAGCTACATACTAAAAGCACACAATATAATACATACAGCAGATATAAAAAAAAAAAACAAATAAAAAGTGTTAAGTGCGATGAAAGAATTTTAATAACATGGCTTCCTAATTTTCTTGATAAATCATTTGTAATAATTTAACTTTATTTTAATGTTAATCAAATCTAGTTATCCACACTATTAGTAACACACTGTATTTTTTCCACATAAACCAACTCCAAACTATAATTTTCCATAATAATATTCAAAGGGAATTAATTTGAAATCCCAGCTCTCATTCCAAGGGTCCCGTCTTTATCATAGAGTTATTAATTTATGCTAAACATACAATAACAATCAGGCTTTCATGGCGTATAGATTCATTTATGCAAATGAGGGTTACCCGAAGTGAAGACTTTCATGTAAGCGATGAAAAATCAAAGGGGTTGAGTTTATTTGATAGTGTAATTTGAGCATTTTTAGGAGACTGCTTCTGCATTTTATAGATTTTAGGGATGCATGAAGAAGCCTCCTCGCGTAGCGCAGTTTGTTCCGCCAGTTTCTCAACTAAACCGAGCGCTCGGCGCATCCTGGACAGTCACACCCAAAACCTTATTTGACTGGCCAATTCTTCCCTTGTGGTGGTAGGCCTAACGCTCGCCTGGTTTGCCACCAACCGGAGTCTGGCGTCAAGCAGCCGGCTGTGTTTCGTCGATGCGTGGGAGTTCCAGTGCCTTGGGCATCTTCTGGGCACGCTCGTTCCATCATAGACCTCATCCATCGCTTCGCATCGCTCCATGAGGCGTGATAGAGGTCATGAGCTGGCGGGCCCATTCAGCAAAAAAAAAATTACAAGCAACCCCTTCTTCGCACGGGTTTTCCGGCTTGGGAAAACATCGAGATTTTATTATGTATACTATTAATGTACCCGTTAACGTCATCACATCAACGCTGACTGTCGCTGAAAACCATCGCTGGGGCTCTGTCTCGCATAGATTCGTAGCATCATACTGAGCGGCGGCCGTTTTGCGTGAATGCATATTTTCTTCCAAATAGTCCTTTTTTTGTTTGCGTTCTTTCTCTGCGTCATGTTTGCCGCAAATAAACGTGTTTTCTTTCTATCTTTTCTTACATTACTGTAGCTTCCATTATTGAAAAAAATTTAGAATCGGATCAGTAGTTCGTATATACCAAGACACAAATTCTACCTCTTTATAATAATATTAGTATCTAGACGTCTATATATTATGCACTCTAGTGAAACTCGACGTAACTTTTTAAGAAATTGGTCAACATTATTGCAAGTTTAATCACATAGGTACATAGTTTTAGCGTTATCTGCAGCTTACACTAACACAACATAACATAACATGTAAGTTAGAAAGTGTACTTAGCCTGTACAAGAATTTATGTCTATAAACCCCATGGGGCAAAGACCAATGTATCTGGGCTAATTTGACCTATTTAGGTTAATTACAACAAGGATAATAAATAGCTCACATATAGTGTAGGTACCAACAACTGTGTAGGAGAAAAACACTTTTTTCTGCTTTATCTATCTATATAGACTGGGTAAAAAATCGTGGATCAAACGAAACAAAAGCATAGCTGGGGTTATTTGCAGTATTTTTTTTTAATATAAAAAAAATATATAAATAAAAAATATTTTTTAAAAAGCATCATCACTACAAAAGTGCTTTTTGATAGTGGGTACTATGATTTATCAGTATTGGCACTTTTTTCAATATCTTTTAAGTCTCACGAAAAATTATTTGGAACTTTAGAAACTTACTTTAAACACTCAAATTGTCATAACTTTTAAGGAGATCAAGTTAGGGCACTGCCACAGAGAAATTTTTACTGCAAATGACCCCAGCTGTCGCCCTGTTTCGTTTGATCCACGATTTTTTGCCCATCCTGTATTAATAAAACTCAGTACCGACTGACTGATATATCAACGCACAGCCTAAACCACAGCCTAAGCCGCTGGTCCTAGAGACATGAAATTTGGAACGTGTGTTCTTTATGAAGAGTAGATATCCACTAAGAGAGGGGCCCGTGGCTAAATAATAACAGCCGCACAAGTCGATCGATCAGGTTAAGCTACGCTTGCCGCGGTTGGTCTGTGTATGGGTGACCATCTTTACATACCGAGATCCCTCCGTGCCTCGGAAAGCACGTTAAGCCGTTGGTCCCGGCTGTCATTCGTGGATCTTTGACAGTCGTTACGGGTAGTCAGAAGCCCGAAAGTCTGACAACCAGTATTACCAAGGCGTATCGTATTACCCAGTAACTGGGTTGTGGAGGTCAGATAGGCAGTCGCTCCATGTAAAACACTGGTATTCAGCTGCATCCGGTTAGACTGGAAGCAGACCCCAACATAGTTGGGAAAAGGCTAGGCAGATGAGATATCCACTAAGAAAGGGTTTTTCGAAATATCACCCCCTTTTTTTGTTGTTGGGAAATCATCAAATGACCCCTCCCACTCAGGGTGTAGCAGAAAGGAGTGTCAGACTCTTACTGACTAAAACCCACCTGTGTTGCTTCCTTAGCCCTTTATGTTCCGGGGTAGTGGTAACCCTTTCGGACAATCCCGCTGCCCCGGCAGGCTACGGCCCTTACCCCTAAGAGAGGGATGGGGGGAGGGTGAAATTTCACGATGAAGTCGCGGGCAGAAGCTAGTATATTATAGTAAAAGAGCTTGTAAGCGGCTTCGCCCGCGTACAGGTCGGAAATTTTGTCACAATAACATGCAACCGTGATAAAGTTATCGTATATAATCCTAACCCAGGTCATGGACTTCCTGTGTGCAAAATTTCACCAAAATCCTTTCAGTCGTTAAAGCGTGAAAAGGCAGCAGACAGACAGAGATACTATCATCATCAGCCTACAGCAGTCCACTGCTGGCCTTAGGCCTCTCCAATTGCACGCCATTAAGCAACTCTCATCCAGCTGCTCCCAGCTATCCTGCGAAGACCGTCGCTCCACCTAGCCTGAGGGCGACCCACCTTTAGTTTGCCGATTCACTGTCTACACTCAGGAACACTTCTACCCCAATGGTCATCGGTTTTACGGCTAATATGGCCGGCCCATTGCCGCTTGCTGCAGTTATTCTGTGAGCTATGTAGACAACACTGGTTCTTTGCCGGATCACCTCGTTCCGAACTTGAGTGACTGAGTTACTTATCATCTGCGTAGCCTTTTCCCAACTATGTTGGGGTCGGCTACCAGTCTAATCAGATGTAGCGTACCAGTTTTTTACATGGAGCGACTGCCTATCTACCTCCACAACCCAGTTACTGGGTAATACGATACCCCTTGGTAAGACTGGTTGTCAGACTTTCGGGCTTCTGACTACCCGTAACGACTGTCAAAGATCCACGAATGACAGCCGGGACCAACGGCTTAACGTGCTTTCCGAGGCACGGAGGGATCTCGGTATGTAAAGATGGTCACCCATCCACAGACCAACCGCGGCAAGCGTAGCTTAACCTGATCGATCGACCTGTGCGGCTGTTATTTATTTAGCCACGGGCCCCTCAGTGAGTGAGTGACTGAGTTACTATCTAAATATTACTACGAATTCCTCAACTAACTCAAGTCCAATCAATGTGCCTATGCTAAATTATCAACCATAATCCTAGAAGCACACAAGATCTTCATATTCAGATCCACTGGGTCACGTCCCATAAAACAAGGTTACAAACCCCATAATTAAATTTACCGACCAAGGTAAATGCATTCACAGTAAACCGGTATTACGGTAAAACACACAGTCGACGCAAACATAGCCAACCATGATTTGTGGCTGTTTGCAGAGAAAGCAATACGTAGGGAAAATTGTGTTATCGTGTGTTTTCTAGGCAAATAATAGGCCCTGGATAGGCCTCGAGTGTTGGTACACAAATGGACGTAACGTGAATCTTGGGGAGTCAGCCCCTCTGCCTTATTGACTGGCTAGCATTTTTGTATGGAGTTTTTCTCATACAGCTATAAATATTAAATGTGTACGGAAGCAGATATGCCAATGGTAAAACGTAAAGTTAAGGATGATTTCCACCAAACGCCTCGCATCGCATCGGATCGGAAAGGATTTTACAATCTTTATACGATATTAAATCTTGTACACAGTATTTAAAGTCTATATTCCCAAGCCGCGCACAGCAGCTTGACCGCGAGCGTCTTTCGCGACACGCGATTATAGCCGAAAGTAAATTGCGACGCGCGATCGAATCCTTTCGGCTGTCGTCCAAATTTTTCTTTTCGTGTTTTATGATTATGTTCTTCTTCTTCTAATGCAATAGCCAAGAATACTACGTCAACTTCAACCATATTCAAAAATAAGAACATGTCAACACGGTAGGAATGAAACTCCTACACTAAACACGGGGAGTCCGTGTCTACACAGTAAGACAGTGGTCAGGAGCAGGGCTGTTCTAAACCACCCCTACATTAATGTGTATTTAACCTATGTATGTAGTAGGTGTATTATAACTATTAGAAGCATATAAGACCCAACGGGGGTATTAATCGTGTTATTCAAGCCATTATATTGTGTATTTGATAAGGTCCTGTATAGACCGATATTAAAATTAACTATTTGACTAGGCGCAGAAAGGGATACGTTCGCAAGCGACGGTACTGAGCCGATCGTATGCGTCGACATGATGCGGACGCGATCGGCTCTCGCCGCATCCGTTCGTATCCTTTCCGATCCGATGCGATGCGAGCCGTTACGTCGCACCCTAATTGAGTAACACACTATCAGTCTCAATCTTAATAATTTTGAAGGATATTGGTAATCCATTGCTTCATATGTTCAAAAAAAAAATCGGCTCAACAACGTAAATAACGCAATGAATGTTGTTAAGCTGTCAAAATTAAACCCATTGCTCCTGACAGTGTGTTATGCAATTACCCCGCTGTTATCATGGATTCAGTTTAACGCAGGGGGCTTCAGAATCATGTATTGAATCTATGGTAACAGGTCCCTGACACAGTGTATATCTGTGCGAAAAAAAAAAAAAAAAAAAACACAAAATTTGATACAAATCGGTCCAGCCGTTTCGGAGGAGTATGGTAACTAACACTGTGACACGAGAATTTTATATATTAGAAGATTAGATGATAAAGAAACAGAAAAGATGATACGTTGTTTTAAAACTTAATGGCGTATACACACTTAATGGCGTGTACAGCAAGTTTGAGCTTAGTAGGCGTATTGTGATGAGCTTTGCTCAACATCTATGGGCGCGTTGAGTGGCGCTATTCCATTGTTTTAGCGTACTGCTCTTATGGGGCCACGAAACTGACGGAAAAAGAAATTGAAGTAGAATAATAAATAAATAGTTCTCCACACAGTATTTCGACCACGGCGGCCAATCTCAATGGAGAGTAGCCTTCGTCGTGGGGTATATTATAGTGCACAAGTGTGTGCACAGACACGATGGATGCACTGATAAAGTTGAAGTAATAATAATATAGGTATGGGTCACACAAAAGAAAGACATTAAAATTGACAAAAAAAAAACTAAGTTGATTTTTTAATGTGCAGAAGCCAGCACATCAAGCTACTACAATCTGTAAAATTTCTTTAATAGATTTTCAACTTTATCACTTAAGCTTAAGGTTCAAAGTTGATTGGGAAAATTTTACAGTTTCGGGTAGCTTGATGTGCTGGCGTCTGTACACTTTTTCGTATCGTTACTTAGCAACCAACCCAGCAGTATAAATATGTCAGTGTAAACACATGCAATAAGTTTGTAGATGTTTAATGGTTAAGAAGATAAACACCCACTTCAATAGTCACAAATATAATTTATTTTTGCAGAAGATAGCAGCAGAAATCCAGTAGTAGCAAGACAGATATAATGACATAGATTTAGAAGAAACAATACTAGAAAATACACTATCAAAAAGTTTGCATACGAACCTAGCCATATACTACCGGGTGTCATCCGGCGATGCTTGTGATTTATTTTAATGTGAGTTTTTACATGGTTTTGTGAAGCGGATGAATGTGTGTTTTGTATGAGTAATGTATGTATGTGTGTTGAACAATATATAAATAAAAGATAATTAAATTAATAAATGCAATAAGTTGCCTACAAGTTATTTACCTGTATTTACTTACATATTATCATTTACCAATAAAGTATCTACGAGCTGTAATTTTTAAGGTTCCGTACCCAAAGAGTGCTATTTCTATCGCCGATATAACAGCAAATAATAAAAATATTATAAAGTTATAAATTAAAAGTCCTCCGTACAAGAAACACTTTTTTTTTCGGAATATTTTGCATAGTGGCACGGAAATCTTTTGGCTGGAGTCCGACTCGCACTTAGCCGCTTTTTTCTTTATAACCATAGCCAATCACGATATCATTAGCTCATTACATTAGTTCCAAGGATGAAAAGAAAACAGAAAAAAATAAGCCTTCAATAAAGTTTTATAGAATAGAAAAGGTCGATGGGACCTTGAAAGTGCATTTGCAATCTCAACGCGATTCCCTTGCAGCCTTGAAATAGGAAACGTTTGAACAAACTCGATTTCTTTATGAATATCCATTCTTGGTTTACTTAGAAAGCACGAAAAAATGTGCAGTTATTTGAAAATTATTGTGAAACTTTTTAAGAAAATGTAGGTGTGAGAATTTTTGTTTAACGGAATTGATATAAAAAGGGTTTCTTGCGCAAAATATCGTACTATAACTTAATTATAGTACGATATTTTGCGCAAGAAACCCTTTTTTTCTACTTAATAGGTACCTTTTTTATTACTTTAGATTAATTTTATGTTTTTCTATTTTTTCTACTGCCATTTTTCAATCTCCCTTATGGCTATATTATTATAACATAATCCCCAATTAGAATTCCAAGGGTACACAATAAAATTAATGGTGTAATTACTTTCAATCCGTGGTTTTAATGGCTACACAGTCGAAGCTTATGAAGCCCACGCAAGCTCAATCGAGGGTCGTCCATTTTGCCGCATTTCCTCTGTGCTGTAATATCATACTTATACCACGATTAAACAAGCTACTTTTACGTCAGTAAGTGCCTTATTTAACAACGTCATAACATTTATTTTGTTTAAAGAAGTATATTTTTTTGACTTTGACTTTTTTTTTAAACTAAAGGTGCGGTAAGACGAAAATCACCTCCAGAATAACACGAAAATATACTTCTTTTTCTGTTTTTTACTTTTTCCTTAGGGTTTCATAGAAGTGCGGTGGCCGCCACATAGCGTCTACAATTTACCGGCGAATGACGTCACTGAAAATTATTTATGAAAGAATACTCAATACTCAATTCTTTATTGCATTCCATATTATGTACATAGATGGTATGAAATATTGTCAAGATCAATATGGACCCTGTCGGGCACAGCAAAGGTAGGAGAAAGGATGGCGCCAAAAAAAACAATTCACGGAATTAATTATTGTAGGTAGATCTAATAGATGTATATATGCGTGTATAAGTATTGGTAGATTGTGTCCGATTTTTAATTTATTTTTGTATTGTGATTTTTTAATTTATTGTGTATGCATGTTATTATAATATTATGACTATTGCTTAAGAATTTGTAAATTATGTTAGATATTTTATTTATTTTATCGTCAAATTGTTATTAAAGAAATTAATTTATGTATGTATATTATTACTATGTTTTTATAAGCAGGTTAGGCAGCTTTTGTCAGGTATTTATTCTTATCGTCATCATTATTTATATATTCATTTAAATCAATTATGTATAATTATTATTATTATGTCCGTGTGTAAGTAAGTATTGATAAATTAAGTCAGGTATTTTTATTAATTTTTTATCGTCATTATTATTAATATCATAACTATTTTAAAAGAATTTGTAAATTATGTCAGATATTTTATTTATTTTTATTGTCAAATTATTATTATAGCAATTAATGTATGTATGTATATTATTATTATGTTTTGTATAGTAGGTAAATTAAGTCAGGTACTGTTATTAATTTTTTTATCGTCATTATTATTAGAATATGTTATCATTTATCTGGGAATTTATCTTTTATTAAATTTTCTATTATATTAGATTAAATATATTTAATAAATATCTTAACAGAATCATTGGTGAATAGTATAAAGAATCATTTATTTTTTATGTTGTTGGTATGTTGGTATGTTTTCCTCCAAAGTACGAATCTATGGAAGCTTTTCTTAGTTTTACCTCTTAGTGTCCTCTTAGTGTCGCTGCGGTCTGTCGTTGCGATTGGGCGACATTGCCGGTGGCTGTTTGCGGTTGTGGTCGTATTCAATAGAAGCAGATTAAAATTCTCGAGAGCACCTTAGAATCAGGTAAACATTATTGAATTTTTTCAAGAGGAATTTCTCAGTCACCCCGTTTGCCAGGCTAATGACAGTAAAATAAATAGGCTAGATGTGGCTTTAAGTACTAAAAAATCTATGTTTACTTATTTGGAAAATACAAACACGAAGTCAGATATTTGTTTTATCTAAGAATATACGTATATAAAATCCTGAATTTTTGTGAGGATCACAAATTGTTCAGGAAAATGGAAAAATATCAACTTTCCGCATCTTTTGGTACTGGATTTGTATTTTATTTTTACGCTGTAGTCGTAAAAGGAGTCCTAATATAGAAATCGAGCTTTTATTTCGGTTATAAAGGATTGAGTTCGTGTATATTTAAATCTGACCTTTTTGTCCCGAAGTGGCAGAGGCGAAGCCCAAACAATGATTCTCATGTTTTGATTAGTGTATCCAGCTAACTTTTTTTATCACATACGACACTCGAAAAAAACCTAACCTTGCTATTCAGAGTCTGAACTCGAGTACCAAGGTTAGGTTTTTTTAAATTTGAGTAATGACTCTGAAGCTTAGAGCATTAAACCAACCGGAGACGCAACGAGCACTAATATCTATGCGAATAAGTCTGTCACTTTCATCGCGGGGGACGAGGCAACGCACACAAATAGTGATAACACACTAATGCATTTTCGATCGCGTTGTTACTCACGCACACGAAAAAATTATCGAACACAAGCATAAACTATACGCACACATGTACTAACTCACACAGAAACGCCCTGTCAGGATACGGGATGACGTCATTTTTGTGTAAGCGATGAAAGTGCTTGACACTATCGATATTTTGCAGTCGATGAGTTCAGCCAATAGTTGTGATAAAAACGGCTCTTCTTTATTTAATTGTTTTTTCATATTTACTTATCAAATTGATCTTCAATGCAGATCAATTCTTTTTAAATAGGTAACATAGGATTTATATTTTAAAGTTAGTCTATAAGGATTCATTGCCACGGTACAAGAACTGCCGGTCGATTCTGTAAAAATTTCACCATGAAAACTTAGGTGAAGTGAGTTTGTTTTATCTAGGAATTGACACTATTGACAGCTCACTCCACGCTCACTTCACCTGAGTTTTCACGGTAAGATTTTCACAGAATATCATCGCTGCCTCGATGGTCTAGTGTTCGCAAGGATGAATGCTGAACACGACGTTCTGAGTTCAATACCCGGGTCGGGCAGTGTTATTGGTTTTCTTATTAGGAATTTCTCAGTAGCAGCACGGAGTTTCTTGATATTAGATTGTATTCTAGAACATGAAGCTTCAAAATGCTGTGAGCAAATTGTACTAGTACGTTTAGGAGTCCACGAAACATGATTTGCTCAAGCCCAAATCCAAACATCCCGAGTCATTGCATCTTTTGGAAATCTGAAAAATTAATAGAATAACACAGGGACTGAATTACCCAAAAATAAAGGTACCTTTAAATTTGGGTATGACGTCATACCGTTAAATAACGATAACCGAAATATAACGATATCGTTATTTTTTAAAGTAGCCGTATTTTAAGGTACGAAATTCATACCGGTATATTTCAGTAGAAGTAACATAACCTTTTTAATAATATCAGTACCAATACCTTAACCTTTTTAAATAAGGATATCTGACCAAGATTATGTCTGGACTTTAAAAGAGACTGTGACCTCTGAGTTTGTTTCGGCCTTTCTTCTCAGAGTAGTTAGTTAGGAAACGCCGACTTCATCTCGTTTTAAAAAAATATGATTGACGTGTAAAAGTGTTTGTACAAACCTACTTACAGAAATAAAATCATTTATCATTCATTCAAGGGTTTCTTTGACACACCGGCTCGCCACTCTGTCTGTTTCTGTCGTTAGCGATTGTTAAATCACTCCATGTCCTTCACGAGCTAACTGCCTACCACTAGTACAACAAACATAAGGTCAAGTTGCAGCAAGTTGTTGTAGACACCCCCGTGCACCCGGGCCGCGCCGTCACCATGTTTTTCGGTACCGAAATCGTATAACGGTTAAATAACAATTTATCCTAACCTTTATTTATATGGGTACCGGTATAGCTCAACATCTATTTTGCATCGGCACCGTTATATTTTTGAGGTATCTTAACCTATAACCGTAACCGCTTTCAGTCCCTGGAATAACATACTCATAAAGTCGATATCGATATTTGTTTCTATGCTGTCACAGCCCTCATTTTGCTACAGTGTGGCCTATTTTTAAATATAAAAATTGCGTATTTTCGGGATAACTTGACCCGCAAATATTTTATAGTAATGAAGAATAACGATATGAGAAAATTGTAAGAGATTTGTGGAACATAAGTTTGATATCATTAATCAATTATTTGATAATAAATAGCAATTTTTTAAAGGCTTTAGTAAAAAAATCTTATAAAGTAACAAAATAAGTTGTAAACAGTAATAAGAATAACAAATGCGAAATAGAAGTTTGAAATAATTGTCAATATTTATAAATTACAACTTTAAAAATTACACTAAATTAGGTCTTGTACAATTTAGTGGCAACATTCATTGACCGACAATATTTTTTGGTTTTTTGCAAATTTATTGCATTTTATGTTATTATTAGGACAAAATAATACTTATAGATGGAAAGTAAGGTTATCCTTTTGTTTACTAGATGTTTCCGATCTATTTTTACACGAAAAAACACTGCAATTCGGCATTTTTCTCTTACGTTCGTTCCGCGCCAGTGTGATTTGCTGAATGACGTGGAACGCGCGGCAACTAGTTTTATATGACTGATATGACCGGCGGTCTCGTACCTTTGGCAGCGGGGAATGCCTGACAATGGCGTCTCCGGTTGGTTTAATGCTCTAAGCTCTGAAGTCATTACTCAAATTTAATAAATAATTAACTTTATTTGTCAAGTATAATAAATTTAATTTATGGAACTACAAACTGAATGTCATACTTTACAAAGAGCAATTAGCTGCTATCGCAATTAACTGAATTGTGAAACAAATAATATAATTAATTAAATTATAAGCTGAAATACTTTTTTCCGACAACATAATCATAGTAGCTTCTCTAGCCTGCAAGTAAAACCGTAGGCAACAGCTTTTATTGCTTCTCACTTTATATTTAACTCTTAAACAAAAATAACTAGAGTAATTACTTGTTTTAATTACTTTGTAACACATTATTACATCGACCGTAGATACACACGGCTACACATTAAGATATACATTTCCAGTTTTAGCTGACCTCGCATTGTACAGGTTTTTCGTTTGTACAGACTAGATGCCAGCACATCAAGCCACTACAATATGTCAAATTTCTTTAATAGATTTTCTCTTTATCGCCAAAGCATAAGGCTCAAAGTTGATTAAGAGAATTTGACAGTTTCGTGTAGCTTGATGTGCAGTGCTGGCGTCTGTACAATCACAAGTCAGCTTATACTGCGGGGTAATCGCATAACACATTAAAAGTGATTTTTATTTTGACAGTTCCACAACATTCATTGCGTTATTTACGTTGTTGAGCAGACAAATTTTTTGAACATATGAACCAATGGAAATGAAGCAATATCCTCCAAAATGATTCAGATTGTGATTGATAGGATATTATGTATAGCTTGAAGTGTAGCCGTGCATACTATTAAAAACACGTCTTTATTTACCGCAGTATAACATATATACTATTTTTAAACATGTTATGTTTGCTTCTAAAGGAAAATATTACAAGTGAGCAAGCTCAGTGCAAAAGACTTTCTTAGATAAATGTTTTTTAAATCATAAAGATCATTAAGTTTTCAAATATTAATGAAATGACCACGTATTTTCGACACACGTATGGGACGTGTGTCGAAAATACGTGGTCATTTCCACAAACAACAAAATGCAGTTTTACTTTTCTCTGAAATTATAACTCAAGACCTTTAATTAATTATTGTTCCTAATTTGTATGTTTGTGTCTTAGGTAATTATACTAACATAATATAAGTAATAATACTAAAAAAAGCAAGTAGTATTCTATGAATTTGTGTGGGGTAAAAAGAAAAAAAAAAACATTTCTACAAAAAAAAAAAACTACACAGTGACAAATAACTTTAATATCGGAAGTCTGTGTCAAAAAACCAAAATGAGGGACCAAGGACACGAACTTCCGAAATTAAAGTTATTTTTCACTTTGTAGTTTTTTTTTTTTTGGAAGTCGGTTGTTTTTTTATAAGTTCACTATTTTTAAACCCATGGCACTAAGAGCCTGCATGAATAATTTAAAAAAAATATATAGATAAAAGTGAAATTTATATGTTTTTATACAATAATAGCCAAATCGAAACGTATACCTAACTATACCTATGTACCTATTCTTAACACGGAGCCAAACATAGAATGTTAAAAAATTCCTGCAGATAACTTTTTCTAAGCATTATATAATACATGTTTAAACAAAATCGAATGAAACGACTGACCTGCTAGCTTGGGTATTGGTGGCGTGATCGGTGCAGCCGCTGTAGTTGCCGTATTCGGGGGATACACAGGATCGCAGCATTCCCTCTCCGGGAACTCGCTCCCCCCCACCCATGCCACCAACAGTACCACCACTCCCACCACGGACCATATTCCACTCAACCTGAGACACCCACGAGACATCGACAAGGTTGAACCGAGGAAACGACTCACTTTTGATAACACAATGGATTTTGCAAATGGCCGAATGTGGGAAACCAATTTTGGTCGACGCGTGATTTCAGCATTCAATTTTGGAACGTGCGAAACCGGATTTAGAACGGACGCGTACGATGAACTGTATTTTTGTAATTCCGAATTTTGATTTTCGAATAGTAACTGGCATTCACTTGTTTCTCTTTCTATCTCGCTCTGTTTTTGCACTTGAATAGATGTTTCGGTCTCTTTTTCACCCCGCGCCGATTTTCTTCCATTATCATCGCAGATGTCCTTTTCTTCTGTCATCTGACACTTTTCACATTACACTTTTTAAAATATTACATCAATATTTTGTTCTACTTAATTTTAATGATATGTATTGATTTTCTTTTCGCCCACTTAACTCATAAATAGGTACATAATTGACTTGAAACGCACGGAACTTCCGCAGATTTTTTTATTGTATAATAATTTGTAATAAATATTTGTATTTATTTAAATCTGAAAGAAATATAATGAACATGACATTAAATTAATAGAAACAGAAAAAGTACTAAAGTGATTTAACTTTTCTTTAGCGAGCCAATGTTGAATATTCTGCCAGCATCATGCGGTGATGATTTAAATTAAATAAAAAATTAAAATATTCTTTCTGTCACTCTCATGCATAAAAAAAGTAATTTAAAAAAGTTTATTCTCCAGACATAATTCCCTAATGTTCTCATCCATAAACCATTCAGGCAGGACCTATAATTCTTGTGCCAGAGATTATAAAAAGTTTAAACTTAGCCTGTGTGTAAGCGGCCTAAAGTTAAGAGGGCATTAAACAAATTGAATTCTTAATACGTTATTTAACTTTTTGTTCAAAATCCTAACGCATATTACTTTTCTACCTACTTCGAGAACTTCTTCTATTTTCGACGAAATTTCATTAAATGGGCAAAGATTTTTTTTCTCAGTCATTCCCTTTTGTTTCGCGTTGAGATGTGATAATTTATTTTAATTGTAATTCTTAGAAAGATTTTTGCTTTCATTTTTATTTCTTCGAAAGTCTTGGCTTTGGAGATTGTTCTTTTAATAATGTCTCGTATTTTAGTAATGAGATGTGATTTACGAGTTGCGAAGTTTGGCTAATGAGTAGGGATTATGTTTTGTATTTTTTTGAATATTTTAATTTGGTTTTCTGATTTTTTGTTTTGAATGTGACGTGGCTGGGTCAGAGGGTCGCTTTAAGGGCGGAGTTCTAATTGTCAATGGCCAACCGTCGTAGTTACTACAAGGTAAACCTTCTTTTTTTTTTTGATACTTATACAGTAGGAAAACCACTAAATGAAAACTATGAAATACAAAAATAGGTACTTCAATTAGAATAAATTAAAAAAGGGTAAGGTAACCCCCTAAGGTTAGCTGGTAGCAAACGCCTCAGGCATTAAGTCCGCCTTTGTGCATAAAGTTTTCTTAAATAAATAAATAATAAAAAGCCTTTTCAATTGTACTCATGCCTAAAAATCTTTGAGAGCCCTATCCTAGATTGTCTAATTAACTTAGACATTGAAAAGTGCGTGTGCAACGTCTATAACATTCAATTAAGTCTTAATTGAAACCGAAATAATTGGATTTACTGTCAAATTCAACGGTTGCAACTGAATTTGTAGACATTTGACATCTAAAATGGAAAACTGGGCCCGTAGCAGGCATTTGAAAGTTCACATCATCTGTGAAATTGGGAATTTTAGCAGAACTCAGTAAGTACTGAACCCTAAAAACTAAAAATATCGATGGATAAACATCTTTTGAGCTGTTACCCCTATGGTATGATAGCTTAGAACATTACTAGCAGCGCCCCGCAGTTGCACCCGCGTTAGTTTCGATCCCATGGGAATATCGGGATAAAGAGTATCCTACGTATTAATCCTGGTTATAAACTATCTGTGTGCCTTTCATTCAAATCCGATCGATTGTTTACGCGTGATTGAGTAACAAACGTCCAAACATCTTCACAAACTTTCACATTTATAATATTAAGTAGGATTACAATTAATCTGAAACATAATATAAGTCGCACCTTCAAACGCAAGTTAAACTGTTTACCAAACCTACACACTTTCCAGCAACCTTCATATTCAAAATCAATAAGCATAAAAGGTCTTCGCTGCTATTTTTCCCGCCGGCCGGTACACGTTGCTATAAATAAAATATGGCCGACTTCCGGTCAAGGCACGCACTGACCGAGGCGAAGGTAACCCTCCCGTGAGCCAAACGATCTCCGTAATAAATACATCGCTCATTCCTCATGATTAAACTGTTTGCGGTGTTCGTTTTTTAAAGTTCGCGGTTTATTTTTATTGAAGGTGTGTATTGAATTTAGAATATAAATCTGTTTTTTTTTTTTACTTTCATTTATTGGGCTTTGTTAAAATGTTTTTAGTGTCGAGTACTCGTATAATTTATCTATCTTTATATAAAAAAACAAATACCGTGAATTAGTCTCGCAGAAACTCGAAAATGGCTCGACCGATTGTTATAAGAATTCGTATGTTGATGTGAGCACGCCGGAGTTTTCAAAAAAAAAAATTTGAAGAAGGCATTGCAACGCATGCCTGTGGTATTAGCTGGTCTATATATAAATCCATTGCAGTATGGTCTCGCAACAACTCGAAAATGGCTCGACCGATTGTGATGAAACTTTGGTAAGTTGTTGTGTGCGCGTCGGAGAAGGTTCCCAACAAAAAAAAAATGAAAAGGCATTGCAATGTATGGCGGGCGTTAACTAGTATCTGGTAAAAATGTCAGATTTATATTCAACGAAGCATGAGAGTGCAGTATAGAGAAACCCAGTGAGGGGCTGTAGAACTACAGATCACATACCCTCAAGCCTTTTCTCATGGGATAGGGAGGAAAGTTCCTCCCTATCCCATGAGAAAAGGCTTGAGGGTATGTGATCTTCAGTAATTTTACGTAATAATTGACACACACTGATGCTCAAATGGATCGTCAACCAAATACAATTGAAGAGATTGTCAATACAATAGCAATTGATTGCAATTATTAACGAAGCTCTATCATGCGGCCATCTCATTTATTTTTTTACTTATCAGTATTTATTGTTGTTTTTTTTTTTGCAATATCACACTATTTACACATATTTTTTAGTTTTAATCTGACACAAATTTATTTTATTTATTTGTTTAAGTATACATAGGCACACTTTCCTGCTAATATCTTACAACGGACTCTACACTTTTTAATTTGATTTTCATTTGTTTTTGATGATGTATCTGAGGGGCAATTCTCGTAATTTTAAGAATGTTCACAGTTTGATCTCAGTCTCAATCTGTCAAAAGTACTTAAAATTTCCCCACATTTTGACAAGTTTTTGACATTTGTTTGTCGCCGAGATGAGACTGCGACTAGATTTTGAACGTTTTAAATTACGAGAATTGGCCTTCTGGTGTATTGTGTGTCTTCTATGCTAAATAAATGTATTTTCTTTCTTCAATTGATCAATTGAAATTTATCATTTCGGGGACCTTTTACATTAAACAACCGACAGCACTAAAATAACATAGTAAATCGATATATATATTTATATATAAAATTCTCGTGTCACAATGTTCGTTCCCGTACTCCTCCGAAACGGCTTGACCGATTCTCATGAAATTTTGTGAGCATATTGAGTAGATCTGAGAATCGGCCAACATCTATTTTTCATAACCCTATTTTTTTTTTTTTTGCAAAACGACGTTTGCGGGGTCAGCTAGTAAATATATATATTTAACAGTGGACTAAAATCAATATCTAAATCAACGCACCCACACAACTTCATGCCTAAAGGCAAACAAGTCATTTTCATTTCTTTTTTTCAGCTTTAAGAATCTAAAATTATATTTAATTTCTGTTTCCACCTACATTTGCCCTTTAATGAAATTACATTAATTTATTACTTTCTACCCCCATTTAATCAATATTATTTACTTCGAGCATAGAGTTTCATAACGAAAAAGAATTTACGTATTCCAAAAAGGGAGCTTACATCATCTTTATTTATCATCACGGCTGTATTCAAAGGGTAAGGCAGAGGTGCACATATTATCATCCACATTCCGCCAATAATGTTCGAGTCCCATGTAATAAGGGGCGAGCCTATTGCCATCAACTGGGAACAAGTCCACTTTACCCGACCTGGGACTCAAACTTAGGACCGCTCAGCAGTACCGCTTGCAACCACTACACCAGCGAACAATAAAAAAAGAACTCAAAACTTAAACATTTGAAAAGAGAACACACAAAGATATAAGCGTCGTTCTGTCGTGCTATCGATTACGCAATGCCCTTGCATCGAATCGATTGTACAAAACGATTCGATTATTCGGTACGACCGACTCCGAGACAATCGTGATATAGTGATTTATTTCGATTGGTTCCTGAGCAAAACTACATATTGGAAAAGTCTCGATACTTTTAACAGGAGACGTAAAAGGGATAGGTTTTTCAGGCATCTACGATGTATTGAGCATCGAAGTTTTCGTTGTTAGCCGTTTATTTATAAGCTTCCTGGAGGATTTGTTTGGGTTGAGATAAAAATTATATATTTTTACGTTAGTTCTTATATGGAAAATACTTTAGACAAGAAAAATGTCTGGGCTATTCACGGTAAAAGGCTGGCTTTATTCTACTTACCTTAACGTTTGTCTTTTTGCCTTTATTTTTTTTTTTTTTTTGTCGTGTCGGATTTCCGTCCCATCTAACTATGAGAGTGGAGAAAAAGTGAGTGCACTTGTGTGTGCGCAAACACTTGTGCGTGTGGACTATAATATCTCCCGCGTAGATGGCTAGTCTCCGTTGAGATTGGCTGCGAAGGCCGAAGTTCGATTTGGAGAACTATTTTTTTTTTGAGTAATATTTATACCCAATCAAAGATGTTGAATGAAAAAAAAATCAGCAAGACACTAGGCAATTTTTATTATAAAATATTTTTTTGGTACCAATCGATTCTGTTTCTTATAAGTTTAAAAATCAGACCGACTGAGGTGAAAAATCAGAAATCGTAAAAAACGTTTAGCTCAAAGAACAGCTGCACCAATTCTCATGATGCTTTAAGGTCAGACAGACGTCTGAAGGTGTAACTTAGGTCTTCCTTATCACCTTTAACACTTCTATTTATCAGAAAAACATTCACTTTACGTTTACTTTCAGACATGAAAAGAATACTTTACCAAAATAAGTTGCTTTATGATAACTTATATACCGGGCTGTTTAAAAAAAAAACAATCATTTTTTTCCCTACCCTTAGCTACTCCGAAACAATTACAAAAAAAAATCTAAATAGCCTTTTCCCAAATATGTTTGGGTCGACTTCCAGTCTAATGGGATGCAGCTGAATACCAGTATTATACATGGAGCGACTGCCTATCTGATCTCCACAACCCAGTTACTGGGTAACGCGATACCCCTTGGTAAGACTGATTGTGAGACTTTTGGGCTTCTGACTACCAGTAACGACTGTTAAAGACTGAAAAAGACAGCTGGGACCAACGCCCTGACGTGCTTTCCGATTTACGGAGGGATCTCGATATGTAATTTATGGACAACCATCCACGATCGACTCGAACGCCTGTACCACTGTTGTTTATCACAATAGCTTTCACTGTAATTGTGGTTCACGTGTTCCACGTGGTTATTTCATCACCACTGCTCTCAAAACGGTGTAGGAAATCGGCATGTCCTAGAACGAAAAATTCGAAGACATGTGACATCTATGTGTCTGGCGAAAGGCAAACCAAGATGTTTCACACCATGCGTAATCTACCTTACGAACAACGCCTCGAAGAGCTTGGCCTTATCACACTGGAACAGCGCAGGCAAAGGGGTACACTCATTGAGACGTACAAGATACTTACAGAACACTACGAAGTGCCTTCAAAATCTATACACACTGAATGCGAACACACATTTGCGTGGGCATTCCCTAAAGCTATCGGAAAATTCATAAAAAAAAAAGCCCTTGAAGCAATTCTTGTCTAACCGAGTTGTAACAGCATGGAATAGGCTCCCGAAAAATATTGTGACGGCTCCCACACTGAACTGCTTCTAGAATCGACTGGACAGATTAAATATCTCCAAGCTATACGATACACACGCATCAGCTGATTATCTGCTAGTGTGTCTAACTAAATAATAATAATAATCTACCAAACCACACTAGGCCTTCGTGGTGGACTATGCCCACTAACTCTCGCAGAGAGGAGGCCTGTTTCCCAGCAGTGGGAACATGATAGGCTGATTATGATCCCATATGAAAAACTTGACGATAACCTGCTCAGTTACAGGCTGTTGAAAAAAAAACCTTTACATATTATGTATTTTTCTTGTGCTCTTGGTCACTGTGGCAGATAGGGCCGAAGGTCTAATACCTGAGTATTAGACCTCACTGGACCACAACACAAGTAATACCTTCAAATCGTGCCTTGAAATAATGGTTCTTTGGATGATTGCTCATTTGATTATTGTTCATTGTTTATTTTATTATTAATGATTTGACATGATTAGTGGTGATTTTGACATTATTTTTATGATTTTGACATTTTTATCACTGGTTATTTTGACATTATTAAAAAAAAAATCCAAATATAATTATGTACTAACACTAGTGTTTAAGATGTGTATGTATTACTAACAAATTGGATTGTATGATCTGTTAAATAAATTATTATTATTATTAAATCCCACAACAATCACAAAACAATTTAAAAAACATAAAATGGAAAGGAACTTCCTTATTCGGAATCATGAATACACATCTCGATAGCTAAATCGGTAAGTACACGGTTACCGTTTTTACGTAATCAATGCGTGGAGGAAATCGACGGTGGCTGGCATCACTCCCCCGGGTTGTGTTCGGTTAAGATATTCATGCATTCCGGGTAAAAATTTTACCTGTAAGAAGTAGGTGAGTGAATTTCTCAGGCGAAAAATTTACGCGTCTAGGCTGAAAACGCCATGCTGCGTTACAGATAATGCAACGAATTTTTTTCTTAGAATTAAAGAGATGTGAATCTAAATGAAGCCACTTAAATTATGTTTATAAGACTATTATTTTTTAAGAAAAAAATCAGTAAGTGTCGAATTATCAATTTCTGTGTCTTGTCCACAATCACTTTCATACACATTAATTTACCTCTCAGGAAGATATTCTCCAATATATTTATGAAAAAGTATTTTGATTGCGTGAAGTAATAATTTACCTACAAGAAACTAATTATTTTTGAATTTTTAGACTCATAATCAATGAGTACATGTCAACGGTAGTTTTGTCCGAGCGAAATTACCAATTTCTGTGGTCATTTTGTTTCGCCGTCCTGAGCTTTCACCAATGAGTTTAAGCGAACGTTAAATCCCTGCCCAACAACAGACAGTGGTGCGTTTACGCATACACTGTTTAATCTATCACCATATCGCCACGTCTTCCCGCCAAAAATGTAAATACGTGATTTCAGTTTAGTCGGAACAAAATTTTGCAATTTCGGTGATCAGGTTTTAAAAGAATTTTTTCAAGAAATAAAAATATCACTCTTATGCATGCTAAGTAGTCTTTGGTACACATTTATGATTATAGAAACCAATAGTCATAGCCTTGACAGTTTCGTGTAATTTTAAAAAAATAGCCACGTTTCCAATTTTTGTGGGCCAATTTCTGTGGTTTCCGTGGCATCTCGGTATCCACGGAAATTGCAAAACTCCACAGAAATTGTACGATTAACGCTTTAGTGGAAGGTCTTCAAAAAACCGTCACAGGTGTTTAAATAAAGATTGTTCATGACTATGAAGTGAATGAAAAGGATTAACTTTTGCCAAAAGTACTAAAATGTTTCCCAGGTTCTATGAAGATCCATCAGATCGTTTGGGCAAAAACATCCAAAGCACTTGCAATGCGATCACTGTCTTGCACTATGAAAACTGTCTTTAAAACATTATAAAATGCATTCATGGAAAGCATTTAGGTTTCTATGAATTGCCAATAGAAAACCCAGATAATACAACGGTCGTTCAACCTGTGTCAAAACCAAATTCATCAACAATTCACAGATTTAAAGGGTCTGAATTATTTTTCTTTAAAACCAAGAACATACCTCATAAGCTGACGCTTCACACGACTTGGACAATATAGACCACAGAAACTATACTCCTAAGCGGAGATATACGAGGGGCACCTGATAAGTTCGCGGCCTAGGGTACTTAATGAAAGAAAAGTTTAGTTTTTTAATTTTTATTTTTCAATATGATACCCCTCAAGTGAAATACACTTCTCACATCGTGAATACAATGCCTTTAAACCATTGAAATAATATCCTGAAGATTTCTCTTGAAAATGGCTCTCACTCGACTTCATCTCATTGTCATCCGAAAATCTTCGCCCCCGTAACTCCTTTTTCAATTTTCAAAAAAGGAAAAAGTCACTGAGAGCCAGGTCCGGACTATATAGAGGATGGTCAATTTCTGCGACCCAGTGGCTTTTAAGGCATCCCTCGCAACGTGAGCGGTGTGAACGCCCGTTCACACCGCTCACGTTGCGAGGGATGCGTTGTCTTGCAGAAACAACACTCCACGCTCCAACTTGTCACGTCTCTTCTGTAGGACTGCTTCACGTGCCTGACCCAATAAATTGGCGTAGTATTGACCATTCATAGTAGTTACTTTAGGCAAGTAATCAATTAATAAAATTCCCTCGCTATCCCAGAAAATGGTCGCCATAATCTTAGAGGCCGACTTTTCCACTATAAACTTCTTTGGTGGTCTTTCTCCTTTTTTAATCCACTGCATAGACTCTTGTTTGGACTCCGGATCATACTGACGAATTCAAGTTTCGTCTACTGTCACAATGCGTTTACAAATTTCGTCCAAATCTTCTGACACAACTCCAAAAAATCCTTACAACTCGCCAGTCGTCGTGGTTTGTCGAGTGGTGTGAGCATTCGCGGTACCCAACGCGCACTAATTTGTTTCATGTGTAAATTTTGGTGTAAACTATCGCCGATTCGTTCTCTACTAATCTGTAACTCTTCAGCTATATGCAACAATTTTATTCTTTGACCGGTCAATACAAATTTTTAAAATTTTTGCACATTTTCTTCGGTCACTACAGTCATAGGGCGGCCCGGGTGGGGGTCGTCTTGACAGCTCTCTCTTCCTTGTTGAAAAAGCCGAGCTCATTTTTTTACCATGGTATATGATGGCCCGGAATCCTGAAGAACCGATGACATTTCTTCAAAAATGTCTTTCAGCGAGTTTCCTTTTTGTACAAGGAATTTAATCACTACGCGGTGCAAAAACCACTACAGATAATGATGCTCACGTTGAACATTCCAAAGAATTAGGTATTAAAGAAATATAAATATTTTGACATTTTTGATAGTGATGATGAAAATATTTTCTGAAGATTTTGCTATGTTAGTGATTTATTTGTTTAAAGAATATTTCTTAATAATTATCATAGTCATCTAAAAGTTGATTGATGTCTAACATCATTATTTTTTTTTCTACTTTATCTTGAAAGCGATGGCTTTTATTGAGCCGCTCTTATGATTATTAAATTAGTTGTTAATTTGTAATTTTGATGCGCACAAGGTATCAAAATTGATGCTAACTGATTGACTGTGTATTGCACTAATTACTTTTTTAGTTTAAAGATTCTACCTCTAACTATTAGAAAATATAAGAAGTTTTGTTTGATTTTAAGAAGAAATCTGTATTTTGTCCACAAAGATATTATTATTTAGGGTTATTTTTAAATTAATTTCCAATGAATCATTATATCAATGAGAATTTGTGATAATATTTTAAGTTTTAATTAGTTTCGGTACAAGTTTAATAAATACGTAAGTTTTACCCCATCATAGAAGTAAAAACATAATCAACTGATTATGTTTTTACTGATAAGAAGGGGGAAAGTTTACTTATTGTTAATTTGATGACAATACTCCTTGATTATTAATTTTTTAAGACTGATTTCTATTTATAAATGATTATTTAAAATTATTCGTATTATTTCAGTTTTTTAATTAAACCTTATCTTTATCTACATATAACTAAAATTCATTTTTAGTAATTCACTATTTCCGTGTACAATTTCTGTGTCACCAATACAATTTCGGTGGCAATAATAAAATTTCTGTGGCTCGCCAATTTCGGTGGCCCAAATAACTCTTTAATAATATATAATTATATAATCCCCTTTTAGAAAATGTATATAAAATGTGGATATGTTGCGTTTTATTATTAAAGTTTTTTACAAAACCTGAAAATGAAAATGTCCATGGAAATTAGGTAAAAATTCGAGTTATTGAAATTGACTCAGGTATCATGGGTATGTCGAGAGTATCATATAAGAAAGATCGATAATCTTTCACGTTGCGATTTTTTTGCTGGTAGAGAGATTTTTCGGTAATAATAATGGATGCTTTGAACGCTCTCTAAAAATGTATATATTGTACCAATTAAACGCATAGTTAGTTTAATATTAATGTATTATACACACTTTTGATGACCTGAACGCCAATTCTCGTAATTTAAAACATTCAAAATCTAGTCGCAGTCTCATCTCGGCGGCAAACAAATGTCAAAATGTACGGAAATTAGAGGTATTTTTGACAGATTGAGACTGAGATCAGACTGTTTAGGTTTTTGAAATTACGAGAATTGCCCCTCTGAACGCGTACCGCGAGAGCTGGTTCGAGGTGGCGCAGGAAAAGAGTTCCTGGAAGGATTTGTGTGGCAGGCATTTGGCCAACAGTAGGACAATAACAAAAAAAAATACACTTTAACTTTCCGAAATAAATTCCCTATAATACGATAATTAAAACCGCAACAAAATTCGCTGCGTGGTTTTGAAGAACAACACTGTCACATAGAGAGACAGGACAGGCGACTTTAGTCTAAATTTTAATATTATAAAGAAGAAAAGCTTTGATTTTTTGTACATTTATTTCTTACGTTTTCACGCTAAAACGGCTATACGGATTTTCATAAAACTTGGCACAAGGTTAGACCATGACCTGGTTTAAGACACAGTACATACATTAATACTTTCTATCCCGATATTTCTACGAGATCGAGACTCATGCGGGTGAAACCGCGGGGCGCAGAATCATCTAAACGAGATACTAAAAGGGAAGCCAGTTAACTAATTGAGATGCCGATCTACCAGTCAGACAGGTTTAATTCACTCCCTTAACTTATTCAATTATTGTCAAACATGGACTTACGTAGTCCTCTGTCACTTTACATTCTACGACACTTTTAGAAACTGTACGAATGATATTAAATATACAACATGCGTGTAACGAAATAAGCATCATAATCTGATAGTATTATATCATAGTCAGACTATTATATAAATGAAAAAATAGAACAACTACTGTTTTAAGAAAATTAAGATAAAAAACAGCATTTGAATAAAGTCAGTTTTTTTTAATTAAATCACTACCTTCCATTTTGCGTTTATCCTATATATTCTATAAATATATTCTAATTGAGAGCATGGTCTTATTCTGTCACTCATTTTATTCATAAGTACATAAATAAATAATTCACAATATAATAAAACTCATACACACTTTTACTAATAATAAACAACTACCCAATTACACACTTTGTAGCGCGCTACGAAACAGCTACGAACTTTCGTAGACCTTTGCTACGACATTTAATGTATATCTCGATAAATTCTGTCGTAAAATATCGTAGTAAAAATAATATTTATGTTGCCCCTTTTTATGTGTACATATTGAGGATTACCTCTAGTATTAGTAAACTAGAGGTGAGCTTGCGTAAAGGGACGGTATTAGTGTAGCACTTATGTTTGATGTATAAATAATTTTATTGACTTTTTCTTTCAAGTTATTGTAATAGGAATGAGGTTTTCATAAATACTTTATGTTGTATTTGTTCTTCCAGCACATTAAAGCTTGCATTCTCTGCAATATGAAATATATAATTTTCTAGTAAGAATCTAAACAAAAATTGCAATAATTTCTTTAGCAATAAACCTGTGAAAGCTTCACCAAAAATTTTACAGAATAGCATGCTTTTAAAGTAATAACTTCTTAAGCTTAAAATAAGGTTATATCTATATTACCTTATTTGAATATAAGTTTTTAATGAATTTTGTTTTAAAACATACTTTTCCCCATGATTTAAGACCACAATACCCGAAAACAATTCAAATTAGGTTACAAAACAAAAAAGACAGATTACATAACTTCGAAAGCAAGTGAAAACGTTAAAATAAATGTTCAACAGATAGATTCCATTGAAAATAATATACGTATAGCATTAACAGATTGTATACAAATCATTAAGTTAATGACTCATTAACTCATCAAGCATAATAGCAATTAACGCCAAAGTACACTTCAAGCCTCGCTTGACATAAATTGTTGGGTCAAACAGAATATCTACTAATATTTATAATAGAAGAAAGCCTTCATTTGGTGAACCTTCAGTCAAATTTGGTGAGAAATATAGAAATAGAGCCTTTAGTTCATATAACAAAACACCCCGTTTCTACCCCTTTTTCACATGGGAGTCGTGAAAAGTCAGGATTTTGATTAGCTTCTAGAAGTCGAGCACTCTTTTCTGTTCAAATAAAACCAAGCAATCTGTCTACCTTTTCCAAACTATTTTGGGGTCGGCTCCAGTCTCAGCAGATGCAGCTGTATATTTTACATGGAGCGACTGCCTGTCTGACCTCCATAACCCAGTTACTGGGTAACACGATATACTTAAGACTGGTTGTCAGACTTTTGGACAAATAAAACCATTTTCATATGATCACCAGTCTGATTTTCAATCGTGGTGATTCTGGTAAAAGGCGAAATATTACCGAAAAGACAAGAAGGGTCATATTTATCAATGCACTATATCAGAAGGCCAATTCCCCTAATTAAAAAAGTTCAGTCGCAATCTCATCTCAGCGGCAATCAATATCAAAAACTTGTCAAAATGTGGGGAAATTAGAGGTATTTTTGACAGGTTGTGACCGAGATCAGAGGGACAGTTCTCGTAATTTTAAGAACGTTCACAGTCTGATCTTGAGATCAGAAGTATTTTTTGACAGATTGAGACTGATCTCAATCTGTCAAAAATACTTCTAATTTCCCTACATTTTGTTAATTTTTTTATATTTGTTTGTCGTCGAGATGAGACTGCGATTAGATTTTGAACGTTTTAAATTACGAGAATCGGCCTTCAGACTGTGATCGTATTTAGAATGACTAGAATTGCCCCTCTGGTCTGTGAAAACCTATTCCAAAAAAGTATGTTTCATATACCTACTCCAAAAAATATGAAGGTGTACCTAAAAATGCTTCGTGAAAAATATTTTGCATTAATGTGATACTACCAAGAGCCTTTAATAATTGATTTGACAATAAACTGTTTACTTTAACCCCCGTACTAATAAACGCTATACAGCGTCTGTATAGTTACACAATGCTTTGTCTTCTTCTTTCAAAACTCAAATTACTGACGACTGAAAGACAGAAATCGGTGTGTAACTATTCATCTGATATAATATGTTTATTAGTAAGGGGGTAAGAATGTAAATCTTAATACATATTTAAACACTACGTTACATTCAATACATTTTTTATGTGAACATTTGACTACTTCAGATATTAAATCGTGGCCTGAATATGAAATTCTGCACCTCAAGAAGAACGATAAACAAACATCCTGTACACCACTTGAGGCCACGGAATTAAAGAGTACCTCATCTTCATTATAAACCTAACAATAACAGATTTCTAGTTAATATTTTAATTCCCAATTTCCCTTCAGCCCGGTTCAGGAGCCAGCAGGATTACAGAACAATTTCCATTTTAAATTCTACTTGAAATTTTAATAAGATAGCATTCCCCCTTACGCACACTCACTACAATACCGTTCCCGCCTTTTTTACCCGCCGTGTGTGGTTTCCCGCGCTTTCGCTAGAGTTCTATTTTTAATTTCAAGTGTACTCGGCCCGCTCTCCATTCAGCCTTCTATTCTTTTTAAATATTGCCACCTGTACGTTTCCATACCTACATAAGTAGGTCATACATTTGCTGTATACCAATCGTACGTACGATCGCATCGCATCTATTAAACTCTGCTGTCGAATGTATTGCAACCTACACCTCACTCCTGCACAGCACTCGCACTCACAAACAACTAATAAAATTTAAAAACCAATAAAAAAATCATAGAAGCTGTTAGAAAAGGAGAGATGATGAAAATTTACGTTTTAAAAAAATCGTAAAGCGCACGCGCGTGTGAGTGCGCGCCATCCGTGCGTACGATACGACTGACGCGGCGGTACTAACGTAGTAGACCTGGAAAGGCTTTAGCTGCCCCTACCCCCCACACCCGCCGGCACCCCTTTCAGCCCTCGGCCGTGGCTACTACTCCACACACAGAACATAGTATTCCAATGATTGCTACAATCGAAATAGAACTCTATCTTTGTGAACAAAGATTGAATTTCGTTTGATTTGGGTACGTGTCAGAAAACCGAATGCACGCCGTCCCGCGAGTCAATAGGTTGTACAATTTATATTAATCATAATCGATTTTCGACTTAATTGCAGTAGCTTTAAGGGCGACTTTTAATCATTAATAAGAAAGGTTACTAAAACGCGATGTATATGTGTGCGGTGTACACAAACGTCCGAATTCGATTACGGTATAATTGTGTTACGTAATAATGGTTCTTACAAGAGTCATTATAAGGGTCATTTTCGTGTTTCTTGACGGACTTTCAGAGTGTACTGTTTGCTTTCCACAGTTCATATTAGCTGGTACGGAGCTTAGGAAGATGACCATTCGACTTCATGACTTATTACGAGTAACGTAGAACATCATTTTGATTGAGAATGTGTAACAAGAAAAATCGAAATTTAACACCAAGGGACCGGTATTAATGCCGACGTAGATTTTGTCAAATGAGTATCATAAGAAGTGCATTTTCTTTGGAAAGAGATGCTTTTTGCCCTCAAAGGATATTATGAGTAGCATCACGACCATGCCTTAGCGGACTCGACAGAATACTAAAACATGATAGTATAAAAAATTGGCGTGTAGCGCATTACATTATGTAGATTGCTCGCATGTTTGTTTTATTATTAAATCATGTATTCAATATTAATACAGTAATGTTACAAGACTACGCGTTATATCATAATTATATTATCATAATGAGTTTACTGTAAACTTTTAAGCTGTAAAGAGTTTGCAGCGAAAGAATTATCATTTAAAGCGGCTTTCTTAGAAACATTTTGTCTTTAGAATCTCGTGTTTGTACGTAGCAACGGGTTCTGTCTAGCTAGGTCATAAGTGCAGTCAACCTAACTTTGTACTAGATGAGTCTTGGAATTTTCTAGCTTTATAGAGTTGTTTTAGAGATAGTAGCCTAATGAAACGGGTTCATTTATAAACGATGATTAAAGTTAAGTAACGTTTAAACGTCATTTTTTTTAGTTTAACAGTCGCTAATCACTACTTAACTTTAAGCAACATTTACGAATAAAGGCCTGCGCAGACGAGAGACAATTTCTACGCGGACAAAGTGTCCACAACGATAGAACGTATGGAAATCTATGGAATAACGCACACGAAAGACAAGTAGACTGTTGGGATTTCCATACATTCTATAATTGTCGACAATTTGTCCGCGAACAAAAGTCCCTCGTCTGCGCAGGCCTTAAAGGGAATACATATTAGTAGTCGCTAGGATTATTAGAAATGAACTATTGTGGATAATTCACTGCCTCTTTCTCATATTTCAATTATTACGCCATATTCAATTATGTGATATTAAGTCACATAATTGAATATGGCAGTTGAATAGGCCAGTTAGGCCTCACAATTGGCCTCTGCGATTTGGCTTCGGCTTCATGTCCGTCGTCCGAGACCCTAGAGTTATTATTATTGAAAGCCTGTGATGTCCCACTGCAGGGCAAAGACCTCAGTACTCTCCTTTCACTTCCCTTTGTTTATGCTGCTAAGGACCAGTACTTATTGAAGGAGTCCAGCTCAACCCGCCTTATCCTATGGAGGGGTTGTAAGTTTGGAGTTATGTCAAATAACGTATATATTTTGTTCCACCAGTTACTCAACTGAACCGAGCGCTCGGCGCATCCTGGACAGTCACACGCACACCATAATTGACTGGCTAATTCTTCCCTTACGGTGGTAGGGCTAACTGCCACCTGGTTTGCGACCACCCTCTCACCGGAGTCCGGCGTCAAGCAGCCTGCTGTGTTTCGTCGATGCGTGGGAGTTACAGTGCCTCAGGCATCTTCTGGACACGCTCGTTCCATCATAGACCTTATCCATCGCTTTCCATCAGGCGTGACCATGGTCAAGAGCGGGCCCATGCAACAATAAAATTTTTAAAAAATTATAATAATAAAACATTTATTTTCGAGACCTTTCTTTTAACATTTTAAGACCTTTCTTTTACATTTTCCTTTCTTTTAGATTTGAATTAAAACGATTATGAGTTTTAAGTTAGGTATTCTATCGTTGACAGCTAACGCCCTATATATAAAATCCGAATCCATCTATATTTATATCTGTAAATTATAGGATAACATATAAAGATAAGACTTTATAAATATATAAAATTCAAAGTCCTGACGGACTGATATATCACCGCACAGCCTAAACCGCTGGTCCTAGAGACATGAAATTTGGAGGGTGTGTTCTTTGTGAAGAGTAGGTGTCCATTAAGAAAGGGTTTTTCAAAATTCCACCCCTAAAAGGGTGAATTGGGGAAGGGTGAAATTTCACGCGGACGAAGTCTCGGGCAGAAGCTAGCTCTATTATATCCGACGCAAGGCCTTAAAAAGCGAGTTGAAATCATATTTCGTAGTTTGTAGGCTAAACATTGAAAGCCTAGTCTTGACTGATTGCCAGCACATTCCCTATCTAATAGCACTAATAGTAACGCCTCCTTTTAATCGACTTTGATTTGCGCAGCGTGATAAATAGGTACTGTTTTAAGGTTACGTGTAGTTGGTATTAGTATATGTAGGTAAGAATAGCCGATTTTCTTCATAACTTATTCTGATTATTGTTTCACACATTTGTAGATCAGGCTTACATAAAGGGGCTTGTGGCTAATTAATAACAGCCACACGGGTCGATCGATCAGGTTAAGCTACGCTTACCGCGGTTGGGCTGTGGACCATCTTTACACACTAAATCCCTCCGTGCAAAGCATGTTAAGCCGTTGGTCCTGGCTGTCATTCTGTCCGAAGCCCGAAAGTCTGACAACCAGTCTTACCAAGGGGTTTCATATTACCCAGTAACTGGGTTTTGGAGGTCAGATACACTGGCCTATATGGTCCCACGGCTGGGCAAAAGCATCCACAATATTCTTCCACTTTTCCTTGTGCTGTGTCGTCTCCGTCATTATCATCGTCTTTATTAGGTATAATTTTCAATTTATTTTTAAATTATTGCAGAGCATTTAAGTTAACTGTTTCAGTCCCTGAAACTGACTTCAAGTGTCAAAAAACAACCCTTTTCAACGAAGTACCTCTGTTTAGTTATATGGAAGTCAAAACCGAAAAGTTAAAAATAACTCAAACACCTTTAAATTATCTAGAATCAAGCCTAGAATTAACAAAGTTTTAAATACCACTTACACCTTTCAACCCCAGCCCTAAGAACTCCAAAGTTAAACAAATCTTTCAACTTAACTCCATTATATATTTATCATCAAAATAATGTGTCTTAGTGACCTCCAGACCAACTGCCTTTAAGGGGGGGATGCGCCAAGTTAGTCCGTGAAATTCAAATTTTCTTACGTATTTTGCAAAAAGAGCTTGCGAATTGCAAACATCATTCAAGTGTCGAACATTTTATATCCAAAAATTAAAGTGCGGCGCCAGAAAAAAAAGTACTAATTTCTTATGGGAAACAACATTCTGAGCATTTTTTACTATCACAAGAAAGCGTACCTATACTAAACCCCCGGTTGCTATTTGAGATTGAATTAAATGCATAACATTTAGGAAATACCAACTTTTAATTGAATTTAACACCCCCAATATGTTTAAACTATTACAACATAGAAGTCGTTTAAACCCTGGCACATCTGCATCATATTTAATTTTTGGGTACGAATAACGATGTCCTTTGAACTTTGTGTCAATATCAGGTTGTAAGTTGATTAAAATATGATTCGCGACCGTAACAAAAATATGATTCGCGACCGTAACAAAAATATGATTCGCGACCGTAACAAAAATATGATTCGCGACCGTAACAAAAATATGGCTTTACAGAATTACAATCATTAGAATCAGTAATAAAACTCCTTAAGTTAGAATTGGCCTAAAAAGTCATGATTTCATGAAATAGTTCATACAATAAGATACTTAATATGAATTTTGAGGGTTGTATTGATAATTTTTATGATTTTAAATACGAAATTTATTTTTAAATATCGCAGCATCATGCTGAGTTAGGAGCCTTTTGGCCTCGTATAGGACTTTCTGTTTAATTTTTCTTTATGTTATTTTTTTTTTAATCCTACTATCCTACTATAGTAATATGTATAATAATATAATAATAATAATAATATTATAAATGCGAAAGTTTGTGAGGATGGATGGATGGATGTTTGTTACTCTTTCACGCAAAAACTACTGAACGGATTTTGATGAAACTTTACAGTAATATAGTTTAAACATCAGAATAACACATAGGATACTTTTTATCCCGATATTCCCAAGGGATCAAAACTTACGTGGGGGAAACCGCGGGGCGCAGCTAGTGTTTATATAATTTGGTATTTTATTTTAGACTGTGTTTAGTTTAGTTTGTGTTCCTCCTGTACGAGTCGCAATAAATACTTTTTCTTTTCTTTCTTTGTCCGCGAATCATAATTATTTAGATCAAATACAATCTGATACTGACCAGCAAAAATATGTAAGAAAATTTGAATTCCGTAGGCTGTCCTGATGCTTTCGCCTTAACAATCTACAGTTGCCTTTAAATGTATTTCAAGTAAATTTGTAAAGGTTTTTAGAATTATTTTTCATCGAGAAACATTTTTAAAAGATTATTTACTTTAATGCGTATTTGTTATTGTGAAATCAAATTGGAAAAAATATATTTTGCATCATTAATGGATTTTGTAATTCATTTTGAACAATTTTTTTGTGAACTTTTATAATAGGACTTTTATTTTTGTGCATTTTCTGTCCTCCATCTTATTTATTTAATAAAAATCTGTCTTCTTCAGTGTCAATAAAATCTGATTTTATTTTCAAGTTATTTCTATTCCAAAGTTGTTTCTATTTTGACAAGCTGTACTTACTTCTCCCACTCGATGTAATTCCCTAAAATGTTCAAGAATAATTAAGTTTAATATTTTGAAAAAAAACAACATACTACTGCTAACATGAAAATGGGTTCTGCAGTTTAGCCGTTAAAACATGTCAAATCTACAGACTCCCCTATAGTAAATAAATAAATTTAACATAATCGTTATCTGCTACGCAAGAGCTACGGTCTCGTAGCAAGCGTAGCAGTGTAGCACACTACGCCGTAGCAACCGCGTAGCCCATCCAAATGATGTATAAATTCAAGTTATACCCTCCTACTGAAAACTTAAAGTGATACTCGTAGGCCGCAAGGCGAGTATATCTGTGACTCTGTCTTAAGGTATTATTACAACCTTAATTTTAAGTACTTATGGAAAACCAACCGATTCAGTTGAAAAGACTATTATGTAAATACTGAATGAAACATGAACAAACCTACATACCGGACAGTTGCTGAGGTAAAAGGGAGTAATTCACGCTTTTAAAGAAACCAATGCAAAAGTCACAAGAATACTTTGTAAAAAACACTAAATTAAAACTGTTTTACAAAAAAAAAAATAACCGACTTTAAAAAAAAACACTTAAAGTGAAAAATAACCTTAATTTCGGAAACCGCAGTCAAAAAACGAAAATGCGGAACCAACGACACCAACAATTAAAGTCGTTTTTGAGTTTGTAGTGTTTTTTTGGAAGTCGGTTGTTTTTTGTAAAAAGCTTTTATTTTTCACTTTTTAGTTGTACCTAACCCACACAAATTCGATTAAAACTACTTGCTATGTAAATATCAGTGTCGGGAAGTTATTAAAACATCAAGTAAAAAAATCGTATTATTGAAACTCACTCAAAAACTACCCAAGCAAAGTTAATCAAATTTATATGGGACCACCCCTGAGGCATATTTTATCCATTAAAAATAATGCATAATATTATACAATTGCAACCAAGTGGTGCCAAGCTAAGATGCATTAAAGAATTGAATACATCGACTAGAAGAATCATCAAAATTCGCATAGAAATGCCGGAGATGCAGTACATTTATGCAAATAACTTCGTACATAAGAATAATTAACTAATGTAGTACAAACTTAAACCTTCCTGAAAGTATGTAGATCACGTTAATGAAAGAAACATCAAATCGGTATATACCGGTCGAAAACAGAACCTCCATTTATGAAGTCGGTTAAAAATAGCACAAACATAACACCATGCTGTATTCCTCGAAGGGCTAGGCAAAGGTGTACATATTAGTACTGTAATATTTTACCAGCTCTGTATAAGTCTGATAGGAGACGAGCCTACTGCCATAAAACACAAATCCAGGCTAATGGACTACTTCCAGGCCTCCGTCACTCCATGTACTTGCGCGCTATAAGTGCCTACCGCCCAGCCGAGCGGTCTCGGTCCGCCGGCGGATCAAATTCAGTGCGGTTTTCGCAAGCGAAGCGCGCGCACGCCGCTCAATTTTAATAGTGCTGTTCGTTCGTACGCGTATTACGATGCCGTGCGGTGCCTTATGTGCTGTAGATGGGTGTAAATCAAGCAAAAGAAGGGATAAACACCTAACATTTTTCCATTTACCTGTCAATGAAGAAAGGTTAAGGAAAAAATATTTTATAAATGATAGTAAAGGAAAAAATATTTTATTTAAGAAGTAAAGGAAAAAATATTTTATAAATGATAAAATTTTTAACTGCCACATAAAAGTCAGAACATATTCACAGTTCTCAATAACATAGATAAAAAGTTATGTTAATTTAATTTTATCGAAGAGGCAGCCCTGCGATTACTGTGGAATCGCGCGAAGCAATCACTGCTGTACGCTTGAGCATTTAGGCGCATTTTAGCATACAGTGGTTGTTGACGCGAGGGAGTAGGCAATTATCGTAATAGGTATTGGAAATTTTCTACTGAGTGAAGTATCTGTTACGTAGTAACTATTCAGTAATCTGTGCTACTTCTGAGAAATTCCAGTTGAAATAAAACGCGCGCAGTCGTTATATGTGTTCAAAAGACTCGTAAAGGAACACTACTTGTCTTTGTGATATTGTTGTCCTAACTGCAATAATCTACTGTCTTCTTTTATTTTCGTTGCTTATATATTTAGTATGTATGTATTTATGTATCTATAATTTTGGATATGTATATATCTGTATATATATTTTAGTGTATTGTATACATTATATTTGCACCAACGACAGCCCCATTTTATGTCCAGGAAAATCACTGTCCATCCTAAGGTTGCCTGGAAGAGATCGCAGAAAGCGATAAGGCCGCTCATTGTATATTTTGAAGTGTTTGATGTATCTTTACTTGTTGTATTTTTGTGGTGTACAATAAAGTATATATAAATAAATAAATAACACTTTACCCGACCCGGCCCGCATCGAACCCGGGACCACACGCTCAGCAGAAGTGCTTGCAACCACTAGATCAACGAGGAAATTAAAACTACTTCGATAGAACAGGTGTAAAGGGGTAAATTCCCCTAGTAATTAGACCAATGACCTAGCAAGAGTCAGGGGAAGCCTTTATATTCCTCTAACTAGCTTCTGCCCGTGACTTCGTCCGCATGAAATGTAACCCTCCCCCATTCACCCTCTTAGGAGTGGAATTTCAAAAAACCCTTTCTTAGTGGATAGCTACTCTTCAAAAAGAACACACCTTTCAAATTTTATGTCTCTAGGACCAGCGGTGTAGGCTGTGCGTTGATATATAATCAGTCAGTCAGAACTTTGAATTTTATATAATAGATAACTGAAAAAAAACCCGTTACAATAAAAAACCAACTGAATCACTCAAACTGAAAAAACCAGATGAGTTTCGAATCTCAGTCTTAACTTCTCCAGCTACTTATAGCACATTTTTATTGCTAAAGCAATTGTAACTCTATCGTACATGTTATAAGATTGAAATTTAAGACAATCAAAGCTCGAAGTATATTTAAACTGTGTGACCCAGACGGGTTGACCTGATTCGTTGAGGAACTAATATAGAACAGATACTATGATATTGTGGGTTTACCTGTAAAGGAAACCTTACGTTACCAGGTAAAATATCCGTATAGCATCACCCTTTAAAAATGCGTATACCATCCGTCACGAGAAGCTACACATTTTGTAAATAAAGAACTTCTATTAAATTACATAGCGACAATTCAATCAACAAAAAATGATCCCAATTCAATCAACTCAAAGTAACATACGTGTAATAAGAAACTAACAAGCAATGTCACTTGGTCGGGTTATATTGTAGCGGTATAAAGCGCTGTCGTCTAATGTTTTGTGGTACTGGAACGCGTCTGACTCATGTAACGTAAACATTACATACATATATCATCTAGTAATCCAACTCAGTAGGCAGTAGTAGTCTTACAGGTCTTACATTAAAAATGCAATAATTAGGCACTTATATTCCCAAAAACTCAAACGTATGTAATACGACATTTTATTTCACTACACATAATAAAATTACAGAAGCTTAATAACATCAACACCGTGCATTTGTTGTATTAAAATCATGTTGAAATAATTATTTGGCCGAACACTGTCTCTTAGAATACTTATAGCTATACTCTTACGACGATGACTTGTAATTAATTGTATTGTACAGAGGCCAGCAGGTCAACCTACCCCAATCTGTCAAATTTCTTTGATAGATTTTCAACTTTACCACAAACGAATAAGGTTCATATTGAATTGGGAAAATCTGACAGATTGGGGTAGCTTGATGTGCTGGCCTCTGTACATTATAAATATGTTTCTGTATTTTTGTTTTGTGAATAAACCGTTAAGTATTATTATTATTAAAAAAAATACATTTGGGCCGCCATTTTGAAGTAAGTTCACGCTGACACTGTCAATGCTGCAGTATGCAGATGCAGAATACTCGGAATCGTCTGATGACGGTAATTGTGTGTGCGTGTGTTACCATAATTATATCCCTAAATAAAAATAAAAATTCAAATCATTACAAAACTATTTTTTTTTATTTGATCCAAAGGTTGCGAACCCCTGAATGTGTGTTTACATAATTTATAGCCTCTCCTGACGGATACCTTAGTATAGTATAATCAGCCTATAATTTCCCCACTGCTGGAGCACAGGCTTCCTCTCGGTGAGAGAGAGTGGGCCGTAATTCACCACGTGAGCCCAGTGCGCGTTTGTATAAGTCACAAATGTCTTCGTATTTTTGGTTCTAAGACATGCCGGTTTCCTCACGATGTTTTCCTTCACCGTTTTGAGAGCAGTGATAATAAATAATTTACACAAAGTAAATCGCTTGTCTGAGTTCGAATCTACGATCTATAAACTTGTAAGTGGGCCACCACTGCTCCTAAAAATCTGTACCATGTGTGAATGTGACAGAAAATTTGAAACGAAATCGTTTGACTTAGTATCATGTGGTGAGAAGAAAATGAGGATAAATGCATGTGGATAAAAGAGTGATGAATGTAAATATACACATTGCTCGCAGAACACATGGCCGATGGAGCCGAAAAGGTCTGGAGTGGCGACCGCATACCGGAAGACGTAGCGTTGGAAGGCCTCCCACAAGGTGGACCTATGAACCTTGTGGACCTTGTGAAGGCCGCAGGATGAGGGTAGCATAGAACTGGTTGAAGTAGAGGTGCTTGGATGATGATGATGAATATAAATATTGATGGATGGAAAGAGAGAGGAAGGCTAAATAAACAATGGATGGATTGTGTAAGGAATGATATAATTATTGAACATCGTGGCTAAATAATAACAGCCGCACAGGTCGATCGATCAGGTTAAGCTACGCTTGCCGCGGTTGGTCTGTGGATGGGTGACCATCTTTACATACCGAGACCCCTCTGTGCCTCGGAAATCACGTTAAACCGTTGGTCCCGGCTGTCATTCGTAGATCTTTGACAGTCGTTACGGGTAACCAGTCTTACCAAAGGGTATCGAATTACCCAATAACTGGGTTGTGGAGGTCAGATAGGCAGTCGCTTCATGTAAAACACTGGTATTCAGCTGCATCCGGTTAGACTGGAAGCCGACCCCAACATAGTTGGGAAAAGGCTAGGCTGATGATGATGACGTGAGAAACCGTGGTTTAATTGATTCCTCCAGGTACCCTCACAACTCGTTGAGAGCTTCACAGTACCAAAAGGCAGATTTACCTTTACATGCTAGGCTTAACAACAATAAATCATTCAAGTGTTTGTCGCGAAGTTACAGATACAGGTTACGTTTAACCTTTATCCGAAATTTGCAACCAATTAAGTTGGATGGCTATCTAAAATTTAACAACAAACTTGTTGCTTGACTAAAGGATTGGTAGATGAGGTATACTGAAGGTGGTTAACTGGATTTAAATAACTGCTTGTATATTATTTTTTGCAGGGCCAACATGGGCAGAGATCGCACAAGACAGGGAGGTTTGGAAAGAAAAAGGGGAAAACCTTTCTCCGAAGTACGACAATACAGCTTGAAAAATATTGTCGATTAGGGTAAAATTTTTGTCTTTTCGCGCAAATGGGTCCGCGCAAAAGACATTCGTCTTTCGCCAGATCCCTCTAGATGGCTGCAAGCAGGTCTGTCAAGTATAAGATCTTGAGTTCGATGTCCAAGTCAGATGGAGAGTTATTATTTACTAGCTTCTGGCCGCGACTTCGTGCGCGTAAAATTTCTTGTAGCGGAAACGCATCACTTCGTTTCCGCATAGCGTTCTTTTTAACTTTTTTCTTTTTGCTCGACTCCTAAGGGCCATAGCGTCATGTTAAATAACTTACAGCCTTCCTCGAGAATTGGGCTACCAAATGCAAAAATAATCTTTTAAACCCGACTGGTAGTTTCAGAGATTAGCGCGTTCAAATAAACAAACAAACTATTCAGCTTGTATAATTAGTTTATGCAGAACATTGTGTGTGCCTTTTAGTCTATGCTGAATCAATTTATTTAATACTTTAATCACACAAATGTACAGAGGCGGACTTAATGCTATAGGTATTTTCTACCAGTCAACCTTTGGGTGACGCAGAGACAAACAGTCTTCTTTTTTCTTTTTATCTTGCTATTAGTAATAACACATACACTACAGTACAGTTTTTTGTTGACTATAAAACTGCGCCAGTTTTATTGTACTTCAAAAACTCAATTAAACTCTCACATACCACCTGTAGCAAAATTCTCTCAGCCCGAATATTCCTCAGAAATTCAAAAATAAAACTAAGAACTAAACTAGACCATAGTTTCCGTAAGTTAGAGAGGTTGGACTTATATTTGTCTGTGCCAACTTACCGGCTGATGTCCTAGATTTAGCTAAGAGAGACTACGGAAGTTTAATTCTCTCCATTTTAGTGTCTCTCTCTCTCTAAAATTCGGTTTCCTAGAAGAATGATGGCTACCACACAACGGCCGCAGTACCTAACGACTGTCATGATATGGCAGCGTGGTTTATTTATTTATTTAAAACTTCAAGCACATAAATGTACAGACGCCAGCACATCAAGCTACTTATAATCTGTCAAATTTGTTTAACAGATTTTCAACTTTATTGCTAAAGCTTAAATTTTCCCAATCAACCTTGGACCTACCAAGGTTGATTGGGAAAATTTTACCGTTTCGGGTAGCTTGATGTGCTGGCGTCTGTACAGAGGCGGGCTTAATGCCATAGGCATTTTCTACCAGTCAACCTTTGGGTGATGCAGAGACAAACCGATGGATGTCGTAGACTGAAATTTTATTTGATAAATGAGCTGTTTGTTTTCTTTTACTAATGTCTATTACAAATGTCTCGCTGATGGTGGCGTGTGTGTTGTATCATTGGGTTCCCTTCAAAATGGTTGAGCTGAATGGTGCTGATCCATACGTCATTTTCGTGAACGGGCGCCGTCAGTAGGGACTGGTCATCTCTTAGCCGCCACGGCTTATTTTAATTTATGAATTGTTCTTTTTAGTACGGACGCCTTCAACGTGCACATCTTTCTGCATCGTTCTCAACATGAATGATGTAACCAAGATTTTTGTAACAAATTTATGATTTAAAAGAGTGTTCGTGGAATTTCTTGCCCGTTCTTCTCTACAGGTACCTACGCTTTGGAATGGGCAACTAGCTTCATCTTTCTGACTGACCGACCCTTGACAATTCAAAAGTGCCTATAATTGGTTTATTTGAAATAAATGCTTTGAGTTTGAGTTGAGTTGAGTTTGATTAATCATATTAAATTTTATTCGAGAACATCCATCGGTCTCTTACTAAACTTCAACTATATCTGAAGATCTTGCATACTCTCTTTTTTTTGACTAAATAAATAAATTAAAAAAAGAAAAAAATAATAAAGTTAGTAAATTAATTAATAAATAGGAAGATTTGGCGCCACAAAGTTTTTGAAATCATCAAAATTCCAAAAGGTCAGATAAGAGTGACTCTGACTGGTGACGGGCACTCTAGCCGAGTATCGCATAGATGGTTGCATAATAGCTGTCTTCTGATGACAAAATAAAATGTCGTGCCACGTCCACAATGAACTGCTATATTCCGGCACAATCCTGACGATATTATAAGTATAAGTAATATGAATTTATTTCCATCAAGGTAGGTACAACAATTTCTTATTCTAATAACAATTAAGATCTTAGTTTAACGGTTGTACGCTGTCACATAGAATCACGGAATTCTCTAAGTCCTAAACTAAGACAAGCTTGTATTATAGGAGTTTGAGAGTTGTTGACTTAGACACAACCTTGAACTTATACGACGGTAAAACATAAACAAAGTTATTGCTTAAAACAATGAATGAAAAACACAAACCTACTGTGAAGTTATACAATAGTAGATTATACAACAAGTGAAAAAAAAGGGAATTTAATTCGAGGGACTACGTTGGATCCCGAGAGCAGCGAAGGATTCTAGAATAGAATCCCGAGCGTAGCGAGGTATTCTAGATTTGAATCCTGAGCGGAGCGAGGGATACAAGGACCGAGATGAATTATTTTTTTCACGAGTTGTGTACTCTACTTTTTACCATTGACTGCGAGAAAATAAATAGTAGTATAGTATTTATCACATTTTACTATAATTGCTGCTTTATTTCGAAATGATTCCGGAGTTAGTGTCTCATTTTCGTCACTGGAAGAACTCATTTTATTATAATTTATGTTATTAGATTTTCCAATGACTTAAAACAACGATAACAGATAGAAAAGAACCTAAAATGGCGGGTTTTTTTTTATTATGGAATAGCTCCGTATAGCCAGCCAGTACGTACTTTCAGCACGTTTTATTTATTTTTGTATATAATTCGTATATTCGTGCTTGTTCCAAATTCAAAATGTTTTTATTCACTCAGTGACTAAAAGAGAGTTTTATTCACTGTTTTCGATGAATAAAATGCCCTTTTTCGAGTGGCAATGGTAAAAAGTTATATTATTGAAGCTGCTGAACCACTAATACTACCACCACCACTTCTGGTAAGAGGATGTTCATTTATTACGTAAGGCGATTTGACGGGGGAAGGGGTCCAAACAAGTCCTAAATTTTCTTACGTGGAGGAGGGAGGGGTCTAGACTGTTCTTACGTAAGATCACAAAAGTAAGCAAAAAAATTTCATATTTTAACTTTTTGCTACTTTTTCTTTGCAATTTTGGGAGATGCTCTTCTTACGTAAGATAAAAAGAGGGAGGGGGTTCATCCAAGTCTTATTTTTTCTTACGTAAAGGGGGAGGGTCAGAAAGTGGTCAAAATTGTCTTACGTAATAAATTAACAGCGCCGAAAGGCAATACTCAATACTCAATTCTTTATTGCATTCCATATTATGTACATAGATGGTATGAAATATTGTCAAGATCAATATGGACCCTGTCGGGCACAGCAAAGGTAGGAGAAAGGATGGCGCCAAAAAAAACAATTCACGGAATTAATTATTGTAGGTAGATCTAATAGATGTATATATGCGTGTATAAGCATTGGTAGATTGTGTCCGATTTTTAATTTATTTTTGTATTGTGATTTTTTAATTTATTGTGTATGCATGTTATTATAATATTATGACTATTGCTTAAGAATTTGTAAATTATGTTAGATATTTTATTTATTTTATCGTCAAATTGTTATTAAAGAAATTAATTTATGTGTGTATATTATTACTATGTTTTTATAAGCAGGTTAGGCAGCTTTTGTCAGGTATTTATTCTTATCGTCATCATTATTTATATATTCATTTAAATCAATTATGTATAATTATTATTATTATGTCCGTGTGTAAGTAAGTATTGATAAATTAAGTCAGGTATTTTTATTAATTTTTTATCGTCATTATTATTAATATCATAACTATTTTAAAAGAATTTGTAAATTATGTCAGATATTTTATTTATTTTTATTGTCAAATTATTATTATAGCAATTAATGTATGTATGTATATTATTATTATGTTTTGTATAGTAGGTTAGGTAACTTTTGTCAGGTATTTATTTTTATTGTCATCATTATTAAAATTATATATTCATTTAAATCAATTATGTATAATTATTATTATTATGTCCGTGTGTAGGTATTGATAAATTAAGTCAGGTACTGTTATTAATTTTTTTATCGTCATTATTATTAGAATATGTTATCATTTATCTGGGAATTTATATTTTATTAAATTTTCTATTATATTAGATTAAATATATTTAATAAATATCTTAACAGAATCATTGGTGAATAGTATAAAGAATCATTTATTTTTTATTTTCCGATCGATTTATCATCTAAAAATTCCTTTACCGAGTAGTATGACTTAGATTCCAGAAATTGTTTCACTTTATTAATAAATATATTTGTTTTCCTTACTTCTCTAATTTCATTTGGCAGTTTGTTATATATTTTAGCGGACATTACTAAAGGACTGGTTGAGTGCATTTTTAGTCGGGATGGAGGGATGTTTACTTTGTTTCTATTGTGTCGCGAAATGTATTTTATTTGTGTTTCTTCGCAATTTGTGTAGAAATCTGGGTGTTTTCTGACAAATTTACATAACTCTAAGATGTATAAACAGGGAAGTGTGAGTATTTTGTGTTTTAGGAAGTGTGGTTTGCAACTTTCGGTTTGTTCTATATTGATTATTATTCGAATTAACTTTTTTTGCAAAATAAATATGGTCTGCGAATCAGTACTGTTACCCCACAGCATAACCCCATAGCTAAGCCATGCCTGGGCATATGCATAGTAAGTAGCAAGTGCAGTTTGCAAGTTGGTAGTTTTTTTAATTTCGCGAAGGGCGTATGAAAATTTTGATAGTTTTGCTCTTATTTTCTGTATATGGGATTTCCAGTTTACATGGGTATCTATAGACAAACCGAGGAGAGTAAACTCGTTTACTTGTTCTAATTTTGTGTTATTATATATAAAATTTAATTTTAATGGTGGTTTTTGATGGGGATGAAAAGTAATTAATTTTGTTTTTGTGAAGTTGATTTCTAGACTATGGTCATTCATCCAGTTTAGAGTTGTAGAAAGAAGGGAATCCAATTGGGCGTTTATATTGTCATCATTCTGGCATGATGTGAGCAGAGAAATATCGTCCGCGAATAAGACACATGTACGTTTTATAATTTTAGGAAGGTCATTAATATATATGAGGAATAATAAACATCCTATAACACTCCCTTGGGGGATTGATGCATTAACTGCTTTACTGTCCGATCTTATTTTTATTATTTCATTTGTGTTTTTATCGAAATATTCAACTTGCACTAACTGTACCCTATTCTTTAGGTATGATGCAAACCATTCATGAGCTTTTCCTCGTATTCCTATCCCATAAAGCTTATCTAATAATATTTTAAATTGCACTTTATCATAGGCTTTTGTCATGTCAAGGAGCATACCCACGGCATATTTTTTGTTATTAATGACAGATAGAGCCTCTTGTACGTATTTGTATACTGCTAACGTTGTAGATCTATTTTTACGGAAGCCGTTCTGGCAGTCGTCAAATATTTTATTTTTTTCACAGAAAGAGTATACGCGGTTGCACATAGCCTTTTCAAAGATTTTAGACGCAGTTGGTAATAACGCGATGGGGCGATAGTTACTAGGAGGGCAATCCTTCTTTAGATAAAAGAAAAACTCAACACGATTACATACCATGACTGAGTACCAAATAGTTGATATTCAACATAAAATTCGAGCATAAAAACACGAAACTCCACGACATTAAAACCTACGTCTTGAAACAAAAGCCGGTGTAACCTGTAACCGCGATATAACTTGACGTGATTGTTTCTGAGAAATAGCGACGTGGTCGACACGCACGTCTGACCACCTAGCCACCTAGCCACCTAGCCACTAGCCACCACAATGTGCCACTTGGTCATGTAAAACTATATTGTACCTGTAAACGGCATGAAGGGAATTGTTGATGATAGTACAAAACTGAATGTTTAGTGAAATAAGTTTTCGGGTAGGTTTTTCGTCTAACCTTGACATTTTAAAACCCTATACAGTAAATACCGTAGTTAAAACTTATGTGAACGTAGGCCGTGTCCTAACCAAAGCCATTGTTTGCGCGAACACTCGATCGTCGCGATGAACCCGAATGCGTCGTCGCGTTGACAAAGAGCGTCTTCCGGTTTTCCGAACAAATGCAAATGCTCAACCAATCGCTTTGGTTAGGACACGGAGGTATGATTTCGGTACTGTTATTTTGGTCAATTAATGACTACTGTGAAGATGACTGATGAATATCATTATCATCTGCCTAGCCTTTACCCAACTATGTTGGGGTCGGCTTCCAGTCTAACCGGATGCAGCTGAATACCAGTATTTTACATGGAGCCTATCTGACCTATCTGACCTCCACAACCCAGTTACTGGGTAATACAATACTCCTTGGTAAGACTGGTTGTCAGACTTTCGGGCTCCTGACTACCCGTAACGACTGTCAAAGATCAAAGAATGACAGCCGGGACCGAATGGCTTAACGTGCTTTCCGAGGCAAGGAGGAGTCTCGGTATGTAAAGATGGTCACCCATCCACAGACCAACCGCGGCAAGCGTAGCTTAACCTGATCGATCGACCTGTGCGGCTGTTATTATTTAGCCACGGCCCCTCTCTATCTCTATGACTGATGAATGTATGTATATGAAAGAAAAAAACATACTGAATGGGCCGCAAATAAATCGGGATAATGGCAGTACAAGTGAATCATCAACATAATTTCAGCCGAAAGACGTCCACAGCTGGACATAGGCCTCCCCCAAGCACCTCCACTTCGACCAGCGGGGTAATTGCGTAACACACTATCAGTAGCAATGGGTTTCATTTTGACAGATCAACAACGTTCATTGCGTTTTTTACATTGTTGAGCAGACACATTTTTCCAACATATGAAGCAATGGATTAGCTATATGCTTCAAAATGATTCAAATTGAGATCGATAGTGTGTTTCGCAATTAGGGTGCAGTTTTGTGCTTCTCGCATCCAACAGGTTTCTGCGGCCTTCACAAGGTCGTCAGTCCACCTTGTGGGAGGCGTTCTAACGCTACGTCTTCCGGTACGCGGTCGACACTCCAGAACCTTCCGGCACCTTCAGCCATCTGAGGGGCTATTCTACTAATTTTCAAGAACGTTCGCAGTCTGATCTCAGTCTCAATCTGTCAAAAATACTTCGAATTTCCCTACATTTTAACAAGTTTTTGACATTTGTTTGTCGCCGAAATGGCACTGCGACTAGATTTTGAACGTTTTAAATTACGAGAATTGGCCTACTGTTCTGCAAGCAATGTGCCCTGCCCACTGCCACTTAAGTTTAGCAATACTTCGGGCTATGTACCTTGGTTCTCCAAGCACAAGTGAATAATTATTTTGATATCTATCGGAACAACTCGAATGAAATTTGACTGCAGATTACCTGACCAGAGACGTCTTCCAACTTTCTGAATCTTGAGGTTTGACTTATATCTATCAGTTGCTAATAACGCTCAATAGCTAACTACCTCGATGTTGGTCTAGTGATCTAGGTTTGTGCCCGACTGATGGCAATAAGCTCGCCACCTTACAGTCTGCCTAGCCTTTTTCCCAACTATGTTGGGGTCGGCTTCCAGTCTAACCGGATACAGCTTTTACATGGAGCGGCTGCCTATCTGACCTCCACAACCCAGTTACTGGGTAACCCGATACCCCTTGGTAAGGGTTGTCAAACATTCGGGTTTCTGACGTCTCGTGACGACTGTCAAAAATCCAAGAATGACAGCCGGGATTGGTCCCGCTTTCCGAAACACGGAGCGGTCTCGGTGTTTAAAGATGGTCAATTGGTCACCCATCTACGGGCCGACCGCGGCAAGCGTAGCTTAACCTGATCGATCGACCCGTGCGACTATCATTACTTAGCCACGAGCCCTTCGCCACCTTACATGGGACTTAAACATAACTGGTGAAATGTTGGTGTACTAAAGGTATACGTTTGCCCCACCCTTCGGGGAATATAGGCATGATGTTATGACGTTATGTTATGCTAATAACAGGCATCTTTTTTAATGTAAAATGGTCACACATTCACGATCAATGCACAATAAAATTCCAAAAATATTCACTCGACGTTACGTATCTACGCTACGGTCATTTGCTATGAAAGCGTAGCAGTGACGTCAGATCGCCTGCTACGACGTAGCATCTTGCAGGTATATTAACATTGGCTGGCCATTTGACAATCGACCTCATTATGTAGCTTGGACGTCAAACATTAATACCTATTTGCAGAATTTTTTTTGCTTGCTCATCTATTTTATAGGACACAGACAACACGCAGACTGAAAACTCTTTCGTGAGAACTTGCTTTGATGAAACAAAAAATAATAAGTAAGCAAATAATAACTAATTAATTAATAAAAATAACAAAATACACAAAAAAAAATATTAATTATAAAAGATTAATTTTAAACACAATTATTGTGATTCATTTTTATTGTTGCATGACAGAAAAAAGGCCTTAATTTTAAACAAGAGTGTATTTGCAGCCCTTTTGTCGCTACAGCGAAAAAAGATCAATACAGATTGTTTTCCTGGTTACTAAAAATAGCTCAGTCATTCAAATAGGTTATAAGAAGTTGACCTATCCGAGAATTACCCGATCATCTCTTGTACATGAAAAATCTTGATGAAATCAAGTACATAGCTCGCTGTTTCACAACGCGGTGGGGTAAGTGCGTACCCAATACACTATCAGTACCAAATGTAGCAATGGCTTTCACTTAGAGAGTTCATTGCGTTATTTACGTTGCTGACCAGAATTTTTTTTCGAATATATCAAGCAATAGATCATTAATATCCTTCAATATGATTCAGATCGAGATTGATAGTGTGTTACGCAATGAGGGTTCGGGTTTGATTATAATATACTCAGCGCTGGTTTGACTTTACTGTGTCAAAAAACGCTCTCTAGGAAAACACCAACTTACTTTTATAAACATTTCAGTGACGTCATTCGCGGGTAAATTGCAGAGGCTATCTGGCAGTCACCGCTATTTTAGAAAACCGTAGCTTAACCAACTCTTTTAAGGGCCTATACTACCTCAAATGGCTTAGCATGATCCTCCGTTATATTGAAATAAATATATGGTAAAGTTGAGGATTAATTTTAGGTCTTATGTTTGACGAAAACACGATTCCATAAAATTTTCTCGATAGAAAAAAATTCCAAAGTTACCTCCAAACCGAACAATAAACCGCTGGTATTAAAAAAATACTATAAATTAGATCATGAAACTTTGTATACTAACCTAACTAACTATAAAGCAGGTCATTTTCACCGTAAAAAGCAAATATCTAAACTATTGGCGCTGCCTGCCGCCTAGCACCGCACTCTGTCTCGCTCTCACTCAGTCCGCGAGCAGTATCGTGCGAGCGAGATAAAGAGTGAATTTTAGCTGAGGTAGTGTAGGCTCTTAAGTCTAGTCTAAAAACACTTTCTAAAAATCAATAAAACTAAAAAACTAACCCTTAATAATACGGTTTCAAAGCACGCTGCAGCTGAGGTAGTATAGGCTCTTAAAGATAAAATTTAAGGGCACTACATGTCCTAAAGCGCGGTCGCTGTCGGACTGCATACAAAAGAGAGAGAAGCGCGATGACATAACGCTGGTAATTTATTGCAAAATATGAAGCTATTATCTTTTTTTAAAAAATCTATTGTTTGGAATAAAAAATTAAAGCACTAGTGCTTTAGTATGTTGCTTGTAGAATAATGTGACAAAAAATCAGAATTATTGTATGTATATTTGTATGGATTTTATTGTGAAAAGAAAGTTTTTAAAGCTATTTTCATGATTTTTTTTATCGTATTAAATTAGTTGTATTATTTTTAAACATACTATCTGACTAGTATATATCCTGAAGAATATCATATATTTTTTTTATTTGGTTTACTGTAGTCGATCATATACTTTTAGGCATTTTAAAACTTGCGTTTTTGCGTTTAGGTCCTGTAGTCTCCTTAACTCACAAAAGACATACCGGACCTTTACACAACTTCTGCTCACCTCACTTTAAAGGGGATGCGCTAAGGTAGCCCGCGAAATACAGATTTACTTACGTTTTTTGCAATTTGGGTTGTATGTTGATTAAAATATGATTCGCGACTGTAACAAATATGACTTTACAGAATTATAAACATTAAAATCAGGAATACAAACTTTTAAGTTAGAATTGGCGTCAAATGTCATGATTTCATGAAATTATCATTCATTAGGGAAATATGTAATATAAATAAATATTTGTTACGGCCGCGAATCATATTTAAATCTAGAAACAACCTGATACTGACCTGAAAAATGGCAAAAAACGTAAAATAATTTAAATCTTGTGGGCTAACCAAACGCTTTTGCCTTAAAATAAATACCTAAACAAGTTAAACTCTTTATCAAAACGATTCCTACAGTATCAAAATTCAAAGTATTATAAACATTTTACACAAAGAACGCGCTATTTCTGGTTTCATGACGTGATTTCATAAAGAAAGCCGCCATTATAATCGCTTGTGTTTAAAACTTATATTTTTAGCTGAAAGAATTAGTTTTAGGGCTATTACGCATGTAACTATTATGTGGTCTATTGATTTTTTTTTTTATAGTAACGTGTAAAATGAAAATTTACGGGCGGAGACAAAGCTGCGATTGTGTTTAATTAGAAGTTAATAAAAATCTCCAAATAATTTTATTAACAGTAAAATCTGATAGTTTAACGAAAACGTTAATATAGTAGGTTTTTTTTCCACCTTTATTGTCCCACTGCTGGGTAAAACTCGCTCCCACAGATTCTCACTCTTCCCTGTGTGTGATCTTCTCCGGCCAATCTCCCATAAACGCTTCTAAGTCATCACGCGTTTTCTTGGCCTCCCTCCTCGGCGACGGCAATGCCCGTCTTCTGGCTCCTACGCCTATCTGTCCTGATGCGTCCTACATACATGGCCCGCCCAATCCCAGTTTAGCCTAGCAGACTTGTTATTTTTTTAATTATAAAGATTATTTTATACTAAAACCGTTTTTTTAAAGCTTTAATGGCAGGAAAGCAACTGAGATATTTTTTTTATGTTCAGGTCAAATCCTCGTGGAAGTCTCTTCATCGAACTGTTGTGAAAATAATCTTAAAATAGTCATGTCTCATCGTGTGTTTCAAAACATTAGAAACTATCCAGTACTGTAAAAAATAAAATTTAGAAGATAAATCGCAAAGTCGCAGACTCGTCCTAAGCCTTCAGCCTCGCCACAAAGGGTGTTTACATCAAACATAACGGCTGACCTGCACTCGAGATTCAGATAAGTTTAAATTGTTATTTTGTAAATTCACTTCGGTAGGCTCAAATTGAAAGCCCTAATTGACTTTTTGAAAAAAGTAAAAGGAAAATAAGTGGAATAGTATTTTAGGTCAAACATCTTTGTCTGATAAAAATAATGAATGACTAGTTTTGTAAGCTAGATTTACTAAAAGTAAAGAAGACGAATGCTGATCTATACACTTTTTTTTTTGTTCGCCTATTTGGTGTCCCATTACTGGGCAAAGGTCTCTCCCTTTTCCTTCCAAACCTGGGAGGTCTTGTACGATCTTCGGCCTTGTTGGCCCTGCAAATGATATTAGACCATCACACCACCTTCGCCTTGGTCTACCTCACCAGCGATGTCCTCCCTCAGGCGTCCAGTGAGTGACGATCATTGCCCATCTCTCCGGGTGCATTCGTGAGACGTGTCCGGCCCACTCCCACATCAGCCTGGCTGTTTTTTCTCCAACATCCGCTACTTGAGTTATGAAGTGCAGCGTGGTGTTTCTATCTCGATCTGTACGCTTAACTCCTAATATGCTGCGCTCCATTGCCCGTTGGCAAACCCTGAGTTTAAACTGCTGTTGTTCAGTAAGTGATCTATATATACCTACATCATCATTTCACCCGAAAGACGTCCACTGGTGGAAATAGGCCTCCCCCAACCACCTCCACTTCAACCGGTTCTGTGTTTGTAGCATCCAACAGGTTCCTGCGGCCTTCATAAGGTCGTCGGTCCACCTTGTGGGAGGCTTTCCAACGCTACGTCTTCCGATACACTGTCGTCACTCCAGAACCTTTCGGCCCCATCGGCCATCTGTTCTGCGAGTAATGTGCCCTGCCCACTACCACTTAAGTTTAGCAATTCTTCAGACTATGTCGGTAAACCTACATACAAATTATAAGTTAAAGTCGTTTTTAATGTCTGTCTGTATGACCGCGTTGTTGTTCTAAACTACGCAAAGGATTTTGATGCGGTTTTCACCATCATTTAAACTTTAAAGAATTTATCCCGGAAGGTTTATGTGTAGAAGTAATACATTCATCATCATTATCTGCCTAGCTTTTTCTCTACTATGTTGGGGTCGGCTTCCAGCTCCGGATGCAGCTGAATACCAGTATTTTACATGGAGCGACTGCCTATCTAACCTCCACAATCCAGTTACTAGGTAATACGATACCCCTTGATAAGACTGGTTATTAGACTTTCGATCTTCTGACGATCTGTAACTACTGTCAAAATCCACGAATGACAGATTATTCACCCGTTCTTTGATATTGATATTTGTAAATGTGTCCAAGACAAGTAATACTTCTTTAAAAACAACGTCTGCTAAGTTATACTAAAAATCGGTCTTATTATAATTTAGTCGACAAACCGTACTAAACCAACAGACAGATACTGTCGTGGTTATCATATTAGTAGCTATATTATAAGCTTATATAAGATTCGAGAAACGAGACCAACTCATAAAGATCACATTGAATGCAGGACACAGCGGTAATAGAACCTTGGACCGCTGGCACGCCGCCAAATTACAGTTGCTGCCAATACGACACGATTCTGAGGTATCTACTATCTTCACTTATTTCTGAATTGAGCAATCGAATCTGTGTCATCGATACGAAATAACCTATTTAGGGTTCCGTACCAAAATGGTAGAAAGGAACCCTTATAAACTGATACCCTTATCCTTAACTCAGTCTGTCTGAAAAAAAAAATATTATGAGAAGAACGCTAAAACGGCTGTACAGATTTAGATGAAATTGGCACATGGGTAAACCATAAAAAAAAACCATATACCGTACGCGAAATACGCGCATTGACGTGGAGTTGCCAGCCATACCAGCCCGTATTACCTATTACCTATGGGTAAACCATGACGTGGAGAAGGGTATAAGGCTACTTTTCATCCTGGATCGCAGACGAATTCGCGGGCAATGGCTAGTGTAATATATTTTTATGGTGTTTTTGTCGACCATGTTTTTCTCCAAGCACAGTTGATAAGTAAAACTATCAAAACAATAGTTCCACTCAAGAAAAACTTCATAAACACCTGTGGTCTACAAAAACCTCACAATTACCAAAACTTTGCCAAACTTAATAGGACTTGAGTACAAAAACTTAAAAGATAAGTTTATTCCAAGTTTTTTTTACCTGAATTCTTGATTCTCTAGCGAGTTGAAAAGGTCCATTGTGTTTGTTAGAGATTTTTTGTAGTATTTCTTTAGAAAAATATTTCCGTGATTAGTGTTGTTCTTCAAAAAGATTACCCTGGTCCTGGTCCTGGCCCTGGTCCAGGCAATGGTACGGAGCGGGAGTGCATGGGAAGCCGTTACCTCCTTCTGCAAAGCAGTAATGCTTGCGAAGGAGGGGGTGGAACGCGTGAGGGAGAGGCAAGCTTTGCGGCCTCACGCCCCTAGTCACCGCAGGAGACGCCCTGGGCGTCGGGAGTCGACAGTCTGATCCCGGCCGCCGTAGGCGCGGTCTTGCGGACGGCGAGCAATGGGCAGCTCGCCGTTCGGTAAAGACCAGGCCCGCGTTGACGGCGCGTTGTGTTACTCGCGCGACTCAAAGAGATGTCAGCACTAACTGACGGAGTCCGCTAGGGCGTACCCTGCCAGAGTCGCGGGTTCTTCGAAAGAGTTACCGTGGCCCCTGGCACAGGCAACTGAAGGAACACGGGTGGGTTTTAGTCAGAAAAAGTCTGACACGCCCTCCCGCTACGTTCAAGAGCGGGAGAAGTTAAATGATAATTTCCCACTCAAAAAAAAAGGGCGTAGTACTCGCAACCGGTGTGCGTATATGACCAAAGGGGCAATTCTCGTAATTTTTAAGAACGTTCACAGTCTGATCTCAGTCTCAATCTGTCAAAAATACTTCAAATTTCCCTACATTTTGACAAGTTTTTGACATTTGTTTGTCGCCGAGATGAGACTGCGACTAGATTTTGAACGTTTTAAATTAGCAGAATTGGCCTACAGATGTATGCAAGTAAACGAAGCAAAAGGAGTATGTAAGGATCGTAGAAGGTGGTGTTCTGTAGTTTCTGCCTGTCCCCATGGGAGGAAGCCGTGAGTTTATGTAAGTGTAAATGTTTCCGTGAATTCCTTCCTTAGCCCTTTATGTTCCGGGGTAACGGTAACCCTTTCGGACAATCCAGAATGCCCATATCCTCCAGGTCCAGCGGGGTAATTGCGTATCACACTATCAGTAGCAATGGCTTTCATTTTAACGGTTCAACAACATTCATTGCGTTATCTACATTGTTCACCAGACAAATTTTTCGAACATATGAAGCAATGGCTTTTAAATGGTAATAATTTTGAAGGATATTCCTTCAAAATTATTCAGATTGTGATTGATAGCGTGCTAAGCAATTAAGGTGCTGCTATTTTCTTAAACTCTGAACTTACTTTAAAAACAAAACATTTTTCATTGTATGTTTATTACTGACTAGAATCACCTTTTACAAATGATAATGAACATAAATATAAGTACTAAAATAACAGTATCACAATTAAATTATATTTGTGTGGAAACACGTCGTCATTTAAGGTCCAAGTTAAGTCATCTACCTAAAACTAATTGAACATATTATGTACACTAAGAATCATGCTTAAAATAGAATTAATACCAATTAAAAATATTTCACTCGGAACTTTTAAAAATTATCATCATTAGATATTTACAAGACATTTATGAGATCAATATTAAATTATTGTTCTTATATCTACAAATTACTTTCAAAATTACTTATACTAACAGTAGTATCAGTATCTAAAAGATGACACTCCTCAAATTCACTACGTTTCTTCTCAAAATTATTCTTACAAAGAAAATCTCCATCACAAACAAAATCATTTCTCCCATCTTCCATCATAGAATCTTCAAAACTCTGTTCTCTATACCTTTTCTCGTTCTCATTTTGATAATTATTCTGATACCTCTGTATTTCAAAATCTGGTGATATATTCTGCCCCTCATTAACTCCTTCTTTACCGAGAATGTCTTCAGCTTCTATAGCTTGAACTGTTTGTATTTCATTGAAATTTACTCTACTCTCATTTTTTACTTCATATTTTAACTCCATATCAACATTGTCCCTTGATTCTATGAGAGGTTTTAAATTCATCAGGTTGAAGTTAGGTATCATTCTAGTGTCCCAATTTGTTTGGTCTGTTGTTTCTAGGTCTAGGTGTACATCTTCGCCAATCTTCTTGAAGCTTCCTAGGTTGTATTGTAGAGGTATGGAAAATGATGGCAGGTCGATCTGGGGGTTTTGTCTCGTTGGTAGTGCTGAAATGTGGATGGCTGGTGGAGATGGCTTCGATTTTGTTGCGTATACTTGAGTTTGATTGTCGCTTAAGTTTATCATTTGTGTTGATGACACTGTAAAAAAAAGGTGTAGGTAATTTATTACTCAAAATAACAATTGAGGCAGAAAATATAACAAATTTAATTTATAAACCACCAAAATTCACAACAAAGTAAGAAAAATATAATTTACGATGTGCGCAACAAGTCAGAAAAATATATCATTTTCATGAAACTTTTTCAATTCTTTGAAACAGATTTTTTTCGTTCAACACGAAAGTGTAATAAAAACATTATAAACTACAAAGCTATTTAATTTTACAAAAAAACTTTTGGAAAGAAGGCACGTTATGGTCTCGTCTGTCATTCTTGGATCTTTGAGGTAACTTTAGTCTGTGGATCTTTGACAGTCGTTGCGGGTCGTCAGAAGCCCGAAAATCTGACAACCAGTCCTACCAAAGAGTATCGTATTAAACAGTAACAGGGTTGTGGTGGTCAGATAGGCAGTCGCTCCATGTAAAATACTGGTATTCAGCTGCATCCGGTTAGACTGGAAGCCGACCCCAACATAGTTGGGAAAAGGCTAGGCAGATGATGAGGCGTCAAGCTCGTCCCGCTATTTATAATTGCCAATTAATTAATATTATCCAGATAACCTACCAGGTATAGTGATGAAATCCCTCATCTCCAGTGCCAGAGCTGACGGTGATCTTTCGTCAGGAGACCTGGGTCCCCTCGGAGCAGCAGGGTATCCTTCACAACCAGCCTTCTGCTGTTTCCGCCATTTTGCACGACGGTTTTGAAACCAGACCTGAGAACGAGAGGGAGTAATTTTATAATAATTGGACCTACGATGGGCTATGCTAAATATATAGAAAAAGGGAGTCATGAAAAGTGTGGATGAAGATGGGACTGTATTCAATTCAGATTTTTTGCCTCATGTGACTTGCCTGGAAAATAATCGCACGGTTAGGTTAGTTTTAATGTTTGATTCTGTTAAAACTGATTTACATCTGTCACCGCCACCGTCACCTCACACTTCAGTTCTAGTCGAAAACCAGCATCAGTCACAAGTTGTCTGGCATTCTTGCTGAACTGGCACTTTTTACCGCAGCCATAAGGCACACTTTCCTGCTAATTTCTTACATCGCACTTTACATTTTTTATTTGTTTTTTTTTTTATGTGATCTACATTGTGTGCCATTTAGTCTGAGCTAAATAAATGTATTTTCTTTCTTTCTTTTTCTTCTGTTAAACACGTTTGTACAATATGGCAATATGAACTATTTAAGGTCTGTCTATTCATACACGAAATCTCTAAAGGGGTCATTGTATTCATCGTTACAAACAACGTTCACTATGGGACCAAACCTTAAATCACGAAAAAAAAAACCAGCTTCCTAACAACTCACATAACTCGCAAAAACTCGTCAAAATGCGATTTCACCTTTTTTAAAAATAGTTCATAATGATCAGTTCAAGGACCCCTTCAGATATTTCGTATATGAATAGATAGACCTTTTATACAATTGTACAGTATAAGTATGGTATACGGCTATTTTCAGGTTATAACACTTGCTTTTAAAACTGTTTCACAAAATCGAAGCTTTAAAATAGTAGAGATACGTACGGCTACACTTTAAACTATACATAACCAGTGTATAAGCTGACTTCTGATTGTACGAAAAACCTATGCATTGCGAGGTCAGTTAAAACCGGAAATGATAGCTGTATGAGTATATTATTGTAATTTCGTTGAAGCATTTGCATTATTTTTCTTCGCGTGTCGATGGCAAAAATAACATGAAAAAATATATGCTTTTTTAACAGACTTCAAAGGATGAGGTTCTCAATTCGACTGTATGTTGTTTTTATTTTTATGTTTGTAACGCAATATATCCGGCAATTGTAAATCGATTTCAAAAATTCTTTTTTTAATGTATAGGCTTTGCCGCAGGGGTGGTCCCATATAAATTTTATTAACTTTGCTTGATTAGTTTTTAAATTTGTTTTGCTCAAAATTCAGCAACGCGAATACCCATATCTAACGCAGCCAATTTGCATTCACAGCTTTATTATAAATTAATAATAAATAGTCGTCCAAATCTAGAGAAGTCAAAACCATTCACATTTCAAACACACTCCCATATTGACCTGAAAATATTGCGAGAGCTATAAATAATTTATTTCTGGAGCTGACTATTTCGACGACTCCCTGCAGTTGGCGTCTGCGTCCTGCATATATTCTCAGAATGAAAACGGATCAATTTCAACAACCGTCTATTATTACCCACCAAACTCTGCAACCGTAAGTAGAGTATTTTGTTGTAGAATGAGGACAAGGTTTTTTCAATCCGGCCTCTACGGGGGCGAAATCGCAGATAAAAAGCGTGAAATTAAATGCGACTTAATTTTTTCAACTTCCTCCAAGCTGCGAAAATAACTATGTATTTTGCTTACCAAATATCATCATCATCTGCCTAGCCTTTTCCCAGCTATGTTGGAGTCGGCTTCCAGTCTAACTGGATGCAGCTGAATACCAATATTTTACATGGAGCGACTGCCTATCTAATCTCCACAAACCAGTTACTGGGTAATACGATACCCCATGGTAAGACTGGTTGTCAGACTTTCGGGCTACTAACTACCCGTAAAGACTGTCAAAGATCCACGAAAGACAGCCGGGACCAACGGCTCAACCTGCATTCCGAGGCACGGAGGGGGAATGTAGAGATGGTCACCCAACCACAGACCAACCGCGGCAAGCGTGGCTTAACCTGACAGTTTTTTTTTTTTTACTACCGAAATTCGCGAGTTTTAAAACTTAAGGAACTTTATGTAGGATAGACGAAACTGGCAACTCTTTTTTTTTGTTTTTGTCTCGACTAATTGGTAATCTAAAATTATTGTTTGGTGCATAGTAACAAGACAAAAAGTTATAAGCCATCAAACATTACAAAAAGGAATAAAACGTGAACGTAAACGTAAACGTGCATTAAAAAAACTGTGGATTTTAGTAATAATTAATTATAAACCTTCTCAAAAATTAAAAAAAACTATGGGGCCTAGGTATTTTTTTTTTGGGCTGGGTAGGTAACAGACGACCCCACCTATCTACCATTTATGATGTTCAACGTTCTGCTGAACATCCTGTAGAAATAACAAATTTACCTGAACTCTTGCTTCAGTGAGGTCTATCCTCATAGCTAATTCTTCTCTAAAGAACACGTCTGGGTAGTGAGTCTTGTGGAAAGCCGCCTCAAGTTGCTCCAGTTGCACGTTGGAAAACGTCGTCCTGGAACAGGGATTATGTTAATGTTTCTAGAAGGGATCTTATTATTCAAAGTTACTGGCTAATTCTTAAAGTCGTTTTTACCCTACTTTATAAGTTTTACTGTGGGATTTGCTACGAAAAATTTGTTAAAAAGTAGAATGTTTTTGTCCCTATACTTCTGAGTCACTTTTATTCGCATTATAATTATTATAGTCACTTTTATTCGCATTATAATATTTTTTTTTTTTGCCTTTTCTTCTTTTTTTTTATTTTCTCAGATAGTTTTAGTCATGGTCTGGCAGTTTGAGTAATTTATGCGACCCACCCAAATGTCCTTTCTTTGGTATTGTTCGTCGAATCGTTGAGCTCCTTAAGTTTGAGTTGAGCTGCATGATTACTGACAAATGCGTGCACTGACTGGACAGGTCCACTCAATCGGTGTGGTTCTTTCCTCAAAAGACCATTTCAGACACTAATCTACATGGTCTCCACATGATCTGACCAAGATTATGTCTGGACTTTAAAAGAGACTGTGACCTCTGAGTTTGTTTCGGCCTTTCTTCTCAGAGTAGTCAGTTAGGAAACGCCGACCTCATCTCGTTTTAAAAAATATGATTGACATGTAAAAGTGTTTGTACAAACCTACTTACAGAAATAAAATCATTTATCATTTATCATTATATTCTCAAAATAACACATTCTCAAAATATTACATTCACTAAATATTATATTCTCAAAATAGCAGAAGTACAATCAAGCACTCAAAATAAATAAAGCCAAGACGTTTTGCCTTTTTTATTTTACAATATTTACACAAAAAAAAATATAAAACCAAAAAATAGAAAATTTCTAATAATCTTAAGACCTTATTTCATTTAATATACTTTTGTTTAATATATGTCATGTAACTAACTATAGAGTCAAACTAAATTAGCTAACGAAACTCCGCAGGCGAGATGCGTATCGATATCTAGAACAAAAAAGAGCAAATAACAACACCCCCATCAGTCGTTGACCCCAAAAAAAAATTATATGTTTTTACTAGCGTACCCCGCAAACGTCGTTTTGCAAAAAAAAAAAATAGATAGTAGCCGATTCTCAGACCTACTGAATATGCATATAAAATATCATACAAATCGGTCCAGCCGTTTCGGAGGAGTATGGTAACTAACACTGTGACACGAGAATTTTATATATTAGACTAGCTGACCCCGCAAACGTCGTTTTGCAAAAAAAAAATAGATAGTAGCCGATTCTCAGACCTACCCGATATGCACACAAAATTTCATACAAATCGGTCCCACCGTTTCGGAGGAGTTTAACCACAAACACCGCGACACGAGAATTTTATATATTAGATTTTATCGTGTTTAGATAATACCATCACGTCTACAGAGTTTCGCTAGCTAATTTAATTTGACCCTGCATACAGTAACAGTATAAGTACAAAGCATTCGATCATAAATTACATAATGATAAACTGCAAATTGTAGATTCAGGCAATAATGCTGATCTTCACAAATAAATCGTGCTCGCACTGGGATGCGGTGAACCAAGCTTCAAATTAATATTGTAGCGGGTTCACAACACTTCTGATGTTTGTTTACAATGTAAGGGTTGAATACAAGAGTTCTCGTTTGTCCCGTGTCTTTCTCGCAGATAAACTCACGTAGAACCACCCCGTAAAAGGACTGTTACTCGTAAAATGGTATTGTCTGAAGTCAGGCTCAAAATCTACCTTCTTGATGGTGTGCCCAAAATTCTTAGGTTATACGGTTGCACCTACAAGAACAAGATTTTTCTTTGATATTTCCTACTGTTCGGCTTAACTAATTAAAGTAAATTTATTACCTGTATCGCCTTTGTTTCCGTTTTGGTATATCTCCTTTGGTATCTGTAAAATGAATATTTTTTTAGAAGAAACTTAACGCTAATGCCTGTTTTTCAGTTACACTAACGCTAGGCTCAGTGCCAAAGTTGAGCATCTAACAAAGTGCTTTTATTTAGGCATTCATCTAGGTGACCCTATTGTTTTATTTACATTTTTTTTAGTGTTAGTAAAAATGGGCATCGGATATCTATTTATTAAAGAGGATAAAAATATATTATACACTGGATAAACTTCTTATACTAAATTAATTAACAAAATATTAAAATAAAAAAAATTAACCTAACCTAAATTATTTAAAAAAACTATAAACAAACTAAAATATGGCATATAAAAATTACTGAAATGTAGACACAAGCACATCAAGCTACTAAAATCTGTCGAATTTCTTTAATAGATTTTCAACTTTATCGCTAAAGCATAAGGTTCAAAGATGATTGGGAAAATTTAACAGTTTCGGATAGTTTGATGTGCTGGCGTCTGTACCCAAGAGACTGGCGGTATTGCCACGTGGTATGGCAACGCTTAGTCTCGAGATAAATAGATAGATAAAATACTCTTAATTATCTTACGCCATAAAAGTACAGATATAAAATGTAGAAATTATTATTATTCATTAGGAAAGAACGAAAATAAAAGAGAAAGAAAATAGAGAAAGGGTATTTTTATTCTATTCTATAAGGTACGTAGTTTTCAACCAAATACAGAATTCAACATCATGAGGCCCCAGATTCTGAGGTCCACTGAGAAACTCTTAAGTAGTCTAGTTTACTGATTTGACAAAGTCGAGCAAAGTTCTCTTCTGTCAGAATGTGTTATACAAGAGAAAAAGTGTCCTCACTAGATTTTGGAGAATATTCCTCATCTTCTTCATACTGCTGATGTTCAGCAGTCTCCTCAGTGGGTTCCGCGTTCGGTGTGTACGTCTCGCTGGGTTCTGTATCTGGACGCTCACATAGCACAGAGCCGGGACCCAGGCTGGAAAGATAGGTGGTGATGAAGTGGGTAAAAGTTCGAGGTAGTTAAAGCGTATCCCTAATTAAAGAAGAATGGACACCAGAGGGGCAATTCTCGTAATTTTTATGAACGTTCACAGTCTGATCTCAGTCTCAATCTGTCAAAAATACTTCAAATTTCCCTACATTTTGACAAGTTTTTGACATTTGTTTGTCGCCGAGATGAGACTGTGACTAGATTTTGAACGTTTTAAATTAGCAGAATTGGCCCACAGACATAAGTCGTTAATAACTTAATAACTGAGTAACAATTGGCAAGAGTCGTGTCAGAAACAAAGGTTCTTCTACTTGATAAGTGTATCTTATGGCTTCAGGGCAGATTTGATCAATCTCCTTTATTCATATTATCTTAACCATAGAATTCCGTTGAATCTACTTCTCCTTCCGTGTCAGATTGGTTTCTCTATATCACAGACTACAATATAAGTCTAACCTCTTACTAATAAACGTTGTGTAGCATAACTTTTTCAAAACTCAAATTACTGACGACTGAAAGAGAGAAATCGGTGTGTAACTATTCATCTAATATAATACGTTTATTAGTAAGGGAGTATATATATATAGATTTATATAGCAAAACCAAGTCGATTTTCGCATCAAAAACCATTGAGTCTCAAGATCGTAGGCTTAGATCTTGAGACTCAATGGTTTTTGATGCGGTTTGCAACATTATTCCGGTAGATTTATGTATATTACATTCATTTTTAACTTAAATATCGATGTTCGGACATGTCACCAATACACTCGTATAAATCGAGGTGGGTCGCTAGTAAGTAATGATAGAAAGGTAAGGTGTGATACTTCCTGGCCGCGCCACAGTGGAAAATTAAAGAAATGTTTCTAAATAAATTGTACCCTTTATGTACTTTAGGGTACATGTAGTGAAAAAAATTGTACTTCAACGAATAATGAAATATAATGAAGTTTTGGTGGCGCGGCTGGGAAGTCTACTTCCTGGCCGCGCCACCACGGTTTTTGTAAACTATGAGGCGTACCCGGACATAGTGTACACTAAAGAATTGTGCTAAAATTTTTCTTTTACGTACGCTATAAAGAGATTTGAAAATGTTATTACTTTAGAAATTATAGCCTTGTGTCACCACCAAAACTTAATTATATTTCATTATTCGTTGAGGTACATTTTTTTTCACTACATGTACCCTAAAGTACATAAAGAGTACAATTTATTTAGAAACGTGTTTCTTTAATTTTCCACTGTGGCGCGGCCAGGAAGTATCACACAAAGGTAAGCCATTACCAAGCTAAATGCCTTGGGTACGTCGGATGACCTATTTAAACCTGCTATGCTGTAGGTACTCTTCAAGTTGTAGCGGCATCTAGATTGCCACATGCAAACTACGCATCATACTGATTTTGTGCAAAATCCTGCATCTCGCAAGTTTGCCGCACAACTACTTAGCATGTATACATCCCGACATCAATCGTAAGTCATTACTTCACCAGACACGACAGCCAACTGCTGGGAGGATCCTTCCTTTTCAATGGAGGTTGAGTGAACTTTACACCCCGTTCCTCATACCTCTTTAAAGGAAACATACTAGAAGGCATCCTATAAAACATACATGCCTAACAAAGGCATTCCGAAAATAAGAACGACTTTGCATGATTTGCTTATGATAGACAAAAGTTTCTATAGTCATAAAGATTACTTAAATCGTCTAGATTAGTCTAGAAAGTTCTCAGACCAAATAAATTCCTCCTGTAATCATTTTGGACAGGCCTAATAGTGTTATTTGCTAGTAAAAACGATAAAATACCGTGCAAGCTTCAAAGTCAAGGACAAAAGAGACTTGAGTTGAAATAAGTCAGAACGTATTGTATAAGGGCAAGTGCACACAAATTGATAAATGATTTTCATGAAAATATCAACTGTTTATGGCTAGCCGAACACACGCTGATCAATACTTATATAGTCGTACACTACGCCATATTATATACAGTATGGAAACCACATATATGCAATAAAATAATTATACCACATACTTGTTATCGCCTTTTCTGACGATATACAAAAAATGAACGAAACTGGTCGCAAAAAAAAATCAGCTGTTCCCTAGATTTAGACGAGTTATGCGAACATAAATATAGGGAACAGTCGATTTTTTCGCGACTGATTTCGTGGGTACATTTTTACCTACTTCAAAAAAGGATTTTTGTTTTGTATATTGTTAGAAAAGACGATAACTAGAGGTATGTAGTATAATTTATTGCATATATGTGGTTTCCATACTGTATATTGAACAATATCGAAATACGCACACAAATTATTATTATTTATTGACAATAATGTATTTTATTGACAATATTATTGCGTGTGTGCGGCTAGCCTAAGGGCAAAACATTTTTATAAAACAAAGTCGCATTTATTTTGAGGACTATCTATGCTATGGCTATGGAAAGCTTGTGTTTGTCGTTGGTTTTTTTCACAAACATTTATATTACAGGGTGAAAATGGCAGGTCCCGACATCGAAGTTCAGCCTGTTACCATGGATTCAATACATGATTCCGAACTTGTAATAACAGCCGCACGGGTCGATCGATCAGGTTAAGCTACGCTTGCCGCGGTTGGTCCGTCGGAGGGTGACCATCTTCACACACCCAGACCCCTCCGTGCCTCGGAAAGCACGTTAAGCCGTTGGTCCCGGCTGTCATTCGTGAATCTTTGACAGTCGTTACGGGTCGTCACTAGCCCGAAAGTCTGCACAACCAGTCTTACCAAGGGGTATCGTATTACACAGTAACTGGGTTGTGGAGGTCAGATAGGTAGTCGTTCGATGTAAATTTCAAATTCAGCTGCATTCGGTTAGACTGGAAGCCGACCCCAACAGTTGAGAAGAGGTTAAGCAGATGATTCTGAGCGTTAAAATTTTTAAACGGTTTAAAAAAAATGCTGTTCGCATTTTAACCGCGTAGTTATAAAAAAAAATCGCACTTTTCGATGAAATAGCAGATTTTTTTTTTAATAACCGACCACGCGTTGGTTTCACGCCACCCTGTATTTTATTGCCGGCCGTGTTGCCTTCTTTCAGAGAGACTGCATCACTCCAAGTATTTTTCATTTATTAAAGTGTGTAGTGCGTTTACAAATCACCTCGCATACGCTTGAAACAGCCAAACCAGTAACAACTGGTCTGGGATTATATCCGTACCACAAACATACAGCGTGTCGCTTTAATGGCGACATTAATTTAACACACGTATACGATTTCACGTTTTCGTTTTAGGAAAATATTTTAATTTCATTAGACGGTATTATTTATTTACAATTTTCTAATATAGCATCTTGGGGCAACCTGTACTTAAGGCGAAAGCGCAAAAGTAAAAGGTAAAATAATTAAAATTAAAATAGATGTTACTAAAGCAATTACTCCCCCTAATTTATTAGGAATTGATCGTAAAATTGCATGTGCAAATAAAAAATCTTACGTTTTTTGCAAGTTGTACGTTGATTAAAATATTTTAAGCGACCGTAACAAATGTGTAGGTATTTACAGAGATAATATAATCATTAGTCATCAATACGACTCTCTAAGACCAAGTAATCCTATTGAATGAATATTTCATGAAATGTTGACATTTAGAATTATACCAACATAACAAGTTATATTATTACAATTCTAATGATTTTGATTCTGTAAATACATATTTGTTACAGTCGCGAAACATATTTTAATCAACGTACAGACACTGAACTGCAAATTGCAAAAATCGTAAGAAAATTTGAATTTCGCGGGCTACCTTAGCGCTTCCCAGCGCAGCGCAGGGGTCATTTGCCGGGGTCATGGAACAAAACAGCGCATCAATGAAATTAAAACGAGCAACTTGCAAAGAGTAGGCAAATTGAAGGAAGGGGTCGCAGGCAGTAGTTTATTTTATGTTGTTATAATTTTTATGATTGCTGGCCACTAGCTCTACCCGTGTGTTAAATGAATAGCACCATTGTAGCGCCTCAGTGTATAGTTTTCCTTTGCGGGAATCGAACCCGTAACACGTAGCGCAGCAGTTAGTCGCTCGGCGAGTGTTCCAACGGTACCGTCCAATCGCTAAATTATTTAATTGTAGGTGAAAGTAGAAGTCAAAATTAAGTTACAGCTAAGTACAACTTACCTATTGAACAGATTCGGTATATTGTAGCAGAAGCTGGTGGTCGGTGATACGTCATCATTCAAGATGGCTGCCGAGTCAAACCCACTTGCGCCTGCACCGCCCTCGCGACCGTCCAATGATTCCTCCATCTTGTGGTGGCGTGGAAAATAAAAACGTAATATTTGGAAAAAAATGATACATTTTCGACCATCGCTTGCGCATGTATAGGTAATAAGCCCTCAGATTTATGTACCAGGAAATTGTTTGGGGCTAAGTGGTGGCCTAAAACAAGCCGATAGATAAGGTGCATTTTCATTAATAATCGGTTCCTAGGTATAAACAAAAACGAATCGTGTTGCTTAGTTTTTTTTTGGCCAACTGGGCATATAAATATTATATTCGTAAGTTTATTTTACCTGTGATAGCTACTTCCTTATGGGAACATGCAAATCATGAGGTCTTTGCTTCATTATTGGTAAAGATACAAGAGTTTTCATTTTAACCAATAACGGTCCGTAATTAGAGGAATCGGCTATTAGGCTATTAGCCTTTCATTAGATACGAAGAGTTATATTTACATTCTCCCACGGGGTGTTCCTACTGCCTTACCTATACAGACCTTCGATTTATGATCGAAGATACAGACTAATATAAACTACGGTCCGGCCGTCGAGAGCATGCGTTCTTGACACCCGTCAGTTTCGTATAAAAATTATATAAAGAAAGAAAGAAAATACGTTTATTTGCGGTTAACATGACGCAAAAAGAAAATAAACACAAAAAATAAAATAAATAAAAGGTAGGGAGAAACATGCGTCACATCCACGCAAAAAGGGCTATCGCTCAGCATTATGAAACTTTTATATTATAAAAAATTAATACGTGTTTTGCGAATTTGATCTTTATTAGCTACTAGAATTGTCGCACTGACAGATGTTAGGAATGCATTCTCTCGGCGGCCGGGCTGTAGCTGTATACGTACACAATTTTGCCCGTAAAAAAATAATTTTAAAGCTTATATTATACCATCAAAACATGGAAATTCCGCACAAGAACTCCATGTAGGTACATAAATACCTAGCTCTGATTTTTTCTTCTGAATAAAAACTAAACAGCCTAAAAAGGGTGGAGATGCAAGCTGTTTATAATTCCCTTTGTCAAGAAGGCGCTAGCACACAAGGCTAGTTGGCTGAGGCTGAATTCATTAATGTTGCATAACATGAGCCTGTGCAAATAGCTTCAAAATGAGTCGACGTGAGAAAAGTAGGAATCTACTTGATTTGCTTTATTTATGTATTTTCCAAACGTGTGTAGGTATACAGCTGAATATGAAGGTCCAACAGCCAGATGAGTCAACTCAAAAGTAGGTAAGTACCTCCCCCCCCCCTATTAGGTACGTTTGAGTTACCTACCCCTATTATAGTTTGAGCAAGCCTTTTGCTAGCCCAGCTGGACACAAACTCCAGCTTATTGCTCAGAAGTTTTGATGGAATAACCCTTTGACCTCGGAGTCGGATTCAGGACCAAGAATGCTCATCCAACTACACCAACGAGGCTGATTTTTATTACGTAAATAAATACTTAAATATCAATATTTTTAGACAGGAATTTCTAATAAAATAGACAGGGCGTAGTTATAAGGCACAGTTAGGTTTTAAAAGTGCATGCTAATCAGAATTTAAGTATCCAACAATCCAATTTACAGCAAGTATTGAAAGAAAATCATATTATCGAATTAATAACCTGGGGTTGAAGTAATACAATACTCCAGCGAGGTGGATGACCCTCCCCACACCGTCGCCGAGTCACTTAAATTGAATTAAATGCCTATAATTTAGTTAAGTTTATTAAATTACCACTAAATGAGTATAATTTGTGTTGTATTCCTATTGACTTGTTGCAACGAGACGGTTTGTTCGCGTCGTAAGCACGCCATTTTGCCGCCGAAAAGTTTAAAGTTTTGACAGAAAAATTGGTGGGAGATGCGTTCGGAAATTGGTGTTTAAAGTGATTGACATTTTTGTTTTTTTACGCATTAACATTTTTAAAAATTGGGGTGTTTATTTAACTAATGAAGTAACACAAAATAATAATGTGGTGTTTTTTTAACAGCAGTTTTAGTGAAAAATTTTGAGTGCGTTAATTAAACGAAGTGCTGTTGGCCTAATCATTAAAAATAATCAAATCGATTATAATCAAAACCAAAGAATAACTCCCCGTGGAAAATAAAACGAGTAGGCGCATCATATTTTGTAAATGAAATCAGAAAGGTACGTAGAGATTGCTGCATTGGGTGACTCTTCTTTTAAGAGACGGTCTCTGTGTGTAACTGAGGTATGAAACAACAGGGAAAAGACTTTTCACAGCAACGGGTCAAACACATAAGCTTTGTTGAAAAATATGTCTTTTCGTGCTAATATTGAGGTTAACACACAAAGGAATGTTCATCGATTTTTATCAATAAAATTGTGATTTTACTTAGTTTCCGGGATTTTTTTTTAAATTTCAGTGTTTGAGAATAATTTGGCATTAGTATTATAGTACATTTCAATAACAATCATATTACTGGAGAGACCAAGGAAACGATGGATGGACTGTGTGAATGATGATAGGTACCTATGGTTAGAAAGGGATGACTAGGTACCGAGATGTCGACAAATAGAGAAGTTTGGAAGAAAAAGACACGTTGAGCCGACTCTAAATAAATTGGCATAAGAGCAGAAGAATGATGACGTTTCAATAATAATGTTATTGTTCTAGGAGGCACCTATGTTAGCATTCATTACAATGTCTGTTCAACAAATAAAGATAAATCGTGCACATTCAAAAATAAAACGCGTTAGTATTATTATTTAAGGCCTTTTTTTAGGATGGGAAATCATCAAATGACCCCTCCCGCTCAGGGTGAAGCAGAAGGGAGTGTCAGACTCTTACTGACTAAAACCCACCCGTGTTCCTTCCTTAGCCCTTTATATTCCAGGGCAACGGTAACCCTTTCGGACAATCCCGCTGCCCCGATTATATTTATTTATTTATTTATTGGTTCACCAACAATTGTTTACACTGGTATTATGCTAAAGGTAACATGTAATAAATTATGTACAACGGTGTAGCAATCACTTATAGATAAACTCAGCATGCATTAAGAATAAGTTGTGTGTAAACGAGAGAAGAAAGAAATAAAATAAAATTAATTAAACTGATCTAAGACTATTATTGAAAACACGTATACTTCTTGTCAATTCCAAGCCGTCGAGATGTTTATATAAATTGGCTTTTAATTTGGGTAAACAGTTAAAGTGCAGATCGATTGTGTCGCTACAACTATTAACCATCTTACAAATCCAGCGTAAGGAGAATTGGAGCCAAAAACCGTTCTCCTTTGCGGTGGACGTAGTGGTGTTATCTGACCGCGACGAATTCTTGAGGGCGCACGGAAATTAAAAGTATACAGCATTTGTGGACACTCAATCTTGTGAGTCATCACTTTGCACACAAACGTCGCGTCATTTAGACGTCAGCGCTTGTCTAGTGAAATCATTTTAAAGTGTCTTAATCTGTTATTATAAGAGCGTATTTTCTTAGCTAAGACACTAGAAAACGCCAGATGCCACAGAAAACTCTTTTGAACACGTTCTAGACGCAACGAATGTGCAGCATAATGCAGTCTCCAAACCACGCTACAGTACTCCAACACGCTTCGAACCAAGCAATTGTACAGCATTATTTTAGTCTTATGATTTCTAAGCTGTTTCGTATATAAGGCCTGGAGATTTATTTCAACATAATAAAATAATGTTTAGTCATCTGGAATATCAACAAATTAAATATATCGGTCTATAGCTTTATCAACCCTTACTGCTGCTCTAATGGGAGTAAAGAGAACTCTTAGCACATTTATACCTACCTACACAAATTCACCTTAAAAATCCTAACACATCACGAAAAATAAAACGCAAAAAATTCTATCAACACTTACCTTCAAGAAAACTCTCCACTTTTCATCGATACATTGAAATATGTTTTTTTTTATTGAATTTAATGTGATAGTCAGTTGTCACTGAAGGCTGTAACTATTGTCACGTGGTCACTTGTACTGGACTGAACGACGGGGGAAGTGCTTAGCTGTATAGAACAGTGAAAACTGTAGAGCTGTCGAGTGTCAATGATATAATTTTTGTTCTTTTTTTTAAATAAAATGTTTGTTTTTATAGACAATCTCAGTCGATGAATTGAAAATACCAAATATACAAAAGAAAATATTCTTGAAGTGGTTTTATTCCTTCTACACGCGCTCTCTCGCTATCTAGCCTAAACACCAGCAAAAAGTAATCGATTTTGCGACGGCTCAAGTAATTCTATCTACTAGGTACTGAAACTGCTAAAAAGTCGTCAAAAGTAGTCGCTTCATTGAGGTATGGAGGTAAACACCATAACTTAGACCTGTAAATACAGGCTGGCAGAACCTGATACCAAAAATTCAGTACCTACTTAACTCTAGACCCCCATGCGTTGAAATTTTTCGTCGATTAGTAAAAAATCTGATGTTTCCTACAACTATTTTGGGTCATCAAGTTACCCGAAACTGTCAAATTTTCCCAATCAACTTTGAAGCTTATACTTTAGCGATAAAGTTGAAAATGTTTTAAAGAAATTTTACAGATTGTAGTAGCTTGATGTGCTAGCATCTGTACCTTCACCTCTTGTTAATATAATACAAAACTTTTATGTTTAAGTTGAAATGATACTCTACACCTTTTGTCCCACCTGCCTAGAAAACTCATGACGTTTACTATTACCGACATACGTATACCGCGGGTCGTAGGTTCGTTCCGGAGCTAAGCACGGCTTAGAGGGGCGAGTACCCACAAGTGCTGTTGTGACGCTTCAGATCTACTGCGGCTTTACAGACCTATACATTCCGATGCTCGAGCAAATGGGGGGAATTGATTTGTGTTAGAAAATAAGTCAGGTAATTTGTGCTACGCCGAGTAGTTTTCAATAATACTGTCTACCCAGTAACCCTATTAAACATTCAAAAAACGTTATTCCGAATTTGTATACCTCGAAAACTGTTGGTTGAAAATTCAAATTAATTTTATTGTTGTTTTGTATATATCCTAATTCCTACTGCCTATCCTACTTCCTACTAATATTATAAATGCGTAAGTTTGTGAGGATGGATGTTTGTTACTCTTTCACGCAAAAACTACTGAACGGATGTTGATGAAACTTTACAGTAATATAGTTTATACATCAGAATAACACATAGGATACTTTTTATCCCGATATTCCCACGGGATCGACACTTATGCGGGTGAAACCGCGGGGCACTGCTAATCTTCTATTAATAAATAAATATCTACTTCTTTCTGTACTCCGTGATCTACATATACAGGGTTATTTGTAAAACACCAGCAACCTCTTAAGAGGTCATTGTACTCATAATTATGAACAACTTTTACTATGGGACCAAACCTGAAATCGCGAAAAAAAAACCAGCTGTTCCCTACATTTATGTTCAAAATGTAAGGAACAGCTGATTTTTTTTTTCGCAGTTGCTTCATATAAAATACTGGTATTCCGCTGCATTCGGTTAGACTAGAAGCCAACGCCAGCATGGTTTCGAAAAAGCTGGGCAGACTTTGTTACTAAAAGGTATGGACAACTAGTACTGACTAACACCACAAGTTAATCGTCCTCAAGTTATATAATTTCTTACATCGGACTTTAAACTTTTTAATTTGATTTTATTTTTATCTGATGTATGTCTCTAGTGTACTGTGTGTCTTTTAGTCTGTGCTAAATAAATGCATTTTCTTTCTTTATGGAAGACTGTTCCAGGATCTCGTGAGAATTTCATCATAATCAGCCTATAGATAGGCCTCTCCTATTGCACGCCATTCAACTCGATTTTCCAGCTGTTATCAGCCATCGTCGCTCCACCTAGCCCAAGGGCGTCCCACCTTACGTTTACCGATTCGCGGTCTCCAACACAGTCTCCACTCAAGGACATGTCTACCCCAATGGTCATCGGTTCTACAACTAATATGGCCGGCCAATTGCCACTTCAGCTTACTTATTCTTTGAGCTATGTCGACATATTTGGTTCTTTGGTGGAGAATTTTGTAATGGTCTCTTTATTCACTGGTGAATAAGTCCTATAGATACTGGGCACAATTATAGTGTAGTAGCCAGCTTACAAGGCTGCCAAGGTAGGCCTACCTACCTCTCATAAGATCTTTCTTTTACATGGATGTGTTGAAGTCGTGTTTGGTTCAATAATAACCTCAATCTATAATCGAATCTGTGCGGTTCTTTCCTCAAAAGACCATTTGAGATACCAAACTACATGGTCTTCACATGATCTGACCAAGCTCATGTCTGGACTTTTAAAAGCGTCTGTGACCTCTAAGTTTGTTTCGGCCTTTCTTCTCAGAGTAGTCAGGAAACGCCGACCGCATCTAGTTTTAAACTTTGCCGTGAACGTTTTTGTACAAACCTACTTACAGAAATAAAAGATTTTTTTTTCCATTTATAACATACAGGGTGTGCCAGGGTGTGTGTGTGTGTGTTTTTGATTTTGTGTCTTCATTTACTTATATTTTTAAGGGTTGTAATAAATTAAAAGAAATAAAACAGCAAACTACTCATGAATGTTAATTCATATTTAATAAATAAATACATTCTCATCGTTTTATGTTTTAAATAAAACTATTATTAAGTGACTTAGTTGTAGCAACTCTCAACAACTTTAATATGATACAACATGTAGACGCAATCGCGTTATTGCTTAAAATCTAAGGTTTTTTTAACAACTTTCAACTAAAGAATATATATTAGAAAGAACTCTTCAATATACATACATAGAAATAAGTTAGTAGGTGTATGTTACAGAACTGAAAACCACTTAAATCTATTACAACTTATCATAAGATTTGTATAGTTTTATTCATAAATAACATTTTAAAGTGATTTTTTACAATCAGCAATGAATATCAAGTGTAACATTTTTGTAATCAAATAAAATACGTATCACTCGAAATATTCTGTAATCTAATCAAAATTAAATATCGTAAATATTACAATAAAGTTTTTTTTTAAGATAATTATGAATAAAACTACACTTGCCTTCTTAGAAATATATTCATAGTGAGGCGAATAACTCGAAATTGTTTTATTTTTAATTACAAACAATATATGAAGATTGTTTAAAATTAACGTTCATTGAGATTGAACACAAGGATTATAACATCTTTGGCGTCAAGCGAAATCTACAGAAGCGATTCGAACATTTTATCTTTTCACACAAACGATACGTGGTGTATTTCTAATAGATTCGAAATTAACTATATCTATGTTACCTTTTCACGTTTAAAACACTAAACGGATTTCAATGAAATTTGGCAAGGAGATAGATAGCATCCTGAGAAAGGATATATGCTACTTTTTGTCCCGGTAAGACGTTCCCGTGGAATAATGCATGCGAAGCCGCGGGCAGAAGCTCTTTTAAGATAATATTAATATTAATATTCAATATTTGTTATTATATGGCAATGTTATGAAGACTAACTAAAACTGTGGGATAAAATATATCTTATTATAATCACATAAGACAGATAATATGATTTGGTAGAATCTGCTAGATACGTATGGCTTAAAAATCTAATTAAGCTTTAAAAAAAATTAAGTATGTTTTCAGCTTTTCAATAAGTATAGTTACAGAAATACACCACGTCACCACAAAACCATACCATATCCCTATTAAAATAAAGACGCATCTCGCTTGAAATACGCTTACAAACATTACATTCGAGTCTCTTGACGAAACTTTATGGGATCATTATTTTAATTCAAAAAGATCGTTAATACAATACACATTAGGATCAAAATCCAACGAAGAAACGTTTTACATCAATTCCTTTCAATTTGTCATGCATTACATTTATTTTTTTAAGAACTAGGAAAGATGTGAAGAACACTTTCTGGTACAGTCGTTCGCACAATTTATCCGAAATTTTATAATTGTATATATTGAAAAGATTTATTCGAAGAAGCTCAGAACACAGGAGGCGTTTTATACCAAACATATTGCGAATATAAAATAATTTTAAAGTGTGCTCGACTGTACTTTAGATATTATAAACAAACATAAGAATAATGATGAATTTAGAGATTCAGAATCAAATATATTGGACAGCTTAATTCTGGATATATCGAATATTAAGAATGTATTAAACTTAATATCGATATCACAGTTTAAATATATTTCAAATACATTTTCTGTATAATTTGTTGGTGACATCGTTATTAATTTTAACCATACATGGACATTTTTTAAGACTATTCAATAAAGACAGGTCCGTTTTAACCCATTTCCTCCGCTTATAACGAGTCGTTTTAATTTTCTCTATCTACCCTTGTATCAAATAGTAGAAACAACAAGCCTATATTATAACCGGTACAAAGTCAACAGTAGCTACATTAGATTAATCAACATTTTTTAACATGGCTGGCCTAGAATTTTATAGAAGTTCTGGCTGAATACATCTGGAATTTTGAAATCGATGAGATATGATTCCTAAGAGCAAGATTTATGGTTTAATTTCGGTTGTGTGTATAATAGTGATAGTATAATATTCCAGATTTACTCAGCCTATGTCAAAGACGGTTCGAAAGAATTACAGCGTGTGCTTTGGATTTTCAAAATCCATTGAAATAATCATAAGAACAGTCAGAAATATTAACTGTTAAACAAATTGACAGCGTTACAGCTATTTTATGCAACTGTCAAGTTGCGATTCGAATATACGAGCAATTTAAGTTGGTAGGCAATTTGCTAAACAAGAATTTTCCTAACTTTATTTAAATAAAAGATCCTAAACTTTAGATAGTTAAGTCTTTAAAGTCTGAATCTTGCAATTTTTATTAAATTTAAATCAATTGAATACATAATTAAAATTACATTCCAAAAAAACACGCTACATTTCTCACAACCGTCTGAAAGAAACTTGCGCACGCGCATATAAGGCCGACCATTCACATTACATTACACGCTTATCACTATATAGTTATAAGTTACGGTAAATCCAAGGAAAGTCGAATCGGTAACGTTAGATAATACATATTACAGTGTAAATCCACTCATACAATAAAATAAAATCAAAAGCAGCCTTTAAATGTAGTCGAATACAGAAAATCGTACATATTTTTGGAAGATATAGGTAATTCTTATTATTATATACTTTCTTTTTAATAGATTTTTATGGACACAATCGAAAATGCACCAGTGTCGACGACTAGATTTCTTCACGCCAGGAGACAAAAGGTACTTATGTTTAAAATTCCTCAAATGACCTAATCTAATAAAATTCATCAACAATAATGAATAAATTCGTATTTTTATTATAAATATATTTTTTTAACTGTGATGTCTATGTAAGTATTGCTCTTGTGCTGAAATTAATAATATTCTGTGTACTTTTAAATCTCTATTGCATTCGCTATTCCAAACGTATGTACAATTATTCTAAAGAAAATATCATGAATTCTAAGATAAAATTTTCTTTTTTTTTTATTATTAAAGTAATCTTTATAATACTTTTCGGTTGGTAACATGCAATGAAAGTTTTTTTTAACGTGATTCTAATAAGCGAATATTGATTTGACGCAATTTAAAATTGAATAAATTGTCTTAATATAGTATCTCTCAGTAAACCGTCCGGTAATTCCACATTTTACTCTATCTAGATTCGAAACCACTACGCTATTCCCGAGCAATATTAAATATACTAGAAAGTAATAATTTAAATCTGACTAAACATTGCCAGTTACGAAAAATAGTTTGCATACTTGCCAATTTCTTAATTTCGTTGCAATCATTTTATTTATGCGCAAAACTTGATAACGATTCTTTACAACCCTAAATTGTTTACTAATAATTTAAATAAGATATTATTTTAAGAAAAAATCTTAATTGGCCGCAGGAATAGTGCGTGGTTTTCTCCAACATCTAAGAAACATTCTTACATCCAAAACGTGGACCCACATTATCTTCGATTCATACGAAAAGCCTTTCATTTTCGTTATAAATACCTCTTTTATTACAAATGAGGTTTATTATCTTTTCTGAATTACGTAATTCCTTGTTTTTCCTACTAATGTCCCTATGAAAAAAATACATTCATTCGTCTAATATGTTTGAAATGCTACAGATTATTTTTATTTCTGAAGAAAAATTTGCTAATTTTAAGGCTATGTACGCACTGACACCGCTCTCGGCGCTAAGCAAGCCACCCGCCAGCGCGTACGCAGCCTTACTGTATTTAGGCTACTAAAAACAAATGTAAGTAGCCATTATAATGTAGAATTTCTTCAAATTCATATTTTTTTTAGTTTATTTCCATGTTATTTCGTGTTCGTATCGTAGTCAAATGTATCATTGTTATATTAGTAAATTCGAGTACCATATTTAAATTGGCACTTTTTGCATAAATACAAATAATCCAAAAACCACCCAAATCCCTAACAACCGTAACCTACCCTGGCAGAACCACAAGAATACAAAATGGTAAAATGTAGCTTAAATGTGTCATGTATCCAAAAATGTCACCTGTAGTCAAAATCAACGCTACATGTGTCTTCAAGAAGTGGTAAGGGCGAAAATTGTAGTCATTGATAGAGATTTTTACTGAAGTAAAAATTATAATGCTCGGAATACCATATTTAGTCATTGATGCGAATATTTCAATATTCACAAAGGAGTTTACGCTAAAATTATGTACGTATCTTCAGAGAAACTAGTATCATATTATAGTTTCTGAAGATTTTTTTCAATGTATTACAAACTAGGACAATGGCGCCGATTCTGTTGTTCACAAACTAAACTAAATTTATGTTCAGTGCATCTTTTTCTTTCTATTTCATTAAGAAAAGGACAGAAGATTATTATTATTATTAGTCCTGTCAAATTAAGACAATCCATAGACAAGTTTAGACATGATTAAAAAATTGGCTACTAAAAATACGTCAATTTACGTCAGGCGCTGACTACTTTGACAGGGCTAAACTAATATTTATCTTCTGTCCTTTTCATAGTGAAATAGAAAGAAAAAGACGCACTGAACTTAAATTTAGCTTAGTTTGTGTACAAGCGAATCGGCGCCATTGTCCAATTTATCGGGTCAACTATAACCCTCCTATAATAATATGCATAATATCATTTGTGAATATCATTATAATGTAAAATTATATCAGCTTAACAAATCAAATCAGTTTGTACAGACGCCAGCAGGTCAACCTACCCCAATCTGTCAAATTTCTTTGATAGATTTTCAAGTTTAGTACAAAGGAATAAGGTTCATATTCAATTGGGAAAATCTGACAGATTGGGGTAGCTTGATGTGCTGGCCTCTGTACAAAGATTTCAATCCCATACATAATAAAGAGTGCTTTGAAAATAAAGATGGCACTTAGAAGTGAGGTACCCGACCATTTAAATAATCAACCTATTACATTTGTAAAGAATTCGACAATCACCTTTCAGAGCAAGTCTTTATGCTCAAAATCCCATACAATCATAGAAAAAAAAACGATCATTCCCGAATGCGTTCGTGGACGTTCGGGTTGAATCCGACCAATCAGGATCTCGGAATTCGTTGGGAGTTCAAAATTCAAAATATAACGATGTATACCGTTGCATTGCGTTGTTTAGACTTCGGTGCTTTTGCCGACTTGTCCGTGTTTTGGATCCGGAATTCCGGATGCGCTTAATTTTCGTATACGTCCGGGGAAAATGCCGCTGATGCCACCGATGCCACTGAATAGGCGACCTGGAAGAATGAAGAAGTTGTTTAAAAACAAATAAGTCAGAAGTAAGTGTTGTATAATTAAAAATAATCAACAACCTCTTTTTTCATAGACTTGTAAAGTGAATGTAAACTTTCAATTTCTAGTCCGGAAGCAAGATTGGTAGCAGGTCTGAATCCCAGGGAACGCCAAAATGGCTTTGTCATTCATGGTGGCTCTTTTGTACTCGAACCTTACCGACATCAGCATTTTTCAGAGCCGCCTTTTACAGACTCGCAATTCAATTGTTAGTGCTCTTATTTTTTGTATCATTGGTGATTTTTTTTCTTTCTTTGGCCTTACTTTTCTACTTCTACGGCATTGGCAGTGCCCGAGTAGTGGTCGGGTATGTAACGGGTCAGACGGCAATATACCCAATCACATTTTGTCGCCATTTTGTTGGTGTCTTTAATACCTTTGGTTTTTCCCATCTCTAGCCGATTTTTATAATTACTACAAGGTGTGTTTCGCCACTATTTACCCCTTTAGGGCATGATTTTTTTTAAATTCTTCCATAGAGTTCACCTTGGTTATTTTCGGAACATTTTTGCAAAATTTCATGCGCCTAGGCCCAGCGGTTGAGGCTGTGTGTTGTCTGTCAGTGGCCCCGATTCTGTTATTCACAAACTAAACTAAATTTAAGTTCAGTGCATCTTTTTCTTTCTATATAATTAAGAAAAGAACAGAAGATAAATATTAGTTTGACGTATCTTTAGTAGCCAATTTTATAATCACGTCTAAACTTCTCTATGGATTATCTAATTTGACAGGACTAAACTAATAATTATCTTCTGTCCTTTTCATAATGAAATAGAAAGAAATAGATGCACTGAACTTAAATTTAATTTGGTTTGTGAACAACAGAATCGGGGCCAGTGAGTGAATTTAAGATTTTTATTAAGTAGATTTAGAGATTAACTAGCAACCTGCATTGGGCCCGCGTGGTGGATTATGGCCCAGTCCCTCTCACAGAGAGGAGGGCTGTGTTCTAGCAGTGGGAAGATTATAGGCTGATTATGCTATGTTATAAGTAGATGTTTACCTGGCGAGCGTTGGTCATTAGGATGCCTGGGTGAGGTAGCATGCAGCGCGTTGCGACTGCCCTGTTGGAACGACACTGACATGCCGCTGTCCAGCGAGCCCACCGAGCCACGCCGCTGTAGACGCTCTGCTGCTAATGCCACTATAATGACAAGAGGAAATCTTAGATATACCAACTATACAGGGTTATTTGAAAAACACCAGCAACCTCTTAAGAGGTCATTGTACTCATCATTATGAACAACTTTTACTATGAGACCAAACCTGAAATCGCGAAATAAAAATCAGCTTTTCCCTACATTTATCTTCGTCTATCTCGTCTAAATGTAGGGAACAGATGATTTTTTTTTTCGCGATTTCAGTTTTGGTCCCATAGTAAAAGTTGTTCATAATGATGAGTACAATGACCTCTTAAGAGGTTGCTGGTGTTTTTCAAATAACCCTGTATAAATAAAACAAAGTCGAGTTATTTACACCGTTTGTAACTCAAGAACGGCTGGACCGATTTGTATGATGTTTGATTTGTTAGATTTGCCTAAGCTCCGAATAGCAGAATAACTATTAAAACACGGGAAAAATTCACGACAAAAAAATCTGAAGCGGTACGAAGTTCGCCGGGTCAGCTAGTTTGAAATAATTATTACAAATTATGGCTAAATCAAAGTTTTAGAACATTTTTGTTATGAAAGCAAAGTTCAATTTTAAATCAAGTTATAATACTAGACCCAGATAAATCACTTTTGATAACAATAAACTGTCTCTCACCATGGCCTTATACCTGTAAACATCTTCAACACCCTTAAAGTTACTCAAGAGAAAGTTCTTCATTTTAAAGTACCTGTTTAGGATTTTTTTTTTCACCTTTTCAAGCTCTTTTTCATTCCTTTTCACGGATTTTATTCCGACTGTTTTAATGAAGCCCTATTTAATGTTAAGACTGTTTAGATTTTTATTTACAGGCTCCGTTTTTTTTTTAACCGACTTCAAAAAGGAGGAGGTTATCAATTCGGTTGTATTTTTTTTTTTTTTTATGTTTGTTACCTCAGTACGCCGTCATTTATGAACCGATTTGGATTTTTTTTTTTATTTGAAAGGATATGCTTCCAGATTGGTCCCATTTTTGTCAAAATCCAGTTCTGATGATGGGATCCATGAGGAATTGAGGGAACTCCTCAAATATTATAGGCATACATATAGCAATTTTGGTATTTTCATCAACATTTGAAGCATTTGCATTCAAAAAGTATAATTTGGTGAAGTGGAACTGATGAAGGAGACCACAGATAGCCACAGGAACTCTTCAATGATAATAAGTATTTCACGGGTGGCGATAAGATATCTCGATTAAGATAGTTAAACTACGACTATGACGAAGCAAATTTGAATAAATGGTTCCGACGAAAATGGTACCATCAAACCGATCTGATGATGAAGCTGGAAGGTAGGTACCGGAACTTCGTAATAAAACCATGTATTCTAGCCGTGTTTGGGCTTATTGGAATTGTCATGAGATGCACTCTGACTATAAAAAGTAAAAAATAAAAACTATTTAACAAAAAAAAACAACCACTTCAAAAAAAAAAACACTACAAAGTGTAAAATAACTTTAATTTTAATTTTGGAAGTCGGTGGCAAAAACGTAAATACAAAACCAAAGACACCGACTTCCGAAATTAAAATTAAAGTTATTTTACACTTTGTAGTGTTTTTTTTTTTAAGTCGGTTGTTTTTAGCACTGGCCATGTCCATCCATTACCACACTAATATTATAAAGGCGAAAGTTTGTGTGTGTGTGTGTGTTTATATGTTTGTTAATTCTTCACGCTGAAACGGCTGGACCAATTTTGATAAAATTTTGTATGGAGGTAGCTGACACCCTGGATTAACATATAGGCTACTTTTATTCCGGTAATCCCACGGGGTCGATACTTATGCGGCTGAAACCGCGGGGCGCAGCTAGTATCACATTAAATAGTGAACTAGTTTCTTACCAGGGTCGTTGATATCAACGAGCGAGTTGCTGAGCACGTTCCTCTTGATGATGCTCGTGGGCGGCGGGTTTGAGCGCATTGGAGCTGCCGGGGCCGGGCAAGATGGCGGCGGTGGGACTACCACGCTGACATACAGAACAAATGGATAAGTTAAATGATCTGCAGTGCGATTCTGTCACCATATCATCGTGAAAACTTAGGTGAAGTGAGCGTGGAGTGAGCTGTCAAAGTCATCCTGATGCTAAAGATTGATACTCTTGACAGCTCACTTCACCTAACTTTTCACGGTGAGATTTTTACAGAATCGATCTGCTGTACTTTAAATGGTTTACGTAATAGGTAAAATTATAAGTTGTACGGTTTCAAATCGCAAATTGAATGAAAATGTGGTATTTTTCATAGATTACTTAAAATTCTCCTGCATTGTAGAATATAAATGACCAATTAATAATATTGTACTCACGGCTACACACCAAGCTATATATAACCAGCATAAACTGAGTTCTGATTGTACGAAAAATCGCTAGAATATGAGGTCGGTTAAAACTGGAAATGTATAACTTGATGTGTCGCCGTGTGTTATCTTTCATGCATAATTATCACTAAATTATTGTTTGCTGAAACAAAACATTATAATAACGTGAAGTACAGTCGGATTCAATATTTATAAACATGAGGTGAGTCGCTGCGCAGTAAGGAATTCTCGTGTCAGTGGGGGAGAATAGCGCAGTTCAGAACCGCCATAAAGTTTCCATCGAGCTGTGTAAAAGAGACATACTTACCTCGAGTATTCGAACGAAAGAACACACATGCAAATAAGCCAATCAGCTGCGCTCGCGTAAAGCGTTGTATTCCGGCAAGCGCCGTGATTGGTTCTGGTGCGCGGTGGCCTTTTCGGCAACGCCCATCGCGGTAATCCCGGTGTACTTACCCATGCATATGAACGTGGTCCATGCACTGCTGGTGATCGATTTCGACGTCAGCCACGCCGCTGTCTCTGTTCTCCATCACTATTGAAAGAAATCATATTTAGTATAGAGTATAGCTTAAAAGACTTGTAATAAATAATCAACGGCTTTAACGACCAGTGGTGCCGATTCCCTTGTTCACAAACTAAACTAAATTTAAGTTCAATGAATCTTTTTCTTTCTATTTTATTAAGAAAAGGACAGAAGATAAATTTTTGTTTAGTCCTGTCAAATTAATCAGCGCCTAACATGTACAACATAAGGAGCCAATAAGGAGGTAATTTTAAAATAAAACACTGACCATTCCGTGCATTATTCCCCGTGCCCCGCCCCTTCCCCCTGTTGAGCTCGCCCTCGATCCTCATGGCTTCCATCTCGTCCATCTCGGCGACACTCTCGCGCAGGTCCTCGGCGAACTTGCAGCGGTCGTGCTCGTTGCGCGCGTTGAACGTAGCCAGGCGACGCCCGTCTACCCGCCGGGAGAGGCGGATACCGAAGGGATAGTCTGGAAATATAACAATACATTGACTTAGACATAATTATAATCACATGAAAAGGGTCGTCCATAGGTTTTACTGAAACTATAGCACTAATATGATTTAGGTACGTTATATAGGATGCACTCAGGCAGCCCGGGAAATTCATATTTTTTATGCTTTTTCAGGAAACCTAAATCTAACCTACTTCCAGATGACCTAGACGGATGAAATTTGGAATCCAGCTCGGTAAATGTGTATAAGCGAAGGAAAAAATCTAAAAATAAAAAAATGTTAAAAATAGGGCGGGACCCCATACAATTTTTTTTTAATTTTAGCGTTGGAACCGTTACAAGCAGATATTTCAAACTATCCCAATATATGTATTATTATATTCTTTACAAAAAGTAATGATATCCCACCAAAAACATAAATGTAAAAAAGGAATCACCAACTAACGTACAACTTTTTGGTTCGGAAATAAATTTTGAATTGATGACTCACGTGGCACAGAGAACAAGTTGACGATCATGCCACACAGCGGGAAGGACTGCCGGAACGTGTACGTCACTGATGACTTCTTCTTGCTGAAGATCTTTGTGATCACCAGCAGGTCGTTGAAGAGGAAGACCTGGGAAAGTAACGATGGACTTATTCATAAAGATGGACATTAAGGCGCCACTTTTCGATATTTTTTCTATACAAATTTCGGGAGAATATTACTCCACTGTTTGACATTGTGCATCTAAAGTTAAACATGATATCGTTTTGACTTATTATTAATTGTGTCTGTACGGAAACAGAATAGTAAAATAAAAAGACATTAAAAAGTTATGAGCCAACAAAGACTCGTTTTTCTTGCTATTTTTAACGTTACTTTGGGTGTAAATAAGTAATAAAAGAACTTAAAATCTTCAAAACCAAGTCCGACAAAGCTCAGTTATCGAGATCAATAAACTTTATTTGTAATTGATCCATGCAGTGGTTTTTTCATAAAACTCGATTTTCCGAAGCACTTTTCGAATTTTTCTATGCGCCTATCAGTTCGGAACGATGTTTGATGATGTGTGTGCGTGAGAACTAGACGTTGTTCATGTAGACTAGCGTCTAACTGCTCATCACTGATACTAGCACTGTCGGACACGAAGCCAGGCAAGACAGCGTGCTTTTTGGCCATGACCAACAACGACTTCGAGCTCGCGACTAGTTTACTCTTAAACTATGGACTTGTAAGGTTTCAAGATCCTAGCAAACGATAAGACTGCGTGTTGAAACGACAATCAGTTGTGTTTAAAGTCAGGACACTTCGTATGACAGGAATGGAGCTGTTCACATTCCAGAGATAATTTTACAGTGTGATTGCCATTGTTTTTCTGGCGTCAGGATATATTAGTTATAAAGACTGACCTTAAGCGCATTTATCATTTACCCTACGACACTGTATGCAAATCCTAGTGTGGGGTCTAAGTCAATTGTTACTAGTTTTTTTTTTTTTTATATTATATTGTACCGTGTTATTTCTGAACTGAGTAAAGTTTTTATTTTACTATATTTTTTTTTTATTTTTGTTTATTAAAAGCTGATTGATTTATATGGCAATAACATATTTTGGTAAAAAATGGCCCTGCTTTGTCTTCCGGATTAAATCCTGGCTCACAATAATAAAATAAAATATGATAATTTGTGTTCTTTCGTTGAATCACTGCAGTTCCTTATCTATTGTTTGGTTGTATACACAACATTTATATTTAGTATATGCGAAACCTGAACATAGTCTGTTCAGAATAAGTAACTGAATCGATTCCAATATTATTACACCATGTTATATTTTGTCCCAAAAACCGAGCGACACTACGTAACCATTATCGAGCGCAAGAGGACGCCTGCATGCGCGGGAGGCGCGCTGTGGGCATGTTTATGTACGGACAACTAGGTAACATAACAAGCTTATAACTTTGTGATTTTTCATGATACCTACAGTTTTGAAATTTTGTACAGTCAGCAAAGGAGATAAGTATGCAGGGTCATCGAATATAGTTGAAGTTTAGTAAGAAACCGATTGATGTTTTCGAATAAAATTTAATTTAATTAATAGAAAACAAACAGTTCATTTACCAAATTAAATTTCATTCAAAAACATCAATCGGCTTCTTAGTAAACTTCGACGACCCTGCATACTACTTTGCTGACTGTACATAGATTCTTTACATAAAAGTACTAGACACGTGTTTTGGGTTTCACATATACTAAAATTAATGTTGTATATGTAACTTATTTTTTCTTACCTCTCTTTGATGCACGCCAGGTCGTTCTTTCTTGTGTATGTCGGGGATCTCGTACAGGCGGCAGTAGCAGACCAGGCGCCGGTGCGGCAGCGCGAGGTGCGGCTTCTTGCCTACGATTGTCGCTTGGACTTTCATCACCTGGAAAATTAAGGATAATATTAAACAAAGTGCAAAAATTATAATTCTGAACATGTCCTTTAGTTAACAAACTATGTCCCATGTCTTAGTGTTCCAAATGTCTGTTCACTTAAACCCTTGACAATCTGAGGGGTAATTCTCGTAAACTTAAGAACGTTCACAGTCTGATCTCAGTCTCAATCTGTCAAAAATACCTGTAATTTACCAACAATTATGACAAGTTTTTGACATTTTTTTGTCGTCGAAATGAGACTGCGACTAGATTTTTAACGTTTTAAATTACTCGAATTGGCCTTCTGAACAACGCCTCTGATTCCGCAATAAACTTGACCGCAAACTGGGCCCAAACAGTATAACTATGATACGTCGAAACGAAAAGAAGAAGTGGAAAAAAAAGAATCACTAATTGCTTGATGGAGCGACAATCCTTGCAAGGTGTCTGGTAAAAGAGGGATTAGAATAGCCGATCAAGCTCAGTGTCGTTCTTTTAGTGCAGTTTCTATAGATCATTAGTCCTAGATACTCGTAGCTTATAGATAAATCGCAATTAAAGTTCAGAAATAATAATAAAAAAACGTATTTTTATTAGTATTTATTTATTTATTTAAAACTTCAAACACATAAATGTACAGAGGCGGACTTAATGCCATAGGCATTTTCTACCAGTCAACCTTTGGGTGATGCAGAGACAAACAGTGGTAGGTGCAATCATGAAAACAATCAAAAATGAATCATGATTTTTATCAGTGTTATGATTTTCTGATACAACATCAGACTTTACAGGTCTTATTTCCCAAATTCTGAATGTCAATTGTTTCGAGAGTTATTATTTAAAATCAGTGTAAAAGTTCTATTTACCTGAGTAACATGGTCACTGCCGGGTCTAAACTCGCTCGACTTCACCCTATCATAGATGCCAGACAACATATCTCGGTCAATGTCGCCGCAGTCGTCAATCCCGCGCAGGTTGCGAACGAAGTCGTCCAGAGACATCCGGGCTTCGGGCTTTAGGTTTGGAGTGTGGAGATCCGTGTTCAGCATTATTATTGCGAAGGCTAGGACGAATATCTGTGGAGGAAAATAAATTATTTTAGCGAGAACCCTTCTTTTATTTGGGGGTACTAGAATATTTTTTTAATTGAGTATGTTTTAAGAGAATGGGCATTAGATTCATGTGTGTTGGTTTATAAGAACACTGCAATCTTCGATTCTGTTTGCCAAGCACGGTTAGTTATTAAATGCCCTTCCGTTATAGAGATTAATAGAAAGTCATTAATAGTCACCAGGATTCGTTATCAAACTAATGTTTCGTTTACATTAGATAGTTCTCGGAAGTAACTTCTCAATATCAATTCCCTTGAAAAACAAGATGTTTACATTGTATACAGACCAGAATATTTAACAGTCGCTCAAATAATTCAGTTCGTGATAATATTACTCTAAACTTTAAATAATTTCGAGACTGTTATCATTATGTTGACTTTGAATACGTTAGCAAGTCATGCATTATTCATTCCTTAGAGTAGGAGAACTCATGAGTATGAAGAGCAACTTTATTATTCCAACTCAAAATCAACCAGCAGAACACACTATCAATTGCAATCAGAATCATTTTAAAGGACATTGCTTCATATGTATGAGGGGCTAGTGGCTAAATAATAATAGCCACACAAGTCAGTCGATCAGGTTAAACTACGCTTGCCGCGATCTGTGGATGGGTGACCATATTTGCATAGCGAGACCCCTCCGTGCCTCGGGAAGCACATTGTTGGTCCCGGCTGTAATTTGTGGATCTTTGACAGTCGTTACGGGTAGTCAGAAAACCCGAGTCTGACAACCAGTCTTACCAAGGGGTATCGTACTACCCAGTAACTGGGTTGTGGAGGTCAGATAGGCAGTCGCTCCATGTAAAATACTGGTATTCAGCTGCACCCGGTTAGACTGAAAGTTGGTTCCAACATAGTTGGGAAAAGGCTAGGTAGATGATGATGATTGCTTCATATGTTCGAAAAAATTATCTGCTCAACAACGTAAATAACGCAATGAATGATGTTGAACTATCGAAATTAATGCCATTACTACTGATTGTGTGTTACGTATTACTCTGCAGTTTACTTAGTTTAAATTTCTTCTTGGCAGCATATTAAAATAGGTGTGGTGGTAGCATAGATATAATAGAGTAATAATAATAGCCTCCCCGACCGATTTCGGTCACGATGGCCAATCTCAACGGAGATTAGCCAGGTACGCAGGAGATATTATAGTGCACAAGTGTGCGCGCAGACACAGGTGCACTCTCTGTTCCTTTACTCTCATAGTCCGATGGGACGGCAATCCGACACGACCGGAGAGAGATCAGGCGCAGGACCAACGGCTTTACGTGCTTTCCGAGACACGGGGGTATTAAACCGCTAACTTCCAATTCCGGACTGTTACTAAGAGTATAAAGAGAAGAGTCTAAGAGAGTCTAAAAGTATAGAGTGAGCGTTAGCCTTACATGTGACCACTCTCTAGAAAGAAACAAAGCGACTGTGCGGCCAATACAAAACCACTGGCCGCATATTCGCTTTGTCTCTCTCGTACTTTTTGGTCTGTATTCTACTCTACGGACGAGATCAAACAGTTTTACTATTAACATTCTAGGTCAGACTTACCGTATCCTGAGTCCTCAGCCGCTGCACGAAGTCAGTGTTACAGACACAGTATCTCCTGGCGAAGGCTTCCACCAGCCGCTCGATCTTCTGAGCCTCGCCGGGCAAACGGAAGTGCGCCTGGTAACGACGGAGCGCGACGTCTACAGCCATGCCTGATAGATCTAGCTCGTTTACGAAGCACCTGTGTGGAATGAGTTACTTTTAGAATAATCGAGAGGGGAGTTCATGGTTTAAACAGAGAATTCTATGAGAGTTTTTTATTGTGTCTGTGGTGTAAGTACAATACAATAAAATATATTCTATTTATGGAAGAATTGGTGACTTTTTCTGTGTACGCACGGCTACACATCAAGCTATACATAACCAGTATAAGCTGACTTCTGATTGTACGATACACCTATACAATGCGAGGTCAGCTAAAACTGAAATGTATAGCTTGATGTGTAGCCGTGTGTACATCATGAAAAAGTATATTTTTGGACTGTAACGTATGGCCTCGGATTTAGCGTCAACATTTTAGTGCGATCTTGAAATCCATTCACCATGTAGGTATAGAAGTATTTTCGCACGAACTTCGGGGTCTATAAAAAAGGGCCATTTGGCCATTGATATATAAAAAACCCAAGATGCACAGTCTCGAATAAAAGTAACGCTCGAAAGTGTCGCCAAACACTCACAGATTATACCTACGTAGTTATAGTTATGCTGTACGCATATATTTTTGCAAATTCAACTTTACGCACATTGTGTAAAGCTGTTTTTACAACGCAGTGTTCGAAAAGCAATAAAATTTTACGACCGACGGTGGTCGGTAGGAGAAGGCATTGAGTGGAGACGAACATTTTTATATATTTTTTTGTCATAAGATGTATTTATTTAGTATTTTAAGAGTTTATTAAATTGTGTTCTAAACACATAATTATGCTTTTATTTGAGCGTAAATATGTTTTTGGGTAGGACAAGGGTATATCAATAAAACAAATATTAACTGTTAAAATCGTTTATTTTATACTGATACTACGAGTATTTGACAAATTCATTTTTCTGGCTATCGAGTTACTTACCACTACGCGAGGAACCGCCGTTTTACGAAAAAGTTTTATGCCTTTGCAGTGACATACATAGGTACATATCTTCGTCCAAAAAATGTTCTGAACAAACGACGCTTGAATTATTCGGCTTAAAAAATCTTCACGCCTTTATCGACTAACAAGTGATCTCCATTCTCCACATCGTATAGGATCACGAGGAAAACTAAAATATAAAAATGACGCTAATAAGTTTTCAAGAAGTTTTTAAAGTGACGTGTTGCGCCAAATCGACACTTACAGACTACGCAACACTTCTGTCTTTAGCATGCCGCATGTCGCAAACCCATAAGTTGTCCCATAATTAATCCAATATACATTATAATATAAACGAACATTTAAAAAAATCGTCAAATTGACTACCTTTTCTCTATATTAAATTATTTATAACGTAAAATATTCGTCGAAAACGAAATACAAAAAGTTCAAAGTACATAAACTTATTAATAAAAAAAAAATAAACAGAACAAAAAAAATCGACTCCATTGAAAAGAACAGGGTCATTTTTATTATGCGACTAAAATAAGAAGGAGGCTAAAATGCATCGTTCTTATACTGAAAAAGCGGCTATTGAAATTTGCCGTATTATACTGTGATCGTTGAATGAAGTTTTCATAAAAATAAATCAAAATCGCATATTTACTTCCGATATTCAGTCATAAAAACAACAAAAACTAATCAATAAACTCTTTTACTTACCGAAAATATGATATCCCATCCTTTTTTAACCTTTTTGACGTGATATTTCTACAATTTTTCAGAGAACACTTCGGCATTTTTAACGAGTGCATCTAGACGCGAGCGACGCGAGACTATTTGAAATGAGCGCACCATTGTAAAATGTTGCGCTCATTTTATGCGGACGGTTTTGAGACGTTGACTGTGCATCTTGGGTTTTTATATATCAATGCATTTGGCATACTAATTTATAGAATTGTGAAACTTTTTAGTCATAGTTAAAGAAACCTAATTTTAAAAATCTGAGCCTTCTTAGTTACTACAACAACAGAAAAGTAAAAACAACACGCTACACGAAACTCACTCAAGCACAGCCATATTGAATGGATTCTGCAGGTTTCCGAGATATTCTCCAATCATCTGCTTGCTCAGCCCTTTCCGGGTGATGAGGAACCTGGCGACTCCTCGAGGGGAGTTCTCCAGGAACCCGCGGGAGATCAGGTACGCGATGCCGCGCTCTGGCTTCTTGTTGAACAGGTTCAAACCCACGCGGTATTGACGCTTGCGCACCGTTTCGGATACCTGGAATTAAATGATGATGGTGATTACGATTCTATTTTATTTTAGGCTAAAAATTTCCATTGCACCAGCAATAAGCCAGTGTGTCAATGTTAGTTCCATATTTTACAAAAATTTATAAACATGTTTTTTTTTATGTACAGATTAAGACAATAATGTCAGTCTCGGAGAGAATATTACTATAGTACCGTTTAATGTGCAAAAAAGGTTAAGTTAACGAAACATTAGGATTGGTGCAGATCCATTGTGTCGTCGAAAACGTGCGAAGAGAAGAGGGAACACGTACTGTTACATTCGGACGTAATCAGGTTACAATAGGATCAGAAGTTCTCAATAACATGTCGGGAAAGGATTACACAATTTCAGAATTCATCGTTTAAAAATAGCCAGTCTACAACGCAGACTGACTTCGGCGCCTGTCTGTCCGTTAGGTTTCCATTTTGAGCTAACAATCGTCATGAACAGCTCAAGGTGCGCACCTTCAGCGGCGGGTGCGCGTGCGCATGGTGGTCGTGCTGCGGGCGGCAGCAGGGCGCGGGCGCGGGCGGCGCCTCGTAGTAGGGCGGCGCGTCCTGGCGCTTCCACACGGCGTAGCGCTCCGCCTCGTAGCCGCCCGACGCCGACGCCGTGCGCACGTGCGCGTACGGCTCGCCCATGTGCACGTGCGGCTCCTGGCAGGACGGGTCGGGTTAGGGGGTTACCGGAAACTTTTAATGACTAATCATATTTGTAAGTTTAAAGACTTTTTCTCTTACAAAGAAAGCTTCTACTGTTGTCATCACTATTGACTGACTACCCACTGTAATCAGGCAATTGCAAAGATTCTTGTCTTCTATCACTGTATTGAGTCTTTTAATCACAAAGAATACAAGAAACCTGAATACAAAGATAATTTTCAAGTTATGGAACAACAAACTAAATGTCATACTTGACAAAGTTCAAATTCCATTGCAACCAAATACTTATTAGGATCTTTTTGTTATAAATCACTCAAAAATGAACTTCGAATACATCTCACTAAATTAGATAACTGATTCAGTGGAGATGGAATGTAAATTATCTAAGATTATTAACACTGCTCAGCCTCAGCTAGCCTCGAAGAGGAAGTGGCAAGTTTAAGTGGCCTATTTATTACTCGTGGATCTATTGTTGTGTGACTTTATTTGCATAAAATCATCATTTTGTGGCTGATAAATGAGTAATTAAAAGTTAATGGTAATGTCCCAGGTTTGGCATTCAAAAACACAACACGTTGTGGTCAGGCTGACTTTGAGATAGTTCATTAAAATTGCGGGGTGATTGTGTAACACACTAACGATGGAATGGCTTTCGTTTTGACAGTTTAACAACATCCATTGCGTCATTTACAGTATTGAGCAGACAAATTGTTCGAACATATGTAGCAATGGATTAGCAATGGTCCCGATTCTGTTGTTAGCAAACTAAACTAAATTTAAATTCAGTGCATCTTTTTCTTTTCAATGCATTATGAAAAGGACAGAAGATAAATATTAGTTTAGTCCTGTCAAATTAGATAATCCATAGACAAGTTTAGACGTGATTAAAAAATTAACTACTAAAAATACGTCAATTTACGTCAGGCGCTGACTAATTTGACAGAACTAAACTAATATCTATTTTCTGTCCTTTTCTTGATGAAATAAAAAGAAAAAGATGCACTGAACTTAGATTTAGTTTAGTTTGTGAACAACAGAAACGGGGCCAATATCCTTCTAAATGATTCAGATTATGGTTGATAGTGTTAGGCAATTAAGATGCTGGTCAGGTTTTATAAGGCTTGAGAAATTCGGACTGATCATAGCGTGTTGTGTAATAGTAATTTCATCACAGACATAGATACACTTAGATAACGCAAAAGCAACTACTTCGCGTGCCAAAAATCGCACTAGCTTACGTACACAAAAATCGTAAGCCGCCACTTTCGCGTTTAGTCCTGAGTACTGCTGGCTGGGTGAGCGTCAGTGAGAAAGAGTGCTTGTGACGTCATAGTAGGTAATCAAAAAGAATGGCACGCTTGGTTTTCATACAAAGGCCCAAGTCTGCTATTTTTATAAATTCGGCATTCCAACACGATCCCATTGTCATTTTGCTAAAAGTTCGTAATCTGCTAAATTCACAATGCTCGATCATTGGTCGGTCAATGATCTGAGAAAAGCTACTACTAAATTTCATGCTAGATTTAATTTAATATATATATTACGTATTAATGTTTGCAATCTGAAGTAGTAAGAAGTTCGTAAATAGCAAAAAACATTATTCATTTATCATTATGTGCGAGATTACCGTTTTATACTATTTCATTCAATGGTGTGTCAGTGGTTGACCATTGGAAAATCATAATGACGCCATTCAAAGTCAAAGTCAAAGTCAAATCATTTATTTCAAATAGGCACTTAAAAGGCACTTTTGAACGTCAAAATTAAAAATTTAAAAATAGAATTGATTCTAGTCGCCCATTCCAAAATGTAGTTTTCGTGTGGAGAAGAATGGGCAAGAAACTCCACCGTTACTCTTTTAAAATGTTTTACAAGTTTTTGTATACATTCATTATATAATTATATGTGAAGACGATGCATCTAAAATAAAATTTAATCTACCAAAAATGGTAAAAGAATTAAAAATACAACAGACTGGTAAATCAATTATGTGATAGATACATTATATTAGTAGATTACTAAACTTGTCAAAATCAACAATTATGAAATCAATGATAGACCATTCTGACACTATTGTAATAGCAGAGGCAGAGATTGAGGCATTTGAGGCCCAGATCGTGATACTTGCGTTATCTAGGTCTTTCTATATCTGTGAATCCCATGTTGAAGGTTCACTCATACAAAATAATATACATGTTGCAGTCAGGTGCATGCCAATCATTCCAAAATGCGGGATTATTTTGTGCCGAGGTTCATGTCGATTTTGATAACGCTAATATTTTATAGGCGAAAGTTTGTGAATGTGTGTGTGTTTATATGTTTGTTACTTCTTCACGCTCAAACGTCTGGACCAATTTTGATAAAATTTGGTATGGAGGTAGCTGACATCCCGGATTAACACATAGGCTACTTTTTATCATAATATTCCCACGGGATCGAAACTTTAGCGGGTGAAACCGCAGGGCGCAGCAAGTAGGTTATAAAAAAATCTGCTGTTTCATCGAAAAGCGCAATACCTACGAGATCAAAATGTATGGGATAGCAAATTTATTTTTTAATAACCGACGAAAATTTTCAACGCAGGGAAATACCGAGTCATGTACTCAATCCATAGTAGTTGGTTGCACGTAAGACATAATTCATTGCATTGCCTTGTCGAAAGTTTTATTTTTACGCTGTAGTAAGATTCTAGCCGTACGTTAACTTACATACTATAACTAGCAGTGCATCGCGGCTTCACCCGCACAAGTGTCGATCCCGTGGGAATATCGGGATAAAAAGTACCCTATATGTTAATCCAGGCTTTCAACAATGAGTACACTGTTACTTTATATATATATATATTTTTTGTATGGATAAAGATAATGTTACTAACCGGAGCCCTAGGCTGGTAGGGCTGATGGTAATGATGGCGGTGTTCCTGCGAAGATGATGATGATGATGACTGTACTGAGGACATGGAGCCGCCTCGCACGACGGCGCCACCACATTCAGCACGACGCAGGGAGACGGGACTTTCGGCACTGAGGAAGAACAGATTATGTTATTTTGATAGCATTATCATTATAAGCCTTTATTGTTCTCACTGCTGGGACATAAACCTCCTCTCTGTGAGAGGGAGTGGGCTGTAATCCACCACGCGCTCCCAGTGCGGGTTGTTAGATGTCTTCAATTATTTTGGTTCTAGGACATGCCGGTTTCCCCACGATGTTATTATTATTATCCCTTCACGCTTTTTCGATAACTCAACGGTAAATACTACTTTGCTGATTTATTAAAAACACAAGCTGCTAGTTAGTCTTTTATTTTTCGTAAATCCAGACGGAAATGGCTATATGAGCTGGTCCTTTAATAAAAACTGGTCCTTAGAAACCTTTAATAAAGAGAAGTGGAAAACTCTGGAGTTCTTTTTTTAATTGCAGAATGGGCCCGCTCTTGACCTCTATCATGCCTGATGGAAAGCGATGGATGAGGTCTATGATGGAACGAGCATGCCCAGAAGATGCTAAAGGCACTGGAACTCCCACGCCTCGACGATACACAGCAGGCTGCTTGACGCCGGACTGCGGTGGGAAGGTGGTCGCAAACCAGGTGGGCGTTAGCCCTACCACCGCAAGGGAAGAATTGGCCAGTCAAATAAGGTTTTGGGTGTGACTGTCCAGAATTCGCCGTGCGCTCGGTTCAGTTGAGTAACTGGTGGAACAATCTGCGCTACACGAGGAAGCTTCTTCATGCATCCCAAAAAAAAAAGTTCAGTAGAAGTCTGTGCTTGCTTACCAGATTACTGTTCTCTCTCTTACACATAATTAGGGGTAAACACCAAGGGCCTTATTTATAAACGTTGCTTTAAGTTAAGTAATGATGAGCGACTATTGAACCATACATTTTTGACGTTTAAACGCCTCTCAACTTAAAGCAACGTTCATAAATAGACCCCTTAAAACCAAACGTTTCATACTTGAGTGTAATACTGCTGGTCCTCTTAGGTACTTCTGGTGGCAGCCGCCTGGCGTTGGCGGCTTGTATAGCAGCCAATTGCTGCTGCTGTCGCGCTGTTGGTGACGACAGTGGTTTGCCGCCCGATGACAGCAGGTTACCGTATATTGGACCTGGGAAAATATTTAGAAGTTAGATCAGAAATAAAAAGTGAGGGGCCCGTGGCTAAATAATAACAGCCGCACAGGTCGATCGATCAGGTTAAGCTACGCTTGCCACGGTTGGTCTGTGGATGGGTGACCATTTTTAACATACCAAGACCCCTCCGTGCCTCGGAAAGCACGCTAAGCCGTTGGTCCCGGCTGTTATTCGTGGATCTTTGACAGTCGTCACGGGTAGTCTGATCAGAAGCCCGAAAGTCTGGTAACCAGTCTTACCAAGGGGTATCGTATTACCCAGCAACTGGGTTGTGGAGGTCAGATAGGCAGTCGCTCCATGTAAATACTGGTAATCAGCTGCAAACCGGTTAAACTGGAAGCCGACGCCAACATAGTTGGGAAAAGACTAGGCAGATGATGAGATCCTAAATAAAAAATTGCACAAGTTATTTTAAGGGATAGACAGAAAAAAAATCACAGCATAGCAGCATTTAAGGTCTTAAAATAAAATAATAAACAAATTAATTCCAGCCTCTAGGGATAACACGTGATTTTTTTTTTGTTTTTATACGGCGCTGGCGAGGCCGACCCAGGAAGAGGTAGCGACTAGTGAGACGATCAAGAGGCGTACCGCAAGGATTGGATGGAGGTGGCTCTGGCAATGGAAGCCTGGAAGGATTCGGGGAGGACTTTCCTCAGCGATGGAACAGTCTTGGCTAACTTAAAAGTAATAGACTAGTTCTCACTCAATGGCCCCGATTCTGTTGTTTACAAACTAAATTAAATTTAAGTTCAGTGCATCTTTTTCTTTCTATTTCATTACGAAAAGGACAGAAGATAAATATTAGTTTAGTCCTGTCAAATTAGATAAACCATAGACAAGTTTAGACGTGATAAAAAAATTGGCTACTAAAATTAAGTCAATTTACGTTAGGCGCTGACTAATTTGACAGGACTAAACTAATATTTATCTTCTGTCCTTTTCATAATGAAATAGAAAGAAAAAGATGCACTGAACTTAAATTTAGTTTAGTTTGTGAACAACAGACTCGGGGCCAATATGGAACAATTCAGCCATCGATACGGTATAGAAAAGTGACAAGACCAACAATTGTCAAAGCCAATAAATATCCAATTGTCTTTTGTTTCAAATAGGTACCTAAATTTTGTCTCCATTCGAAAGTAAAAGTCAAAATCAAAGTCAATAATTCAAACTAGGCTGAGAATCAGCACTTTTTGAACTTCAAAATTACATAAAGGGAAATTTTTTTTTTTTAATTTATATTTATAATTTTTTTTTTGCATCTTCTGGGCACGCTCGTTCCATCTTAGACCTCGTCCATCGCTTTCGCTTTCAGCAATAAAAAAGACCTCCAGAGTTTTCTACTACTCCCCCATAACGATTCCCTCTACATCCTAGTGCTTTAGCTGAAAAAAAGAAGAGGCACAACAAACTCCTCAGCGGCACAGCTGTCTGTTCAGTTAAAAGAACTTGATTCTATGCAGACGCCAGCACATCAAGCTACCCGAAACTGTAAAATTTTTCCAATCAACTTTAAACCTTATGCTTTAGCGATAAAGTTGAAAATCTATTAAAGAAATTTGTCAGATTGTAGTAGCTTGAGGTGCTGGTGGTGGAGATCTCAACACCGTAGCATAAAACGCCAAGATGTCAGGATGTAGGTATACTTATGGTAGAGCTGTATACTCTATCACATATCTAATTGTAAACAAGCCTAGTTCTCGAGAAAACGTATGCGCAAGATAAAATTCTCCAACGATAATGCAATACTTATTTTAGAATGACGATTAATATTGCGGAAGATTGTGATAAAAAGGTCGAGAAGTGTCGTAGGCCTCAGCCCTAATTGTAGGTATAACACACTATCAGCTTGTGAATGGCTTGTCGTGAATTACCTCATTTTTACTTCTGTATTTGTTATCTTTAAGCCAACTAAAATAAGATTTTAAGCGCAGAATCCCGTATAACAATTAATGACTGATTCTAAGAGTAATATTCGTAAATCGCAACTTGATTTTACTTTTATAAGGACTTAAGGATAGCGTTTCAAACGAATAAAGACCTTATTTTAACTAGATAAGACTTATATTTGTATGAAACACTTGCTCACTTTCGCTTATATAAATATAAACATAATTTGCTTAAAATAGGATGGATACATATTCGTCTAAAACGCATACTTTACTTAGCCCAGGTGTGTAAGTGCACTCTTTGAATCTCGAGAGACTTTCAAATAATCTAAAGAGTATTATTATTATTTCGTTTATTTGTCTATATATACTTATACAGGGTTATTTGTAAAACACCAGCAACCTCTTAAGAGGTCATTGTACTCATCATTATGAACAACTTTTACTATGGGTCCAAACCTGAAATCACGAAAAAAAATCAGCTGTTCCCTACATTTTGTCGAGATAGACGAAGATAAATGTAGGGAACAGCTGATTTTTTTTTTCGCGATTTCAGGTTTGTTCCCATAGTAAACGTTGTTCATAATGATGAGTACAATGACCTCTTAAGAGGTTGCTGGTGTTTTATAAATAACCCTGTATAATTATTATTTCGGGAGTGTTTTTTTTTCTTAGCTCTTAGGCTGGTTTTAGCTACATTTACGGGCCAAAGCCAAGTAAATTCAGCGTGTGGTGTGTTTTCTCCTCTAACTGCATGAATTCCCTAACTATTCTGCAGCTGTTTAAGATAGCAGCTTTCTGTAGGTTAATAAAAACGGATTCTTAAAAGTCTATTAGTTTTAGGCTACGGAAAAGATGGTTGGGGATAACGCCAGTCGTGGAGAGAACTATAGGGGACAACGTACACTTTTTCTTGTCTCCAGATTATTATTTGGTTAGACACACTAGCAGCTAACCAGCTGATGCGTGTGTATCGTAAGTTAATAGTTAATTAGTTACCTGTATTATTCAAAAACTGATGGTTGTGTAGAGATTCATTGTGTGACGATGACGTCGATATGTTTGTGACGGAGCCGCTCACGGAACAGCTACACACCTGTAATAGACACATGTTATTACTAGTTATTAAGAGAGTATGATTTAGCAGAAAATCTTTAACTGATTGTTAAAAGACTGGCAATTGCGAAGTGAAGGTTTGTTTTGCTTTATAAAAAATAGACATACATCATCATCTGCCTAGCCTTTTCCCAACTATGTTGGGGTCGGATTCCAGTCTAACCGGATGCAGCTGAATACCAGTATTTTACATGGAGCGACTGCCTATCTGACCTCCACAACCCAGTTACTGGGTAATACGATACCCCTTGGTAAGACTAGTTTTCAGACTTTCGGGCTTCTGACTACCCGTAACGACTGTCAAAGATCCACAAATGACAGCCGGGATCAACGGCTTAACGTGCTTTCCGAGGCACGGAGGGACCTTGGTATGTAAAGATGGTCACCCATCCACAGACCAACCGCGGTAAGCGTAGCTTTACCTGATCGATCGACCTGTGCGGCTGGTATTATTTAGCCACTGGCCCCTCCAAAAAAAAAATAGACATACAATGGCCCCGATTCTGTTGTTCACAAACTAAATTAAATTTAAGTTCAGTGCATCTTTTTCTTTCTATTTCATTACGAAAAGGACAGAAGATAAGATATTTGTTAATTCATGTCAAATTAGTCAGCGCCTGACGTAAATTGACGTATTTTTAGTAGATGCGTTTTATTAATTAGGTACTATAAAATGTACCTACATTTTAAGTAGATAATTCAACATCAGAATACTAATTACATCATTAATAGCCAAAAAATATAATTTGAAGAGCTTGATTCCTTATACCATTTCGTTTTACTTAATTTACCAACAATTCAATCCTTTCGCTTAGATGGTTTATTAAACATCGATCATTTCTGTGTGATAAGCCCTCACAAGTGCAAGTGAAATTTCGCGCACAATAATAGCAGTGATAGCATATCACAAAATCTACACAAAAATATTTTTGATACACTATCAACACGTACATAATATCTAAATTACCACCGTTTCCCATCAATATACATAATAATGTACAACACCCGATAGGATTTCCCATCGGAAAAACTTCAAATACAGACTTTCATTCCCTATTTAACCCCTTAAGGGACGAATTTTCCTTAGAGCTCACTTTCGTGATAAAATGAACTCTATAGAGTTCAGTTTAGTCAGACTTTAAAATTAGCTGCAGTAAAATGACAGCTATGTGTTACCACTTTTTAACGAAATAGTGATGTGACAAAAGAATCGATTCAGTTCAAAATCTATCAACGTCAAATTGATTTTATAAAAAAGGATGGTATATTAATAAAGTCCTTACATATGAAATTGGCGTTTTATATGTAAAATCAGAACGATTTTTAAAAACTGAAATGATATATTTAATCAATCAAAGTATCTGTGTACACACAGCTACACATCACGTTATACATTTCCAATTTTAGCTGACCTCGCACTGTATAGGTTTTTCAGAAGTCAGCTTATACTGGTTATGTATAGCTTGATGTGTAGCCGTGCGTACCATTGTTATCTATGCACTAAAAATTGTGGGAGCGTGAATCAATAAAATCATAGGGCGGTTTTGATTGCTTCATTGGAATTTAATTTTTTTCCTTGCAAGAATCGGTCCAAATTCTGGAAAAAGTGGTAATCTGTTGGAGCAAGGGCCGGGAAATGTGGTGGGTGTCGGGGACAATTCCAATCGCTGGATTTTTAAAGTAAAAAATGAAACAAAAATATATTTTCTTGTTTCAATCTTTCTGGAGTGATAAGGCACATTGTGCTTATCGTATCATAGTACTAGTACTTTCGGCTTGAGTTTAGGTAGAATTCCAGCGAACCACTCCGCAAAGCTGTGTCTTCTGTCTATATTTCGACATGATTTTTGGGAATAAAAGTTTGACACATTTTTAGTACGACTAACTAAACGATCAAAATCGGTCTGTTTTCGTATTTTTTATGATCGAGTAAAGTTGTAAATACCATGTTTTGAACTTTAAATAATCTAGACTGTAAATTAAACTACAATAAAATGTTTTTATCCGATCAATACAAATAATATTTTGATTGTTTACAGTTAAATCAAAATTGGTAAATTTCGAATATCCTGACCTAAAACGATGTTTTGTAGCGTTTTAATCACATCACTAGTAGAGGTAGTGTGGTACTTATATTTTTTTACGAAATGACAGTATGAAATGTCATTTTACTGCAGTTAATTAAAAATCCCACTATAGTGCAAAATTTCATGTTTCTAGAACAGCTGTTTAGCCTATGCGTTATTTGTCAGTGAGTAAATGAAGGAATGAAGAGATTTGAGATTTTTATTAAGTAGACTTTGTATTATCTATATTATATGTATATGTCGGAGAGTACGACAATTTAGCAATAATAAGATAGGCAATTGATTTCATTGTACGGGGCGGAGTAACGCCGTGACGTCACGAGTCATGTGAGCGGAATCGTTGGGGGGGCCGACGGTTACGTTTTGAGCCGAAGAAAAGTTGGTTGGACACTCTTTTGGAAGCCATCGAGTAGTTCGGACCCTCCCAACGGGACCGCTGGTTCACTCTGCTCAGTATACCATATACCTCTGTAATTGAAATTATAACTAACTACTGTAAAATAAAAGTGATTGTGAGAAGTGTAAACTCTTTTTGAAACCTACGCCATGAACCCTCTACCAGAAAACCCTACTGATGACGGCAGTGCCGCTAACTTATCGCATACGCCGTTATATATAAAAGTCAAAGTCCTGACTGACTGATATATCAACGCACAGCCTAAACCGCTGGTCCTAGAGACATGAAATTCAGAGGGTGTGTTCTTTGTGAAGAGTATGTATCCATTGAGAAGTTTTTCGAAATTCCCTAAGAGGGTAAATGGGGGGAGGGTGAAGCTCCACGCGGACGAAGTCGCGGGCAGAAGCTACTCATAATATTTAATCTTAATTAAGTAGAAATAATACACACACACTTTGTACTTCCCGGTGAGACCCCAAAGTTTCAGCTTTTTCACTCTTATCAACATCACATTTTTATTTTTCACTACACTCCTAAGAATGTCTTTAGTTCTCGACTGGTTCATTTTTAGCCGATTTCCTCAAAGAAGGGTTATTTATTTTTCTAATTTTCTCGCAATATTTTTTCGCACAGACGTTGTTCCGAGTCAACGCCAAAAGTAACAATGTTATTAGATAATTTATAATAATTAGTTAGACAATTTTGTTTTATAGAAGGTGTTATCAGTTTTGTGATAGTGATAAAAGCATATTTACTTACCATGATAGGAATGTTATGAATTAACTTTCAAAAATTCTTTTTTATTTATTGCTGGCGGAAGATTGTGTTTGATTAAGATTGTAATACTTCGCAAAATTATGTTTTTTTTTTGTGGGAAAAAAATAAATTGCTGGTTTAAGATACTTAACGCAATAATATTTGCGCTTCGTTCACTGCTTCCTTATAATTGGGATAGGAAGAAGCGTCGAAAAAAATCCCCAGGAAATATTATATCTCCTTAAATACTTGCTAAATTTAAATGATTTTGATAAAAAACCGGTTTTTATCGTATGAGTAGATAATAATTTTTGTAAGTACACACGGCTACACATCAAGCTATACATTTCCAGTTTAAGCTGACCTTGCATTGTATAGGTTTTTCGTACAATCAGAAGTCAGCTTATACTGGTTATGTATAGCTTGATGTGTAGCCGTGCGTACTAAGGCTAATCGATTACTATTGTAATTTGGCGTCAAACAACTTTAAGACCCCAAGATAATTGATAGGAATGATATCAGCTATGACTTGACGTCATTATTTATCTACATTATGTTTTATCTCGACTACCTATCCATTATAATCTAATCTGTGCATTGCTTACATTCTTTAATTAAGCCTTAGTATGAGTGTTGACATCACCAATACACTACTGTGATTATTCACATTGCTAGGATATAAGCAAGTGCAAAAATATATGAAATAGTGTCCAAGAGTGGCGTCTCCTAGATGTATGTACGATCAGCAAGGAAACTCGATTAACACTGTTACTTTTATGAGATTAAATAAAAACATTTAGAAGTGAATGCGAATAGTTTGTGTTGTTTTTATTTTACATCTATTAAGCCTGATTGCGCGATACAAGTTTATTGTTTGTGGCATACAATATACAGGGTTATTTGAAAAACACCAGCAACCTCTTAAGAGGTCATTGTACTTGTCATTATGAACAACTTTTACTATGGGAGCAAACCTGAAATCGCGAAAAAAAAATCAGCTGTTCCCTACATTTTGACGAGATAGACGAAGATAAATGTAGGAAACAGCTGATTTTTATTTCGCGATTTCAGGTTTGGTCCCATAGTAAAAGTTGTTCATAATGATGAGTACAATGACCTCTTGAGAGGTTGCTGGTGTTTTTCAAATAACCCTGTATAACAAATGACTTGCATTGTCTAAACACTGTTTAGACAGTGCTACTTTTATTGTTGCTGCAACTTATTGAATACTACATGCAATTGATTCGCCCCGTGTAAAGCCTTTAAGCCAAACTATTTGTTTTTTATCATATAGATTAGAAAAACTGAAGTGTTAATCGATTTTTAGTGCTGACTGTATCTCAGACGTACCTTGACCAGTTAACCCCGCCACCACCTTTTTGACTAGCTTCTATGGACCACAACAAGAATCTACTCTCAAACAGCCTTATTACAAAATATGGTTTATTTTCAGACCCAAGTTTAAACCATCAAGCCATTTTAAATTTTGATCTCTATTGCGACAAAGTTAAAGTTCTAACTTGAAAAAGACGTCAAGCCTGAGTCAATTTTGTATTAAGATCTTTACCGTGCTCAAAACAAAGTTCAAAATACAATAACTGGCTCGTTGGCTTTAGCTTGGACTAATGTTTAAAATCGTTTTGTATTAAGACAGATACAGTTTGTGCCCATAAAGAAGAATAAGGGTAAAAGTATTGTTAATAAATAGTTTGTAAATAATTCTTACCCCGCTGTCGGCATCCCCACGGTGTAGGGGCGGCATATCAGCGGCAATCATGTGGATCTGATGGGCTGACTGCTGTACTCTGGCCACCATGGCTTCCACCTCGCTTTGAGGGTCGCATACCATGTGGTTGCTGGAAAAAAAAAAACAGAAACAAGGTATATTAGAAAATATTATTATGGTGTATCTGAATAGCTAACACTTAATTTCTGGAAGGCACACAAAAATTTGGTATCTGACTATTTTTAATTGGCTGATTGAAAGAGTCTATTTTTTGTTTTGCTTAACCTTACAGAAATCGGGTATTAATTTCTTTTTAGTTAACTAATATGCTCAAGGATATAGGCATAACTCATGATTCCTAGGTACCAATATGCTCCAATATATTTGCATATCTTATAAATAGATTACAGAAGAATGGATTTAGATCATCTATGTCTGCCGAGGTATGCTATTAGCCATCGCCTAAGAAAATTTAAGCAATATTTCATCAACAACATAATGATGAAATCTAACTGCAATTAACTAAGTCCTGTCGAGTCACTTGGGATTGACCCATACTATCCCAAAATCCCAAAAATATATAACTGTAATAACTTATTGCAAAGTAAACCCTTTACCTACTCCTAACTCACATTAATTCTCAATAGCTTACCGAAGTAGTACCTAGTACCTAACTCAAATATTATAAAGCTACTGATCAAATCCCTGAAAAAACCCAAGCTTTTCCTTTGGGACTAGAGACGTACACCTTTTTACCAACTTAATCGCGAAAGAAATAGTAATAATGACTGTCACACCAAATTAAACTTTATTGCCCACAAAATAAAGTCCCAAATTGGTTGTAAGTAGTTAGGAAGGTAAATTATTTAACTGTGTTCGCCACTTTCAGTCAGTAAAGATATCGGGCACGACCACTGATTATAAATTAACGACGTATTCATGGTGATCAGAGGAAAAATAATGAGATCGGTTCGTGTTATGAGCTGTTTACTTAACATACCTGCTTAAAAGACTTTTAACGATTACTGGTGAACTTTCTTTCTTTATAATCTGTATCGACTTAATGGATAATAAGACCAAAATAATGTTGAATCTCTTGTTCGCCTCTAAGGAACATTACGGAGTGCCATGAAAGGACCGCATAGACCTTAAAGTAGTCGAAAACTATACAGCTTCAAATCCCTTGTCTTCTAGCATCACCTCATTTGTTCAAACAATCAATCTTTCCAGAATGGTCTTTAAAGTCTCTAATTTAGGGGTAGTTATTTCCACCAACAACGCTAAAGTTTTCAGGCAGAAGATTCTGACCAAAGACTGCAGAAGATCAGGGCTGTAGAACCCCGTTTTTTATTAAAAAAGCAGGAACTGTTAGATTCTCACCTCATGTCCATCACATCATGTCGTTCCCGTAATGACATGGAACGCATGGGCCTGGTGAGGGCTAAGACCTTCTCAGCACCACCAGGACTCTTCTGTAGTAGTGTGTTTCCGTATATATCTGTACCTGCAATATAAAACATGGAATTAAGATTTAGTTGGTCAGTCTTGAACAGAAGTCCCAATTCACATTTTTTTTTAATGTTTTCTGTATTCCTCGCAAAATTACTTTATTCGTCCACAATATTAAAGGGCCATATTATATATTTTGAGTTTTGTAAAAGCCAAAAACAGGAATTAAAGCTCCATTGCAGCTTTTAGTCTTTAGCAAGAAAATGGTCCTCCAGTTCAGAACGACTGACTTTTCTTTTTTGGGAAATTCTGCTTATATCGAGACCAAAATGAATGAAAATAATTACCATTGACTAGTTGCCCATGATCAGGGCCATCCTGCAGCCTCCTCGCGTTAGAGTCTGCCGCTTTCGCCATCGCTGTGATGGCACTGAACTTCTTCAACAGCTGTCGTCTCCTGAAGGCCCTCTGGATGGTTACAGCTGCCCTCCTCGCTCTTAATCCTCCGTACCTTCGTTCTAAGATCTCTGTCTGTTTATCCAGGAGGTCTTGGGACATCTCATAACGGCTGGAAGGTGGAATTACCCGTGAATATGGAGTGGGTTTTTGAGTGGGAGGGTAAAATGAACATCAAGGTTAGGCCAAGGTGGGTTTTAACGGTATGGTCCGTGCCAGAATAAAGATCGAGTTTCTAAATATTGTGATCAAGTAAACAATGAAAGTGGAATGATGTGATTGATTGCTTTGAAAGGGTAGGTTTTTTTTTAATAAAAATGTTGTGTATTTTGTAGTGATTGGTCATACAGTTGTTTGATTACTAAAACGGTTTTGTGGTTTGCAATTTGGTGGGTGTTTAAATGATTGATGTTCATTTTACCGTTAAAGCAGGGTTGAAAAACGGTTAATGTTTCAATCAGGTGATTAGGTTGCTGTATGTAGGGTTATGTTTTTGTTTTAATACTTTTTAAATAATGAATTTGGATTTCTAGATCAAGGATTTCTTTTATAACAGTCGATATTTTTTTTGTAAGTATTCATAATAACAGGAAAGTTTCAACTTTTGGAATAGGAGATTATTATAGGCTTTAGAAAGTTTTATTTAAAACAAGATGTAATTTTACTTTCGTGTAAAAAGTGAACGATTTAACTAATGAAGGTTTTACCAAATTCTAATAGACAGTACCATTGTTGGAAAAATACAGTGAATGACAATTTAATGAATGAATCCAATTCTAGAAGAAGCTGAATATCAAATTACGTGTTAAAATTTTAGTACTACATGCTGTTAACAGTTAACTTTGAAGATGAAGTTCATTAATTAGCAAAATTGTATTAACTTAGGTCCTGGTTGAGGTCCACTTTAACAAAATGTTTAGATATAGAGGTTGACAGGGACATCACCGCACAACCTGTTACCATGGATCGTACAGACGTCAGTACATCAAGCTACCCGAAACTGTCAAACTTTCCCAATCAACTTTGAACCTTATGCTTTAGGAATAAAGTTGAAAATCTATTAAAGAAATTTGACAGATTGTAGTAACTTGATGTGCTGAGTTCTGTACATGTCACTCTATATTTTATAGAAGACATTGAGATACATGGCAAGAAAAATATCCAAGAATTATCACGCCTCTTGGAAAGGAAAAGCAGAGGCGTGTATAAGCAACCCTTATTTATTGCGCTATTGCGCAGTAATATTTTATTCATGAAACTAAAATTATTATCATGAATATTGTTTCTAGTAAATCGTGAGAGAACGCAGTAATTTTCAATGACATTGTCTGACCTTGGAATGTATACAACGACTGCATTATGTAAGTGACAGTATCGTTATTAATATTTTCTAAAAATAAGTATTGTTTGTCATTTTAATGGTTTCTCATTCTTTATTCATTTTGAAAATCATCCTAGTGAATCTGCAACTTGATGTATTCTTGCACCAAAATTCATGGAATGCATAACCTCATACTTTTTTTGAAATCGGTCAAAAAGTAAGCCTCAAGTGACAGGCGAGGTACAAGTGAGACAAAAGCAGAAATTCCAGAGACTTTTTTTATCACAATGTTTATCTCAAACTGACCTGAATACACTCAAAACATGTGTAAAAGTGGACCAAGACCTCAAAACTATTCTTAAAAGTCATGCCTTGAATTAAACAGGTAATTTTCAAAAGTATTAAATTACTTATGAGCTGCTACAAATTACATTTTGGACAAGGCTACGTCGATATTGAGAATGAACTTCTATCTGATTTAAAATTGACAGGACCAAAAGTTTCGTATCGAAGGACCAATTGTTAATTGGCTGTCGTTATCGAAAAACCCTTTAGAATTATAAGTTGTAGATCACGTGATAACTGAGAGAGTATAATTATTTAAGTGCCAATCATAGAGAATGATTGGCTTGAGAACGCTTAGCCCACGTTTGCACTGACGTAAAAATATCGCGACGGGATTTCATCGCGCACTGGATTTTCAACTCTCGGTGTTAGGCCGAGCATTGAGAATCCAACAGAGCGCATCCCAGGGCGTCAAAAAACATACTGTTGGATTATAAACTCTCGGCGCTAAGCAGTGCTTTGAAAATCCATAGCGCGAAAAAAAATCGCCGCAGAAAAAACGCCCGTGCGGACCTGGGTTTAGGAAGTATTAAGTGGTCCTTTCGAAATAGTTCCTATTGATAAACTGTCAGTTTTACTTAGCCATCTAACTGAGCAAGCATTAGCTAACTGTGGTTGTTTTAATCTCTCTCAATGAATCTAGTTCAAATACTGTTTCTTTGCATATATTTGCATACATAAGTACACACAGACATAACCTAATCATGTAATTTGCATCAGTGGTGTCAGAAATACGATCTTTCACTTTTTTAAGAAAGAAGGAGCAGGAAATTTTATTTTAAAGTTTAGATAGGAGTTAAGTGTTATCTAAGTGTTAAAGGGCACACAATACGCATTCCTGAGGTTCACGACATACCCTCTAGTCAATTTACCCCTTTTTTGGGGTAACGTGGGATCTTTTTGGGTCATTCCCGACGAACCCATGCCCATGATGGACACATCTGTGCCTCGCCTATGGAAGGAATTAAAAAGTAAAGAAAACATAATACACATATTGTTAGTAACACTGATTTCCCAAATTCACATTTACCCCAAGAACCACAATTTCCCTTAGGGTATTATACAGGATGAAATTGAAAACTTGCGACAAATCGAAATAGGAGGTGCAGTAACTGTTACATAATCATTATAAATTGTCATTTCCCAAATCTAAATTCTTGAAAAAATCGTGTTAATATCGCCTTAGATAGTGCAAACTAAGTTATTGCCTTCAAGGAGACACGAATTATCGTGTTTCCAATTTTTTTTTTCAAAATTAAAATATCAAATTTAGCGCGCGCCCGATAAGCAATCCATTCATCGCTGAGTTCACAACATGAAGCAAGTTGGCAAAGCGTTGAACTAGCGGTATTTACCTACCTAATTTTTACCGTTCCTACGAAAAAAAAGGGCGCGCGACGACGTTGCCAAATCGCTCGCCTACGGACACGTTGTGCATCCTTTCCTTAATGGCATGCTCTAAATTAATTGAATTAGATATATCAATTTGTCGCACCTATTCAATTTCATCCTGTATATTCCATATTTACACACAAACATAATCATTTACAAATATTGCAACAATATTAATACTGGACAAATCTCTAAAATTAACACACACACACCACATATTTACAAATACATACAAATGCAACTGACGTCTCCCGTACCTCTAATATTCACATAAGCTACTACACCTCCGTGTTTGTGTTCCACTGACCTGTTTGTATGAACGGCGTGTCCGAAGCCCTCTGGTGGGGCGGCGATGTACAGCGGTGGCGCCGGTTCGGCTGCGCCCACGCACAGCCCCGCCCCTGTGGACGCGTTCGACGCCGACGAGCATGACGAGTTCGAGTGGTTTAGAGCTGGAATCACGTTATATGGGATTCATTTATATTATCCATATTTACATTAAAATGCGAAAGTAACTATTAGTATGTTATCTTCTTACGCCTTAACGGCTAAACGGAGTTGGATGGCCTTTGGTACACAGATAGACCATGGTCTGGGTTAGGACTAAGGATACTTTTTATCCCGGTAGTACGTTAATTTACGACCATCGCGCGGCGAAGTCTTCCAAGGAGCTTTACCACTCCTCAGAAGCAAATATTTTATGGTTATTCAAACACTTACCAGGTAATGGTCGATGGACTGCAGTGACATATCGATTGCCTTCCATGTATCCTCGATCGGGTTCCGCAGTGTGGGCATGATGGGCGTGGATCGAGTGCTGGTGGGTGTAGAAGCCGTCGGGGGGATGAAGAGCCACCCCACCCGTCCCCTCTTCTTCGTCTACCTTCTGAGAGAAGCTGTGGACAAAGAAAGAATCGGTTAAAGAAGTTGATTTGGAAAATAGTATGGAGTCGGCTCGAAGGACCAAAATTTGAAAAGAACAGACTACCTCAATTTTTTTTTATTTCGTATTTATTTATACAAAGATACAAATTACGAAACACATACATTAAGATAAGTTTCACAGTATAACCTGGCATAGCTGTGGCTGGCATGTCTCTTTTCGTTAAATAAAAACACAGGATTTATTTTTCTTCTCTATAAAATATACAAAATAACGACATCCCAGTTCAAAAGGCTAGTCTCGAGTATCAGAGGTAGTCAACATTTTCCTCGTAGCTATCCCGGTCTTTTGTAACTCGTTCTTGTAAATATTGTCACTATCTTAGTTAAATATTTGCTTACACCGACGTTTTTGGAACGCTTTTGCAACTCCTGTAAATAGAGCTTTCGTCTTGAGAGCGAGAGCGATGGAAGATTGTCTATTTCGCTTGAGTTTGTGAATGTTTTTGTCCTGAATTAGGTTAATGAAGAACATTTAGGATCAAGTGTATAATATGGCGGTAAGCGCGTTCTTAATCACCGGAACCAATATTTTGTTACAAACCGAACCAAAAAAAAACAATATTCATTTGTTATCATAATATTATTATGAATCATTACGCTAAAATCTAAGATGGAATGGCGCCGATAAAATCAAAACGGACTTGATTAGGACCTCAAACAAGAAGACTTGGGCTTCTGTATTAGTAATCCATATTGGATTCAGTAGGTATCCCCTAATAACGGTATCAGGGCTCATGTGATTCATACATCGAATAAATAGAATAAGAAATTATTACATAAGAGGAAGTCTGAAAGTGGCACAGGTGACTGAAAAGTTGTGTGGAAATCGGTTGTCATGGTATGGGTATGTGATATGGAGGAATGAGGAAACTGTCGTTCGGAAAGTTTTGAGCATACATGTGAAGGGCTATAAGAGTAGGTAGGTACCAAAAAAATTATGGATCTGGATGGACTGGATGAAAGATGGCTAGGAAGGGAGTGATCATTAAGATGAAGGGCTGGCGCTGACTGACGTCGCGGCACAGCACGGCACGTTAAAGGATTTTATTTCTGATCACGCTCCGGCATGCCGCGTCATACCAAAGCGTCCTTCAGGCTGCCGAAGCACGCCCTGCCGTGCCACGACGTCAGTCAGCGCCGGCCCTAATAGAGAAGTAAGAAGAAGACATGTTGCGTCGACCCCAAATAAATTTGAATACATATGAATATGTTGTGAATCATATGAATCACATCATCATTCTCCTGCCCGTCAATACCAGTTGCATCGGTAATACCAGCTTGCCAAATAACTCGACATATAAACCCAATAACCCTGTTGCTTTTGTTTATCTCAGGACGCCCTACTTATTTCTCCAAGTCTTACACTATATCCCACAGATATAGATAGACCTAGATAACGCAAGTATCACGATGACACGATCTGTATGAAAACCAAGCGTGCCATTTTTTGACTACTCACTATGACGTCACAAGCACTGTTTAGTGATGGGAAAATCAAAGCGATTCAAAGACGCCGCCGCGTGCGGCGCCCGTCTCGCCCCACACCAGGGCCTAGCGCTAGCGCTCACGCTCACCCAGCCAGCAGTACTCAGGACTGAGCGCGAAAGTGGCGGCTTAAGATTTTTTTACGTAATCTGAGCACGTGAAGTAGTTGCTCTTGCGTTATCTAGGTGTATCTATATCTGTACTATATTCCAATAGCTGCCACAGACCGCCCAACAAATAAAGGCTTTCCCACAGGCACGTTTTAATCGCTAGATAATATCGCATGCGTTATTGCGATACCTGCAGTACATTTTGTATTATGACGCATAAGAACTTACACACACCTGCGTTAATAACGTAGTAACGTGTAGTGCGGGCGTGGGGCCTGTAGTGTTGGTTAACACGCACAAGTTTGAAAAATCGGACTCACACCGCTGCGTTTTTATCGTCCCATATCACATAATGTGACAAGAAATCGGGACGCATTATCACAATAACGCATCAGATATTGTCAACCGACAAAACGCGCCTGCGAGAGCCTTTGGGAGAGGCTTTGAAGTAATTAAATAAAACTTCTAGTCGAGTCGAGACGTCTAGTCGTCTTAAAATATATCCCTAACTTAGCCTTAGTACACAAAGTGGACAAACAAAAATGTTATCAGACATTAAAGTTTCTTATTTGTAGGGTAATGAAAGTGGGTAGTTCATAAGATAAACAATTTGTTTTAACTATGATATTAGGTAGTTTGCTCACTTCTTAGTTGCTAGTTTGAGTTAACTAGTTACTAAGCAGTTAGGAAGGTAACTAGAAGGGTAAGTGGTTGCATGTTTGTCGTGGAAATTGTTTATTCTCTTACTTTAGGTGCAAGTATGTAGAAACTGGTCAGTGGTGGGCCAGTGGTAATGGCCGTAGTGGGTTCAAATAGGCACTTTGTGTAAATTATTTCATCACCACTGCTCTTAAAACGGTGAAGGAAAACATCGTGAGCAAACCGGCTTATCTTAGAACCAAAAATTCGAAGACATGTGACATCTTCCAACCCGCTCTGGGCATGCGTGGTGGATTCCGGCTCACTCCCTCTCACCGCTTCTGTGTCACGCCTGTGTCCCAGCAGTGGGAACGTTATAAGCTGATTTTTATTTCAGGAATTTATGTCTATGTAGGTCTGCCTAGCCTTTTTTCTAACTATTTCCGCTTCCAGTCGAACCGGATGCAGCATCTGAATACCATTATTTTACATACGTGACTGCCTATCTTATCTCCACAAGCCATTTACTGGGTAACACGACAGCCTTTGGTAATATTGTTTGTCCGACTTTCGAGCTTTGATTTTCTGACTACTAGGTACTCCAAAATATATCCAAGCAACCACTCTATACTAATATTATAAAGAGGAAAGGTTTGTATGTATGTTTGTAACGAATTGGCTCAAAAAGTACTGAACCGATTTTAAAATTCTTTCACCATTTGAATGCTACATTATCACTGATTAATATAGGCTTTTTTTAATTGCAAGAAAAAATTAAAATGTTTAAATAATTAATGTCCACCCGTGCGAAGTCGGGACGGACCGCTAGTATTTAATATTATAAATATAATATAAACGCGAAAACAACTGTCTATCTGTTACCTTTTCACAACTCAACTGTAGGACACTTTATCTAAAAAAAATTAAAAACTTCCTTTTTGCGTTCTTTTGACTTACATCAGAACAACCCCCCCCCCCCCCCAAAACGTCTTACGCGTACGTAATAAATGAATAGCCCTTGTAGGATTGTCGTCTCCACATTGCATATCAAAGAATTTGTGAGACAATCACCTAGTAGACTAAGCACACGTGCCCATTATAATAATATCATTATCAGCGATAAACGTAATTAATCATATTATTATTATAACGTTACAGCATATTTTTTATACAAATATCCGATAACATAGTTGTGACTTTTATAACGTAGAATCTGTTCAGTATTAAGATAAGATGTTTTTATTTTGGCAGCAATGCGAGTAATCAGACAAAGAGCACTAGCTCATGACTGGATACTTGTAGTTACCAACAAAGAATTTTCAAAAATCCAAAGTCATTTATTGAAACTATGCTGAGAATCCGCAGTTTTTGAACGTCATAATTACGTAAGACAGTTCCCCAAACTGCCCGCGCCCTTCGCCCTCTTTTTCATACACTTAGCGAGAGGTCACTACCGGCTAACAAGTGTGTCGATAAAATGTATGAAATATCTAGAAAAGAGGCCAGCGCTGATCACTAGCGGCCCAAGTGATCCAGATAGTCAAAAGACGATGCTACGATCAATTTTTTGAAGAAATTAACATTCTAAGAACGATATTTTAGATTCTCCTCCATAAACTCAAATTCGTAGCATTCATTTTAATTAAACCATTCTTTTACAGGCACTTTTGAATTGTCAAATAGTCAGAAAGTTGAAGCTAGTCGCCCATTCAAAAACGTAGATCGTAAAACTCCCAAATGCACTGTTCCGTTCTAGTAGTTTCTTACTTAATCTATACATATAATAAAACAGTAAAAAAACTGTGTCTGTACATTGAATATATTAAAAAAAAAATACTTGAGGGGGGTTTAGAAATAGTAATAGAGCACGAATCCAAAAAAAAAAATGTGTCTGTTTGTCTGTTTGTCTGTTTGTCTGTTTGTCTGTTTGTTTGTACACGCTAATCTTCGGAACTACTGGACGGATTTGAATGATTTTTTTTTTGTTGTATAGGTATTAAGTCTGGGCAACATATAGGCTATAATTTATTTTGGAAAATGGAACACCTGATGCAGAACCGCAACAGATCAGCTAAAGTATAAGAGATACAATAATGGTACCATAGCGAAAATTGTTCCACGTGATGAGCATTTTCTCCTGAGAGAATAAATTTGAAGATCTGGAACACCTGATGTGGAACTCCAAGAGCCCAGCTACACCATAACATATATAGGAATGACGATTTAGCAAAAGTTGTTCAATCTGATGAGCACTCTCTGTTGACTTATAAAAATCGAAGATCTGGAACACCTGTTGTGGAACTCCAACAGCCCAGCTACACCATAACACATATAGGAATGACGTTTTAGCAAAAGTTGTTCAATCTGATGAGAACTCTCTGTTGACTTATAAAAATCGAAGATCTGGAACACCTGTTGTGGAACTCCAAGAGCCCAGCTACACCATAACACATTTATAGGAATGACGTTTTAGCAAAAGTTGTTCAATCTGATGAGAACTCTCTGTTGACTTATAAAAATCGAAGATCTGGAACACCTTTTGTGGAACTCCAAGAGCCCAGCTACACCATAACACATTTATAGGAATGACGTTTTAGCAAAAGTTGTTCAATTTGATGAGAACTCTCTGTTGACTTATAAAAATCGAAGATCTGTAACACCTGATGTGGAACTCCAAGAGCCCAGCTACACTATAACATACATAGGAATGACGTTTTAGCAAAAGTTGTTCAATCTGATGAGCACTCTCTGTTGACTTATAAAAATCGAAGATCTGGAACACCTGTTGTGGAACTCCAAGAGCCCAGCTACACCATAACACATTTATAGGAATGATGTCTTAGCAAAAATTGTTTGATCTGATGGGCATTTCCTGTTGACTTATAAAAATCGAAGATCTGGAACACCTGTTGTGGAACTCCAAGAGCCCAGCTACACCATAACACATTTATAGGAATGACGTCTTAGCAAAAATTGTTTGATCTGATGGGCATTTCCTGTTGACTTATAAAAATCGAAGATCAGAAACATCTGATGTGGAAATCAAAGCTATCACTAATTTCACTGTATAATTATAAAATAACATAAGCTGGGAGTACCTCCACGCGGTGAAGGCGGTAATAGTTTAGGACTGATTTTCGGTGACAATGGTATATCATTGAAAAGTTGACTCTACTGGTCAAAACTCCCATTTATTTTTTTACTTTATCAATAAATATGCCTTCGGGCTTATGTTATTTGAGTGTGTAATTTCCTTTGCCATTTATCTTCGTGACACGGTAGCCTACCCGGTAACGCAGGGGAGCAGTCACTTAGATTTTAATTGATCAGGTATATTCACAATAAAACTATAACCATGCCTAGAAAGAGATCAAATCTTTCCCAATGTTCCAAAGGAGCTGAAAGATTGAGGATCATAAGATCCCAAGAATCTACCGAAGAGCGTCAGGAGAGACTTGATGCAGTTCGAAAACATCAGGCTGCAACTCGCTCCGTGGAAACCTCTTCGGATCGCGAAGCACGCCTGCCTTCTCAGCGTATTCGCACATCTACTAACAGGTCTTTTGAAACGAGTGATGAACGTGATGCGCGAGTAACTGGTGATCGAGATTATCATACATTGTCCCGAACACGCACACAACAAAATATTCATAATCAGTTAGAAAGTGAGAGAGAAAGAATTGCTGGAGTACGGCATGAAGAGACAGAAGAAGAGCGCAACGAACGTTTGAATTCTGATCGACTTTGACATTCTCTGAACAGAATGTCGATATCATCTGAAGAATCGAATGTGTCTCAAGACAGAGACATCCGATCCGACAGAGATATAGCCGTAAGACGTGGCGACCTTCCTTGGGTTGATAAGGAACGGAGTGCATTTACGTATACTCTTATGAATGACTTGATTGACTACGCCACGTATTCCGTCATCGGAGGTATGGTTCAAAATTGTACTTTTTGTGAAGCTGTTAAATGGCAAAAAGAAACAAATGGTATGTGTTGCTCAGGTGGAAAAGTACATAATGAAATATTACAAAATCCTCCAGAAATATTAAGATCACTGCTAATTGGTGACCATCCACAGTCAAAACATTTCTTGGACAACATCCGTATACAATGCCTTTCAAATGACATCTTTTGGTGCGAAACAGATTTCAGGAGGCCCATTTATGCCAACATTCAAAGTGCAAGGCCAAGTTTACCACCTTATTGGTTCATTATTGTCTGAAAATGACCCCAAGTTTCTCCAAATATATTTCGTATCCAATTTTCAAGATCAGGCAAATATTAGAAACCAAAACTTTCCGCACTTGAACAAATAGTCTGATTTCACTGCTTCAAAATATGTTGCATGAAGTAAATCCCTACGTACACAGTTTTAAATCTGCCTTAGAATATATAAAAATATATATAAAAATGGTGCCATAGCAAAAATTATTCCACGTGAAGAGCATTTTCTGCTGTGAGAATAAATCTGAAGAACTGGAACACCAGTTGTGGAACTCCAAAGCCCAGCGACACTACAACATATATAGGAATGACGTCTTACCAAAAGTTGTTTAGTCTGATGGGAATTTTCTGTTGACTTACAAAAATGAAACGAATAACGTCTCGAATCGTCTCGCGCATCCCGTTGTTTTCCCGTCTCTGGGCTCTTAGAATTCGACATCAGACGTTTCAGATCTTCGATTTTGACGACCCCGTTGTCGCTGGCATAATCAACAGGATCCGCGTACGAAGTCGCGGGCAGAAGCTAGTACAAAAATAAACTAAGATTAAACACTAAAGTTTATAATTCAATTCCAATTTCCGGTAAACACAAAACGATAAAATAAAAGACACTTTCTAATTGTAATGTCGAACACTGAACCCAATTACATATTAAAATGTCTGATAAAAAAACTGGTTGCTATAAGTGTTAGCATGTTTATATTGGCAATAGTTTGTTTCCTTTTAGTTTAAAAGTACATTAACAATTCAGGCAGACATTGAACTTTTGGTGATGAAAATCTTTGTCTTGAAAAAATATTGGTTCTTCGGTCCTACTGACAGAAAGAAAACTATTTTTATTAAATCTTAATACTCAAACTCAAAGCATTTATCTCAATTACAGGCACTTTTGAATTTTCAAGAGGTCGATCAGACAAAAAGATGAAGCTAGTTGCCCATTCTAAAGTGTAACAGGTCTATAGAGATGAATAGGGCAAGAAACTCCACGGACACTCAAGTTTAAATCTTAAATGAATCCTATGTTAATAAAATGCCTGCATGTTCTAGAACCAAAAATTCGAAGACGTGAAATCTACCAACCCGCACTGGACCTGCGTGGTAGATTACGGCCCACTCCCTCTCGAAGAGAGAAGGCCTGTGTGTGTCCCAGGAGTGGGAACCTTATAGGCTGATTACGTTGCTATGCTTATGCTGATAAAATAAATAAAAATCCACTAATTCTTTACTGCTTTTCTTTTCTTTACTTTTTTCTTTAGATTAGCAGATCAATAATTAACAAATCTATGTTAAGTTCTAATGACTATATCCCAACAAAAGCACAAATCAGTCTTTCACACAATAGACAAGGAACTCACGTTCAAATCGTCGTGTTTCTTCGTTTAGCACCAGAGTACATCAATCAGCGGTCGTCACGAACCCAGAGAAAGTTCGAGAAACACCACAATTTTGTATAGTTAGATATCTAAGGTTGCTGAATAACTAAATAATAGCTATTGAAATGCGTGGTTAGAAAACGGAACATAGGTCTGAACCGGAACTGTGATAATTGAGGTGGTATTGAAGAATTGTTATCAATTTGACGCTTGAGGCGGGAAAAGTCGGCTTGAAGAGCGCCATGACAGTGTATGACAACCGCTGTATTATTTGCCGTAAATATCGTGAGCACTGTTATTTATGTTGGTAAATAAGCAAATGTACAGACGCTAGCACATCAAGCTACTAGCTAGTCAAATAATAGATTTTCAACTTTATAGTTAGAGCATAAGGTTCAAAGTTGTTTGGGAAAATTTGACAGTTTCGGGTAGCTTGATGTGGTGGCGTCTATACTTAGTAGAAAACATAAAATAAGATCACGCCTGTTTTCTTTACAGGGTTAGGCAGAAGTGTACATACAGTACACATTTTTACCACATTTCGCCAGTTATGTCTAAGTCTCATCTAAATGGGAGGGTGTGGTGCGATTTGTTTGCCACTTACTCAAGAACACTAATATAATGACAACACTAAAAACCTGAGTGAGGAACTGGATAGAAGAAACTGTTTTATTTTTAACTAGCTTCTGCCCGGGACAAGTCCGCGTGAAACTTCTTCTCCTCATATCCCGTCGCATCGCATCGCCAGCCCGCGCTATTTCTCGCTTTCGCTTAGCGTTGTTTCTTACATTTCTTTCCATTGCTTTAGCTCGGAAATGCAAAAATATTTTTTCAAATCCGACCAGTAGTTCTAGAGATTAGCGCGTTCAAACTCTTCAGCGTTATTATTAGTATAGATAAAAAAACTGGATTTCCATAGCAGTTTTTACAAAACAAGCTAAAGTCAAGCCCAAACTTCTACATCGTAACACAAAGGACCAAACCCGACACTCATAAGACCAGTTGCCAAAAACAAGTATGAAACTAAAATCTGAATTTATATGAAAATACAATGGAGACATCGGACTCCTGACTAACTAGCGCTCGTTAGGAATTATTTTCATACATTCAACTGTTGAAAACTGCTACAAGCAGATACATATCGTTGCTAATTAATGCAGCTCGGAAAAACCATTGTCAACTTCATCGTTATTTCTTGCGTAATATCTTTTTCAGGGCTAACTAAAAAAAATAAATTGATAGCCCTGATAGTTTTTTTTTAAATGATTTCTTTATTTGAGCAACCATGTGAAGTGATTGAAAAAAACAAAAATTGATCATAACTTTTGAACCGTAAAAAAATTCACCGACATTCTCAGAGTTATAAAGTTTGGAAATGACCTTGCCCACGCCCCTATTCGAGTTGATCTATACTTCCAGAGACACTGTATACTCGACCTAGTCCTTTGGCATAATTGGTACAAAAATAACAGGCAAAAGGACTTCCACCCACACAGAGTATTTCAAAACGTTTATCTAAAAAATGTCATGTTTTTACATGGTAAGTCTGTAAAAATATTTGTTAACTTTCCGTCCCACCTGATAAAACCCTCAAGCGCCTTTAATAACACTGAGGGCGGGAAAGGTGGTCTTTGTCCGGAGTCGAGGACCACGTCTTCTATTGGACGGACCAACATTTTCAATGAACTACTTATTATAGACAACTATTGATGAACTTGATTGGACCAAATAAAAACCGACCAAGTAGGAGTCGGACTCTCATACAAAGGCTTACAACCGCAAGGCAAAAAACCCCGAAAAAACACGTTTCTTGAATGAAGACCCTTTCATTGTTAACTTAATTTTATTTTTATAATAGCGGCAATAGAAATACAGACTCTGTGGAAAATTTCAACTGTCTACCTATGACGGTTCATGAGATACAGCCCGGTGACAGTCAAACGGACGGATGAATAGCGGAGGCTTAGTTATAGGGTTCTGTTTGCACCCTTTGGGTACGCAACCCTAGAAAAGTGACTGTCAGTATGAAAACGCAGAAACCACAGACCTACCATTGCCTGTCACTTGCACAAGTTTTAGAAACAACAAATGTTTTATCTTAACTATACAATAAGGAAAATATAACAAATAGGTAGCTAACCTACTGATCAATGGTGCTGATGAGGAAAACCGTTTAAAACTCGTATCAAACTATCACCACCAACGCAAAATGAAAACGTTTGCAAAACTACGATTGCAGTAAACAAAACGCCTCATGCATAAATCAATAGAAACTCTATATTAGTAGGTAGGAAAACTAAACGCTCCGAGCGGTATTAGTGATGTAGCGGTTTCCCCCTGCTCCCGCGAAAATCAGTGGTTTAGAGACGTGCCAATTTCCTGGCAGGCGAACCGACTCGGTTCCGACTGGGAATCGAGAGATTTTAAACTTGATACGTTGGTTTACGTATAGGATTATCTGAAAATCCTTATTCGTGCATTTTCTTTAAAATGCACGAATATAACTGGAGATACGCTTATAACTGGAGATACGCTTATAAATTCTCTGGGTAGCTTTAGGGATTCTGGGTTACGTAGATGGAGAAGCCATTAACGTTGGTAAGGATACTTTTTTACCATTGTTTGAAAATGAAAGCAATTTTGATAATGGAAATAAACTACTTACATATATTATTGGAACGAAGTTCCCTAACGCACCGCACATTATTACACCTGCAGGGTAATTGCGTAACACACTATCAGTAGCAATCGGTTTCATTTTGACAGTTCAACAACATTCATTGCGTTATTTACGTTGTCGAGCAGACACACTTTTCGAACGTAAATGGAGCAATGGATTAGCAATAAGCTTCAAAATGATTCAAATTGAGAGTAATAGTGTGTTACGCAATTAGGGTGCTGGGCAAATGAGAGCAAGACCGAAAACGGTGTAACATTTTGACCGACACGACACTTTGTTTGTATATTTATGAACGTTCAAACGTCGTTCATTAATTAAGTACATAGTGCCTGTTATTGAATACATAATATACAGCGAAAGGAACTTCGTTCCAATCGGGTGACTTAAGACACCTCTCTTCTCTTTTGGAACGAAGTTCTTTTACGTAGCCTTATGTTAAGAGTAAACTGATAGAAATCGTCACGTAACGAACAAGCGTTATGCCCCCTACATGCGATTTTTTATTATCTATATGTTCTAGACAGAGCCAGAGAGATAGTTTTCGTGGTTTTCGAGGGTGCTGAAGCCAATAGTGAGGTCAAAATAAAAATCCAAAATGGTGCCTACACTTTTTTTTCTAATTTTTTCCTCATGTTTGATTTTCGTTTTGAACTTCGTTCCTGCCGGGGATCCCCCAACTACACACGTTTTATTTTTACAATTGCAACAAATCAATCGTGATTTTACATTATGTGGATTATGTGTGTGGTGTGAATGATTTGTGGCTGAAATTGTGCATTTTCATTGTAAAGTCGCAGTTTCTATAATTTACTAACCCGGCATTGGGTTAGTAAATTATAGAAACTGCGACAGATAACACACTCCACAAGTTCACACCCTCTTGCCTCTCGCCAGTTGCCTCTCGAAGAGAGGAGGCCTGTCTATGCCCCAGCAGTGGTTATAGGCTGATTATTTATGTATGTATGCCAAAAATATATCCTAACCAAGGAGAAAACATACTACCGTCCGCACGCAACATCTCAATATCAAACGCTTTTTTAGTACCAGATAGCTTTTCCAACATTACTCTAGAGGTAATGGAAATAGACACTCCGCATGCAACATGTAGGTAGGTAAACTTCATTGCAGAAACTTGTACAGCAGTAAACGTTGGAAATTAAAAATTCCAAAAGTTGGTAGAGTGGATCGGTTTTTATAGGGTAGAAATGGTTGGGTTTTCAGTAACCTATGAGGAAATGCGGGTGGTCTTTTATCCACAGAAACGCTCTCGCCTGTTATCTTTCTGGCTAATGACCTTAAAGCAATGATTTTTTACAGAATAATAAATATAAATTACATTACATTTTATTATTATTACAATTGATGGTACATTATTTATATAAGCACTAGAACCCTCAAAAAATGCCGATTAAAACCGCTGTCAACAGAGGCCTAATTTACAAAGTTGACACCGATTAATGAAAAAAGAAACACATAGGGACACAGTACCTATATTTACTTAGCCTTATTCAGTTTATGAAATATATTTTAAATTGGTCCAATATTGGAGAGGCGAGAGCCAAACCTCGAATTATGACTTTTTACTTAGGCTTTTTCAAGCCTCTCCGACCGCATTTCCTCTTACCTAAAAGCCGTGTGCCGTCCATACTTTCATCTCTTATTTAACCTGTAGCGGTATCTACAACGCCACATGCGAACAACTCGTCATACTGACGTCACAAAATCCTGCATCTCGCAAGCAGAGTTTACCGCGCAACTAGCATAGATAAAACGGCCCAACATGAATCATTGGGCAGTAGTGCGCCAGACACAACACCCGTTTGATTGGAGGATCCTCCCTTTACTATAGAGTATGAGTGAACTTTACATCCTGTTCCTCATACCTCAGTAAACCCCTTGAGGGGATTATTTTTTAAAAAACCTTCCTTAGCGCTTATGTTCGTTTTATAGGGAACCCTTGCGCAAATTGTCATGCTTTTCGATACAGGTTTAAACTGAGCGTTGTCCGTTAGTAAATTTATTTTTTTTATTAAGTAGAATATGCAAATTATAATAGAAATAACTGAAACATTTACAGCTTTTACTTACTTTTGTATATTGCGGTTTTCAATATTTCAATTATAAGTAGGTACATTGTAGTTTTACTTGAGTCTCGTTTGTTTTTATTATTTCGAGGTAAGCAAAATCAGGTGTGCAGCAATGAAAAGACCACCATGAAACTACATTACAAACGTCTTGAATCCTTCTTTGAACATTTTAAAACTTGGGTTTTTTAAATCACATATTATATTATATATATAAGAGCGAATCGTCTTGATGTTATATGTGAAATTATCTTATATGATAAATCTAATCTATAAATAACATTAGCTAGAGAACTAGTTGCCTCATTTAAATGAATTTTAATATTATAATTACTTCCGTTCTTAATAAGAAGTCTAAGAATCGTATTTTTGTTTAGCGGTTTAGCATATTAACACTTAAGACCTTCATTTTTATACACGTATTATATAACAAAGGACCCACTCTATGAAACCAAATATTGATATCCCAATATCAAGAACAATCTAAGAGATCCACAATCAACTTCATTATCATTTTGCCAAGAAATCTCTGTCTTTCGAAAATCAACAAACGGGCTTTATTTAATCATTCCAGACGTTCCATTTACGGCACAATTTGCGCCAAACAAATATTTCTCAAATAACAAATAGTCAACATTACGTGTTCAACATAATAAGAGTAATTCGTAAACACTTGTTGGAAAACAACTTCAATTTTGGCCAAGTTGAAACACTAAGCGAAATTGCCAAGGAAATTAGATACCTACAGATTTCAGAAGTCAAACCTTAAAAGATATAAACGACTAACTTTACGGTCCTTTGAAATAAAAACGGAGTGCTTCATAAAGATTTGCCATTCAGTATTGAGCGGCACAGTGTTAAGAATCGTATTTTTTTATTGTATGTTTAATTTTCGCGATAAAGCTTGCGAATTAGTTCGTTAGGCTCTCTTGTGCTGGCGCACCGCCAGTATTGCCTCGTGGAACTATCCCTGAAGTTACTTACAATATAGTTTACGAGGAGATTTTATGTGTCAGCAACATGCGTGACATCTCAAAAACTGTACGTCTTGTCAGTAACTTTTTTGGAAGTAGATACTTATTTTTCTTGCAAGTCTGTCCAAGGTAACGAGAGACCGAAAAAGGAAGATAATTTGAAATGAAACAGTTATTCTAAGAAGCAAAAGCGCTTCAACTTACAAATTACACAAGTGATTAGCGAGCGAACGGATTCCCTAAAAAAACTATTTTTTAAACTACCTACTCGCTGAACTGCGGGGGCACTAAGGCCCGTATTACAGAACGTCACTCAATACTTAAGCATTACTTATAACTAGATTCAAGCCATTTGATTGGTTGAAACTAGTTTTAAGTAATGCTTGAGTATTGAGTGACGTTCTGTAATATGGTCATAAGTGTCTCAAGTGCAGTTTATTTGTCAAATGGAGCGCGACATTCCCCCATTGTCATAAAGGGGGAAACGCGGGGAGTTGGGGGATCCTCTATTCAGTTGCACCGACTTGATTAATACGCCTGAATGCCCGCGCTCGTTGCAGAAACGACCCAGTTTCTGGGCCCAGCGAAAAATTGTAGGTTATTAGACTGGGCAATGCCTGCCTATGCCTGAGAGAAACCGAGATGGCGGGGTTTTAAAAACAAAATGGGAGCTGTTGCTTTCATCATCCGCTTTTTAACCGAGCACAATACGGCGAGTGTGAATTTTAAAATCCTCCGTAATTGTTTTCGCTGTCTAAACAATACTTAACATTTTTGGAGTATTCATATTTATTGAGTTGGCCATTTCGGTGTAGGGTTTTAACGTACGGTTTGGTCGTATTGTGACAGTTATTTCGGCGATTATATTACAGACTGTTTACATAAGGCCCTTGAAAGTCTGCTTTTGTATGCAAAATACGATGAGAACAAAGTAAATGATTAATAATAAACATTAATAACTACTTTTCAAGTCTGATTTAAAATACTATAAGAAAAAACCTCAAACTTCGAGTCAAACGAAGAGTCCTCGTTAAATTTTCTTCAGCTGTTACGATAAATTGCCCGCTTCCCACGTAAAATCATGAAAATTTAAAACTTAGCTGCGTCCGTTGGCACACGTCCAGACTGCTAGGCAAACTAAGCCTTTCTGGGAAGCGGTTTGGTTTGTCAGAGTGGATTTACAATACCAGATCGAGACGAGAGCTACACGTGCCCGATCTGGGTCATGTCTCATGTTAGACTGAAGTGAATGACATCATGACATGTGATTTCAAACTACACGAGGCAATAATGTTTCTCTTTGAAGGCGTCGAGTCCGCTTCTTGAAATCCTTCCTGATTTTGTAATAACATGTTTAGCAGCCAGTTCAAATGTTTGCCAAGTTTTTGTCTTAAATATTACACCAGGAAACTGTGTTTTACTGCGGTTGAGGTTATTACTTAAGATGAGACTTACTAGGTTGGCCTAACGCCAACTTTTGATTTGGAATGTAACTTGAATTTAGGATATGTTGATATGAGAATAGTTATTAGAATAGCACATGAAAGTGTTGGCAGACCAATACCAGGTGGACGACCTACAAAGGACGGCGGGCAATACCTAAATATTGGTAATTGCGTAAAACACTTATAATGACAATGGCATTAATTTTGACAGTTCAACAACATTAATTGCGTTATTTACGTTGATATATACACGAATTTTTCAAACATATGAAGCAAGGGATTAGCAATTCCATTAAGAATCTTTCGGATTGTGATTGAAATTGTATTACGCAATTAGGTTGCTGGATTAGACTCGCTCATACCCACAGGGTAGCATGGCAGAAAAGAGAGGAGTACTATACTTAACAGTGGGTGAAAGAAATCTGGCAATGATAATGATGATACTTATTGGAAATATGAAAGTGATAGCTGCTGAATTATTACGTCAAGATAAAAATGATTAAACTTAAACAACATTTTCTTTCTAGTTTCGTGTCGATGTCATAATCGCTCGTTCACAATATCTTAATCGATTTTTATATTGCCAGCACAATATTCTCCGTGTTGAATTATGATAGTGCATTTATCTCTACCAGTATCTGAGGACATAATGCACTCTGCCAACACAAAGATATGAGCACCACGCGCCATTTTGAAGTTATTACGTTTTCACATTTCTTTTAATGGATCGCGGGAGATGGGAATGCTGAAAATCCTCACAAAGGCTTAGTGATAATTATTATGTTTTAAACAGGATCATTGTAGGACAAGTATTTTGAAAGGTCTGTTAGGGATCAGGATAATATGATTATATTTTGTTTTTTTACTTCTTTTCTCTTCGAATTTGATACCATTCATTGTTGAGCAGTTGTGAGATATTCTTTATGTGTAAATCATTTCACTGCTCTCAAAACGGGGAATGAAATCAACGTGAGGAAACCAAAAATGTCAGCATGTCCTAGAACCAAAAATTCATAGACATGTGACATCTACCAACCCACACTGGGCCCGCGCGTAGTGGATTATAGCCCTCTCCAAAGAGAGGAGGCCTTTGACTTAGCAGTGGGAACATTATAGGCTGATTATGCATTGTGAGGGATTTTTGCCTAAAATAATAACTACGCTAGTAGTTATCTATACCAGTTTCACTCTAATGAGTAGATATACTATATTGTTCATTTTGCTCAAGTCACCTTCAAGCAGACAAAGTTAGGCAGCGGGATTGTCCGAAAGGGTTACCGCTACCCCGGAACACAAAGGGCTAAGGAAGGAACACGGGTGCGTTTTAGTCAGTAAGAGTCTGACACTCCCTTCTGCTCCACCCAGAGCGGGAGGGGTCATTTGATGATTTCCCATCCTCAAAAAAAAAAAAAAATAGCAGACAAAGTTATGGAGACATCTAGATGTCTCCACAAATTAGTCTGCTTGAAGACATAAAAAACTGGGAAATTGCAATTTCATTTCCTTTGAGGCATTTCTAGCCAAGTTTGAAGTTGAGGTTTAATTAAAGTTTCCCAAGTACATGTGAAAAGAAGATGGTAACCCTGTCGTTGGTAAAGAACAACTTTCGGATTCTCCAAGTTTCCGAATTTTATTCATTATATCTCAACAAAATTTACAGATTGGCTTAGTTCGCTAATAATATTAATTTGGGAACGTTGATTGAGAGGAATTCGAATGATCTACAGGATACGCTAATTCGTTGGGTTCCAGTCGGAATCACAGGTATCTCGGGTAATAATAGCTATGTTATTGAAAGAATAGGCAATATCACCCCTTTAGAGGAGTCCACTCAAACTGAACGAACTTTTTATATAAGGTGTTGTAGAATCCTATTGATTCCGTATTTATGTTGAATGTATCGCCTCACTGGCTCACTCACTACCAGACCAAGCGCTATCGTACAAACTCTGCTTCAATTTTCCTATTCTATTCTATTCTATTTTTTTCTATGGCAATGGTGCCGATGTCGACAATTCTGCCAATATCAGACGTGTTAGGAGAAAACGTGCGAAGAGAAAAAAAAGGAAATTAAAATTCTAAATCCAATACTAGGTGTTCAATAGATCGTTGGATTTAATGTGAAACTTGTTGACGAGTGTTAGTAGATACACTGAAACAATTAAAATATATATATATTGTTAATTATATTATTAATTATGTAAGTACTACATAAATAATTATCATACAAATATCATCATAATTTGATATCATTGACGCGGATAAAATACATCAACGCCTCAAAGAGCTTTGGAGAAGAATGTGTTAGTAGGGATGGAAAGTTAGTTGGGACGGAGATCACTTTTCCTGTTTCCCGTCATTCCTCGTGACTGACATGACATTAGTGACAGCAGTTACCTCGCTTGTGTGAATGAGACAATGTTTACACATCTATTAAATAGATACACTACAGGTATGAAAGCTATAGACCAATAATTTTAAAGAGCATTTAATCATAAATATATATTTTTTTTAATATTAACAGCAAAAGAACTGAAAACACCCTACACAGGAGGCCATTCCCACTGACCCTCCGGCGGCTTCTCAATCAGTGGCTCCCATGGTTTCCAATTCAGCATTTTTCTAGCTAAATTCAATTCATTCTCCGCTTGGATTATCAGTTCTTCAGCTTGTCCACAGTTCATCCTCATTTCTAGATCGAAAGTGTTGTTAGTTTCCTTCAAGACTCCAATCCTCTCCTTGACAATCATTTCAGTATATTTGCGGTAAGCAGCCTCCTCAGGCATCTTACTTAGTATCCTGAGAATTTTTCCATACAGGGATGTCAGGGTGTGATGTGGGTTTGGGTGTACGGCCATGCCCACAAGGCCGGTTGAAGTTTTTACAAATACCATTAATCCACGATTTATTTGAAGTTCTCACAAAAAACACAAAATTCTAATGACAATTTGATTACTTGTCAGTACAAAATTCATATTTTGACAGTGAATTTTTTTTAATACTAGTAGGCGTTTAATACTATATAGCGTGTACCAATAAAACGATCGAGGTTTTATTTCGTTGAGTGTTACTATTACTTATGCCAACAAAACACCTTTTACCATTGAAACTGTTAATCATAATCAAGATCAACAAAACCACGTTTTATTGAACAAGACAACTCACCCGTATCCAGGCTTCTGACAGAACCAGGATCTGGTAAGCTTCGCAGCTTCGAGCAACACGCCTCCAAGGTCACCGATCCTCATACCAGCGCAGGAGCAGCATCCATCACCTTCTCCATCACCCACGAGCACAACTCGCGACTCTGACTTCGCCACTTTGGACATCAAACGCACATTGCCCACGAAACGCAACTATTTGTACACTTTAATGTCATTTAAATCACTTCCATCGGCCGTTCTTAGCTTTATTTTTGATTTTAAAGATTCAAACGTAGCTTTACTTGGAACTGCCAAATCTTTTATTTTTGTTGTATTCATTAGTTTACAAAATGTACACTGTTTGCGATATGTTTCTGTAAAAAATAAAATAAAATAGTATAATTAACGCCATCGACACGCGGAGGATAACTTGATATTGCTAGCGATAAACGCGATTATATTCATCGTCGATACAAACGATCAAATAAACTGAACAAACCATTTGTGGATACGATATGATGAGGTAATGAATTACCATTATTGGTTTGAAGAGGTGTTTATATTTATGTCACGCAAAAAGGTTTTGAACAATAGAACTTTCTAAATAATATAGAAACCAAACAAGTAACCTAAGATGAATTAATTCATGAAGACAAAATCATGAAACCAATACAAAAATCTTTATAAAAGTCCAAATAGAAAATATAACCAACATTCTAGAAGTGAAACACCAAAACACTCATGATATTAGACATGGATTATATCAAAGGACTTCGAACAATGAGACGGCAACACAACAAGTTTACATTATCGAATAGAAATAATACAGAAAGACGTACATTCATCTCCAGCATTACCATACAGCAAATGTGACTGGCAGAAATACTGACCAACATTACAATAATGACCCATGTATATTAGCTATCGAAAGATGTTTTCACTATTCGAGATATTGGAATTTATGCAAAGTTTGCAACTAAGATAACTTAAGATGTCTACTCTCTCCTTTATGCGTTTAGACGCCGTGTTATCCCATCATATATATTAGTCGTCTTCTTATCTATTTCTTTGGAATACTTCAATGTTACTTTCTATAAGTAATTTCTACAGGGACCGCTATGAAAATTGTAATCCTCCATAATATCAGATTTCTCAAAAACATGTCTCCTAAGAATTACATAAAACGAAACGCCTACTTTAAAAGGAAATTATACAGAAAAAAGATAAAAGAACAAAATAATGCAAATTGAAGCATCGTTGGACCCTTGGAGGCTTTCAAGGAGCCTTAAGAAACCTCAAGTCGGACCCGAAACAGGTAGGGCGTAAATAAAGTTACCGATATCCGTTTTTCGGATTAGGCAGAGCCTTGGATTAATTGTCTTCGTCCGGATTTTTGTTTTTCCACATGTATTGTGATTTTCTCGCGTTAGATTTCGAGCTCCTAGGGAATATGTAACGTTATTTAGGCATGAATAATGAATTAGATGATTCTCAATTGTAGGTGTTATTTCGTCATTATTTGGACTGACGAAATACCTTTTTTACCCGTACTGGGCCGGCGTGGTAGATTACGGCCCACTCGCTCTCGAGATAGGAGGCCTGTGTCCCAGCTGTGGGAACATTATAGGCTGATTATGAAGTTCCTTGTTGGGTAAAAATATATTCCTATTCTCAATTCATTATTATACTCTTTTGAAGTTTCCCATTACAATCGATAAAAAAAACTTTATTTGAAAAAATAGCGTATAGCAGTTGGAAACATTGTCCTCACGAGTGTCCTTTATACTCAAACGTAATAGGCGACTAAAAATTGTATTTGTTCAACAGTTATCGTCTATTCCATGTCTTTTACCTTAAATGTACTGTAAATAGTAATATAACAGAAGTGAGTGATGTCATTCACGTTTTCCACGTTTCTAATCCTACCCAACGTGACTAGATCCGTTTTGAGGCACTAAATGGAAAATGAAGACAAATGACCAGGATTAGAATTATTGTAAGTAGTATGTGTCTGACTTTCAGAAAACTTTCTCCAATTCATCAGTTCTTTCAATTGCTACTTGCTGGTCTTGAATAAAAATTGCTATTTCATTATTGATAAAGATTAGGCTACATCTCTTCTCCAACCTTTTAACATACATGAGCGGATTGATATTTTTTATGGTATATGTTTGCCTTTTGTGTAACTTAAATCAAATTGCAAATCTATATACTAATATAATAAAGCTGACGAGTTTGTTTGTATGTTTGAACGCGCTAATGGTGCTCTGGAAGTACCAGTCGGATTAAAAAAAATCTTTTGCATGTAATAGTCCAATGCTTGAGAAAGGTTATATATAAGCTATTAAACATCACGTTGCAACCTTCGATGCCGAGCAAAAAGAAAAAAATGGCAGAAAGAATGCTACGCGAAAAGGGAGTGTTAGCGCGGGCAGGCGATGTGATGCGACGCAGTGGGTCGGGGAAAAAATAATTAACGGGCCTATGACACTTGAAACAAGGTAATTAGGAACAATTATTGAAAATAATACAAGAGTTAACGAAACACTTATCAAATGACTTCACACAGAAGATTACGCACGCTCAAATTCCTGTGTTACTAATGAATACGTTTCATTGTTTCAAAACGGTTTTTAATATGAATAACAACACTCCTGCTATAGATGTGTTGACGCACGAGTATTTTTTTCTCCAGTTTTAATTTAGGCTTCCTCATTTGAACTCACAACGTTGTTTAGAGCTTCATAAACATATAGTACTACTGTTTCAGGAGTTACATTAAGCAGATTTAAGATTTCACCAAAATGTTTACAAGAAAGGAGATCAAAAACAATTATTCTGCCAACATTTCGTGGAGTTTACAAACATAAATATCCAATAAACGAGGAACAGAAAAGGTCGTTGAACGTCTCAAAAAGCACAACAGTGCTGATCGCCGTAACGACGGGCGTATATTACAATCTAATTCGGACATTCCGAGACAAACAAAAACGGAATTTTCCTTACCAAAGAAAAACCTATAAACGGGACATTTGGAACTCATCTACACAGACGTTTTTCTTGCCGTGAAAAACTACCGTTTATTCGCCGTGTGTAGGCACGGTCATCAGTATTGTATGGATTACTATAGAAACTTGTTAACAGACACGATTTTTCTACGGCGCGGTTTGTATGCCGTGTAGTCACGATCGTCAGTTATATGGATCACTATGGAAGCTTATTGACAGACACGTTTTTTCTACGGCGCGGTTTAAACGCCGTGTGTAGGCACGGTCGTCAGTGTTGTTTGGCTCAATATGGAAGCTTGTTGACAGACACGTTTTTTCTACGGCGCGGTTTATACGCTGTGTGTAGGCACGGTCGTCAGTGTTGTTTGGCTCAATATGGGAGCTTGTTGACAGACACGTTTTTTCTACGGCGCATTTTGTACTCCGTGTGTAGTCACGCTCGCCAATGTTGTATAGTTGTGGAAGCTTGTTTAGGTACAGACACGTTTTTTCTACGGCGCGGGTTATACGCCGTAAAGAAATCGTGCACGATACCATTTAGTAAGACTGGTTGTCAGCCTTTCGGGTTTCTCACGACCCGTAACGACTGTCAAAGATCTACGAATGACAGTCGGGACATACGGCTTATCGTGCTTTCCGAGGCACAGAGCGGTCTTGGTATGTAAAGATAGCCACCCATCCACAGACCCACGACAGCAAGCGTAGCTTAACCTGACTGTTCGACACGTGCGGCTATTATTACTTAGCCACAAGCCCCAGCATTCAGATAATGTTAATCGAAATGGTCTCATTCGAGATATATAAACATGGTTAAAAAACGAGCGGAACCTGCCCCATAAAATTAAAAAAAAATACGGCCCGTGTTTTCGGTTCCAGAATCAGTAAAAACAGGAACTTAGTATTACACCCGTATAAAAAGTGGTATTCTGTTTTGATAGTTTGTTGTGAGCAGCGGCGCGTGAAACGAAATGATCACAATAGGTCGTATCTCGTTGGCGAAATTTGAAAGGGAAACCTAGTGCATTTGTTTATGTTTGTCGTTCTTTATTTTTGTGCAAAACAAAGGCCTTTTCGATGTCATGTTTTGTGTACACTTATGTAATGTCATGTATTGTTATGTCATTTGGGTGTATTGTGATGTCCAGTACGTTTATTTGCTAGAACCCCGTTGCTTTCGTAATCGTATTTGCATCTTCAATGATCATTATTTCTGGTTTACTACGCCCTATAGGGGACGGAAGAATCTATAAAACGCAAACGCCAAGTGCAACGATTCTAAGCACGATTCTTATGCTAAAGATCTCATCTCTCATCGATTAGAAGTACACATACCGAAATAGTTCCAAATCCATCAATAAAAGCAAAAACTCCATTAATCAAGTCAATATCGCAGTTCTAATTCATAGTATCATCCTGTTAGGGTTAATGGAGGAACACCAAAGGAAAGACCGTTCTAAGGATTTTAATAATACGTTTATTATCCTTTTATTTATATATTGGAAGGTGTGTTTTCTAATATTACGTGAGACGTGTGATCCCACACAAGGCTAATTGAGTAGTACAGTCACTATGTGAAACTAAGGATTTCAGTCAAGTGCTAAGGGCGGATACTTAAATAATATTTATGAGTTAGAACGAGAAAGACGATAGTGTTGAAGTAGGATAGATTTGTTTTTGCTATACTCCAACACGCCCCCTCAAAAATAATCCTTTTCCTTTTAATTACGCTAAAAGATATCAAACATCTTTATACAATTACAAAATCACACACCTCCAATTTTTCACACTCTCTCTGGGAATACAATCAATCATCACGGTCCAGCATTTGCTGCGCAGGATTAGGTAAAACCCAGAAAAACCTAATCAAACCATTATCAATCAATTTATCCATTATAACTGGATACTATGAATGTTATTCATCTACATTTATTATAACCAAGCTCTTATATTTAACATATCCTCATCATTTTATTTATCCACGTTGAATACAATTACAACGTCACCCCGAGTTTTATTCTCATCTCGGTGAAACGCACCGCGGGTAATGATTTTGTCAGGATATCAGCCAGCTGGTTATCTGTAGAAACATAAACCATTTTAATCACATTTTTCTCAACCTGTTCTCTAGAAAAATGATACTTAATATCAATATGTTTAGATCTTTTGTGACTAGTAGGATTGTTCGCGATGCTTATGCATCCATTATTATCCTCATAAATACAAATAGAGTCTGGTATCGCAATGCCAATACTTGTTACTAATGACTTTAACCACAGAGTTTCTTTTACTGCTTCATATAGAGCCATGTACTCTGCTTCAGTAGATGATGTTGCCACTGTATGCTGCCTTTTTGTTTGCCAGCATATTGTGCATTGATCAAATAATTTAAACAAATAACCCGTAGTACTTTTTCTATCTAGTGTATTACTACCCCAGTCAGAATCAACAAAGCCACTTAGAATATTTTTTATAATCATTTCGTGTAAATGTTAACTTGAGATTTATAGTGCCCTTTAAATATCGCAAGACCCTTTTTAAGTGTGACCATAATGAATGGTTGTTTTTGCTTGCATATCGACTCAAGATGTTAACAGAAAAACTTAGGTCAGGTCGAGTGCACAGCATGATATATATCAAACACCCGATAAGATTTCTACAAGGGGCACTTGTTATTTCACATGAATTTAATGCTTCGTAATCTAGTTTACTTTCAAGGGGTGCAGTGACAGAATTACAGTCACTCATGTTAAACTTCTCAAGAACTGTTTTTATGTACATTTCCTGATCCAAAGTAACTTTGTTTTCTGACTTGATTATTTTGATTCCCAGAAAACATTTGATCTCTTTTAAGTCTACCATTTTAAAAGTGTTCATTATGTATGTTTTAAAACTATTCATAGTATTTATATCTGCGGTTGATATCACAAGATCGTCAACATAAAGTAGAACATAAATATTCTTTAAAACATGACCTGCATTAAAAATGTAAATGCACCGGTCCGCTGATGAGTATTGAAAACCCCTTTTTATCAAAGCTTGCTCAAACATTTGGAACCAACAGCGTGCAGACTGTTTCAATCCATATAATGACTTATTTAATTTGCAAACCATATTACTTCCAGCCGGGATACCCTCGGGAATTTTCATATAGATTGCCTCATTCAGTTTCCCATTCAAAAACGCTGTTTTTACATCCATATGGTGAACCAGCAAATTAAATTGATTCGCTAAAGCTATTATCAGTCTAAAACTTGCAATCCTTGCAACAGGTGCAAACGTTTCATTATAATCAATCAAATATTTCTGACTAAAACCACGAGCCACTAATCTCGCTTTATATTTCAAAGGTTTTCCAAACTCATCATTTTTAACTGTAAATACCCACTTACAATCGATAATATTTCTATTATCTGGCTTTGGTACTAAAGTCCACGTATCATTTTCAAGAAGTGAATTAATTTCCTCTTTGATAGCATTTTCCCATAGATGCTTATCATCCCTAGTTTTAATTTCTGTATATGATTGAGGAATTTGAAATATCAAAGATTCTGCACACAACAAGTAGTTACCATAAATACTGTCTTCATCATTTTCATTATAAGAAACAGTTGGCATGTTTCAGACCCTATTACTTCGTCTCAAATTATGTGATGTATCATTGTCTTGAGATAAAGTTAACTCATTTTCATTGTGATATAAAGACCGGTTCAAGCGCTCCCCTGTTTCATGAACAGATTGATTAGTAGGTATTTCATCCGTTTGTTTACTCATACAATCTGATTGATCCTTACGAGATTCACACCTCTTTTCAAAAGGGTGTACAGAGTCAGAATTGTCAACAACAGAGTTATTGCTATTTCTAGCCATAATCCGTTCGGGCGCAGGTTGCACTGGCCAATTTGGTAAGAAATTAATCTCATCCATTTCCACATCTCTGACAGAGTTGTCAACAACAGAGTTATTGCTATTTCTAGCCATAATCCGTTCTGGCGCAGGTTGCACTGGCCTATTTGATAAGAAATTAATCTCATCCATTACCACATCTCTGACTCTCACAAACTTTTCATTTACTACATCCCAAACCTTATAACCATTTGGTTCATAACCAACGAAAATTCCCTTTGATGATTTCTTGTCAAATTTCGTTTTTATACTTTTATTAACAAAATAGACAGTAGAACCAAAAACTTTTAAATACTTCAGTTGCGGCTTTGTATTATGCCATAACTCATAAGGTGTGTTATCCAACCACAGTGCTTTCGTGGGGCTGATATTTATTAAATAAGTAGCAATTAACACAGCCTCACCCCAGAACGATTGATTTAATTTAGACCCTTGTATCATTGTACGACTCCGTTCTGTTATTGTTCTTATCATACGTTCGGCAATACCATTCAAAGCCGGAGTATGTGGCACTGTTAAGTGGTAGCTAATACCTTTCCGCGCACAGAACTCTTTCATTTCATTGGATAAAAATTCCCCTCCATTATCACAATATAAGTTAACAATTCTCAAACAAAAACGTGCTTCACTTTTTGCTACATAATCCCGAAATATAACAAAAACATCTGATTTACGATCTAACAAGTAGGTAGCACAATAATGAGTGTACTCATCCACAAAAATCACAAAATAATTTTTGCCATCAATAGACGACGGAGTTATAGGACCACAAACATCTGTGTGCACTTTAAATAGAGGTCGTTTCAAAACTTTTGGTTTCGATTTGTTAAATGGCAGGCATGATTGTTTACCATAAATACAAGCCTCACACAATTTATCGTTTGGCATAATATTATCAATTTTATCAATATCAGAAAATAATTTCTTTCTTTTTATTTCCATAAATTTTGATTTTCCTATATGGCCTAACCTCTGATGCCACAATTCATAACTATTATTTACGACTCTATTTAATGAGCATTCGCTATTTAAAGCATGTTTAGAAAGGAGAAACTTAATGCTGATTAGATTGTTCAAAGACTCACCCTTTATTACCAGCTTACCATCATTGTACACAACAACACTACCGTTTTTTATCGAAAACGACAGTCATTCCCGCATTCTGCATTTTCTTTACCGATAGCAGGTTGTAGGGAATATCAGAACAGAAAAGTACATCCTGTAGTATACCTGGTACGCCCATCTTACTGGTAACGGGGAGATCACCTTTCTTTGTCGCTTGTATAAACGTGCCATTTTTCGCAACAGAAATGTTTACTGGCTTTTCAAGCTCAGTGAAGTTTAGGGCCAAATCTTCTCGATTTATCAAATGATCTGAAGCTCCTGAATCCAACACAAAAGTAATATTGTTTTTCCTGTCATTACTTTCATTTGTATCACTGTCTGTCATAAAAGCAAATCCAGCATTTTGTGGTTTTGAATTCACCATCTGAACCGTTTTATTGTTGGTTCTTTTGTTTTCAATAGCTCTTTTGTAAGAAAAACAATGCTTTTTCAAATGCCCCTTTTTGCCACAGTGATAACATTTCTTGTATTTAAAATTGTTCGTGAACGGTTTTATTGACTTTTGCTTTTGTTGATAATGATTTCTTGAAATATTTGAAGGTGGTCTAGCACTTTCAGCCTGAAGTATTTTTACACTTAGATCATATCCTTCGCTTGTTAATTTAACTTCATGATCTAATAATCTCGTTTTCACAAAAGCTAATGTTATATTGTCTTCAGTCAATGTCTCGATTGCTGTAACGATGCTGTTATAGCTGTTCGGTAGAGTCATGAAAAGGTGGGTCACTTTATCGGATTCTTCTAATTTCGCACCTGCAGCCATAAGTTCGGTGACAATCTCATCAAATATTTGGAAATGTTTGATTAATTTGGTATCTCTATCCAATTTCAAGTTCAACAACCTTTTCCTAAGAGACAGCTGCGTCGCTACGCTTTTTCTTTCAAAGATAGAATCAAGCTTCGCGAAAATTTGTTTTGCGGTGTCTTGTTCTGTAGTCAGACCAAGTAATGAGTCTGACAAACATTCTACTATCGTATTCTTAGCTGATGCATTATTTTTAAGCCACTCGGCACTTGTCTCTGTCGGAGATTCATCGTCGATAATGTTCAGAACTCCAAGTTCACTTAATAGATTGCGAATTCTAAATTTCCACACACTATACTTTTCTCCATCAAATTGTTTGATGTTACTTTTAGATCTTAAATCCATTTTTAAAAACACTTGCACTAAAATAACTTTTTATTTAGTGTCCAATCACTTTCACTTTATATTATTTATTCGCACTCTGGCTTAACGCTCTGGGCCCATAACCTGTTAGGGTTAATGGAGGAACACCAAAGGAAAGACCGTTCTAAGGATTTTAATAATACGTTTATTATCCTTTTATTTATATATTGGAAGGTGTGTTTTCTAATATTACGTGAGACGTGTGATCCCACACAAGGCTAATTGAGTAGTACAGTCACTATGTGAAACTAAGGATTTCAGTCAAGTGCTAAGGGCGGATACTTAAATAATATTTATGAGTTAGAACGAGAAAGACGATAGTGTTGAAGTAGGATAGATTTGTTTTTGCTATACTCCAACACATCCGACCAGATAACCAGAAACAGGAGGGCTATAAGAATGGCAATGTTTTACGCCTTGGTATACACACGGGCGTATTTTACCGCCTTCCTAAATGGCTGAAACGATTTAGAGAAATGGCCTACTATTGGATTCGGTTTAGTATTCACTCACTGGGATGCTTTGGAAATCCAATATGGTGGGAATAAAGTAAAACAAGTGATTTACAAGGTTTGTGGTGGAAAAGATGGTGTTGAATGTTTTGGAAATGAACTGGATGAGTTTTTGGAAACAAGAACGGTTGTAGACCTCGATGGTCAGAGACCAATTCCCGACAGTTAAAAGATTAGAACTGGGTTATTGGAAATAATATCCAGTTTCACTCAAGATTCTATTGATCCTTTAAGATCGCCCACAATCGCCTTTAATCAACCTTCGCAGATCACAAACGTATCAATTACATTACAACCAAATCCAAGCTTAGCTACCCACATTTCGACAAAACTGGGCCTCCACCAATCGAGGGCAGCCACCAGCCATGATTCGTCACAGACACTAACCACAATTACCCAAATCAAATGTACCAGGTATGTACCACTCGCTACTCGTAAAATCGACCGTATATTTCAACGGTGTCTTGTTATGGGGCAAATCTCTTTTGCTCAACAATCCAATTTGCACATTGTGCTTTATAGTTTAAGTGTTAATTTTGTTTAGCATTGCAAATCTGAGACATGTATAGTTCAGGATCTACTTGTGATTAGAATTGTTTAACCTCAATAGCCATTCTTTGAGATATTTAGCGTTATTGATCAGCTTCTTAGTAACCTTATCTGCTGTAATGTCGACACTATTGTCTTGAATACGTAATGGATGCCTCTAGAGAAAAGAGACAATATACTGGTTGTAAATGAGGGTCTTAACAAAGGAGAGCAGATTCTGGCTGATACCGTCTTCCATTTATATTTCGAGTTTTCCTTTATAGTTCAAGCTTTGGACCCTTAATAGTACTTATTTCTGTCATAACTTTTACCACATTAAAAACGAAATAAAATGATTTGGCTGCATAAATATCAGAAGAGCAATTCCCATATTTTTAAGAATGTTAGCATTTTAATCTCAGTCTCAATCTAACAAAAATCCCTTTAATTTAATTTAATTAAGTTTTTGACATTTATTGTCACTGAGATGAGAAAAACATTCAAAATCTTGTCGCTAGACAAGATTTTGAATGTTTTTAATTACGAGATTCAGTTAATAAAGAAGTTTGCTTTAACAGTGGAAGATTTATGTAAACCTAAAAAATCATTTGAGCACTTTGATGACTAAATCCAATTTAACAACAGATAGACAATGAGCTACCAACTCTTTAAACATTTATCAAAGAAAATGATGTTTTAAAGGTACAACTGTTACAGAACATGATTCTAGAAATAACTCTCGATATTGATTTCCTAGAAATGTCTGAGATACACGGAAAGGATCTAGACAAGGAATGTGGTCGGCTTTCTACGAGAAAGTTACCTGATCTTACAGACAGAGAAATACTATTTTTATCCACAAAGTTTTAATTGACTTTGTAAGCCATTAAATAAATTAATAAGTTTTGCGTTTTCAAAGTGCAATATACTCGTATTCGCTGAAGATAAAAGTTTATGGAGGAAGTTTATGCAATAAAAACATTAAATGAAAAGGCCACAGAGCTTTTACAAAAACTGCAGGAGAGGAAGTTTGAACTAGAGCAACCAAAGGAGGTAATTTAAAATGTTGATGTTAGTAAATATGACGACGCAGCAAGTGGCGCCGTCTAGTTTTGTTACGAAGTTACTGGAATCACCGAAAAGGTCGGATAAGAGTGACACTGGCTGGTGATGGTTGCGGTTATCAGAGATGATTTCAGGGGAGCCGCTGTCGTACACACGGCTACACATCAAGCTATACATTTCCAGTTTAGTCTGAACTCTAATTGTAAGGAAATCCTATACAATGCGAGATCAGCTTATACTGGAAATGTATAGCTTGATCTGTAGCCGTGTGTACCAAATCCACTACGAACTGCTATATATCACACACAATCCTGATGATAATCAAGCTACTAAACCACTAAATACGATGACCATTCTTGATAAAGGCTATCCTGCGCCTTTAAATATAGTTATTGCTATTGCAGCAGCGATAATTGATAAAATCTTAATTATTACTAATATGCATCACGCATTGGTAACACCAAAAACCAGCGCAATACTAGAAACAGGGTCAGTAGTAAAAACAAAACAAAATCGCGTGTCAATTACCTCCAATGATTAAGTAAGCCAATTCATGTACAAAGCCAGATTCAGGTCAAAATGACCCAAGTGAAACGGGGAAGTTACTGCAAGGCCATTGGATTATGTCAATTGTTCAATCAGCTGATACTTGATCGCCATTTTTAATTTTTTATATTCACGTGTAGAGACGTGATTGTAAGAAAGTCAGGGTTAATTTAACAGAACTGACTATGGCCGATAAGATTGGTTTGGTTGCAAAGCGTGACAATGTTTTTGTTTAATTAGGAACTGCTGTTTCTGGTTTCCATTTTTATTTCCAATATTCCATCTGGTGGATCTGGTTGGTATCCATTTTTAAATGAATGAAATGGATGATTGAATTTGTTTAGACTCTTGGTCCGGGTACAGCGCAAATTAATAGAAATTTTGTAATCCATGTTATTAATTAAATGTCGTTACAAAATACTACGATAAACCGGTTTAAATGTCGTTACAAAATACTACGATAAACCGGTTGAATGCAGTAATTACAGAAACAATTAAAAAGGCATTGTCTCGCGTGGACCCACGTTCCGAAGGGTCAAACCAATCTTATTGAGAGCGAGTGAGCGAGCTTATTGTATATTTGAATACTACTGATGATATATAGATGGATAATGAATAAAATAGCAATAAACACAGCTGAGAAAAGAAAGTATAAAATATTTTCAATTGATTGGAAAGCAGTTCCGTTTTGTAAATATGAACCTAATAATGAACTTCCAATCATTCACAGGACTATCTATTTTATTATACTACTAGCTGAGTAGCTGCGCCCCGCGGTTTCACCCGCATAATTGTCGATCCCGTGGGAATATCGGGATAAAAAGTATCCTATATGTTAATCCTGGTTATAAACTATCTGTGTGCCAAATTTCCTCCAAATCCGTTCAACGGTTTACGCGTGGATGAGTAACAAACGTCCAAACATCTTCACAAACTTTCACATTTATAACATTAGAAGGAAGTAGGATAAACACGGAAATATTTGGTAGCAATATATATACTAACCTCCTTACTAATAAACTTATTATATTAGATGAATAGTTACACACCGATTTATCTCTTTCAGTCGTTAGAAATTTGACTGTCGAAAACAAAGCGATGTGTAACTTACAGACGCTATACAACGTTTATTAGTAAGGAAGTAATATTACAAAGAGGTACAATTTGTGAGTCTGTACGTAGGGGGGTAATTTTCGGAACTGCTGATCCAATTCTATCACTAATGAGAAGCTGCAGTATTGCCGAGTATCATATGATATATTTTATGTTAAAATAAGAAACACGGGGAGGAAGTCGCGTGCAAATGCTAGCATTTTATTAATTGAAATATTAGGTAGAAGTGATAGACAAAAATCATTTCAATGCAATAAAACTAAAAGAAAGTTATGACTGCCAAAATCGAGATGCAGTTTCTTTTCATCTACCTGACCTCACAACATGTATGCTAAGAATTGTAATAATATAACCACGATTTCGAAATGGAAAACAGAGTGTTTTTATGATAGGAACAAAAAAATATTTTACCGTCGGAAAAAATCATGTAGGTACCTATTTAACAAGAGAAAGTCACCATTCTTTTTTCGAAGCACTAAGTATTTATTTAAAATTTTCACTAACAATTTTGCACCAATTTTAAAAGTTTCCTCAAACAGATGCTTTTTTAAAAATTAGACACTTGTGAATTTTATTTCCATAATACATTTTTTTAAAACACTTTCTGTCACACAAAAAAATCGAATAAAATTGTACCAAAACAAACTATGTATTAATAATTTTCGCCAACACTATTCCGTAGTCTCACTCAAAGGTTAAAACTGTGCCAAAGGCTCGCAACCGGCCTTCGTAAGTAATCAAGGTTTACTTCGTCTTGGGTTAAGTTGTAAGCGTGAAAAATGTGCTCATTTGCTGTAAAGATTAGCGGCTGTAACAAAAAAAATGTTTTGTTAATCAATCTGCTCAGTTTGTAGCAGTCTACTGCTAGGTATTCACGTGAGCAAAGTTGCCAGTCACGAAAAACAAATATAATACAGACAGGGTCATTGACCCCTGTTACCATGGATTCTGTACACGTTTCTGAAAAACCCTGCGTTTAAATTTAACGCATGTTATTTTAAAAAAAAATGCTGTTTCATATATTTTGACCGCTTAGGTATTGCACTTTCAGTTTGCGCGTCTATGTCCCCGCCAGCCTGTATATATTTTTACTGGATCCAAAAAAAAACTGTCCCTGTATGAAACCTTGGGGTAAAGTTGCACAGTCTACCTCTTTTAAATGTATCTCGGATTTTCCCGAATAAAGAAAGAAAAAGTATTTATTGCGATTCGTACAGGAGCAATGTAGGAACCTTTTTTTTATGAATGGAATCATCAAATGACTCTCCCGCTCTTGGTGGAGCAGAAGTGAGTGTCAGGCTCTTACTGACTAAAACCCACCCGTGGTCCTTCCTTAGCCCTGTATGTTCCGGAGTAGCGGTAACCCTTTCGGACAATCCCGCTGAATGTAGGAAACTTAAGTTTTTGACAAAATGACAGCTAGTTAGCTAGCTAATCCTGCAATGAACGATTTATTGGAACAACGGATGACGGCCTGCTACCAAATATCGTCTGAAAGCGGCTAGTGATTAAAAATCGCTTCCGCTTATAACTTGGAGTCTCTTAGCTTATGTCACGTTGAAGTGTAATCAGGTAGAGCGATACTGGACGCAACGGAGATGTCGCCGCCTTACACAGCACACAGTCAACTCAAAAGAAACCTTACACAACCAGCAATAAAGAGCAAAACCCAACAACCGAACAATGGACACGTTTCTGCAACTTACAGACCAAACGTAACCACCGATAAAAATCATTTTACATTGTCGCGTATCAAAATGGCAATTGATATTCAAATTTAACACCTATCCAATAAGTCGCATATTTGCTTGGTTTAATTTTTAAGTATAAATCTATTTTTGGACTTACAAACCGGATTTCAGATTTTAATTTCGAACAAATTTGGTCCGTTTCAGTGAAGTATGATTTAATTAAAATTTTAATTATTGCGAACTTAGCCGCGGATTATATTGTGGTTGATAGAGAAATCAAAGCAAGTGTATCGTGTAATTATTACATACTGTTGCTACGGGGAACTGTATTAATTATAGATAGGCTCATGTGAGAGTAGCAGAGGAGGTAATATTTTAGAATGTCCCTGCAATCAGCTGTCTATGACAATTTAGGTACAGCGGATCATAGAACAGCCCCATCAAAGAGGTTTGAATCTGAAGAAATCGTAATTTAAAACGTTCAAAATCTACTCGCAGTCTCATCTCAGTGACAAACAAAATGCCAAAAAATTGTCACAGATGTAAGGGACATTAGAGGATTTTTTGCCAGATTAAGACTGAGATCAGACTGTAAACGTTCGAGAATTGCCCATCCGTTTTATAACCCTAAGACCAAGACTGGCAATGCTTTTGATTTGACTGTTTTAGGTATAAAATTAATAAAAGTCTTATTTATATAATGGGTAGAGGCAGTTTTTTGTTACTGCATATATGGAAAACTGACTCCACCAACATATCCAACGACCCGCACTGGGCCCGCGTGATGGTCTATGGTCCACTCCCTCTCACAGAGAGCAGTTCTGTGTCCCAGCAGTGGGAATGTTACAGGCTGATTATATGGAAAACTGTAAATACATGCATTTTTATGCGTTAACTGCTTCATAAGATTGTAATTTTACCAGCTTTCTTAACCCTCATACAGCAACGCTGCTAACATCAGGAAAATACTAAATTCCTACTTCCTACTAATATTATAAATGCGAAAGTTTGTGAGGATGGATGGATGTTTGTTACTCTTTCACGCAAAAACTACTGAACGGATTTTCATGAAACTTTAGAGTAATATAGTTTATACATCAGAATAACACATAGGATACTTTTTATCCCGATATTCCCACGGGATCAAAACTGACGCGGGTGAAACCGCGGTGCGCAGCTAGTATTATTCTATTAGAAACAACATTTAGATAATTGAAAACTATCTTCCACTTAGGTACAGGACAGATAGTCTGCTAAGCTAGATATTATGTAATAGTGTTGCTATGTGACTTACAAAAAATAGCGGTGATATAATATTATAAACCTGTTTATGGTAATACTAGTTAAGTATAGTTTTATAGATAAGGAAATGGAGCAATAATAAAATGAATATAGCGAGCCGGACTTGGATGTTAGGAGATTAATTAGATTTAGTAATACTACCTGACATTTATTGAAGTGGTTGAAAAATAATTGAATTTTTGAGTTCTATTTTATATCTAAAAATCAAAATATATTTATTCAAACAAGGTTCAGAATCAACACTTTTTGAAAGTCAAAATTACATAAGACAGTCCCACAAAACGTCTGTCCTTCACCGCGTTCTAGTGCTATAGCTGGGAAGAAGTATCGCAACAAACTCCCCTAGTATTTGAGTCTATACAATAGTATTCTATTTATTGAACCCACGTGAAAGTGTAAGTTCTCATGACTGCATTTGTAGTATGGTAATCACAAATATAGATACACCTAGATAACGCAAGAGCAACTACTTCGCGTGCCAAAAATCGCACCAACTTACAAAAATCGTAAGCCGCCACTTTCGCGCTCAGTCCTGACCTGAGTACAGCAGTGCTATTCTGTAAAAATCTCACCGCGAAAACTAAGGTGAAGTGAGCTGTCATTCCACCTGATGTTAGGGATTGCCTCCATTGATAGTTCACTTCACGCTCACTTCACCTATGTTATCACGGTGAGATTTTTACAGAATCGATAGGCTGCTGGCTGGGTGAGCGTGAGTGAGAAAGAGTGCATGTGACGTCATAGTAGGTAGTCAAAAAAATGGCACGCTTGGTTTTCATACAGATCGTGATACTTGCGTTATCTAGGACTATCTATATCTGTGATGGTAACTCTGTATCAAAATCTCGGAAATGAAAATTCATTTTGGTTTGATGCATGAACATTTTGAAACCTTTTACCGCACTAGACCCCATAGATACCGATATTTTTGTTGCTGTTGAACAAAACCATAGATTTATTTTCTAATTGGTGTCAAGTTTCACATAGAAGCCAATAATAAATGGCAAGCAAAACCAACACCAGAACCCATACATTAACAGTACTGGCAATCATCACATTTCATCTTCTAATATACCAAGATATCTCATTACCCAGTTAAGCAACTTGACACCTTCACATACACAGGTTAAGGTATAAAATTACATGTCAACGTTTGGTCAAACAAGGCAATGAGTGCATAGTGGTGTGATTAACTCGAATATTATTCGATTAAAATCACTCGAGTGTGAATGGGATGTTTGTCTATGCTAAAGTAAAAGTCGTTATCTGGATAATTAAATCATAAATACTATAAATGGATCGACTTTCAAATACTTAAAGTGTGAATGTCGATCGATCAAATAAATCAACGTCTGGCGTTTTGAGATAAGTATAATCCGTAAGCCAATTGATCGTTTCGCATAATTCATTTATTGCAAACAATACTCATATTAGACCAAGAAATTAGCGTATCATTGAATGTCCTTTTCACGTCATAAAAGAACAAACGGCGCCATGTTGAATTTTATAAAGGCTTTTTGTGTGTAGTCTAGGTGATAATCTTCTATACTAATATATACTAAAGCTGAAGAGTTTATTTAATATCTGGAACTACCAGACGGATTTGAAAATTCTTTTTGCTTTGATAGCCCAATTCTTAAGGAAGGTACTAGGCTACTAACATCACGTCACGACCCTAGAATCGGAGTTAAAAGAAAAAAGTGTTAAAAGATTAAAGACGATAAGCAAAAACGGGGCGGCGATGCGTTGCGACGCGGTGGGACCCTGGGGGCCGAAATTTCAATGCCGATGAATTCACGGGCAGAAGCTAGTGTGCTTATAAAAGCATGTGAATATATGCTATTATATGTTTAAATCTCACAGTATATTCGTCTACACGCTTGAATACATGGCCCTCTTTATTATTTACAGTTCACACTGTGTCTTTAGCGGAACTCGAGGATATCTTTGGTCGCGATTTCCGCAATTTTATTTTTATACTGCATCCATGAACTTATGTAACATTTTAGTTTATTTCGTTGAGCTAAACGATGAAAGTTATATGGAGCATCCTTACATATTAGATTAAGTAAGTACGTCTCTCTATTTGTGGCTACTTTTTTCACTGCATCGTTGATCTAATGGTCGCAAGAGCAACTGCTGACCATAGTCCAGGTCCTGGGTTCAATTCCCAGGTTGGCCAAAGTGTTATTGGGATTTTCCCATTAAAAATTTCTCAGGAGTAGCCCGTAGCCTGGATTTGTGCCCGGTTGATGGCAATAGGTTCGCCCCACAGATAAAATAATATACACCTAGATAACGCAAGAGCAACTACTTCGCACGCTAAAAATCGCCCCAACTTACGTTCAAAAATCGTAAGCCGCCACTTTCGCGCTCAGTCCTGTGTATTGTTGTCTAGGTGAGCGTGAATGAGAAAGAGCGCTTGTGACGTCATGGTAGGTAGTCAAAAAATGGCACGCTTGGTTTTCATGCAGATCGTGATACTTACGCTATCTAGGTCTATATATATATAACTAGCTTTTGCCCGCGACTTCGTCCGCGTGGGTTTCGTACTTTCATCAAATAAATTTAACATCCTCTCCACCTCCCCCTGAAAGGTATTTCGAAAATTATTGATTACGATCTTTATACTTCCTTTATTTAAAGAAATAAGTATTCGGGCCAATATTTTAGTTAAACTACCTAAGATGTTTCAAATAAACTATCCTCCCTTTTCATCACGACAGCTCTTGTTTTTGCATTTGGTACGTTTCCATTTTTATGATATAAAGATTATTTATACCCATTTTCGTGTTAATGGAAGTTGGAGTTTCTACTCCTTAAACTTTATTACCCTTTTCTACCCCGGTAGGAGTAGAATAAGTAAAACCCTAAAACTCATACTTTTTCATTTTAAGTAAGTAAGTAGTCAACCCCTAAAAGTGACAATCTTTATTATTTACTGAGGCAAATGTTGAAAAGTTTCAAGTTTCTTAACCAAAGGAATAAGACCACATTTTCACCTTCACAGTTTTTATCCCCATAGGGGCGAAATATTGAAAACATGTATGGGACGTTTCCATATCTTGACTCAAAGATTATTTATACCAATTTCCCATTGACTCAAGCCATGCAATAAAATACTCCTCTGTGATATAGACTACCCCCGTTTACCCCGTTAGGGTTAGATTTTCGAAAAACCCAGTCACACTTTTTTATTTATTTTGGTCTTAAGTATACATACTGAGTTCCGAGTTTATATTATTGGACCGCGCGATAAAATTCTTCGATAAACTGACACCCTCAATCTCCCTTTAGAGCAGAAAAACATAAAATGACAAACTATAATTTACTTAGATAAGTATTTGTGCCAAGTTTGAAGCTTTAATTTATTCATACCATTTTTTTGGAGTAAATCAGGCTACGCACTATAATACCGGCCTTAAAAATCGAATCACCACTTTTTTACCCGTCAGGGATCTACTTTCGAAAGACCCATTTCTTATTACTTACTTAGACAAATATTCCTTCCAAGTTTCAAGTTTATTAACCAAATGAATAAGATTTTTCGTATAAAGTTTTTCCCCACTTTTCACCCCACACAGGAGGAATTTTGAAAAAATGTTTGGGATGTGTTCATAACATGACTCAAAGATTATTTCCAACAATTTTCGAGTTAATCAAGCCACGCAGTAAAATGGAAAATTAACTACTCCTTTTCACCCCGTCAGAGGTAGATTTTCGCAAAACCCTGATACATGTTATTCTTTACTTTTGGTCTTAAGTATAAATACTGAGTTTCGACTTAATCGGACCGCACGTTAAAATTCTTCCATACAAATGTTGACACCCCCTAATCGCCCTTTAGGGGGTAGTTTAGAAAAGAAAAAAATGCCAAAATTCATAATTTACTTAGATAAGTATTCATGCCAAGTTTCAAGTATATTAACCAAATGAATAAGATTTTTCATATAAGCTGTATCCCCACTTTTCACCCCCACAGGGGTGGAATTTTGAAAAATCGTTTGGAATGTGTTCATTACTTGACTCACAGATTATTTATACCAATTTTCGAGTTAACTAAGCCAGGCAGTAAAATTTGCCCTATAAAATTAACTACCCCTTTTCTCCCCGTTAGGGGTAGATTTTCGAAAAACCCTGATATACGTAATTCTTTATTTTTGGTATTAAGTATAAATACTGAGTTTTGAGTTTATCGGACCGCGCGTTAAAATTCTTCCACACTTATTTTGACACCCACCAATCCCCTGTTAGGGGGTAGTTTAGAAAAACAACAAATGCCAAACTTTATGATTTACTTAGATAAGTATTCGTGCCAAGTTTCAAGTTTATTAACCCAAGGAATAAGATTTTTCATATAAGCTGTATCACCTCTTTTCAACCCCCACAGGGGTGGAATTTTAAAAAACCGTTTTGAACGTGTTCATTACTTGACTCACAGATTATTTATACCAATTTTTGAGTTAATTAAGCCAGGCAGTAAAATTTGCCCTGTAAAATTAACTACCCCTTTTCTCCCCGTTAGGGGTAGATTTTCGAAAAACCCTGATACACGTAATTCTTTATTTTTGGTATTAAGTATAAATACTGAGTCTTGAGTTAATAGGACCGTGCATTAAAATTCTTCCATACAAATTTTGACACCCCCCCATCCCCCTTTAGAAGGTAGTTTAGAAAAACAAAAAAGACCAATTTTCATAATTTACTTAGATAAGTATTCGTGCCAAGTTTCAAGTTTATTAACTCAAGGAATAAGTTTTTCCATACAAACTTTCATCCCCCATTTAACACCCTTAGGGGTTGAATTTCGAAAATTCCTTCCTTATTCCTCGTCTACATTATAAAAGGAACCTCTGTGCAAAATTTCAGCTTTCTAGGTCCAGGGGTTTGGGCTGGGCGTTGATGAGTCAGTCAATCAGTCAGTCAGTCAGTCAGTCAGTCAGTCAGGACTTGTCTTTTTATATATATAGATATCTATGGCTCGCCCCCTATTGCATGAGACTTAAACATAACTCATCGGTCAATACAGGCGTGATGTTATGTTACTTTTCTTTCATATAAGTACAATAATATTCTCTAGCTGTTTTTAGTTCAAGCAATCGTAGCAGCATCTGACAGAGTTTAATTTTATTTACAATCGAATAAAAAAACTCGTTTGCACGGCACTATTTTGTATTATTTGCACAGATTGTCATGTCCATAATATTGTTTACGTTCATAATTACATGAGCCCTTTTCAATCGAATGAATGACTTATTAAGTATATGTTAAGGTTTATAGTTGAATAAATTTTGTCGTTGGTACGCTGAACAAAGTTAATTTTCAAGGTAAAGTCAGCTGTTTACCTTTTGATGGTGTCGGTAGCGTGTTTTGAGTCTGCAAACTCATTACGGTTTTCCTGTTATAACGATAACGAGCAGCGCGCCGCGGTTTCATCCGCATAAGTGTCGATTCCATGGGAATAACGGGATAAAAACTATCTTATGTCCTTTCCTGAGACTCAAACTATCTCTGTACCAAATTTCATCTAAATCGGTTCAGCGGTTTAAGACTATGCCGACCGCACAGTGGCGCCTTCATCGTTTGTTTGGTTATTTCATACAATTTAGAATGAAAATGCAGAAAATAAGCACGTTAAGTTGTGCTTCACAAGATTATACGTTAATATTATTAGGAACGGTAGTTTTATATTGTTTAGTTTTATTATAATCCTTAAAACGGTTAACAGTGGCCACTATATTCCGTTTTAAGGATTCTAAATTGTATGAAATAATCAAACAAACGATGAGGGCGCCACTGTGCGGTCGGCATAGTCTTAAGCCTGAAGAGGTAGCATACAAACAGACAGGCACACTTTCGAATTTATAATATTAGTGTGATACTTTAGATACCTTTTTACGATGAAAAATTTCAGGCTGTCAATTTTTAAAATAAAATCGATTTGCCTTCCACAATTTATTTACACATGGTATTCCATTTTGCCGCAAGAGAAAAAATCAATTGTATCTATTTAAATTTAATACAACGTGTAATTTAACGACTTCATTATTACAAACGCGCAAAACAACTAATAAACAATAGTTATTTGTGCAACAAGAGAGCAAAGTCGTTTTTTGCTGCGAGTGCTAATTTTGAATCCTGAGTGTGGCGAGGGATTCAAAGGCACGAGATGCAAAAACATTGCTCTCACACATAACTTTTCACTTCAGCAGCGAGAACACTTTAAGAGATAAAATATATTACGTAACATTATTGAAACTAGAAATAAATATTTACAGGTTAAATATCAGTTTTATTTGCAGTAAATACTTATTTTTGTTTAAATACAACAATAAGTTAAAAATTCAATAAATTACATTAAAAGACATAATTAGCTTTTTGCAAAATTTCTATAATTCGTACGAAATTCCGAACGTGTTTGTCTTTGAGGTCGAATTCAAAATCGGAACTTCGAAAGGGCTGGTCTTTGTCTCTCTCTTTCTAATGGCGGGAAAGAGATAGAGTGAATGTTTCGAATTGTATGATTAACCCAAGGCTAAATAAGATATTCGAGGCTTTCTGAAAAAAAAAAAAAAAAAAGTTACTTAGTTCATTTTGCTAACTGATTTCAGACAACAAAACCTACATGTTTGAGCTACTGAAGTGAAAAAACAATTAAAATGTATTAAGTAGGGTGGTTATTCGTCCGTGACATCAAAATTCAATTAAACTATTTTTATCACCCGAGGTTCGTGAAGATAGTGTAAATAATGTGTCACCAATAGACACGTAAATTATTTAATTTATTTTATCTAAACATAATTTAGCGTGGAACTAATTCATTTTCTCTGTCATAAAACGAACGTTAAGTTTATCAATAATAATTGAAGTAGTATATTTATAGTCAAGTGCGATCACCTCTTCAGTGTGATGACTTGAGTGTAGACCGGTTTTAATTAATTTGTAGGTAATGGAAAACTTTAGAAAGGATAATATTGCTGGTGATGTAGCACAAAGATACAAGGATTTAATAATAAAAATAAATAATGAACATATTATAAAACTTAAAGATGTATGAACGTAAACGAAGCTTAATGAGTATGTGAGGATCTTAGCAGTTGGCGTTCTTATAGTTTCTGCTTGCCCCCATGAAAAGAAGGCGTGAGTTTATGTATGTATGTAAAGAACTTTAAAAAAACCTGTACTTACTTAATTTTTCTTTCAAGACAGACGAAAACTAGTGCAATAGTTTTCACTAAACTCAGTAGATAGTTACTTACCTACTTAAACATTTTCAAAAGTACCCAGTTATTTTCAAAGGTGGTTAAATAAAAATTTCACAAGAACATTTTGACACATAGCAGCTTAATTATTATATTTTTTGCTTGAAATAAACAAACACATCAGTTTTTTTTTTTCTAACCATGAGGGTACTTGACCGATATAACAGCGGGTCCCAGCCAGCAGTGCTATTCTGTAAAAATCTCACCGTGAAAACTAAGGTGAAGTGAGCTGTCATTCCACCTGATATTGATAAACTCACTTCACGCTCACTTCCCCTAAGTTATCACGGTGAGATTTTTACAGAATCGATCGGCTGTATCTTGGTGACCCAAACACTATACAAAGTTACTAATTGAGTCAGTTCAGCTAGCGCAAGGTTTCAAGATACTAAGTTTAATTCATATAACAAAGTTTCTAAGTAACTGCCCAGTGTGACTCCGCATCAAGGTTGCGACAAATAAATACGCGACAAATGTTAGGGCGACAGTACGATATGTCGACCATCAGAGGGGCAAAATTACCTTAAATTTCCCTACATTTTGACAAGTTTTTGACATTTGTTTGTCGCCGAGATGAGACTGTGACTAGATTTTGAACGTCGAATTACGAGAATTGGCCTTCTGTGGTGCAACAGCACATCAACTCGATGTACAGTCAACAGCAAAAGTAGATGATGAAAATCAGAAATTCAATACTAATGAACGGAGTTCGCGTCAGAACTGTCGTCGAAGTAGTAAATGTTTGGTATAATTTACAATCACATACTTTTCAATAACTCGACGCCACACAGTTCTGACGCGAACTCCGTTCATTAGTGTTGAATTTCTGATTTTCATCATCTACTTTTGCTATTGACTGTACGTTAGTACGACTGATTGTTTTCACGACAAAAGATGGGATCATGGGACGACGAAACTTTTGATCGACGAACGATTTTCGCTCGACAAACTAATGCGCTAACATTGACAAACACTGCAGCGATAGTATTATTACGAAAAATAAAAGATTCAGTGCAATAGGGTCGCCCTTACAAGTTCACCTCTGTCTAATCCTTCGAAGAATATAGGCGTGATGTTACGATAAAAACATAGTTGCAGGAAGCAACCAACAACATTTAGAAAATAGCAATTCAAAATAAAAACAAATAATACATTCTCAAGCAGAGGCATGTGAAAGATCTTATGTAGATACACTAACGATCTAGGCGATGTGAAATTATAATTACTTACTATCATCGCATCGAGGAGTTTGTTATTTGAAAGCAAATAAAAAGTGGGCAAAGCTGCAAGAGATTTGCTAATGGGTTTACTACAGAAGCAAGTTTGTGTTTGCTTTTTGTGGATCTTGCAAGTTTAATAAATCACACTAATATTATAAAGGCGAAAGTTTATGAGTGTGTTTGTATGTTTGTTACTTCTTCACGCACAAACGGCTGAACGGATTTGGATTAATTTTGGCACACCAGTTTTTAATCAGGATTAACACATAGGATGCATTTTATCCCGATATTCCCACGGGATCGACACTTATGCGGGTGAAACATGTGCATTTGGATTGAGTGATCTTTTTTTATTTCGTGACAAAATCTGATTGTACATTTAGTCAAAAATAGTCAAAACTCATAGCCCAAAGTAAAAAATTTGTCACTCTCAAGGGTCTTCAGTTATTGCCCAAAATGTGGATCACTCAAATCAGACATTTTGCAAAAACGGCTATGAGCTAAATCTCAACAAAAACTTACTCTACTGACTAAGTTTATACCTCAAAAATTTGTTAACAAATTGTCACAATATTTTTTAAAACCATCAAGGCATTTGAAGCTACTTCCAGGTATTTAAGACAGTATCATTGGATCACTCAGTAAAGACACCATTTTGTCTGAGAGATCGTTGTAATAAGGTTTAGGTTGACTTTTTCTATACATCTTTTTTTTAATCCTAAAATTTACGTTCCGAATATATTTGTACAATAAATATCATAACACAAATACCTTTTGTTAAAAAGTTATGAGTAATTAAATGTTTTCAAATTTGCTGAACTGAGTGATCCTTATGAATACTTATAGGTAACTACCTGTTTCGTATTGATTTACACAACTTACGATTAATTTTTGTACAACTTTATGACTAAAGTTTTACATAAAAATTATTTACATAGACGGCTTAGTTTACGAGATATTAGATTTTTAATTTTTTAAAGAAATTACGTCTTGTAGGGTACATATGATTTTAACTTTTAATGTATATATTTAAATGTTTCATATTTTATTGTTATTTGCTTAGTCGCACATTTCATTTAGTTTTGTACGACATTTAGTGCACATAAGTGAGCTTACGTGATAGTGACAGTATCAGTGATTTTCCTGTTTTATGCAAGAACAATGTAAGTACCGAACGTATTTATTTAGGGTCCGACGTCTCAAAATTTGCCAAAGATGTAAACAACAATAGCCGCTCGAAATTGTAATTTATTCGTGCGACGCAGCAAATAACAATAAAATATGAAACATTTAAATATATACATTAAAAGTTAAAATCATATGTACCCTACAACACTCAATTTCTTTAAAAAATTAAAAATCTAATATCTCGTAAACTAAGCCGTCTATGTAAATAATTTTTATGTAAAACTTTAGTCATAAAGTTGTACAAAAATTAATCGTAAGTTGTGTAAATCAATACGAAACAGGTAGTTACCTATAAGTATTCATAAGGATCACTCAGTTCAGCAAATTTGAAAACATTTAATTACTCATAACTTTTTAACAAAAGGTATTTGTGTTATGATATTTATTGTACAAATATATTCGGAACGTACATTTTAGGCTTAATAAAAAAGATGTATAGAAAAAGTCAACCTAAGCCTCATTGCAACGATCTCTCAGACAAAATGGTGTCTGTACTGAGTGATCCAATGATACTGTCATAGATACCTGGAAGTAGCTTTAAATGGTTTGATGGTTTTAAAAAATATTGTGACAATTTGTTAACAAATTTTTGAGGTATAAATTTAGTCAGTAGAGTAAGTTTTTGTTGAGATTTAGCTCATAGCCGTTTTTGCAAAATGTCTGATTTGAGTGATCCACATTTTGGGCAACAACTGAAGACCCTTGAGAGTGACAAATTTTTTACTTTGGGCTATCAGTTTTGACTATTTTTGACTAAATGTACAATCAGATTTTGTCACGAAATAAAAAAAGATCACTCAATCCAAATGCACATGGGTGAAACCACGTGGCGCAGCTTGTACATACATAATAAACTCACGCCTTCTTCCCTGGGGTAGGCAGAAATTACAGAAAACCAACTGCTACGATCCTTTTTTTTGGGTGGGAAGTTATCAAATAACTTCACCCGCTTTAGGCGAAGCGAGAGGGCGTGTCAGAACTTTACTGACTAAAACCCACACGTGTTCTTTCAGTTGCCTGTGCCAGGGTCACGGTAACTCTTTCGAACAACCCGTGACCCTGGCAGGCATCGGCCCTAGCGGACCCCATCAAGCAGTGCTGACATCTCATTGAGGCGCGCGTGAAACACAACGCGCCGTCGACCCGGGCGTGGTCCTTTCCATGTCTACGGTGGCCGGGAATCGGTTCTCTATTGACGACGCCCAGGGCGTCTCCTGCGGCGACTAGGAGCGTGAGGGCGCAAAAATTGCCTCTCCTTCACGCGTTCCGCCTCTTCGTTCGCAAGCATTACTGCTTCGCACTTCGCAGAAGGTGACGGTTTCCTATGCACTCTCGGTGCGTACCATGGCCTGGACCACGGTCGGACGCGAGAGATCGCCGCCGTGAGGTCGCGGATTTTGCTTCGTGTATGTTCATACATCTGGTCATAAACGCACGACGCCGACGACGGTTGGGACTTGGGAGTACTACGCACACAAGGCGGAACCAGGCGTGATGCTATTATGTTTATTACAACTTATGATTGTTTACAGTTTAACTATACGCGAATCTTTTCGGGTTGTCCTAATAGTCAGTTGCGAAGTCACGACCTCTCACCCCGAAATCAGCTTATTAATAGATAAGGGTCACGTTGACGTCCGAAATTTACATATTTGGGTAATTCCAAAACATTCACGTGTAACCGTTAACAAACACAAACATGAAATTTACCTCATTCCATCTGCCTTTTTTTTTGTTTCACCGCGCCGCCCTGAGGCGGGCGGCGGGGTCTGTCAGACTCTTGCTGACTAAAAACTAACCCGGTGTTCCATCTCACACCTACGCCGGGGGTCGCGGGAACGTACGATCCTTCCGCAATCCCCGGCTGGTGAAACACTACGTACCGCCACTTCGGGTCTTGATATTTGGGTGGGGGTGACGGAAGTCTCCGAGTCCGTCGCCCTTGGACCAATTTCAATCTATCTGCCTACCCCAACATAGTTGTTGTAGAAAGCCAACTGTGTTGGGGCCGGCTTCTAGTCTAACTGCATGTAGCTAAATGACAGTAGTTTACATGCAGCAACTGCCTAGCTGACCTCCACAACCCAGTTAACACACACCTCTTGGAAATACTGGTTGTCAGACTTTCGGGCTTCTGACTACCCAAAACGACTAAAGACTGTCAAAGATCAAAGAAAGACAGCCGGGACCAACGGCTAAACGTGATTTCCGAGACACGGAGAGATCTTTGTATGTAATGGATGGTCACCCATGCACGGACCTGCCTCGGCAACCGTTGCTTTACTTTGGAAGATCGAACCGTGCGGCTGTTATTTTTTGCCACGAGGCCCTCAAACAAGAATGTATCCTATGCAATAGAAATCTGTGCCATGGGACCGATTTTGATCCACACAAATCTCGTCTAAGTATCAAACACCACTCAAATTAACATCTTAGTAATAACTCCACCACATCTTAAAATAAATATTCAAACCCATAAACCGTTTAACCCATAACTCAACCAGCAATCATCATTTCAACCCATAAGGTCGTAAACACTTGAAAGTCGCAAGTAGACCGAATCGCTGCGCCTGAGACGCTCACGCGACTATACGCGTGCGCCTGCGCAGGGAAAACGTGCCTGATAATTATACCGGTGTAAAATATACGAAAACTGTATGCTGTATTATCGGGTGGTAAATATTGTGTGAAGTATATTTCGTTTCGATTATAATAAGTGTATTTTTTTCAGCAAACTGCGAAAATGATTAGTTGATGGCTCAATTTGACAAGAAGTCTTGTTGCTATTGAAGTAAAATGTAACTTAAAATTGTCTGTCATAGAAGGTTGGTACTTTTCAGTCTAATTTTAATATGAATCACATAAATTCAACATTGAATGGCAAAGGCAAAGTCTTCATTATTTGATCAACATCCATAATAAATGAGTACTATTTGTCCTCCGTTTGCCACTTCGCCAAAAGCATCAAAATATCATAAAATAAAACAATAAAACCATGACTCAAACTCAACTTCGCTGTAAATACTATACTTATATGTATTTATCACTTGTAGTACATCTCAGGACAAAAAGTATGCTAAGCAAGTTAAAGTTACAACTTAAACATAGTTATTATCTCATATTACGTGATTTTCAAGTAAAAACATCACTTTTGTTCAATATTTGTGAAGCATGTATGGAAAACGTGTCTATAATCATTTCTGAAATGGTTTTTCAAACATGGAGGATATATCTAACTACATTCTAAGTGCATAACTACGTGATTTATGATGTTGTAATTACTTACATTGTCATGCTGTTTCAGCAAAAATCCTTTAAAATTCAACCCCGAAAAGATACAAAGACACAAACAATATATAAAAAAAAAATCGAAAGATAAAAACAATTCACCAAAATGCAAATGAAAAAATCTTTTGAGATTCAGCCCCGAAAAGATACAATGTCACCAACCTTTTTTTTGTTATTCCGATAGACAAAAACTTAAGTAGTTCAACTCAATGACAACTGAAGCGTTTAACATTTTCAGCTGTAATATCCTTCCTTCCTGAATCACGTTCCTACATATTTAATTGTCGTCAATAATATTAAATTATTATTGTTTCCTCAATTCAATAATTTATTGAAATTACTAGTATATTATAAAATGCGTAATACACACGTAACCCTGTGCAATAGAAATTAATATTGCGATTCTAATCCTGGTTTACATAAGTTTCTTAATAGTTTATATTGAGAACATAATGTAGGTATCACAAAAGCCATAGAAGTCATCACAAGAGAATATAAACAAAGGAATCACCAAAATAAAAACCATCACATTTAATTGAAATAGAATGATTGCCGAGCGTTGTCACCAATGGATTCATTATGGCGGACAGAGCAATGACAGCTTTTTATGACGTTTCGTTGACAATTATCATTGGGGAATTCCGAATAATTAAATATGGGGGCGAAGGAGGAGTTTCTAATGTTTTAGGTGCAGCGCAGATGGCACACTTTTTGTGCGATCGAGTCTGCGGCGCACAAAAAGTCTGCATGGCGCGCAAAAAGTCGGCCGCGGATTTTTCACAGACTCAACGCACACGACGCACATCTTCGATCATTCTGTCGGCAGAGCTGTAGGGACGTAGACGCTATGGAAATCGTGCAGAGATCGCGAAGTATTATTTTGATAATAAATCACGCCATGATAATAGATCACGTGCGTTACGTCCACCCCTAGCAAATGCAGATTGCCGACTAAAGTGTGCGCCGTCTGCGTTAGCGCGCGTTGAAGCAAACGTTCCATTTTTTTCACACACTTTTTGTGTGGAGCGGCGCGGCGCGGCGCGGAGCGGTCTGCCCGAATTACACGGATTTTTTGTGCGCCGGACTTTTTGCGCGTCGTGTGCGTTACTGCATATAATTGCATAGGTTCTATTTTCACAGACTAAAAAGTGCGTCACGGATAGTCTGTCGTCTGCCCTGCACCTTAGTATCACCATGTTATGTTATGGCTCCTAAATGGGAGCTGTATGATGTTTCATTCAGTGCCATATACAGGTATGAGTCATGTATTTGAATAGAACCTACTAGAATGGTTGCTAGTCTCTGGCAAGGTCATGGTGGTACCTAGATTATATAGGCAAGCAGAATGGTTTAGTGTATTTTAGGTGAAAATAATTGTTGCTCTATATCAAGCGATGATCTTTTCATAGTTGGTGGAGAATTGAGATTAACAACGTTCAAAATGTGTCATACTGCAATGACCGATGTAGTTAAGCCATAAAATTAAGAATTAAAAAACAAAATAAGACTATTTCCAAGACCTGAACTAATCCTTTTACCAACATCTAAGAAGCCACTAGTTACGGCCTTGCCCTCCATTAACCTGCCAAAACATGCTTCATTAAGTAAACTCCTGGGAAAATATTTGAAGATTTCTCAATCCGTGATGTGGAAACAATAATTCATAATGAAGTTTAAAGATTTTGATTGAAGCACGAGGCATGTATGAAGGATAGGTTACATAATGTTAATTAAATATGGAAGTAAGAAATGTCAAGGTGGACAAAATGTCCATCTTTAAACACTTTAGCCTTGTGGATATGTTGAGAGTGATTTGCCACATCACACATTATAGTAGTCATAGTATATTGGATGTTGCAGAGGCTTGTCGCAACTTTATCGCAAATTTTCGTGCTAAATATTAATATACTGGAGACGTAAACAAAGAAAACTGCAAGGAAGCTTTATAGAGGTGTCTGATTAAATGTAAATTCCTGATGATAAACACAAATGTGAACTTTAGGAACAGATATCTAATTAGAATTTTGCGATAGAATCCTCGACACAGTTGATGCCTCAAAAATAGTCGCTAATTTTGAAACAGAAAATCCCGAAGGAATATTTGTTTGTAAAGTGCCAAATAGATATACTATCCGGCAAATGATAATAAAATCGCACTGCCAAGAAAAGTATAACCAAATTACTCCATTGAGAGAATATGATGAGAGCACATATCATTCGACAGTATTGAAGACACGTGTTACGGTAGTGCATATTACTGTTGCAGGTCACGCCTGACAGCACCACGGTCACTAGACCAAGGAGGCCTAGCTGAGATATTTGATCGATCCAATGCAACCGATACAGAAACTATGTATCGATTTAATTAGAACGTTATTGGAGTTATTACTCAAGTATAAAATTAACAGCATACCGATTGATTTCATAACTTGAATGCACGGAAAACAGTAGTTTTCCTGTAGTTTGATAATATATGTGCTTGTTGCTCAATTACTTCCCATAGTTGATTTAGATTAGACTAATTTGCCTTGTGTTTGAAATTTTACAAACGTCGAATCAATGATCAACAAAGGTCTTGAACGGTCTCCTTTTTTGCATAAGATGTAAATTTTGATTGCTAAGGAAGAAGGTAAAAATGTCAATGAATAAACATTAACATTAAATCACTGAATCTGTCCGGTGATGTATAAATGTCAATACAATCAATTATGTCAATGATAATTTCAGTTCCTTTTCCCCTCAGGCGGTCAGTTTCGCCTTGCTTCTAAAAGGAAGTTTCTTTGACTACAAAGGACTTTATTAAGGGTCCATGAAAAAAAACAAACATTTTAGTAACGAATGGAATAAAGAACATTATCAGGGTGATAAGAATGTTAAGTCAAGTGTAAAGTGTCGTGTCAAACATAATAAATTCGCAAGATAATAACTTAATTGTTGAAGGAACGATAACATCCATGATTACAATCAACTAACAACTGCACATTAAGATTAAAATAATGACCCTTTCACATGCACTGTTCCTCATTGTCTTTAGTTCACACTTGACACCGGCAAATCGCGTAACAGCCATGAGAAGCTCGCGATACTAAATTGTGTAACAAGAAATATGGACAGGGTGCTATTAAATTTAGCAATATAGTACCCAAATTGTCTATTGTTGTGTAAAATGGTATGTAGGTATGGGTCAATATGGTTGTGCAACTTTAGAAGCGGGAAGTGGACGGTATTAGTTAGCTAACTGATCAAAGGTAGACTAGGCTACGTAAGTCTGATGCAAATTCTTAATAATTGCTGGCAAAAGATTGAAGATTGGTAAAGAAAATCGATTTATAGCGGACACTAATAAATTGAAAATCTATGAATAATCAAAAGAGGTAACGTGCCTTGCACCCTTTCAAGTTTATGCAGCAGTACAAAGTAGGTACTTTTAAATTTTACAAGCAATTCTATCAGGATCTCTTATAATTTACACTCGCCATCACAACTTGCTAGATCATATGCTCTAGATGTTATCAATGTAGTATGATTAAAGACACCTCAGATATCATAAAAAAGCCTTGAGTCACGCAAAAACAGTCATAGTTTAATCTAATCAAACATACGCAGTGAAAGTTTAATGGGTTAAAAGTTTACGAAAAAGTGTAAACATCAGGTAGTCCATTATAACACTTTCCTTACGTATTACGGTAAGAGCTAAATAAACCATGAACAAAATACGGCACGTCCGCACTCAGCGAGCGTTAGAACAGAAATAGCAGCCTATTAACCCGAATCTCACGCATGCGCACTAGACGCCATATCGCGGGCACCTGCGTGCGCGCAATCTAAGGTGCTATGTTGATTACGTGTTTGGGTTTACGAATTAAAGTAAATAAACTTTTTCTGGGTAGTATGCAGTTTATAAAAATAATTCCTAACTGGGCAATGCTTACGTAAATGCAGTTTTCAGTTGTATCAAACGCAGTGGAGTTGGTGCACGTTGTTTACCAAACACCACCGGATGGTGGCGCGATGAAATATGCATTTGTTTTGGTATCCAAAAAGACTGAAATTGTTTTGCCCTCAATTCAACGACTTAGGTAGCAAGTGATTTTACAAACTTTAAATCAACAGGCACCGTAGCAGGATTTCCTAAACTTGCTTACTTTTAAAATCTCACTTTATATTCAGCGTAATATCCAACCGAACAATGATGAGGAATTTTCCAACAACTATATTTTGACATATAAAAAGTCTAGTCAAAAGAACATTACAATAACCTTAAATACTGAAAACGATATCAAATCTAAAGAACAGATGAACTTGTCGAAAGAAATCGATAAAAATGCGGAATACACAACATAACTAAACATTGTTGAATTCTCGTAGCCGTCACAAAAAGATATCGAAAGTAGGTGATAAATACCAATGTGGGGCAGCTAAAGAAATAAGAGTAGTTAGAAAGAATATCAAAAGAAAGTTTAAGCATTTTTTGCTTACATAACATTAATAAAAACCAACGAAGTGGATAGATGCGAAAATAATCCCTGGCAAAAATAAGTTTAAGAAGATAAAGTTGGTAATCTGACAGATATTGAACTAGTTTTCATTATTATGGGTGCTTGTTTACTTGCCTTATTTAATTTTGAATCTCCTAAAGAAATATTGGAAATTGTATGGATTTTTTGTTATAAACAGAGCACTGTTATATATATATGGGGTTTGTCTGTTCCTTGCATCCTAAATTAGAGAGTAATACTAATAACAACCCGCCTCTGCTTCGCACGATTTATACGAATTGACAAAACATTGAGATTTCTTTATGATTTATAAGTACTTAACTAGCTTCTGTCCGCGACATTTTCCGAGTGAAATTCCACCCTACCCCCATTCACCCTCTTAGAGATGGAATTTCGAAAAACCCTTTCTTAGTGGATACCTACTTTTTATAAAGAACACATCCTCCAAATTTCATGTCTCTAAGTCCAGCGGTTTAGGCTGTGCGTTGATCTATCAGTCAGTCAGGACTTTGAATTTTGTATGTGTAGATATTGATATTGATCTATTATAGGTACACATAAACCTTCCGGAATAAATGCTCTAAATAATGGTGAGAACCGAATCAAATTTTTTTTCGTTTCGTAGTTTAGAAGACCAACGCGGTCACACAGACAGATACGAAAAGTGACTTCAATTTATAATATGTATAGATATAGAAAACGAACTGTGAAAAGTATGTTTTCGGTACCCATCAACGCTAGAAAACAATCAATGGCCATTTTACGTTAGCCGCTGGAGAAATAAAGTGGCTTACCGAGAACTGCATTAGACACTTAAACATTGTTTTAATTAAAATTAATCGTAGGTATATCCCCGCACAATAATTTACCTCGCAATTTTAATGGAATTGTTCCACATTTCTATATTCCTTTATGGCTTTACATAAATTCCGTAGCCGCAGAATTATGTTCGCTCCGTTATGGAAAGTGTGGCGAAACAAAAAGAAATGTATCTGAATCGTTACAACGCTATTCTTTGATACGCGTAGCCATTTTATTGCAATCCTCATCATCATCAACTAAGCCTTCTATGGCTTTCAAATTATATTTTACTTTGCTGTGAGTAATAAAATTTTCTTTTGCTTTTGCTTCAGTTTTGGTTTCCGTTACGCTTTTCGATATGGAGCGATAATCTGTTTTTATCGTTTTCAACAAAAACTGCAAGAGGAGATTCACAATCTAATACTTTTTTACATTTTCGGCATCTATTCGTTTGGTTGATCACATTCAGACGATTTCTGCAGAATTAGCACCTACTAATTTACAACTTTCTCCTAGACTAGGTAGATCGATTACTTCGCACACTATCAGGATGAGGCCAACAATATTGATGTATTGTAATCTATGTGTAACTTAATACCGTCCTTTGATCTACAACAGATTGTATATCATGTACCAGATATGGAAGCCCAGTACAAGCATATCTTATTTAAATTTAGGTTTCATAGCTGAACATGCTAGCAACATGGAGGTAAATTAAATGCAAATAAGACACGCTGACGTTCACGCTATCCGTATAATAAGTAGATTTACTGTAAACCCACACGCTGCTCATATTAAAGTTTTATTCAGTCAAGAATAAGGTTGGGATGTTGAGAACCTTTGAATTTGTTCTGGAACTTTTGGATATATGGCACACTTGGGTTTCTTATAAGTTGGCTTGTTTAATTTCTATGTCAAACAATTTTGTTTCACCAATAGGAATCTTAATATTGGATTACAATCTAGACTTATTGTAGTAAGTATACTAGACACCGTCATCATAATTTCAGACGATAGACGTCCACTGCTAGATATACGCCTCCCCCAAGCACCGGCACTTCGATCGGTTCTATGCTTCTCGCATTCAGCGGAATCCAGCGGTCTTCACAAGGTCATCGGTCCACCATGTTCCTGAGGCCTTCCAACGCTACTTCCTCCGAATTACGCGGTCACCACTCCAGAACCTTTCGACCCTATCGGCCATCTGTTCTAAGAACAATGTGCCCTTCCCATATACCACTTAAGTTTGGGAATTAGACACTGTTCTGTAGACACTGTATACAATGTGTTAATGAAATAACCCAAAACCTGAAACTAGTTTGTTTAGAATCGGCAGGAAAATCGAATACAATAATTTTTAATACGGGTTATTTTTTTCCAAAAAATAATTATTTGTCATGCCGTGTCTAATATTTTTTAACGACGCTGTACGCTACTGTCCAACGCAATGAAAACAAACAGCGAGGGTGAGGAGGGGGTGCTAGATCTGGCGCCAAGGCCGGGAAGCGCGCCGGCGGCGATAGAGCTACGAATCTGTAAGAAGTAGCGCGATAAGAACATTTACAAATATCTTTTACTATAATTTTTGAAAATAAATAATTATATGTCATATCAATTTATTAATATAAAAATCGGTTGGGGTGTCCGAGGTTTTGGGTTATTTCATTAACACTTTGTATATCTTTATGGTGTTACAACTTCAGTCTTTGTAAGGAGTTGTTCTTGTTTCTTTCGACATTTCCACTTTACCAGTTCTATGTACGACATCAATCATGTCTATAATTATTCTCTGCAGTATGCTGTCAATCATAGCAGCTTTACTCGTACTGTTGTTTTTCCTCACCACATAATGATGGCCTTTTTCTCTGATTTCCAAACGAGATATTTTGTAACATTTTGAAGCAACATGCTATAAAGATTAGTGTTAAACCTAGTACAAAAGTGAACATGGTAACCTTTATAATTATGTTTTTAGTTGAAATAACATATGTATAATATTCCTGACAATAGAATGGGCTTGTCAACTGAAAACATCTAATTAGTCCGTCAGTTAGATTACCAAAAAATATTTGACCCGTATTTTTTCTTTTGTTACGTAAACCAAAATTGACGAAGATACGACGCTTTTAAAATTCTCAATACGTCAGACCTTGGTATAATTATTAGTGCGTTCTGACGTCACGAGTTTTGATGCGTTTTATCTTTGTATAATATTCATTGATTTACAAAAACAAAAAATTCGTGTCCATTATTTTCCAATACTCTTACTGACGGATTACTACTGAAATTAAGACTAGCTTGTTCAGATATTGTTTATGGTTGTAAGAGCACATGTTAGAAGAGAGGTCCAGATTTTTTTTTTTTTGGTGAATTTATGTTTCCTTATATGTAGAAGGGAATGGGTTGGGTTGCTGTAGCACCACTTGGTTGAGGACATTTACATGGACATAATATACATATACTTTGGTTGCGATGATTAATTGGAAATATGTTAATATATTACCATAATAATATCGGAAATAGAAACAAAGCAATATTCCCTATGTCACCTCAACATGGGATGCCTAGATGCCCATAAATGCTTATAGGAAAAATAACATTTACAGTCCATAGTACCATAGTTATTGTAAAGATTCATAAACATAAATCCTCTATAAAGGCTAATTAACATGACAGTTGTCCAAATACACCATATTTGCATAAACCAACCATATTACCGGGTATAGACAGGACCAACTATGTCAATAAAATGTATGTAAGTAAGAAAATGCATAAAAACCACCTCCCGCAAGACCAAGGTCCGACAATTGCTACTGTATCTACATATCTTGGTCAGGAACTGGTTTCGAAGTTTGGCGAGCCACCGAGGTCGTGGAAGGTCACACCGGCAATGACCTCAACCATGGTTCCGTGTAGACGAGACGTGATGCGTTCGCCATGCATGGAGGTAAAAAAAATAATGTGTCTATGATACTATGATGTCTATTTTTGGCGAGTTTTTAATTTAGAATTGATATCTGCCAAAGTAATTTTTCCTGATAATGGCTGGAAAAATTATTTTCGGTCATACCCAATTTTGTGATGTCTATTTATGCAAATGTTTTCCTAAATACACCATCATAACAATTTTAAAATCATACGTGGTTCATACAATTTTGTGTGTCATCGATAAAAGTAAGAGCATACTGCACTTATTGGCAGTCACTTTCTCCTGCCGCAGGGGTAGAGAATAATCAAATATTCAATTTTTAATTATTTCAAATCGGTGTCATATATGTATGTACGTTATCCTATTTTATATTTTGTTGCAGTAGCTACATAAATAACCAAAATAAATTTATTTAATGCGCATTTCATATTTTGTTTGAATAGGTCCGTAACTTATTATTAGTTACGAAAATACTGTTCGTTAGTATCTGTTTAACTTTACAGCAACTTAAATACACAAACCTAAATTGTCAAGTTTAGCAACAAATTAATTCAAAAGGTCGACAAGTACGCTGCAAACTAATTTATTTAAACCATCCTTGATAGATATTTTAAAGTCGCTTAAAATCCTATTGCAAGGCAAAGATTTATTATTTACGATGACTCTTCAACCGAGGTCGTGAATCGTGATGGTTCGACCTCCCGCAAAAAAATAGAAACATTAAATTCCTCTAATAAGGAAATGATGAAGTTTCCTCTTATGAGATACCTACTAAATGCATTGGCAGATAATTATGTTTAAGATTTATGAAACGTGTATAGTATAATTGTCAAAGGTTTCGTCTCTAGCAATTTACCAACAGCTACTGACGATAAAAATAAACAATAATTAAGCACAATAAAAAAGTAATTGCCTTTGAAACGCATTACACGGAATGAAAATTGTAATTAACGGAAAAATCTAATAAAAAAAAAACTTAACCCAAAGACAAACTTTCATCAACAGAAGAAATCATTGCAAAAAGTATAAACTGAATGGTACCGAATTTAAAAAAATATATTTTTCGAACGCGACCCAATCACGCCCGCCGGCCGATTGGTTGGGTGAAAGTGAGAGCGCCATCTATGCGACTAGCTGTGACGTAATGTAACAAATCGGCCATTGTACGTTTGGCTGTGGGTTACAACAGCCGGTGATTGGCTAATGAGTGTCTCAAGCTTGTAGACTAGGCCGTCATAGCTTTTGTATGTGATTAATAGTCCTTAACTAACATCGTGTTGATGATTACATGCTTATTTAATACGGACATATTGCAGACTTCAGATAAACATAAGGAACAAATTGAGATTTGAAATGTGTGTCACAAACTCACAAGTCATAATCGTAACATCTGCGTTCACGGTATATGAATATAGGTTATCTATTGAAATATAAACAAGCGAAACTGAGCAACCGAAGTAAATTACGTAACAGTGTCATGTTTGAAGTCGCAACGACCATAGATTATAAGTATGTAGAACTTAATGACCTCTTTAAAAAAGTACACAAACGAGCATCCACAAAAGTCACTTCCTTCCTGGCTGTTACCCACAGTAAAATATTAAAACAAGAGGAGCATATACATATACGGATTATATATTAAAGTCACTTTTCGTGGATGTCTGCACGGTTTTCACCATCATTTAGAAGAGGTGGAAGGTTTATAATTATGTGTGATATACTAGCCTGCGATTTCATCCGCGTGAAATTTCTTGTTCCTTCGAACCACCCCGTCGCATCTTAGAAGTCCTCCTCAGGCTCCTAGGAGTTCTAGCGTCATTTTAATAACACACGGACGTATCGAGTACGTCTCCCAACCCTTCACCCTTTCGTAAATCTGGCGTTTCACTGTGCACATCCACAAGACCAACAATAGCTGGTATAAACAATAGCTATATTAATATTAAACACACATATAATAAAGAAATCTCGATGGTTTGTCAAGTCGTAAAAACCGTGTGAACCAGGAGCGGGTCGCTAGCAGAATTTATTGACCTCTTAAAAAAATACACAAACGAGCATCCATAAAAGTCACTTCCTTCCTGCACAGCAAATTATTAAAACAGCAGTTTACAAACTACATAGACAGTATAGAGGACAATATTTCCGATTCCATTGCATCGAACATCACTAAAAATTGCGTTGTGTAAGAATAAAAAGCTCCGTTGCTATTCACAATTGGTATTCCTGACAGAAACCAGCCGGTCGCTTTATTGTCTTCCGTCTAGAAAGGACTTTGAACTGTCTGAAATTTTACGCACACTGCACCCCGAATAATAATACAATTTGCATAGTTAAAGTAAAGAAAGACAGATGACGGAATCGAGCGTCTTTGCCCGCGATGCCCGTGGTGTCACTTTCACGGAAAATATAGCGTGAATTTTAAATAACGTTATGTTTATTTTGTGTGTTGAAAGCCTGTGACTTTTTCTGTCAACACATTCTGTTTCGTTGATATTAATTTTTGTTGTAACATATCAATATATTATTTCCGTTATATATATATATATCACAATCTTCTCAACTTTATATGCCGGATTTAAAGTTGGAGAACGTTTATAGCGTTTTACTTTCACCCTGCTTCCTTATTTTGCAACTAAGTGGACCCTCATAACTTTGTTAGTAACAGTTTCTTCATTTCCTCAGTTACAATTACTTTTATGCTTGCAGTTAAATTATCATTTCAATAGTTGTCGAACGACCGACCGGCGATATTGGTTATATTGTTTGTATCAACACGCGTGCTCTTTCATAGCGTTCACTAAATTGATAATTGTTCTACGTGCCTTAAGTTTTAGCAGCAGGATATTGTACAGACGCCAGCAGGTCAACCTACCCCAATCTGTCAAATTTCTTTGATAGATTTTCAACTTTAGCACAAAGGAATAAGGTTCATATTCAATTGGGAAAATCTGACAGATTGGGGTAGCTTGATGTGCTGGCCTCTGTACTGCTGGTTGCGTGCTTATTACGTGCGTGGTCAAAAAAACTAACTACATCCATTTTAACTAATATTCCTGCCTTTTAAATTTCTCTAAAGATAAGCCAGACTTTACAAAAACGCCCGTTGTGCTTTTAAAATCTTAATTAAGCCCAAGTCGGCACTGGCGAAAGGTCAGTATCTCCCGAGGGAGTTCGCCCACGTTGGCCAACGAATGCCCACGATGGGCGTGGGCGCATGACACTTGTAAAGGGACTGTAGATGGCAGCACCTGAAAACAGTTGGTGAGCTTTGTCTGCCATCCTTTGGTTAGGTACATCTGATTAGGATGGCTGTCGGTCTGATTGTGGTACCAACAGGGACCTAGACGTTATCTTGTTTTGGTACTGTTAATTAGATTTGAATGATAGGGTGACTGTGAAGTGACGTTTACATTCTTTAGCGAGTTTTTGTTTGGAATACTCGCCTTAATTTTTTTGGCAGGGTTATCTAGATCTTGCTGGTTGTTTTTTCCACTTTACAGTTGCCCTTAGTAACAACAGTGTAAGTTTTCCTCCGGACTCTTACCGGCTAAAACCACCGCGGTGTTCCACCTCTACCTATGGCCGGGGGTGCGGGATTCGCATAAGCATTCACCGCTCCAGCACATGACACTAACAACAATCTATGGGTAACAAATCATTTCACAAGTCGCGTGTGTTCCTATGGGTGCCATACTAATGGACCTACTCGATGAATTTTCACATTTTGCTTTATTTTTGCGTTCACCCACAAATAACTTGCACAAAAGTATAGATACAAGTAGCTTGCACGCCATTACCATAACAACTTCTGATTCTTGAATTTCACATCATCTGCCTAGCCTTTTCCCAACTATGTTGGGGTCGGCTTCCAGACTAATCGGATGCAGCTGAATGCCAGTATTTCACATGGAGCAACTGCCTTTTTGACCTCCGCAACCCATTTACTGGGCAATACGATAAATCTTGGTAAGACTGATTGTCAGACTTTCGGGCTTCTGACTATCCGTAAAAACTGTCAAAGATCTACGAATAACAGCCAAGACCAACAGCTTAATGTGCTCTCGGAGACAAGTTACAGGCAGATGTATTACGTGCTTTATATCCGTCGCACCCTGGACAATTAGCCCCATAATAAAATAGTTCGCGTCCGTACAAGAGAAAAATGGAGTGAGCAGAAAGTAAGCCACGCTAACTCCTACAAAGCCTTTGATGCGATTAGAGTGGCTTAGCAAAGACGTATGATAGGTATTCGATATTTAAGCTGTTGTTGTTATTATTGTCAATAAGAATACACATTGTTCATAAAATAAAAGCAATCCATGCAATAGGTACTGATTAATTTTATTGTTATTTACAAAGAGGGAAAAATACTTGACAAAACAATAATGATAATACGCTAATGTTATCAATGTATAGGCACATCACCTTTAGTAAGAACGATAAGAGGTCAAACAGATAAGCAGGGATCATGCACCTAAGTCTATAGACGAATTAAATCAGTTGCTATGCATTTTTTATCATTATGTCAACACCTTTGATTTTGTGGCCGCAGTGACAATATTATCATATTACTAGCTGACCCCGCAAACGTCGTTTGGCAAAAATAAAAAATAGATAGTAGCCGATTCTCGGACCTACCCGATATGCACACAAAATTTCATACAAATCGGTCCAGCTGTTTCGGAGGAGTATGGTTACTAACACTGTGACACGAGAATTTTATATATTAGACTAGCTGACCCCGCAAACGTCATTTTGCAAAAAAAAAACCCGAAATCGCGAAAAAAAATCTGGTGTTCCCTATGTTCGCATAATTTGTCAAAATGTAAGGAACACCAGATTTATTTTTGGCGATTACGGGTTTTTCCTATAGTAAAAGTTGTTTATAATGATGATCCCCTAGAGTTGAGGTATATAAAAAAGAACACCTTGAATATAACATCGTGCCTGTATTCAATTTATGCATCCACACTTCGCCAGTCATGTTTAATCCCATGTAATAGGGGAGATCCCCATCAACCAGCCACAAAGCTAGACTCGGGCTGCTACTAAGACATTTCAGATGGAAAACAGCACTGGCCGACCTGGGAATCGAACCCAGAATCTAATGCTCAGCAGTAGCGCTTGCGATCATTAGACCAACGAGTCAGATGTAGTGGCTATCAGCTAAAAGCAGTCTTTGACGGAACGAGCAAAAATCAAATAATCAGCCCTGAGTTCGTTTACTAAAAAAAAACTATGATTGGGGGTATTTGATTGTTTCAAAATACCCCTATGCCCTAGTATTGCCAGGGTTTTCTTCTAATATACACTAGTACTTGCCAGTGTTTAATTATATTATGTACTATGATCCTCATCTACGTACATATTACGCTCATTTTGCTTCATCTACGTTATGGCGTTCATAAATCCTGTCATAAACTCATTTCGAATTTAATAAATATTTACTCGGTGACCAGGAAACCTGAATAAGCCTCTAAAACAAACTTATAAAATATTAACTCCACATAGAAACAGGACAACACTTCAAGAAAGGAGAATGGGCATTTTGGTACTCGTTCCAATAGCAATCATTGTGGTGTCATTGGATAGGTCTTTTAATCAGGAAAAATATTTACTATGGCGACTTGTCTCAAATCCTTGTCCGAAAACCACGGGAAGCCCCCAAACTTCCAGTTTTAATACGATAATCTTACATGTATCATGATTGAAAATACGAAAAATAACAATGTAAAACAACATTATTTAAAATGAGAAATGTATTGTGTTACTATTCATGCATAATATAACGTGATATTATATGATAATGGTGATGACTTTTGAAAATATGTTTTTTTATATAAAAAGTAGTATTACCCTAAGATTTCTGTTTTTGGTGACTCTATAGACTATAGACTATACGGTGACTACCGTAGTAACAAAAAACAGAAATCCTACCTGCTTCGGGGATAGGGAACCAGCCGCGGGGTAGGGTGGGCGGTGCGCGGTGCCAGTGGACAGCCTTTTGTGCCGCGTTATTTATTAGTCGTTGTATCGTTCTGCGCGTGAGACGACGTTCCGCTGCTGTTTAGTCTACCTAGTACTTTCTTATACCGTTTTCATCACTGACCCCGGCGCCCCTTTTGGACATTGTTACCCGCTATAAACGTTTATCTTGGCTAGTGTTGTGGACTATTTTTGTGCTTATCGATTTGGAACATCGTTATGGAAGAACATCGCAACTGTGTGATGTGTCGGCGAGGCCTACATCGTGCTAGATACCAACAGCATGTTTTAACTGATGATCTTCTAAGAATGCGCCCCGAGTTTGTGGCATATATACAAGAACACGCCGTTTTGGAGGTTAGTACTTCATTAAACTATATCGCATTTCACCAGCTTCAATTTTTCTTTAAAGAAGCAGTTTGTTTATATTATTTTTGTCTGTTATATTTTTATACTTGAGCCCTTACAAACGAGTGAACTGAGCCATAAATCATTTTAATCGGACCTCTTGCTCGCACTTACAGGTCTTATTAAGCTGCACGTTTTTATTTTCTATGTATAGATAGTGCAATCCACGAAGACGCGCCCCACTCTTCTTTCGAATCGTTAGTGTTTATCGCTAGTTAATTCCATTAGTGTTTTAGTTCTTTTGATACACTTTAATTACCCACTAATAATAATTCGTCTGTATTTACAAAACTAAGACACTAGCGGAATATTGCACACTTCTGCTGTAAGCATTTGGAAAAAGAGTGAGGCGCGTCTTCGTGGATTGCACTATCTATAGCGCGGCTAAAGGTGTTCGTTTCATAGAAAAAAAAAACACGTGCAGTCCCAGCTACCTGCGTCCGAGCGGCATCCCTTTATACCAATAATGACTTGTGCAGATTTCTCACAATCCTTTGATCCTTTTGACTCAGTTCGCACGTTTATAGTTCTTATTATTAAAACACTTCTCTGACTGCCTATTGTGCGTTTGCTATTGTTATCTACTCACTAAGCCGTCGCATCGGCTATACATAAGATATTTTTTACTTGCAGCAATGTGAAAACAATACAAGTATGCATGAATTTAGACCTGAACACCTACGGACCGCATTGTTTTAAATGTTTTCATAAAATACAACATAACATCAACAAGATCGTATTTTACCATTTTCAGGTGTAGTTCAACAACACACGACGTGTGTGTCACCGATGTTGGCAGAGAATTGATAACTTTGTAAGAAGACCACCTGTCATACCAGAAGTAGAACAGAATATACGAGAGCTTCAGGTTCCAGACTACACTCGAGCTCCAAACACTCCAGGGCATTGTATCTTTAACACTTGCCAAAACGCAACCCGCCATCGAATACCAGAGACGATCAAGATTCACATTTTGTGTGAACATAAATTATATATTCCTGACGGTGGTAGAGTATGTGGACAACACCTTGAGAGCAATGCTTGGGAAGAGCTGCAATGTCACACATAACTTCAATGCACAACAGTTTAGTGACGTTTGTGACATGTCGAGAATGGCTTTAAATCGTGGACCTAGGCTAGATTTCAACACGAGAGGTGCTTTAAGCAATGAGGATATGCACTTTTGGACAGGGCGCAACTGTGAACAGTTTGATTCTATATTGCAAAAAACACCCTCACTAAGTGAGAGGTGCAAGGAGCCACGAACTGCGTTATGCATATATCAGACGAAACCACGTACCGGAGACTCAAATGAAAGACTAGCGACGTTATTTAATATGTCACGAAGAAAGCTGGAACGTTTATTAACTATTGTGCGCGAATGCCTCATGAATGAATATGTAATATTACACTTGGGAGTGGACCATATAAATAGAAGCGACGTTTTAGAAAATAAACTAGCTATACCAAGAGGGTTATTTGGAAATGAAGAAAACAATAAAGCTATCGTGATATGCGACGGGACTTATATATATATCAATAAAAGCTCGAACTTTTTTTTCCAGCGTCTATCTTATAGCCTGCATAAGTTCCAGAACTTGTTGAAGCCGTTTTTATGTGTGTGTTCCAATGGCTATATAATCGATGTTTTGGGGACATACGCTGCCACTAAGACCGATGCGAACATCATGAGCGACATGACATAATGAATGATGGAGAAAACCCATTACATTGCTTTCTTCAACCTAACGATGTCTTCATATTAGATCGCGGCTTCCGGGATAGCTTAGATGCTATCGAAGCATGTGGATATGAATCCTTCGTTCCACCATCTAAAGATAGATGGGAGACACAGCTAACTACTGAGCAAGGTAATGAAGCTCGATCAGTAACATTATACCGGTGGGTAGTGGAAGTGGTGAACGGGAGCTTCAAGCGAGATTTCAAACTTTTGCGGCAAAAATATTTTAATAAAACACTACCAAAAATGTTCATTGATTTTAAAATCGCCGCAGCTATGTTAAATAACTTCCACATGCCCATCGATCACAACATTCACGCAGAGGCCTTCCTAAACATTATCAGGGAGAAAATAGATTCCCCGAATCTACTTTATGATTATGTAGAAAGAAAACGTTTGAATAGCCGAAGAGCGGATTTTCAAAGAATACAAAGTCACGGAATACAAAACTTCCCACTACTGACGGAAGAACAGATTATTTTACTTTCTTTGGGCACCTATCAACTAAAGCTAGCCCGGTCCTACTGCAACGAGCATTTATCAAATGGACTATACATTTTAGAAATATAAAGAGAAAGCGCACTCCAAGATTTAAATGAATATGGCATAAACGAAGATGCTTGGCTTTTACGCGGACGCATACAGTCGCGCCACGTACGGTCAAGAACCTATTATTGTTATGTATTGATAAAAAACAATGTTAATGAAAACGAAACCAATATCCATAACATTTTATGCAATTATTACTGCACGTGTTTGACCGGACGACGAACAGTCGGCACTTGTGCTCATATAGTTTCAATCGTGTGGTATCTAGGTTATGCCAGACATGAAGGCTTCACTGCTCCTGCACCGTTCTTCAACGATGTCATTATTGATAATAATGTTTTAAAAATAAATAGCGTTTCTTACTTTTTTCTATTTTTTTTTATTCCTGATTCTTTATTCACTTTAGTACCTATTAATCAACACAAACATGATTCTATATAAGACAACGATATAATATCACCATTATCTTAACATAATCTAACAAAAACATTTAAAAAAAAACACACAAAATAACTCCGTTCCGACAGCAAACGGAGACAAGCGACTTGGTTATCATTAATCCTTGTAAAAAGACCTTTTCAATGATATATATATTATGGCTATTGGGCCGAGTACCAGGCTTCATATATTTTTGCCCATTCTCCTTTGCGTCGGAGCGGAGCTAAGTTTTGACGTCTTAAATACTTATGTCAGCTTGTGTGCATAAATACTTAGTGGCAGCCATTTTACTTTAACAAGAAAATGGATGCTGTGCCTACGCTTTTAGAGCCAAACATGTTCTTTAGTTTGAAGTAAATGACGAATAGGTAATGTCTAGTGTTAATTTTCCGTTACAAAGGATAATTGCTCTTTTGTTTTTCGGAACAAATCAACGTTTTTCACGAATTTTTGAAACGAAATTAAATGATTTTTTAGATTATGTAAATAGGATGTCGAAATTAGTTAAAAAAATAAGCTACACACATCAAAAGTGTCTAGGGATCAACATATATTTTTGCAATAACTTTTCTCCTGATTGATATTAATTAAAATTTTCTTTAAGGATTCATCAAATAAAGTGTTTTCGTTTGTCACAGTAACGATAAACCAAGTCACCTTTGCATTAATAAAGAAATTTGCCATTTTCCGAATAAAGGGATTTTTGACATTTGAACCACTAACACAAAAGTTCGAAAAAAAGACTGAAATAACAGTTTTCTCTAAAATTTTATTGGGTAACTTAAACAATTAATAATCCGTGTTTCTACCGCGAACACTAACAACACAAGAACATCGGTTTGGCATACTCAAAATGAGTTCATCCAAATCACGCTGTGGAATGGCCGCCCATGTTCGTTGCAACAACAAAAAAAGGTCTTCTTGCGACTGGATACCCTCCATATTCGGCAGAGCTCTTCTCGGTAGCATATCCCATGCATGCTCAATCGGGTTCAAGTCTGGCGACTGAGCAGGCCAGGGCAGGACATTGATGTTAGCTGCGGCGAGAGTCTGTCTTACAACTCTTGCGGTGTGCGGTCGTGCATTATCATGCATTAACTGAAATAAGGGACCGATTTGCACTTGTAGAGGAACGATGACGTCTGATACAATCGTCTCAGCATAAATTTGAGCGTTGAGGTTGCCTCTGATCCAAATCAACTCAGTTCTTCCGCCGATCCAAATACCCGCCCATACCATGATGGTTCCACCACTATAAGGATGGACTTCCTGGCAGGATTTTAATCGCTGTTGGCGTCCAGGGGTTCTCCAGTGTCGTATACGTCTTGTATCCGGTCTCATACCAAAACGAGACTCATCAGAAAAGCACACGAAACGCCATTGTTCTTCTGCCCAATTTCTGTGTTCAAGAGCCCATTGATATCGAATCCTACGATTGTGCATTGCTATAGGTGGTACCCGTAGCGGTCTTCGGGAATGAAGGTTCACTTCATGCAAGCGGTTTCTGACTGTTTGGTCGCTAATTAAGTTCCCTGAAGAGTGATGAAGCCTCACGGCTAACATCATGGCGGTTATTGTTGGAGCTCTTCGAGTTAAGATTTGAATGTATCGGTCTTGTCTCCGTGTGGTGCAGCGATACCGTCCTCCATGGCGCTCAGCCACGGTACCAGTGCTTCGGTAACGTGTCCAAAGTCGACTGATAACACTCTGACTTGTATTCAGAGCTAAAGCCACAGTACGTTGCCGGGAACCAGCTTCTATCATTCCCACGGCTCTGAGCATTTCTTCCCTGCTTAAATGACGTCGCCGCTCCATAATAACGTTGGTTTTAATCAGTAGTAGGGAAACAGTAGCACTAATAATGTCTTCAATGCGTTGTATGTTTTTATAGGGAAAATATTGACAGCTGATTTTCATCTTTTACTCGAATTTGATTCACAGTTCCTGATTCAAATTATGAAATGCACCAAAAAGGATCCATATAAATTTATAAAATCATAAATTTATTACAAAGCCACATCTCAATCTCAAGAAATCCGCATAAAAATGCTTGATCCCTAGACACTTTTGATGTGTGTAGATGGAGTCGACATTTCCTATTGGACTATCCCTGAGAAGAAATGGCAAAACAAACTCAAGGGTCAAAGTCTATTTTAAAGTCCACCCATAATCTTGGTCAGATCATGTAGGTTAAACCGTTAGTCCCGGCTGTCATTCGTGAATCTTTGACAGTCGTTGCGGGTCGTCAGAAGCCCGAAAGTCTGACAACCAGTCTTACCAAGGGGTATCGTATTACCCAGTAACTGGGTTGTGGAGGTCAGATAGGTAGTCGCACCATGTAAAATATTGGTATTCATTCAGCTGCATCCGGTTAGCCTGGAAGCCGACCCCAACATAGTTGGGAATAGGCATGGCAAATGATGATCATGTGAGGATTATGTATTGGGTGGGTGGAATAGTCTTTTGATGAAAGAAGCACACTGATAGGAGTGGACTTGTCCAGTTAGTCAAGCACTTGTCTGTAATCGTGCTGTAGCTCAACTGAGAACGTATTGTTCATCACTATCACTTCATTTTCAATGGTATTTGTAACATTCACACGATAGCACTGATATCACAGCTGATATACTGTCGATCCTCAATAAGTGCTTTTCCACTCGAATACGTTTTATCGACACTATTTAACTGCATCGGCACTAAAGCGTACTGATAGCATACATTCAGCTATAAAGCTCTATCGATTTTACAATTGATACTCGTTAAACGTATCGGTAAACCGTTACAATTAGTGCTAATGTTCAAATGAATGATAGAAGCGGTAGATTAAGTGTGAATAAAAATGCATTACATTGTCGAAAGCCTATGTAAAATCCATCAGGAAATCCGATTCACATAAAAATATATGAACGCGAAATTCGTTTGATAAAAGACATTACTATAAAATATGAATTTAATTAAGTGAAAGCGAACCACGGACTTGGCAGGAGCGAGACTCTTAATTAATATGAAGGGCACTTTCTTTGAGATAAAACCTTATTTTGATAGCCGAGGCTCAAAAGGCGTTAGGTAACGTGCCTTACCATAAAAGAACAATGGCGGTGATTAAGAGAATAATAGGAGTGGGATCAAAAAAGACGGAAACGATATGAACAGTGCACTAATTGTACATTGTACACCTACGGCAGCTGGTGTTCTATTGGCAACAGTTGTTGGGTAAGTATTTTAAGTTCACGGTCAGATAGATTCAAGAATAACTGCAAGTCTAAAGGTAGACATAGATGACGGAACTCTACAGGTAGGTCATCATTGCCTAGAATATTAAGACATGTAAAATAAAGTAAAACATACAAATGAGAAGAAACAGTGTGCGAAAGTTGAAAATTACTATAAAACAATATTATTCTGTATAAAAATGTGGTCAAAGCGATATATGCCTAAGAATAGTAAACCATGAAAAGGTCACTTCGTCTTGTCGTAGCTGCCTTAAGGAGCGAATAATCGATTATACTAGGCGACTGGGCGTCAAATCCTTTACAATAATAACTTTATACAGTCCGGGCCATCGATCTAGTTTCAAAATTATATTCATATGAAAATATGGATATACAAAATACCCTTTTTGTATGTAAAACAGTCACGAAATAGCTAGTAACTCATTTCATAATCTATTCATCAATTATATTTAATGAACTGTGAGTTTTGACAATAAAGACAAATTATCTGAAAAGACAACAGAAAATTACCTTTTCTTCGCTCAAAGCCGGCCATAACTAGTTTATTTGCGGCATAGACGACATCATTATAAGCTTGAGTAGACTTTTATAATACGGCTTACGTCACACCTGACACGTTTAGAGGTATTAAAAATATATCTGAGGCTAAGAGTGAGGTGTTATCATCATCCTTTATGAAAAATTGTACAAAAAATTATGAACCTGAGGAAAAACTGTTTCATAATACTTATGGAAGAAAATAAGATTATAACAGAAACGGAATATAACAACAGAGCTAAGACGTAATCTATAGCAATCGTACCAGTTGACAATCAGCTCTTTCCTAAATCCTAATACAAAATAGCCAGACCATTTTAACAATAAACAAAGTAAAAACTTCAAAGAAACCTTTTATAATAACAACTATTCCCACTTACTATAAGTAATAGTTACAAAACAAAGAAGTTCTCAATCACGACACGACCATTTGAAACATTGTGAATTTCGTAATCAAAAGTTACAAAATTAAATGAAATATCATCACGTTTGTCGTCCAAACAAACAGCGATTTTTTCCAAAGCCATCCATTTGAAACTCCCACAGAGCGAGACGAAGCTGTATTATTAAAAACTAGCAAATAAATGAACAAAAACGGTTTCCGTCTCCACTGACGCTGGTTTTTTTAGATGTTTGCTTGGCGACAGTCGGAAACGAATAATTCTAGACAACTCACATGACTCTTCTAGAAATGTTATAAAACTTATCATGGATAGTATGAAATACGTTTTAATCCAAATGGGCCTCTAGAAAACAGGAATCGCTTAAATGTTGGTAGAACAAGAAATAACAAATTCTGGCACATTACAAAAACTAATAAGAAGTTATAATGACACATTATTATGGACATTCATTATAATAATATTAGTGTCATCGGTAACTATTCAGCCTCATCGGCGAACCAACAAAAAGTCGGAAGCTAAAAAAGTATTCAATGCTACATCTTCATTCAATTCAATAGATTGCGGATATACCTAAGAAGACTTATTTTCAGTATTAAATAATGAGCTATAAAGTCAGAGTCATGGACTTTTCCTTAAGGAGGAACCAAGCAAAAGACTCCATAAATACATAACTTCAAGTAATAACGGGGTTCTTGGTGCCGCTAAGACTGCCGCTTACCCCATAAAGGAAAAGAGCGTGACGATAAATCAATTAGCAATATGAAACTCAACAGGCAAGGTGCATTACACCATACGAGCGAAATATGTGAGCCGAGTCCATAAAACACGACCTAAGTGTAGTTATACATAATAAAAACCATCAATTTGTTGATGGGAAACTACTAATTACGACAGAGAAACAACGAGAAAGTATGTACAAGCAAGAAAAACATCATGTCCAAGAGGTGATTGAACAGATTGTTAGGAAAATCACGAACATATCTTTCGATTTTAGAGAAAAATTGTTGGTTACATGCACGTAAACCCAAAGACAAATGATACCAGTAATTTTAAACAAGTTACATGACGTCAAAGACGCTCGAGTTTCGACAAAGATAAGTTTCTGAAATTGATGTTGCTTAAATGAAAATACGACACTAAGTTGTGAAGCAGACAGTTAAATTAAGATCCATATAGAGGTAACATTCATAATAATATTTTTGGACTCAGCCTGATTATACGAGTGAGATGTTTACAACAAGCTAACGCTAACTTTCTTTACGAGTTCGGACAGTCGTTATATTTTATTAAAACTCCTAAAGAAGTATTTTTGAGGATTCTTTATTCCCCAAATCTTTAAGTTAACTGAGCAGTAAAATCCTCGCAGGAGCCGTCTTTTGTGGGTGTAATCTGTTCAGAAATTGTTTGAGTTGGAACACCCAAAAGATATCGCTTTATCAAAGAGAATTGTTGATATTTTGATATTATTTTCATTCTTTCATCATTTACGTTCTTTGTTTATCTTTCCTGCATCTCATAACTGACCTATTTTCAAAGCTTTGGGTAAATATGTATTTCTATTTATCATTTCGGTCTCTTTATTAGGTATCTCACGTATTTTAGATTGTGGCACATGATAAAATTTGTTGATAGGCTGTGAGAAAATCGATATCGAATTTATCTCCGAGATAATACTGTGACAAATTTTATGGATGACTATCTTAACTCTTGGATGTGGAGTTCCGCGGAAGTTTGTTATTAGTCAAAACAATAACGACTCCCTTATCAGTTTCACGTTTATTTTGCGTGACATTATTAATGTTATGATAATTTATATTATATGTCTACGTCATGCTAAAAGTAATTAATAACTGAACACTTGAACAGTTACTTATCAAGGTAGTTTCTTCAAGCCCAGATTTATATATAACCTTCCTGAGAATTCTCATTGGTATCATTAATAGCCACTTCTTTTCTAAATCATCAGATAGTTAGCAATTAAATAATAACTCGGTTAATGAACAGATTTATGTAAATCGTTTCACTTTCAACTGTCCGGATTTGTGTGATACCAGATCTCAAGGTGATTTAGTGCTGAGGTACAGCTTCCTACTCAAATCTTGTTTTAAGCAAGTAAGTGACGAATGCAAGCTTCCATAAAAACAAGCTTAATTTCTAAAATGTCATGAATTACAAACTGAATTAAAGGTTGATTTAGAATCTTGGAAAGACAATATCCTGGAAATTGATAACAAAGATAATGATGAAGCGAGAGATCATCTAACTGGAACGTCCTTACGTCAATCGAGAATAATTACACATAAATAAGAAACCTACATAAAAACGACTCAACGCGCGTGACGATGGCGGAGAAAAAATATTTACACTTGAGATCCTCCTGTTTTTGCAACACAACACTGCTAACCTTGGTAAGTTCCAACTGTTTAATCACAAAATATTTGTTCTTACACTGTGGACACTTTGACACTGGCTACTGACGTAAAGGCGGCGGTACGACCCGCCGACACTGTTCGATTCGCGGATTTCTGATGCACCGACGCGTGCGGCCTCACTGAACGGCCGTGAGCGACTGGCTTGGTTCATGCGTAGTCAGCGACGCGTCGCTTGAGAGAAAGCAACACTCTTGCGCATAAAACCGTTGGATTTAAGCATTAAAAGCGCTGTTTTTGCTGAAAGACTGAAGAAATGCTTTCTAAGAGACGGTCAGTTTCTTTGCTCGATGGACAGTGAACATGTACATATTGATAGGGGAAAAGCAGATATGTCTGACAGGTAATCAAGTGGGTTGTTGCAAGCGGTAACCAGATATACCGGCAGCAGTACATTTATCTTCGTTATGTCAACATAACAAAGTTGCATGCCTCAGGACAACTCTGTAAACGATTGCCATCTGGTCTTCCTGTCCGCATTAATTATGAAGCCTTATGACTTGGGCAGTATGACCACCTGTCACACAAAACGCAAGTTCTCGTGCGTCATTTTATACGTGCAGCCTGGAACAGCTGTGAATCGGGTACAATAGAGCCTCAAGGTGATTGTTTGCTTACGAAGGTCAATGGCACGGTGATAATAAGCCTTTTGACACTCACGCACGTACACTAACACTTGATCCCCATAATTATGGAGGTAATTTGCAAGAGATTAAGCACGAAAAAAGATTTGCGAATCATGAAGAAACCCTGAACGTATTATAATCCGAACATTTAAAGCTGCTTAGAGGATTGTGGAAAAGTGACCGAAAGACCAGTCACCATATCGGTACAAAACGACCAATAAACAAATGTTACGATACGAAGCCTCCATCTATAGATCAGTAAGTGAACGTGCGCGGGCGCAAGGTCGTTTGTGAACCGGTCCTGGGCTGACCGAATGCGACTATGCGATCGCTTTTTAATAACATTGTACATTTTATTGACCAATATAGAACATGTCAAGCGACAGTTTAATTATTTTCGTTTGTTTATTGGCTGCGACTATTATTATTGTGGTACCAGTTTTAAATATCGGTATGTGGGTTGTTTAACTAACAACGACGTTACTTAATTTTCTGATAATGGCCCCGATTCTGTTGTTCACAAACTAAACTAAATTTAAGTTCAGTGCATCTTTTTCTTTGTAATTCATTATGAAAAGGACAGAAGATAAATATTTATTTAGTCCTGTCAAATTAGTCAGCGCCTAACGTAAATTGACGTATTTTAGTAGCCAATTTTTAATGTCGTCTAAGTTGTCTATGGATTACCTAATTTAACAGGACTAAACTAATATTTTATCTTCTGTCCTTTTCGTAATGAAACGGAAAGAAAAAGATGCACTGAACTGAAATTTAGTTTAGCTTGTGAACAAGGGAATCGGCGCCAATATCATTGATTTGGACGAAAGGACCAAAAACACTTTGTTATTTTGGTCTGGGAAAGTTTTGCTTGAAGTTAATTGCAGAGTAATGTAAAGGGTGTTGTTAGTAGGCCCAAGTGATTTGAACGATTGAAAACATTTATGCGGCGCCGGCGCAGCGGCGTGCGGTTGACCCACTGCTACAGTTACCCGTTTGAATAGCCACCGCACAAATCGTGACGGACCAAGCGGTTGTCTGTCTAGTTTAACAGGTGGACAGTGGGATTCATACGAGTTTGGTTACAAATATGTTACTCGTTTGATTGTAACAAGCTATGACAGGTGGATCGGTTCAACTGCCTGTAATATAACTAAGATAAAATACTTTAACTCACTAGAGCGTTTGAGCTACATGTTCAAATGTTTGTATAACCTTGAAAAAGTCACATGGTGGTTTTATTTTAAACCCAAGTGTTAATGAGGCCTCCAAGTAATTAAAACAATAATTATTTTTGTATAGTTGTTTAAATATATTTCTGTTAAGAAATATCATTATTATAACATAATAAAGGTATAATTAATTTAAAACTCGATCGCGATTGACAATGACATTCTTAACAGTTTTTTTTAATGAGAATCAATTACTTATTGATCATTACGTGACGGACACAGATATTAATGATGGATAAAACCTGAACATAAATTATGCTGTATTGCGACGTAATTTTATTTGTTACGAGTCTTGTTTTTCAGCAATATAATATGCAATATGAATTTTTTTTTTATGTACATACACGTATCTGATTTTTTCTCAGATTGAGGATTGAGATTCGCATCGACGACATGCACTACCAACAAGATGTATTGGCCTCTTTGTACATGTACACATCAAACTAGTTGATGTAAATACCTAATACTTATACTCCTATTCTTGTATGCGCCACCAAACCTGGCCGGAATCGAAGGACCAATGTTGCATAGGTTTGCTCTTTCAGATATCATGTTGTACTTTTTTTTATTACGTGTGGTTTCAGACTTACAGAAAAATAAGCAATTTGTCAGAATGAGGATTTGGTCAGTATTCAAGAAAATTCTGCCTGATGCCTTAGTCCTGCTAGAAGAAACGCAGCGAGACTTATATCATTCCAATGTTAGAAAATGAATGAAAAGCGACTAACAAAGTGTATTTACAAGGCAAATGGGAGTGGGACGCCGCGCCGGGAGGGGAAGAAGAACATTTATATTATAGTGACCTTATTGGTGATGTAGTGATGTTCTTGAGAAATGTCAGGTACGTATATGACCAGAAGGCCAATTCTCGTAATTTAAAACGCTCAAAATCTAGTCGCAGTCTCGTCTCGGCGACAAATAAATGTAAAAAACTTGTCACAATGTAGGGAAATTAGATGTATTTTTTGACATATTGAGACTGAGATCAGACTGTGAACGTTCTTAAAATTACGAGAATTGCCCCTATGATGTTTGAAAGTAACGGAAGCTAAAGGAGTATGTAAGGATCGTAGCAGATGGCGTTCTGTAGTTTCTGCCTACCCCATGCGAACAAGCCTCCAGTATATATATGTATCTGTCAACTAGAACACTATCAGTTACCCTACATCACTACATAATCAAACATCATCTACACGATCATCAAGTTATAGAGTCAGTAGTTAATTCCATCACTTATTTATCATGCAAGTCGCGTTCCACTAAACTGGACTAGACGGTAATCGCTGTATGTTAACGGCGAGCGGTGCTTTGATGCTAGCGAGGCCTTTAACTGTGTTATGATAAGTTACTGTTTTTGCTATGTGCAAGTATTGATTAACGAGAGCCAGAACTTTGATATTGATTGATTTGTTGATGGGATTTCGAAAGAGGTCGATTAAGAAGAAAGAAGCTTTGGTTTTCGTTGCATCAGTACTGCGGTGTAAATGCGTAACAAGCTAACAGTAGGAATAGGTTTTATTTTGACAGTTCAACAACATTCATTGCGTAATCTACCTTATTGAGCAGAAAATTTTTTCGCGACGTATGAAGCAATGGATTAGCAATATGAATAGTGTGTAACGTAATTAGGTTGCTGTTCATTACTTTTTTTGTCTAATATCTCATTGACCTCTTTCTAAATTAAGCAGTGTTGTTTTTTTTGTACAGACAAGGAAATCGTTAATAGAGCTCTATTAGCAAGACTAATCTTTGTGAGTTGGTCTTTAAAATAAGACTACAAGGACCAAATATGGCAGATCAGGTTCGGCCATTATTCAATTTTATTTAGTACAGATTGGATTAACATTTCTGGGAACGCTTTAACTAGATTTGAGTCATATGATGTAGTCAAAACTCAAAGCTTTTAGACACAGGAATAAAACCTATAAACATGCTAAAAACACAAACTCTCTGAGAAATACCACGTCAAAAACAAACATTTTCGCATTGTTGTAACATATTTCACCTGTATTTTCTACAAAGTTAATTCTTGAGTCGGCCTTAACATAAACAAACCCTTCCATTACTGTGGGGCTGTTTTGTGCCCTTTTGATGATACTACGCCTGTGTTTCTAACCGTGACATTCCTGAAACTAGACACCTCACGCATCAGAGAACCTCTAGTTTTTACCGACTTCACAAAAAGGAGGTACTATGTTCGGATGTTTGTGTTTTTTTTTTTTTTGTATGTTTGTTCATCGAATACTCCGCCAATTGTCAACGGATTTTCAAAATTCTTTTTTTGTTTGAAAGGGTATGCTCCCGAGGTGGTCCCATTATCACCAAATCGGAATCTGATGAGGGAATCTTATGGAAATCGACGGAAACCCTCAAATTTTGTAGGCACACCTATAGCCATTTGGGTATTTTTTATAGTAACTCGAGCATTTGCTCTCAGAAAGCACCATTCGGTGAAGTGGAACTGATGATGAAGACCACAGACGGCCATCGGAACTACTCAATAATAAATATTTCACGGTTTGCGATTCGATTAGGTACTTATGTGGTTGCTAAGCACAATGCGTATCGTGCAGTGGAGCTGATAGTGACTTCTCAATCAGCTCCAGTTCTCCTGGTTCTTACAAGGAGAACTCCTCAACAATTAACGTCCCTGCATCGGGAAAATCAATATTTTGTAAAAGGTGATGAGCATTTGACATTACGCTGTTGTAACTTAATTAAGTTACAAACTCGCCCACTATAAAGTGAAAAATAAAAAACTTTTTTACAAAAAAACTACCGACTTCCAAAAAACACTACAAAGTGAAAAATAACTTTAATTTCGGAAGTCGGAGTCAATAAAAGAAAATGCGGAACCGACGACACCGACTTCCAAAATTAAAGTTATTTTTCACTTTGTAGTGTTTTTTGGAAGTCGGTAGTTTTTTTGTAAAAAGTTTTTTACACATGAAGTGCTCCAGAGAGTATTTTGGCCATGTCGACCAATCTCTACGGAGCCTAGACTTCGGCGCAGGAGATATAGTGTACAAGTGTGCGCGCAGACACAGGTGGCACAGGTGCCCTCACTCTCATAGTCCGATAGGACGGCAATCCGACAAAACCGGAGAGAGATCAGGCATATAGTATGCATAGCAAGGATAAGGATCAAGTGTCATTGCCATGTGACGAATCTTAGGAAAGGTCTAAACCTAAATCCGGGAGTGGAGAGTGAATGTAAAAAGTAACCATTGGTCTTGAAGGCAGAAACTTAATAAAGAAGCTGATTCGGAAAGAAGACTAAAAGAATATGAGATATAAGACGTTTATAATTCCCGTGAAAAGCAGTAAATGAAAGAAAGTAGGTACGAGTAATATTTAAATGGAATCCGGTACAGAAATATAAAAAGTTTATCTTATTCATACAGAAAATATTTTAATGCCTAAGGTCTAACTATTCATACACGAAACATTTTAAGAGATAGCCTTTGCTATGCTTTCTTTGCCATATACAGGATGTCCCTGGAAGTATGGATCAAAACAAATAGGGGCGTGGGCAAAGTCATTTCCAAACTTTTTGATCCTGAGAATGTTGGTGAATTTTTTTACGGTTCAAAAGTTATGACCAATTTTTTTTATTTTCAATCACTTTGCATAGTGCTCAAAGAACAAAATCATTTAACAAAAAACTACCAGAAACTGTCAATTTAAGTTTTTTAGACAACCCTGATATTTTTTTTTAATGATTTTGTATTTTTGAGCACTATGCGAAACGATTGAAAAAAATTGGTCACAACTTTTGAACCGTAAAATAATTCTCAATCATCAATCATTCTCAGGATCAAAAAGTTTGGAAATGACCTTGCCCACGCCCCTATTCGATTTGATCCATACTTCCAGGGACACCCTGTATATGGCAAAGAAAGCATAGCAAAGGCTATCTCTTAAAATGTTTCGTGTATGAATAGTTAGACCTTAGGCATATACATATTTAAAAAGTAAAGAAAAAATCTCACGTTACATAATAATAATTATTTTTATAAGAAATGTTTACTTTTTAAAGTAATATTAGATTTTTGAATATTCATAATTGCTCTGTATTCATTAAAAGCTAATTTGAATTTTCTGTGATCTTGCACAACAATCAGCCTATAATGTTCCCACTGCTGGGACTCAAGGCCATCTCTCGGCGAGAGAGAGTGGGCCGTAATCCACCACGCGGGCCCAGTGCGGGTTGGTAGGTGTCACATGTCCTCAAATTTTTGGTTCTAGGATATACCGGTTTCCTCACGACGTTTTCCTGTTTTGTTATTCTGTGATCTTGAGCCTAAAATATTCGATGACTAAAAATATTATTTCTGTCTAAGACGGTAGGTACCTTAATCTTACAATTTCTAGAAGAAATACCGCCTTTGTAAGTGTCTGATGACTGCTCCATTTGGAGAAAACCTCTCTTGCCTTCTCTCTAAATCAACTCAGCCTATCGCAGTTCACTGATATACACCTCTCCGAGGTTGCACCATAACACCTTATCCTCCGCCTTCTGAATCCAGTCCGACCTAGCCACTTTTTTAAGGTCGTAGGTCGCCATCTAGCTAACGCGGGGAGCGTTAGCTAGATGGCTTTCCACACTACGATTGCCGATACGCGGTCTCCACTCCAAGGGGTCTAGACAAAATCCAAGCGTTTTCCGTTCACGCTAAGTCCTTCTATAGCGTGCAGGACTCGTTTGCTCAACGGGCCGTCGGTCCTTCAACAGCCTCCCGGTCGGTCCTCCTCCTGCCTTGGACTACAATTATTGGTGTAGGTATGTCCTACCGTTCGATCCGATAATTCATTTATCTTAATTTAAAAACTTATGGATCAGATAAGCCGCCTATTATTAAAATTCCTAAACGTTATATCTCCAATCAATATCAGAATCAATCCAACATTCGAATAGAACCTTGGCACCCACGTCCTATTTGTCCTAACTAGCAACCTGCCTTGGGAATTCCAAAGCTGTGCGTGTAGATTCATCAGAATATTCTGTGCTAGTTAACTTGTTTATGACTTAAAACTAGTTAATATTGACCGCAGTAGCACACAACTGTGATTAAGCTACATTTTCCGCTCCGTGGCAAACCGCAGTTTGGTCTTAAGGGACATAAAACTTTAGTATATTTGTAGTTTGTCTGTGATGTCCGTAAAATGAGCTATCCTCAAAGAAGTTATAAACTTAGACAATGGAGGAAAGCGGTCCTAAAATGCTACATAAACATTTATCTCAATAGTAGTCTCTTTATATATTTGTAGACCACAAAATTTCTCATTTAACTTTGTAATAAAGAAGTCAAGAGTTTGAATAAAACATAACTTCGAGATACAAAAAAAAATCCCTTATGTATAAATCTTCTCGATCCCAGATTATCATAGAAATAAGCCTTATTACCGAAAGGTTAGTAGCAATTTACAAAATTATTAAAAATCCACTTGATCCCTTCGAAAATGATGTCCGAAGATTAATTATGAATAATATTATACAAACTAATATGCTTTAAAATTCTGATCGTGATTAACATAAAGGACTATCAGCTTTAGACAGAGGATTATATTTTAGAAGATTATTCATGAATTATGATCATTCAAATGCGACTTTTGCTTTGTAGGTTTCGTTTTTAGATCAAATTCAACTTGGCCTTCGCATTTAAAAAAAAATCTCTGCAAAACTGATAGAATTTTGAGCATGACTTCGTCCTTTTTTATTCAGTAAATTTGAAGAAATTGTTACCTGGATTCAACTTGGATGAGGCTGGCACAGGGGCGTGGGGAATGGCACTTAAAAAGAGCGGCCTATGCCCAGGAGTGGGAAAAGTTGGGCTGTGGATGATGATGATGGAATGGGAGGTTCTTCAAGAACTCAGTGGAATTGTATTGGCACAATTTTTTTTTTTGATTGCCACTGTTCTCAAAACGGCGAAGAAAAACATCGTGAGGAAAACGGTATGTCCTAGAACCAAAAAATTCGAAGACAAGTGACATGCACCGCACTGGGCCCGTGTGGTAGATTATGGCCCACTCCCTCGCACAGAGACGAGACCTGTGTCCCAGCAGTGGGAACATTATAGGCTGATTATGTATATTTTAATGGTGACTATTTTGAATATCGTTTTAACTACTTACCACTAACTGTTACTACTCCTCCGTTATAGATCAAAAGAGTTGTCCTACATAAGTATGTCAAAGCATTTTTATTGCACCTACGAAACCGACGTATTCGTGTAAAATCCAAGAATTCCTAGCGGAAATTGTACGACAACTGTCTCGAATAACAGAATCATCGAGAACGGCGTATTCGTGATCGTAACTAACAATCAAAATTCAGACCACATGGCATGGTGCATTAATTATTTCCCAACGGTACTGTTGCAAATATTCTGTGTACGAAAACTTCGATGTATCGATTTAGCTTACGTTCGCATGGACGCTTTTTTAAGAGGAAACGCGGTCACGTGTTCGTCGGCGTTCATTCCATACTAACGTATCTTTGTTTTCTCACTGGTTGATGATACTAGTCAAAATATTTTTTTACGATATAATGTATATCTGCCACCGCCAAGTCTCCTATGTTTTGTTTTTTGGCGTAATAATATTAATTTTAGGAAACACGTCGTTTTTTACCGCGCTCTGGATTTACAACATTTGACAACAATCAAAAGTCATTTATTCAAATTAGGCTGGGAATGTGCACTTTTTGAAAGTCACAATTATATAAGACATTCCCCGAATACGCCCGCCCTACACCACTTCCTAGTGTTTTAGCAGCTTAGCGCCAAGTTAAAATTAACAGTGCGCCCGTGCGCCGTGTGTATCCTGTGGCAGAAACATCTCGTACGTTAATTACAGAGCTGTATCTAATTTCAAGTATTAATTAGATGACATTTGAGTTTCTGAGGGATCGAAATTCGATCAGAGTTTGAAGGTGAAACTCCGTTGAAGTTGTGGTTCACATTTAAATGTTACCTACTGTTAGAACATTGGCAGTGATTTAGGTTAAGTTTCAAGAAATGAATATAGGCTTGATGCTTTAATTGTATCTTTTCTGTACTTATATAATTATGTACTAGCTGTGCCCGCGACTACGTTTGCGTGCATCTTGGAAAACAAATTGGATTTCATTGATTTTAATTTTTTTGCATCAGGAATTGCATTGCTATTCTGTAAAAATCTCACCGTGAAAACTAAAGTGAAGTGAACTGTCAATCCACCTAATGTTAGGGATTGCCACTATTGATAGCTCACTTCACCTAAGTATCACGGTGAGATTTTTACAGAATCGATCGGCTGGAACCATAATTCTCTTTCTAAAATAAAAGTAGCCTAAAAGTAAAAGTTCGTAGCCGACTGCAGATGTCGCCGCGACACTACTGGTTTCTATGTATTTCTATGAAATACGTGGCAGAAGACGTGTCGCTAGCTACGGAAGGTATTTCTTAGAAATACTTACATAAAAACCAGTAGTGTCGCGGCGACATGTCGCTAGCTGTTGTCGTCTGCAGTCAGCTTCGAACTTGTACCTTAAGTTATACCTTATAACATCAGCTATCTTCCAGTGAAACTCAGCCGTTTCGGAGATTAGCCAAAACAAACAGACATACAGACAGACAAAAAATTTAAAAATTGTTTTTTTTTTTATAAATACCTTACATTCTTTAAGGAGAGCATGCATTTATTAAAAAGCTCTTATTTTGACATTACAAACAGACAGTTCAATTTTATTTATTACATGTACCCGTAAAATACGCTTTGTTTCTAAAAAGATACCGAGGTTTCCACGTTTCTAACAATAAAATAGTTCCCGGTTTCCGAACTTTTTATTTCCTCGGGGACGCTGAAAATAGAGTCGTCAATATCTACTGTGTCCCTTGATCAAACTTTATGACGTTAACTTCACAACAACTCTTCAACATATAAACGTGAATGCAAGTTGCTAAACTTTTAATTTCTCCTGTATACCCGAGGGGAGCAACTCACCCAGCCAGCAGCCAGCATCTCGCCTTTATTCCAAAGGTTTAAATTAAGTACGTGAATAGCTTTCAGAGAAGATACTAATAGAAAAAAACCAGTCAAGTGCGCGTCGGATTCGCGCACCGAGGGTTTCGTTCAAAGAAGGTATGTGTTTTTGTATTTTTCCTTTACTTGTGCTACATGACCTTGCTTCTTGCCAAATTTCATGATTCTAGGTCAACGGGAAAGTACCCTATAGGTTTTGATTCCCTTGAGAGTGTCGAAATATAGTACGAAAGGGGATCAGATCGGAATGAAGAAGCTTATTGTGGATAAGACACGAGTCTAAAACAGAAGAAGATCTAGCGGGGTATGCAAGGGGGGGGATGGAGGGGGGGCTTAGGGGATCAGACCGGAATAAATCGTTTTTTGCGGCATAAACGGTCGAATCTTTTTTTTACGTTACCTTAGAAGTTTGATTTTTTCACAGCTTCAAGTGACCGCAGACCTGAGTATATGGTTTTAATTTCAACTCGATATCTCTACGCGTAAAGGTCTTGACAGACAGACAAACAGACGGGCGGACGGACGGACGGACGGATGGACAACAAAGTGATTCTATAAGAGTTCCGTTTTTTCCTCTTGAGGTACGCAACCCTAAAAATACTCAATTTTTAGTTTCCAAGGCTGGACAATGAATCCCAGTCTTTAAACCTCCGTGACAAGTTCCACTAGACTTCACACAGTTATACAACCGTCAACAATAATTTTATTACAAACGACACGGAAATTAAACGAACAAGAGTTAAGACTCCATTTCTGAGGGCATTACGTCTTGCAACAACGTTTATGGTGTAAAGTAATCTCTTAAAATAAAAGTTGAAGCTCGACATAAATTACGTAAAGCCCAGTTTACATTGGACGAGTAATTAGTTGTTGGACAGTACAGTATCGGGCAAGACGAGACTCGATGCAAATGTTGCGGTAGATGCTAGTTTAAAGGCAAATTACTTTAAACGTGGTTTAAGCAGTCTAGCTTAGGGAAATTAGGGAATAAAGAACTGAATAACATCAATAGACATTGCCATTATTGAAGGAACCAACGACAAGCTGCGTTGTTACGAATGAAAGATAAGATTCAAATAGTCATAGTACAGAGGCCGCCACTTCAAGCTACCCCAAACTGTCAGATTTCTTTGATAGTTTTTCAACTTTACTATAAAGAAATAAGGTTTATATTCTATTGAGAAAATTTGGCAGATTGGGGTAGCTTGATGTGCTGGCCTCTGTACAACGGACCAAAGTCTAAAACTTTCTGCAAATTTTATGTATCGTGTGGAAGTCGGTTGTCATGGTATGGGCACTTGATGCAGGAGGAATGAGGAAAATATTTGAGTATTTATGTGGACTGAGAAAGATGTTATGAGTAGAAAGGGGTGACTACCGAGATGAAGACTAGTAGAGAAGTATGGAAGATAAGGATAAGGGCAAGAATATGATTATGAACTACTTTTAAACACAACATGGGCAGTAAATACTACATACCGATGGCTAAGGGGCCCGTGGCTAAATAATAACAGCCGCACAGGTCGATCGATCAGGTTTAATCTACGCTTGCCGCGGTTAGTCTGTGGATGTGTGACCATCTTTACATACCGAGATCCCTCCGTGCCTCGGATTGCATGTTAAGCCATTGGTTGGTCCCGGCTGTCATTCGTGAATCTTTGACAGTCGTTACGGATAGTCAGAAGCCCGAAAGTCTAATTATAACCAGTCTTAACAAAGGGTATCGTATTACACAGTAACTGGGTTGTGGAGGTCAGATAGGCAGTCGCTCCATGTAAAATACTGGATTTCAACTGCATCCGGTTAGACTGGAAGCCGACACCTTGGCTCCACAATGTCTACCAGAAGCCCTGTCTCCACATAAGATGCAGAGCTCCGGCCCAGTCAGACAAGATAATGATGATTATTTTATGCACTATGTGAAAATGGGTGAAACGCGTCTCTTTTCAAACAGTCCGTCCTGCCTCATTTAAAATAAGTAGGGGAGGGGTCAATCCTATATCATATGGTGCAATCAGAACTCCTCCACTCTACCAATGTAGACTAGGCTTTAAAGCGTGTGACTTAAGTTACGTGTCATAAATCACCTTAGGGTACATTACCGTTCCAGTTGTGTACAAGCAGGTTTTAATCTGTATTACGTAAATATACGTAACGTGGTAGGTACAAGTCTATATTTACTCCCTTACTAATAAACGTATTATATCAGATGAATAGTTACACACCGATTTCTCTCTTTCAGTCATCAGTAATTTGACTTTCGAAAGAAGAAGACAAAACGTTTTGTGACTATACAGACGCTTTACAACGGTTATTAGTAAGGGGGTTTATATACAATATACATATTATAAATTAAAGTTGCTTTTTGGGTTTGTCTTTGTGACCGCGTTGTTTTTCTAAACTTTGATGCGGTTATCACTATCATTTATAGATTTTATTCCGGAAGATTTATGTGAAAACTAGCTTAAGGGGCGAACTTCGTACCGCCTCAGAATCATTATCGAAATCAGTCAATCCGTTCTCGAGATATCATCAAAAAAGCTGTTCCTTACAAAATGCATGAGAAAATTAACTATCTTTATAATTTTTTTTTGCGTTATTTTCCCATGTTTTAATAGATAATCTACTATTCGGTCCAGCCATTCTTCAGTTATAACTGTTATAAGTGGTGTATGTAACTAACGCGACTTTATTAAATGGTTTTTTTTTAAATAGATACATGAAAGAAATCTCGATGTTTAAGTCAAGTTGTAAAAACCGTGCAAAGCAGGAGCGGGTCGCTAGATAGAAATAAAACAGTTATGTCCTGCAGTCGACGACTTTAGACTGGTTGATGATGATGATTTTCAAAGAGTGGCTGGTAAAGAAAGAAAGAAAGAAAATACGTTTATTTGCGGCAAATATGACGCATAAAAAAAATAAACACAAGCAAAAAACAAAATAACAATTTGAGAGAAAAAATGCATCACATCTACGCAAAACGGCCATCGCTCAGCATAATGGCCTGCGCAGACGACGGACTTTTCTCCGCGGCGGAGAAAAAAGTACGCTCCGCGAATAAAAAGTCCGCCGCGGACTTATCGCGGACTCAACACACACGGTGTGCGATCATTTGTTCCGGGCATACGTACATCACTCTCGAGCGCACAACGCGGACTAAAGTCCGCCATGTGCGTTGCTTCGCCTAGTCACACGAGTTCTATTTTTTTCGCGGACTCCCCCGTACTTTTGTCCGGTCCGCTCCCCGCATGACCTCGGTTATTCGAGGGACTTTTTGTACGCGGTACTTTTAATCCCTCGTTTGCGTTACTCAATACAGTTGTAAGCGATCTATTTTAGCGGACAAAAAAGTCCGCGGACAAAAATCCGTCGTCTGCGCAGGTCATAATGCCAAGAACAGCTGGATGAGAGTTACCGAGAATTGGAGAGGCCTGTCCAGCAATGTACTGCTGTAGTTGGGTGATGATGAAGAAGACGACTGAAGTTTATCTTTTAACCATTTTACACAGAATGTTTTTCGTTATTCCTTTGTTTTTATGAGTGTACGCTTGCCCTTTAAAACAACACGGCGCCGAACAATGTCTTGTTTTTGAAAACATTCGATTGTGTAAGACAGTACAAAGTAATGTACATAGGTAGTAGGTATCTACCTGCTGGATTTTAAAATATCAGATAAGTCTTTTCTCTTAAAGCAAACGCTGTTAAACGGTTTTATATGCCTTTCTGGAATATTAAAGTTCTTCGGAACTTAGGACCAAAATAACAAGCTATATCACACTAATATTATAAAGGAAAGTTTGTGAGTAAGTGCGGAGTGTGTGTGTATTTGTTTGTTATATCTTCACGCTCAAACGGCTGGTCCAATTTTGATAAAATTTTGTATGGAGGTAGCTGACACCCTGGATTAACATAATTATGTATATCCTGCTTATCCCGATATTCCCATGTGATCGACATTTACGCGGGTGAAACTGCGGGGCGCTGCTAGTATTTTCTAAATTTTACTTTTAAACAAAGCTAGATATATGTATTAGGTACTTATTCAGTCTGCCTGCCTTTTCCCAATTATATTGGGGTCGGTTTCCAGTCCAACTACATGCAGCTGAATACCAATATTTTACGTGGAGCAACTGTCCATCTGACCTCCACAATCCAGTTACTGGGTAACACGATACCCCTCCGTAAGACTGTTTGTCAGACTTCTGGGCTTCTGAATACCCGTAACGACTGTCAAAGATTTATAAATGATAGCCAGGACCAACGGCAATGTAATGGATGGTCGCCCATTCAATGACCGAACGCGGCAACCGTAACTTTACCTTCGGTCGACCCGTGCGGCTATTATTATTTAGCCACGAGACCCCATAGTAGGTACTTATAAATATTACATATACATAAACTCACGTTTTCTTCCCATGGGGATAGGCAAAAACTACAGAACGACATCAGCTTTGATGCCTAAATACTCATTTTGCTGGATTCACAGTCATAAATCGGGTTATACACGCACACTGGCTGCGACAAGACTACGCCAGTAACTTTTCTGTAGAAGACCACAAATAAGATCACTTATTAATGTACAAAAGATTGCTATCGACCCGCTAAGAAGAAGAAAAATTAACTAAATTATCTACTTTACATTCGTGCTACTAGAAAGATGTTTACGGAACTAAAGAAGCCGAGTTCCAAGACGAATTGATGAAATAAACATGCGGGATCCGTGTTGAATGTCACTGCTGTGATCGAGTGAACGGGGAGTTGCGGATTTTATTTCTTAATAGAGACTGATTTATATAATATAGATATTTATTTTTGCAATCTGTCGTGTAGATAGAACAGGAACGCCCTTCATGTTTAATTATGTCATTATTTGCCAGCCTTTTCCCAACTATGTTGGGGTCGGCTTCCAATCTAACCGGATCTAGCTGATTACCCGTATTAACCAAGGCGCGTCTACGTATCTGACGTCTACAACCCAGTTACTGGGTAACACAATACCCCTTGGTAAGACTGGATGTCTAACTTTCAGGCTTCTGACTACCCGTAACGAGTATCAAATATCAAAGATCTACGAATGACAGCCGGGACCAAATGTTTAAGGTGCTTTCATAAGCATTATCATTGGCTGTTACTATTTAGCCACGAGCCTCTCATGTTCATGATTGACTATATGTATAAAAATTATAACATTTCGCGGTAATTCATCCTTAAAGCGTAGCGAAAGCTAAAAGCAGAATCCGTACCGAAAGTAAAGCAATAGTTATGAACACGTCATAGTTTATTCTCTGTCGAAACACTCGTACTTAATGCTTTATTAACCTTAAGGGCCTATACTACCTCAAATGGCTTAGCATGATCCTCCGTTATGTCGAAAATCCTGCAGTATTAATTTTGAAATAAATATATGGTAAAGTTGAGGATTAATGTTAGGTCTTATGTTAGACGAAAACACGATTTCATAAATTTTTCTCGATAGAAAAGAATTCCAAAGTTACCTCTAAACCGAACAATAAACCGCTGGTATTCAAAAATACTTCCAATTAGAACATGAAAGTTTGTATACTAACCCAAATAACTATAAAGCAGGTCTTATGTTATTTACTTTTTTTTAATTACCATTATTTTCACAGTAAAAAGCAAATACCTAAACTATTGGCGCTGCCTGCCGCCTAGCACCGCACTCTGTCTCGCTCTCACTCAGTCCGCGAGCAGTATCGTGCGAGCGAGTTAAAGAGTGAATTTTAGCTGAGGTAGTGTAGGCTCTTAACAAAGCAATTATTGTTAATTTTAAATTTCTCGACCTAAGTAACTCATTAACCTAGACATGCAATTAAAAGTAACACCGGAAACGGCCTTTTCTTAGCTAAATTATCATAATACCCATAGTCCTCCACTTTCAGCGTACAATCGAATACCAACTCCTTCCTACCATTCAACTTACATGAACCATCTAAAAATATAAAAAAAAAATCGCTTACCTTTTATAACTACACTCGCATTCCTTAGTAACACACACGAACGGCAAGGATTTATTCATTTTTATTTTCATACTTCGTACACTCATTTTTTATATTTTATCATTTAAGTAAGTACAACAAAATCTACACAACTAAACACTAATTTTAACACAGCAAACACACAGTTTATTTTCACTACAGTTCCTTAGTATGAAATCACAGGAAAAGTTCCAGTTTTCCCGTGTCCTGCATCCGTATTAAGTTTAGACTGTGCGGAAACACTGGCGGTTTATATAAAATCAATAACACTGTGCAATTAAGTGGGTGGATGTATCTGTGTGTCCAGACGTCAGTGCCAGTGGGCGGATCCCTATCGTGAGATAACGCTACAATCTTATCAATGGAAGAATTTCTTTAATGTGCGTTTTATTTTGTACACGGATAATGGAGAAGAATGTCTTTGGAACTGCTGTTACATTCTTACTTGTCCTATTACGAAAGAAGTAAAGTTTCAATGCCAAAATTATATAAAATGATTAATTAATAATTAATAAATTAATTAATCATGCGAAAAATTATATAAGTAATTGATCTCTACTCAAACAAATTATATCTTTCCTAAATGATGGATGACAGAATACGGATAATGAGGTATTCTACTCAGAGCACTGACTTCAACCGCACTTGGACGAACAGCACCTGAGCACTTCCACTAACCGCACTGAAACAAAATTACACCAAAAAAATAGTTACCTATTGTGTTTATTTTGTGGGTTATTTTCCATTGTTTATTCTATTATTTTTCTCAAAGGATGTTTGTTTATTTGCTAAAGTAGAATTATCGTCTGTGCCAATTAATATGATTAAAAGAATGCTAACTGTTCATCCAGCTGGTAAACTCGTTTAGTCTCAGCACGAAAGGAACCAGCCAGGTGGCCCATATGACTTGCTGCACACAGGGACTCAAACTGTAACCGTAATATGTTTTAACACTGTTTTTTTTAAACTGTTTTATAAGAAAAACATTTAAATGTAACAGATGCAATAATGTTACAGAGTCAAAGTGTAACCTTTTATATATGTTAATAAGTGTTAATGTGTAACAGAAATAAGCATTTGTGGGTATAATGCACGGTACCGCAAAAACGCGCGGCGGACAGACAGACACGGCGATGGCAAAATAGCCTGAATCCAGACGCGATTGCGGATATTTTGGCGACGCTGAGTTTACCGGTTACACTCTTATTAACACTGATAGGTAACACTTTCATATCTGTTACAGACAGATTAAGGTTACACTTTTGTGTTAACACATTAAAACACACATATAAAAGTGTTAAATATTTGATTCTGTTATCAATTCAATGTATACATGTAACAATTATAATTCTGTAACATTTATGAAGGTGATTTTAAGTCCCTGGCTGCACATAATATTTTTCACAGCACATTAGACCTTTCTCACAAGAGAAACAGTAAAAATATGAGTTTATTTTTTAACTCAAAGTCGTTATAGTAAATAAATGAAATTCTTTAACGTTAACTTCCAAAGAAGTTTGTGCTCTCATTTCCGAGGTAAATTACTTTTCGATCGCATTGTCCGGTAAGAAATTCCATACCGCTAAAAGTTTTCATTTGTTCCTCGTAGCTTCGTAATTATGATTTTTTACTACTGGTTGAAATATTTAAGTTATTTTATATTAATAAAAATCAAGATATAACTGGCGCTGAAGTATTAATTTAGTCTATACTAATTAAAGCTGAAGAGTTTATTTCTTTTTAACCCACTAATCACTGGAACTACCAACTGGATTTTATGAATTCAATTATTTTTGAATTTGATAGCTTAATTATCTATGCATCCCTTAGGAAGCAAGCAAATATAAAAAAAACTTTTTAACAAAAAAAAAAACAACCGACTTCAAAAAAAAAACACTACAAAGTGTAAAATAACTTTAATTTTAATTTCGGAAGTCGGTGTCTTTGGTTTTGTATTTACGTTTTTGCCACCGACTTCCAAAATTAAAATTAAAGTTATTTTACACTTTGTAGTGTTTTTTTTTTTTTTGAAGTCGGTTGTTTTTTTTTTTGTTAAAAAGTTTTTATTTTTTACTTTTTATAGTCAGAGTGCATCTCATGACAATTCCAATAAGCCCAAACACGGCTAGAATACATGGTTTTATTACGAAGTTCCGGTACCTAACTTCCAGCTTCATCATCAGGTCGGTTTGATGGTACCATTTTCGTCAGAACCATTTATTTAAATTTGCTTCGTCGTAGTCGCTTAACTATCTTAATCGAGATATCTTATCGCCACCCGTGAAATACTTATTATCATTGAAGAGTTCCTGTGGCTATCTGTGGTCTCCTTCATCAGTTCCACTTCCCAAATTATACTTTTTGAATGCAAATGCTTGACATGTTGATGAAAATACCAAAATTGCTATATGTATGCCTATAATATTTGAGGAGTTCCCTCAATTCCTCATGGATCCCATCATCAGAACTGGATTTTGACAAGAATGGGACCAATCTGGAAGCATATCCTTTCAAATAAAAAAAAAAATCCAAATCGGTTCATAAATGACGACGTACTGAGGTAACAAACATAAAAAAAAAAAAAAAATACAACCGAATTGATAACCTCCTCCTTTTTGAAGTCGGTTAAAAAAAGAAAAAGTAAAGAACGCTAAGCGCAAATAAAGCAAGCGGGCGGGCGATGTGGTGCGATGCGGTGGGTCGGGGGCCGAGTGAGTTTTATAAAAATGTTACGGCTTCCACGAGAACGAAGTCGCGGGCAGAAGCTTAGTAAATGATAAACCCTTTGGGTAAAACACATAGCTGTAGCTATGTAGTGAGCTACTTAGTTAGATTCACAGTTCAATAATTATGTTGGCATTGACGAAATAACTTGGATGGTAACCTACACTTACTGTACGAGCCGAAAACATTTCTCTGTCTTCATTCTCTCCACGGAAGAAGCTATTTTATTCGACTGCAAGATGATTGATGCTTAGACATTAGTTATTAATACAATATATTATATCCCTAACGACAATAAGCAGGAAATGAATTAAGTCTGTTTGGCATAATTTATTATGACCAAGTGGACAAAGCCCTGAGCGATCCATTGGTCAACAATAAAATTAATCAGAAGAGGGACGAGTATTCATTATGCAGAGCGGAGAAAAATGGATGGGAGCCGATAACTTAAAGAAACAAAGTTATACATAGACGGAAAAAATGAATAAAAAGCGAAAAACTAAATCTTGAAGAAGATTTATTGTTGTTTGAAAGAAGTTGATAGACAAATACTTTAAGATATATTTTTTGTAAGATACGTTTCTGGTTATAAATTGGTAATGCACATAAGAGGTGCAAACAGTTTAAATAAACATGATATCATCAAGTCTGATGACATCATGTATTATCAAATACCTGCTTAAGAGTTCTTATCAAAAAACGAGGCAATCTTTTCGCACGAAATGACGTAAGGCAATTAATAAAAAAGAAGGAAGAAAATAAGTTTTTTTTTGTGGTAAACATTATGCAGAGAAAGAACAAAAAAAAAACAACAAGTTGGGAAAATATGCGTAACATCCACGCAAAACGGCCACTTGCACAACGGACAGCGGGCAATTTGCTGACGACGTGGTCCAGGTTCTAAGGACCAAAATATTCTTGCTATAAGGCGATATAGGAGCCGAAACGTAACACACAATTTTACAAAAAGGGAAAAACTTTACCTAATTAAAACCAGATTTGAATAAGTTTTGTAAATACGGGCAACTAAGGGAATATGTTACTCGTATGTACTATTTGCTGCAGAATCGTCACCATTTACTCTTTACTAAAGCAGATACGCAAGGTCTACTAGAGTTGGTTTGTTCCAAATACGAGTGACAGACTTTTCGATCTTTCAAACCGTTTTATTTGAACTGATATTGAATATTCGTCCACTTCAAGGCAAATACTGGTCTCTTTTATGGTTGTATAAAACATTACTAGAGAAGAAACATTAATTCTCTCTCAAAAGGTTAAATAACGTAGTTTTAACAAAATGTAATGATGAAATAGTAATAAGTCTACATTTCTTTTTCATTTCTCCTTTCGCAGATCTGCTGGAAGAAATTTCTTAAGAAATAAACAGTACCTTTGTACTCAATACTAATATGTCGTATATATTTTATTGTGTTTACATAAATCTATATTCCACTAATAATAAAGCTAAAGAGTTTGTTTGTTTGATGTTTGAACGCGCTAATCTCTGGAAGTATCGGTCGGATTTCAAAAAATATTTTTTCATTTTATAGCTGAATTCTTGAGGAAGGCTATAAGCTATTTAACATCACGCTACGGCCATTAGGAGCCGAGCAAAAAAAAAAAGAAAGTCAGAATTTTACGCGGACGAAGTTGCGGACAGAAGCTATAATAAAATAAATAAGTAGGCTACATCATAATAAATGGAAACTACCATAATTAACCCATCCTACATTGAATCAAATATCTAAACAGTTTCACAACAGTTTTGAAGAACTTATTTAACTCAACCCAGCCCGCAAGGGTTTCACTTTATACATGTACTTAAACATTTAAACATTCATTCTCCACCCACTATAGTAAGCAACTTATAATGATCCTGAATACAAAACATTAAATTCAGCGAAGTTAATTTAACAAGAAAATAGTACACAAAGCGGCGGCATATTATTATGTTTGCGTAGGCATTCTGCTTATTTCGCCTGTTTTAGGGCAAAGGAGCAAGCCCAGGAGAATGTTTTTGACGAACCCCGCCCCGGTCCAGAGGAACATAATGTTTTTATTAGGCTCCGGGCAATTTAAGGAGGCCTTGTTTGAGATGCTCGGTGTGTTTCTGGACTTTTGATTTCTATTTGATTACATTTTAGTAACGTTATGGATGATTTGAGTAATCATCGGTCAAAAGAGGGGCGCTTTGTGTCTTTCTGAGAGACGTTTGAGTAAAAAAGGAAGATTTCTAGTTTGTTTTTATTAAGAAAAACGACATCATACTGAAGAAACTTAACGTGCAGAAAACAGCTGCTCCACATAAAATAACACCAATATTTTTTACGCAGTTTGAGTTAGAACAGGTTGAGAAAATGTTGAAAAGAAGAATAAGTTGCGGCTAAAATAACACAGATATCTTGAATATTTCATCTTGTGATTTTAAGATGTTAGTTTTCGTCTGATTAATAAAGATGGCTCGATATTGTAATTTCAAGGTTAGTTATAAGAATATTAAAGCAGACAGTTTCTCAAGCAGAAATGTTAAATTCCTGACTATTGCTTTTAGTTTTATTATCCTGCAATAATCCAGTCTATGCAATATTTGCACCGTGCATAGATCAATCAAGTTGTGAAATCAGAGAGGTCGGTAGGCACAAAAGGCGATGAGACTGACAACTGTGGAGGTCAGTCTTTAGCAAGTGCCTCTAAGGTCGTGGACCGTAGAAAGATGGTCAGTTGCCACATCCTGTCACAACCTTAATGCATCATTAATAAATGGTCTGTCGCCTTTAAGTTATGTTGTAAGTTATTATAGGATATTGGTATTAAGATTTTGTAAGAAGACGGGTAGACGAGAAAGTAGTATTAGAGTTGGAATTACTAATGAGTTTTCTTGTTTACTTTTAAGATTAATCGAGTTTTAATCACAGCTTAGGCTTTCAGAGGTGGTATTTTGTTAGACTTTTATGATTTCTGAAACCAAAAGAAAATATAGCGCTAATGCGACTGCGAAACTTGGAGATAGTGGCCATGTTTAACTTGAGCATGTAAGCCGTACGTTTTTTAGCTGATAAGGAAAAATATTGACTGTCACTGGCATGCCACTTTTATTGTTCCATTTGTAACTAAGGACAAATAATTTTCAATAATCTCTCAATTTCACGAAATCGTTCCTTTTTAACGTCATTACAGTTCCGAAAAACAATGTCAGCCTAGAGCCCGCATATTTCACCGATACTTAAAATATTCTCAAGTTGTGATTACATTTTGGGTTTGAAACTGTGCCGTCTGGCAAGGCCGTTCGTATGTGGGTGGCATATTTGCAAATCTCTTGTAGGCACTCCTATTAGCTACTTCTTATTAAGAATGGAAACAAGACATCAATTAGGTATGAGCCTAGTTCTTTGTATTGAAATATGAAACATTGTGGCTCGTTTGGATAACTGGGTAAGAAAGAAAGAAAAATAGGTTTATTTGTCACAGAAACACGTGCAAACAAAAAAATAATGAATTCTAATTACAGGATATAATAAAAACAAAATATAGGTATCCTATAAACACGAGCACAAAGCAGAGATAGTCGACGGCTAAAGAGTCTAAAGGGTAAAAGGGTAGGTCTGTTTGTTCTTATTGTTGAGTAATTAAATCAATATTGCTTTATTTTTTGTGTTTTTGGTCCTGTCAGATTTATTACTTAAACAAAAAAAAGAAAAGCATTTATGGTGGACACAGTTCGTGAAACACAAAATAAAAATAATAAAGTAAAAATAAATAATATATATTTTTATATATATTTTATTTTTCACTTTTTAGTTGCTATAAAACCGTTTTTAGTATGTAAATGTATGTTTCGATAGAAAACATAATCAAGGATTTCTATGTTGCCAACCAATGATATTATATACAATAATTTGTTGCCAACATAAACAGCCAGACATAGTGGTTTAACTTTATTTGCGAACTAGCATTGCCCTGCGGTTTCACCCGAGTTAACTTGAGAAAAAAACCTACTACTTATACTACTAAAATATATTCCACTACTTTAAGATTATTACTTAGTACCTACGCACGACTACACATCAAGCTATTACCCAGTAAAAGCTAGGGGCTAGCGAGGGGCCCGTAGCTAAATAATAACAGCCGCACAGGTCGATCGATCAGGTTAAGCTACGCTTGCCGCGGTTGGTCTGTGGATGATAAGATAAGATTCGTGGATCTTTGACAGTCGTTACGGGTAGTCAGAAGCCCGAAAGTCTGACAACCAGTCTTACCAAGGGTATCGTATTACCCAGTAACTGGGTTGTGGAGGTCAGATAGGCAGTCGCTCTATGTAAAACACTGGTATTCAGCTGCATCTGGTTAGACTGGAAGCCGACCCCAACATAGTTGGGAAAAGGCTAGGCAGATGATGACATGTATTATGATTTTATGTGAGTCTTCGATGCAGGGCCATGTCTGCAAGGGCCTTTTGAAGAAAGAGCCATGGAGCTTTGAGTTGACCTCTCCTAACAAGCGGCATGCATGCATCAGTTATCGTGTAGCTCAACCCTATTTTAGGGAGCTCAACGACCCGTCACACAACGCTAACCATAGATATACATATATGTTACATAATATTTCTGAACCGCTAACAGATCAGCTGCAGGACATTTGCGTAGGATATACAAGGTTTAACATAATTAACGCAAGACCTCATATACACCCCAATTAGAGTATTGAGTTAAAAGCACAATACAATGACCAAAAATATTTTTTAAGCATGCTATTTTTATTAAGAAAATCATGTTGACACTAGCATTACTTTATGCATTTAAAATTGAGTCTTATAGCCTTGAAATAAGATTTAATTTTATTTGGCTCAATCGGCGGTTAGTATTTATTTATTTATTTATTTGATTTAAACGGCTTAAGAAACCAATTACATAAATCAAAGATACATACTAAGTACTAACATAAAACATAAACTAATCAACAACTAAATATTATTATTCTCACAAAAATGTAAAATACATAATTAAAAAAAAAGATCCTGTATTAAAAGTTACTGAAATCGATTCAGTAGTCAATTATGAACAAATTACTTTCAAGACTAGCGTTTATTCTGACACCTCGTATATAAAATACGTAAAACCACCAGACAGTTATAAAGTCAAGTCTGAGTTAAGGTTATGTGAAAAACAGTCAACAAATCATAACTATTGGAAATCTATTAGTAACGTAGTGGTTTGTAGTAACTTTGGAAAATATATTCAATAGTTAAACGGAACAAAACTACTATTATTTTAGTCTTACGTATTAATTTAGTCTATACTAATTAAAGCTGAAGAGTTTATTTCTTTTTAACCCACTAATCACTGGAACTACCAACTGGATTTTATGAATTCAATTATTTTTGAATTTGATAGCTTAATTATCTATGCATCCCTTAGGAAGCAAGCAAATATAAAAAAAACTTTTTAACAAAAAAAAAAACAACCGACTTCAAAAAAAAAACACTACAAAGTGTAAAATAACTTTAATTTTAATTTCGGAAGTCGGTGTCTTTGGTTTTGTATTTACGTTTTTGCCACCGACTTCCAAAATTAAAATTAAAGTTATTTTACACTTTGTAGTGTTTTTTTTTTTTTTGAAGTCGGTTGTTTTTTTTTTTGTTAAAAAGTTTTTATTTTTTACTTTTTATAGTCAGAGTGCATCTCATGACAATTCCAATAAGCCCAAACACGGCTAGAATACATGGTTTTATTACGAAGTTCCGGTACCTAACTTCCAGCTTCATCATCAGGTCGGTTTGATGGTACCATTTTCGTCAGAACCATTTATTTAAATTTGCTTCGTCGTAGTCGCTTAACTATCTTAATCGAGATATCTTATCGCCACCCGTGAAATACTTATTATCATTGAAGAGTTCCTGTGGCTATCTGTGGTCTCCTTCATCAGTTCCACTTCCCAAATTATACTTTTTGAATGCAAATGCTTGACATGTTGATGAAAATACCAAAATTGCTATATGTATGCCTATAATATTTGAGGAGTTCCCTCAATTCCTCATGGATCCCATCATCAGAACTGGATTTTGACAAGAATGGGACCAATCTGGAAGCATATCCTTTCAAATAAAAAAAAAAATCCAAATCGGTTCATAAATGACGACGTACTGAGGTAACAAACATAAAAAAAAAAAAAAAATACAACCGAATTGATAACCTCCTCCTTTTTGAAGTCGGTTAAAAAAAGAAAAAGTAAAGAACGCTAAGCGCAAATAAAGCAAGCGGGCGGGCGATGTGGTGCGATGCGGTGGGTCGGGGGCCGAGTGAGTTTTATAAAAATGTTACGGCTTCCACGAGAACGAAGTCGCGGGCAGAAGCTTAGTAAATGATAAACCCTTTGGGTAAAACACATAGCTGTAGCTATGTAGTGAGCTACTTAGTTAGATTCACAGTTCAATAATTATGTTGGCATTGACGAAATAACTTGGATGGTAACCTACACTTACTGTACGAGCCGAAAACATTTCTCTGTCTTCATTCTCTCCACGGAAGAAGCTATTTTATTCGACTGCAAGATGATTGATGCTTAGACATTAGTTATTAATACAATATATTATATCCCTAACGACAATAAGCAGGAAATGAATTAAGTCTGTTTGGCATAATTTATTATGACCAAGTGGACAAAGCCCTGAGCGATCCATTGGTCAACAATAAAATTAATCAGAAGAGGGACGAGTATTCATTATGCAGAGCGGAGAAAAATGGATGGGAGCCGATAACTTAAAGAAACAAAGTTATACATAGACGGAAAAAATGAATAAAAAGCGAAAAACTAAATCTTGAAGAAGATTTATTGTTGTTTGAAAGAAGTTGATAGACAAATACTTTAAGATATATTTTTTGTAAGATACGTTTCTGGTTATAAATTGGTAATGCACATAAGAGGTGCAAACAGTTTAAATAAACATGATATCATCAAGTCTGATGACATCATGTATTATCAAATACCTGCTTAAGAGTTCTTATCAAAAAACGAGGCAATCTTTTCGCACGAAATGACGTAAGGCAATTAATAAAAAAGAAGGAAGAAAATAAGTTTTTTTTTGTGGTAAACATTATGCAGAGAAAGAACAAAAAAAAAACAACAAGTTGGGAAAATATGCGTAACATCCACGCAAAACGGCCACTTGCACAACGGACAGCGGGCAATTTGCTGACGACGTGGTCCAGGTTCTAAGGACCAAAATATTCTTGCTATAAGGCGATATAGGAGCCGAAACGTAACACACAATTTTACAAAAAGGGAAAAACTTTACCTAATTAAAACCAGATTTGAATAAGTTTTGTAAATACGGGCAACTAAGGGAATATGTTACTCGTATGTACTATTTGCTGCAGAATCGTCACCATTTACTCTTTACTAAAGCAGATACGCAAGGTCTACTAGAGTTGGTTTGTTCCAAATACGAGTGACAGACTTTTCGATCTTTCAAACCGTTTTATTTGAACTGATATTGAATATTCGTCCACTTCAAGGCAAATACTGGTCTCTTTTATGGTTGTATAAAACATTACTAGAGAAGAAACATTAATTCTCTCTCAAAAGGTTAAATAACGTAGTTTTAACAAAATGTAATGATGAAATAGTAATAAGTCTACATTTCTTTTTCATTTCTCCTTTCGCAGATCTGCTGGAAGAAATTTCTTAAGAAATAAACAGTACCTTTGTACTCAATACTAATATGTCGTATATATTTTATTGTGTTTACATAAATCTATATTCCACTAATAATAAAGCTAAAGAGTTTGTTTGTTTGATGTTTGAACGCGCTAATCTCTGGAAGTATCGGTCGGATTTCAAAAAATATTTTTTCATTTTATAGCTGAATTCTTGAGGAAGGCTATAAGCTATTTAACATCACGCTACGGCCATTAGGAGCCGAGCAAAAAAAAAAAGAAAGTCAGAATTTTACGCGGACGAAGTTGCGGACAGAAGCTATAATAAAATAAATAAGTAGGCTACATCATAATAAATGGAAACTACCATAATTAACCCATCCTACATTGAATCAAATATCTAAACAGTTTCACAACAGTTTTGAAGAACTTATTTAACTCAACCCAGCCCGCAAGGGTTTCACTTTATACATGTACTTAAACATTTAAACATTCATTCTCCACCCACTATAGTAAGCAACTTATAATGATCCTGAATACAAAACATTAAATTCAGCGAAGTTAATTTAACAAGAAAATAGTACACAAAGCGGCGGCATATTATTATGTTTGCGTAGGCATTCTGCTTATTTCGCCTGTTTTAGGGCAAAGGAGCAAGCCCAGGAGAATGTTTTTGACGAACCCCGCCCCGGTCCAGAGGAACATAATGTTTTTATTAGGCTCCGGGCAATTTAAGGAGGCCTTGTTTGAGATGCTCGGTGTGTTTCTGGACTTTTGATTTCTATTTGATTACATTTTAGTAACGTTATGGATGATTTGAGTAATCATCGGTCAAAAGAGGGGCGCTTTGTGTCTTTCTGAGAGACGTTTGAGTAAAAAAGGAAGATTTCTAGTTTGTTTTTATTAAGAAAAACGACATCATACTGAAGAAACTTAACGTGCAGAAAACAGCTGCTCCACATAAAATAACACCAATATTTTTTACGCAGTTTGAGTTAGAACAGGTTGAGAAAATGTTGAAAAGAAGAATAAGTTGCGGCTAAAATAACACAGATATCTTGAATATTTCATCTTGTGATTTTAAGATGTTAGTTTTCGTCTGATTAATAAAGATGGCTCGATATTGTAATTTCAAGGTTAGTTATAAGAATATTAAAGCAGACAGTTTCTCAAGCAGAAATGTTAAATTCCTGACTATTGCTTTTAGTTTTATTATCCTGCAATAATCCAGTCTATGCAATATTTGCACCGTGCATAGATCAATCAAGTTGTGAAATCAGAGAGGTCGGTAGGCACAAAAGGCGATGAGACTGACAACTGTGGAGGTCAGTCTTTAGCAAGTGCCTCTAAGGTCGTGGACCGTAGAAAGATGGTCAGTTGCCACATCCTGTCACAACCTTAATGCATCATTAATAAATGGTCTGTCGCCTTTAAGTTATGTTGTAAGTTATTATAGGATATTGGTATTAAGATTTTGTAAGAAGACGGGTAGACGAGAAAGTAGTATTAGAGTTGGAATTACTAATGAGTTTTCTTGTTTACTTTTAAGATTAATCGAGTTTTAATCACAGCTTAGGCTTTCAGAGGTGGTATTTTGTTAGACTTTTATGATTTCTGAAACCAAAAGAAAATATAGCGCTAATGCGACTGCGAAACTTGGAGATAGTGGCCATGTTTAACTTGAGCATGTAAGCCGTACGTTTTTTAGCTGATAAGGAAAAATATTGACTGTCACTGGCATGCCACTTTTATTGTTCCATTTGTAACTAAGGACAAATAATTTTCAATAATCTCTCAATTTCACGAAATCGTTCCTTTTTAACGTCATTACAGTTCCGAAAAACAATGTCAGCCTAGAGCCCGCATATTTCACCGATACTTAAAATATTCTCAAGTTGTGATTACATTTTGGGTTTGAAACTGTGCCGTCTGGCAAGGCCGTTCGTATGTGGGTGGCATATTTGCAAATCTCTTGTAGGCACTCCTATTAGCTACTTCTTATTAAGAATGGAAACAAGACATCAATTAGGTATGAGCCTAGTTCTTTGTATTGAAATATGAAACATTGTGGCTCGTTTGGATAACTGGGTAAGAAAGAAAGAAAAATAGGTTTATTTGTCACAGAAACACGTGCAAACAAAAAAATAATGAATTCTAATTACAGGATATAATAAAAACAAAATATAGGTATCCTATAAACACGAGCACAAAGCAGAGATAGTCGACGGCTAAAGAGTCTAAAGGGTAAAAGGGTAGGTCTGTTTGTTCTTATTGTTGAGTAATTAAATCAATATTGCTTTATTTTTTGTGTTTTTGGTCCTGTCAGATTTATTACTTAAACAAAAAAAAGAAAAGCATTTATGGTGGACACAGTTCGTGAAACACAAAATAAAAATAATAAAGTAAAAATAAATAATATATATTTTTATATATATTTTATTTTTCACTTTTTAGTTGCTATAAAACCGTTTTTAGTATGTAAATGTATGTTTCGATAGAAAACATAATCAAGGATTTCTATGTTGCCAACCAATGATATTATATACAATAATTTGTTGCCAACATAAACAGCCAGACATAGTGGTTTAACTTTATTTGCGAACTAGCATTGCCCTGCGGTTTCACCCGAGTTAACTTGAGAAAAAAACCTACTACTTATACTACTAAAATATATTCCACTACTTTAAGATTATTACTTAGTACCTACGCACGACTACACATCAAGCTATTACCCAGTAAAAGCTAGGGGCTAGCGAGGGGCCCGTAGCTAAATAATAACAGCCGCACAGGTCGATCGATCAGGTTAAGCTACGCTTGCCGCGGTTGGTCTGTGGATGATAAGATAAGATTCGTGGATCTTTGACAGTCGTTACGGGTAGTCAGAAGCCCGAAAGTCTGACAACCAGTCTTACCAAGGGTATCGTATTACCCAGTAACTGGGTTGTGGAGGTCAGATAGGCAGTCGCTCTATGTAAAACACTGGTATTCAGCTGCATCTGGTTAGACTGGAAGCCGACCCCAACATAGTTGGGAAAAGGCTAGGCAGATGATGACATGTATTATGATTTTATGTGAGTCTTCGATGCAGGGCCATGTCTGCAAGGGCCTTTTGAAGAAAGAGCCATGGAGCTTTGAGTTGACCTCTCCTAACAAGCGGCATGCATGCATCAGTTATCGTGTAGCTCAACCCTATTTTAGGGAGCTCAACGACCCGTCACACAACGCTAACCATAGATATACATATATGTTACATAATATTTCTGAACCGCTAACAGATCAGCTGCAGGACATTTGCGTAGGATATACAAGGTTTAACATAATTAACGCAAGACCTCATATACACCCCAATTAGAGTATTGAGTTAAAAGCACAATACAATGACCAAAAATATTTTTTAAGCATGCTATTTTTATTAAGAAAATCATGTTGACACTAGCATTACTTTATGCATTTAAAATTGAGTCTTATAGCCTTGAAATAAGATTTAATTTTATTTGGCTCAATCGGCGGTTAGTATTTATTTATTTATTTATTTGATTTAAACGGCTTAAGAAACCAATTACATAAATCAAAGATACATACTAAGTACTAACATAAAACATAAACTAATCAACAACTAAATATTATTATTCTCACAAAAATGTAAAATACATAATTAAAAAAAAAGATCCTGTATTAAAAGTTACTGAAATCGATTCAGTAGTCAATTATGAACAAATTACTTTCAAGACTAGCGTTTATTCTGACACCTCGTATATAAAATACGTAAAACCACCAGACAGTTATAAAGTCAAGTCTGAGTTAAGGTTATGTGAAAAACAGTCAACAAATCATAACTATTGGAAATCTATTAGTAACGTAGTGGTTTGTAGTAACTTTGGAAAATATATTCAATAGTTAAACGGAACAAAACTGCATTTTACTGAACCAATCATCGGAAGGCAATCCAACTGACCAATCCAGCAAGGTCGTAACGAATGACGCAATAAAGTAACCTGCCCACGTTTTGAACGAGCCTTATGACGTCATGCTCGCGGGCGGACGGTCTCGTTGCCTCAATGTGTACCTACTCGCACGACGCAAAAAAGAAGCAGAAGGCATAAAAGGTACTGAACACACATAGGTATCCTTCGAGGCTTCGATAGCTTCTTGTAAGAAACAATTTCCCAGAAAATCAAGTCTTATCCACATATATAGATATAGACCTAGATAACGCAAGTATGACGATCTGTATGAAAACCAAGCGTGACATTTTTTTGACTACCTACTATAACGTCACAAGCGCTCTTTCTCACTCACGCTCACCTAGCCAGCAGTACACAGGACTGAGCGCGAAAGTGCCGGCTTACGATTTTTGAACGTAAGTTGGTGCGATTTTTGGCACGCGAAGTAGTTGCTCTTGCGTTATCTAGGTGTATCTATATTCTGTGGTCTTATCGGATAGGAAAAAGTGCGCAAAAATTCGTTCCTTCTGTTACCGTCGCGTCGTTTCGTTTACGTTTTGCCTGCACTTTTGAGGACATAAAGAACGCCGCCATGAGTGTAACCACCTACACTGGGTTCAAATAGTAGGTAAGTACCTATAACACAAGTATACCGTAGGTACTAATCGATACGAAAACATGAAGCCCTGCGGATCTGCTTCTTTAAGATTCTAAATAATTCTCTTTTGACTCTTTTGATATTAAGTTAACAGTTACCAGGTTTAAAAACTACGATAATGGAGTAATGCCTTTTGGACGTTCAGTTTGTAGGACTCATCATCCCCAAGTACGTACAAGTTTCATTCGAAAACATCCATCGGTTTCTTACTAAACTTCAATTATATCCGACGACCCTGGTTACTTTCTCTTTTGTTAACTGTAATGTTCTTACTGGATGATCATGCGTATGGCACTCGTTGGCTGCAGCTAGAACCTAGTGTTACCATGGCCCTTTTGGCATTAAGCTTTTTTTTTAAAATAACTTTTAGTGCCGATAAAAACGCATTTTCTGTCTTTCTTTTGATGGGTACACCTTCTGTTTCCTATCTTCCTATTTTCCACAATAAGTACAGATCTATTAGTTCAGAAGTGGGTAGTCGAATTAATTGTATTGCTTGTACACACCCACGTTAAAGGTTTTATTGATGGTCGAGCAATATTTGTAACCAAAATCACACGGTTTTGTAAATTATTTTATGTCTCAATATTAGGCAATTTATTAACCTATTTATCATCTACTCTGTACCGAAGGACCAATTTTTTTTTTATAGGTGCCAATAATTCGGAAAATACTTTTAGATTTTCAGTCCTGTTGAATAGTTTGCTTTACTTTCAGATATCACACTAATAAATGCGTAACTGCCCCGTTTGGTCTAGTAGCGCTTGCGACTATAAACGCTACGTCTGAGCATGAGGTCCTGGGTTCGATTCTCAGGTCGTGCAAAGTGTTATTGGATTTTTGTATCAGGATTTTTTCAGTAGCAGTAGGATTCTGGATTTGTGCTCGATTGATGGCAATAGGCTCGCCCCCTATTACATGGAACTTAAAACAACTGGCGAAATTTGGATGTACTATTAAATACACTTCTGTCTAACCTTTAGGGGATTACAGGCGTAATGTTATGCTATCTTTTTTCTCTAAAATAAAATGTATATACTTAAAGGAAGAATGATCTTCCTTGAATAAATGACATCTCGGCAAACTTTGATCTAAAAGTGCCATGAGAAAAATATCAATGTTTCATGATTACTGCTCAAACGCTCCTATTTGTAACACTTTCTTGGTATAAGTACCGTGACGACAGTTACACGTGAAGTACTCTTATAAAATATCCATTTGTACAGTGACATATTACGTGATATAGTAGCATAGCTCCATGGTTTCACTTTCACGTGGTTGCTATGCAAATCTGTGGCTGCGCACATGGTTGTAGAAAGTCTTTGGTTACTATTTATTTAAACAAATATGTACGCATGCTTAAATCACGTTTATTGCTTTGCTACATCGCGATCGCGAGCGCATTTTGTTTATACAAACCAATTGATGAGATATAACACTTTCAAGTTAGGTTGGCACGAAAACTGACTTCTTATTTTGCCTAAAGGTAATTTGCACTAATACGGAAAATGCATTAAAGAGGTAGGTAACTCCTAAAAGTTTAAATTTACCACATTTAGGGGTAATTGTACCCGCTTGATGGCAATAGGCGATCCTATTCTATGGGATTTAAACATTACTGGTGAAACGAAGGTGTAGGTACTAATGATACAGACGCCAGCGTATCAAACTACTACAATGTTTCAAACTTCTTTAATAGATTTTCGACTTTATCACTAAAGCATACGGTTCAAAGTTGATTGAGAAAATTTTAGTTTCGGGTAGCTTGATGTGCTGGCGTCTGTACATCTCTGCCTAACACTTTGGGGATTAGATACAGGCATGATGTATGTTATGTGTTTGGGGTAACAAAGTAGCTGCAGAACAGAATTACACTGGAAACAAAGCCAGAGGATAAAATATAAGGGCTGACAAAGCTCGATGTTTATTGTTTATACGTGTCTCGATTTTCGCCAATAACGATCGATATAATCCAGCTTATGTAAAGACTACCATAACCACGTCGTAAGCATTCATCATCATCGCCATCATTAGCTTAAAACCTTTCGGCAACTCTCATCCAGCTGCTACTTTACAAAGATCGTCGCTCCACCCAGCTCGAGGACGTCTTATGTTTGCTGATTCGCAGTCAAGAACACGTCTACCCCAAAGGTCATCGGTTCTACGGCTAATATGGCCAGCCGGCCATATTAGCCGTAGCATATAAGCATTAGATTGAGATTAATTTTAACTCCTAGATTAACTATGTAGCTACAGATTATACAACGTGTAACGTTAAATGCGCAAAACCTGAAAATAGTTTGTTCATAATTGACTACTGAATCGATTTCAGTAACTTTTAATATAGGTTTTTTTTTTTCAAAAATTATGTAGTTTATCCGCCGACTGAGCCAAAGAAAATTAACTCTTATATAACGGCAATAACACTCAATTTTGAATGCATAAAATACTGCTAGGATCAACATGATTTTCTTAATAATAATACTTAGCTTTAAAAATAATAGTTTTGGTCATTGTATTATGCTTTTAACTCAATGCTCTAATTGGGGTATATGAGGTTTTGCGCATTTAACGTTACACGTTGTATAATAGTTACCGATAACCGTATTATAAGTATCTAGTGTTAGCAAAATTTTGTTTGTTTTTCATAGCGGCCGATAATCTTACGCAGTCACGTAATACGAGCGGTAATGCGGCATAGCTGGCATTTTTGTGTGCAATCAGCTTTACTAAGCGTGCAATGTATAGGTACACACATAAGTATGTGGTACAGTGAAATTGTTGAAGTGGAATTGAGTTTATGAAAATGTTGAAAATGTTTGCTGGTTTGCGTGTTTTGATGAGGGAAGGGAAGTGACTTTTTTACTGTTAGGAGGGAATCCGAAATACACATTTTTGTTTATTAAGTATATAATGGCCCAGTGGTACAGGCCTCGCCTCTCAAGCACAAGATTGTGGGTTAAAATCCGGGCAAGTACCCGGGCAAGTAATAGCTTGATGTGCTGGCGTCTGTACATAGGTAGGTACCTATCTAAGTATCTACCTATTAACTTAGTAGGTAATTAGGTATATTATAATTCATATCCATTCATAGTAGAGCTATTTTAAGCTGAAAACGAAGAACCACAATGCATGTTATTATAAATATGCAGTATTTCCCATGCAATAGATAATGACTCAGCTGAGGAAAATCACTCTCAACTAACAAGTGACAAGCTGCTATTATTTTTAAACTAAGTATAACCTTTACTTACATAGTATTACTGTAATTATTATTGTACTGTGTTGATTATTTCTTTTAACTACTTCTTCAGTAAAAGAAGGAAATAATAATCTATAGGCCGACCGTTTAACTAAGATGTTGCCAGAGGTAGCTGCGTGGTGCAGGAGGGGTGATAGTTGTCACAAGTTGACGAATCACTGAGCTCTCGCATCACGCGTCACCACACCCCTCCCGCACCGCACTGCTACCTCAGGCAACGTCTCAGTTAAGCGGTCGGCCTATAACAGATATGGGAAAGAATAAAAGCAACAAGCAATCTATGCCTACAAAATCATTTTACGATACCCTAATTGCGTAACACACTATTGATCTCAATCGGCACCCTAATTGCGTAACACACTATTACTCTCAATTTGAATCATTTTGAAGCATATTTCTAATCAATTGCTCCATATGTTCGAAAAATGTGTCTGCTCAACAACGCAAATATCGCAATGAATGTTGCTGAACTGTCAAAATGAAACCCATTGCTACTGATAGTGTGTTACGCAATTACCCTGCTGAATCATGTTGAAGGATATTGCTAATCCATTGCTTCATATGGTCGAAAAATTTGTCTGCTTAAGAACGTAAATAACACAATGAATGTTGTTGAACCGTCAAAATTAAAGCCATTCCTACTGTTAGTGTGTTACGCAATTACCCCGCTATTCTCAAAAAGCCGCACGAATCCTTCAAAAATCACGATCGGATTTATAAATCATGTCGTTTTTTGTATTCCCAAATAGAGCTCTCACATACTCGTAAGATACACGGTCACGTCAACGTCTCCTTTATTCGCTGCTCGACGTCGACTCGTGTAAAAGGGTCTTTTGAAAGAGCGCGGAGGACCTTCTGACGTCACCGACTCACCGTCGACGGAAACCTCCCGAACAATGGGAGTAATAGGCACGCGTGAGGACGTGGTGCAAGTAGTGACGGAGAGCGGATTTTGATTTTCTTGGTTGTTCGATCAATTAAAAAAAACGTATTAGATTTTTTTATGTAAGTAGGTACTTACCACATTTTGTTAACGTCAGCATCTTTATAAATAGCAACAGGTTAAAAGTTCGATAATTTTCCACAAAATATAAAGAACCACGAGTTCATTAAACACGATGTGTTTAAATTGTTGATATAAATGCATTAAAATTATTGATGAGTTATTGTGTGCTAATAAGTATTGAAGATTTCTCTCAGTGTTTCACTTGGACCTCATCATTGTCTGTGGTATGAGAGGTCCCCGACGAACTGTCGAGCTTTTGAAAGGACCTACAAGACGTAGGCACCCTTTGTTTGCTCGGAAACGGTTGTTATGTACAAAGATTGTATGTGGAACGCTATCTTCTATGTAGTTACCTTGTGAAACCGTTTTATTAAATAATTGTTAACATGACTCACCTGACGTCATCTTGCAAGTGTTTCAACTCGCTCAGTTCTAGCTCCCGCCTCAAGTTGGAGACTTCACAGAGGAGCATGTCCCGCTCTGTGGACACCTTCTCCAGCTCAACCCGCAAGCGGACCACCTCATTGGTGAGATCCATCGTCGCCATCTTGACGACTAACGATAGCCACTATCGACACAGCACATCACTAATCACAATGACACTCGGCGCAAAAGCCAATCACCATCGCACATTTCAAATTTGGAACATCACTCAACGCTCACGTCACAACACAAACAAGGATGGTAATTTGGAAAATGTTCACTTGTGCAGAAAAAAACTTCAAATTTTTTCACCGTTCCTGTTTTCAACTCGCTCAGTCTACATCGCTGGCATCTGAAACAATAAATCATTCCGTTAGGACTGAGGGGAAAAGAAAATTGCTCTGTTGGTATGAGAACCCGAAATATTCAGTTCATAAACTGAGCGGAATACAATGGCAGAGTGTACGAAGTTACAACTACGCGGAGCATGATAATACAGCGCTATGAATAACTGAAATTGTTCTCCCTTATTGGTTGTTTACAGCAGATATAGTTGTTTCTTTACATAACTTTCTTTTATTGCACCCGGGCGAATGGTAAAGTAAAGGCGTGTTTGTAATCACACTGTGTTTGTAATAATCCGGGCTTGCTTGATCCCAAAGATAGACGCGTATTTACATCTTTTTGAGTAAGTTACTATATATCTTTGCATGTTTACCGACTTTTATTTTTGGCGTTGAATCATATGATGTTTTTGTTAAAGTTGGTATGTAAAGCACTTGAAATGCTATAAATAGGATGTGATTGGTGAATCATCAATATAAACGACATATGAAAACATTATCTGTTTTATTTTTAGTTTATCTACTAAAATGTCTAAAAGTGACACAGCATTGTGCGTTCAAGCAAACATCACTCAAATAACAACATCACACCAACATCAAACCATGGTAAAACGCATAAGTAAATAATGGCTGGGTGCTGCTGGTCCATCGTTTAAATGTACCTAATGTACCGAGTCATTTCCATAAGGTAGCAACTAATAATTATGGATTCAGGATGTCCTCATACTGTTTATCACATGATTCAATATCAACAAATGAAGTATTGCAATGACATCAGAGGGGCAATTCTCGTAATTTTAAGATCTTCACAGTCTGATCCAGTCTCAATCTGTCAAAAAATACCTCTAATTTCCCAACATTTTGACAAGTTTTTGACATTTGTTTGTCACTGAGATAGACTGCGACAAGTTTTTGAATACTTTAAATTACGAGAATTGGCCTTCTGATAGTCTCCTTTATATTAATTTTTCTTAAGATTTTCTACACAATTTCGAATTCGGTTGTGGTAAATAAAGGCTTTAATCCAAATGGTGAAGGAAAATATCGTGAGGAAACCGGCATGTCCTAGAACCAAAAATTCGAAGTCGTTTGTGAAATTGTGACATCTATCATCCCGAACAGGGGCCGCGTGGTGGATATCGGCCCACTCCCTCTCACTGAGAGCCTGTGTCCCAGCAGTGAGAACACTATAAGCTGATTATGCGAAGGGGTTTAATTAAATATCAACTTTATAAGGGGCTTACGAAGTACAGAACTAAAACATAGATTACTTAATCGATAGAACATTTTTTCTCCTGATTTATAGTGGACTGTGTTTTATTAGCAACTAGCGACCCGCCCCGGCTTCGCACGGGTGCAATACTGATACTAAGTACAGGTATTTCAAGAATGCCAGCACGCGCCGCCGCGGCCGGTACCGCAGCAACCGCTATGTCCCTGCATTTTAAATCTGTAATATCTTCGAAAATATTCATTTAAATTACATGCTGTAAAGGGCCATATTTATCTATATTAAATGCACAATGTATTTAAGGTACTTAATTGGATAAGGATTAATGCTGTATTGCTTAAAATCGCTTCGTAAATAAGCCATTATTTCTCGTAAAAAGTAAAGGATAAAAAATGATTATTGTGGGTTATCCCTAAGAGATAGACATATACCATCGCGGACTTTTTTGTAGACCTTTTTAAGGTGTACAATACTGTAGTACATTATTTTGACCTATCTCGTAGGGTTCAGCCAGCGTTTGAAAAGTAAGCGCAAAAAATGTGTTTATTTACGACATCACATGCATGCATGTATTATATATATAAACCTTCCTCTTGAATCACTCTATCTATTAAAAAAACCGCATCAAAATCCGTTGCGTAGTTTTAAAGATCTAAGCGTTCAAAGGGACAGAGAAAGCGACTTTGTTTTATACTATGTAGTGATATCGCTGAATAACGTGCATAATATAATAAAATTTTGTGGTAATTCGTTTATGAAGGTAGGTACCCATGAGCCAAACAAAACCCGATTTTGGGATATAAACTAGTCATTCTTAGTCCAAACTTGTTCCACCGAAACGCGTTAGGAACTTAGGACCAATTAATTTGGCCTACACTAAACTAGTTAGCCCTAAAATTGAGTTCGGCTTGTAACATATACCTACCTAGGCAGAAGTGAAAGGTCTTAAGTTTATTATTGCGTTTATTTATTTTCTTACTTAAGAAATACATTTTTAAATCTATAATCTAATATATAAAAAAAATTCTCGTGTCACAGTGTTAGTTATACTCCTCCGAAACGGCTGGACCGATTTGTATGAAATTTTGTGTGCATATCGGGTAGGTCTGAGAATCGGCTACTATCTATTTTTTTTTTGCAAAACGACGTTTGCGGGTTCAGCTAGTTATATATAAAATTCTAAGTCCTGTGGTCCTGACTGACTGATATATCAACGCACAGCCTAAGCCGCTGGTCCTAGAGACATGAAATTTGGAGGGTGTGTTCTTTGTGAAGAATAGGTATCCACTAAGAAAGGGTTTTTCGAAATCCCACCCATAAGAGGATGAATGGGGGGAGGGTGAAATTTCACGCGCACGAAGTCGCGGGCAGGAGCTAGTGTTTTTATAAAATACATTTTTAAATATTTAAAAATATATTTAAAAAATATGGTTCGCCGGTATCGGGAGCAGGTGGACACTGCTGCGTTTCAAAGTTGGTGCGTATCGAGGAATCCCCGAACTAACAAACTCTTCAGCTTTATTATTAGTATAGATAGATATAGACTAGTAAGTATACAATGGGCGGTCTTACTTCTTTTACTTACAATACCTTTTTTAAATCGACTTCCTGATGCATTTACTAACTAAATTCGTTCCATACATTAACACTAGTGTATGAGACAGCTATTAATTAGTCCCGGAATCTAGTCGTCAGTGTAATTTTATAATTAATTCTCTCTTAACTCGGTTAGCGACGCATCAGTTACATTGCCGGCCGGAAGAATACGTGATAAATGTAACCGTCGGGTGGTGCAAGTTATAAGTTTTAAGCGATAACTGTAAGGTTATATATACTACGTGTAACGTTAAATGCGCAAAACCTGAAAATAGTTTGTTCATAATTGACTACTGAACCGATTTCAGTAACTTTTAATATAAGTTTTTTTTTTTAAATTATGTATTTTGCCATACTATCCGCCGATTGAGCCAAAGAAAATTAAGTCTTATTTTAAGGCAATCATGACTCAATTTTGAATGCATAAAGTAATGCTAGGATCAACACGATTTTCTTCATAATAATAGTTATTATGCTTTTAACTCATTGCTCTATGGGGACGTATGAGGTTTTGCGCATTTAACGTTACACATTGTATAATACTAGCTATGCCGGCGACTTCGTGTAGGTATGTCCTTCTCCAGCATGCCATCTATCTCCTTGCCAAATTTTATCGAAATCCGTTAAGTAGTTTAGGAGTGAAAAGATAACATATACGACAGTTACTTTCGACATTATTAAATTAATATCGATTTATTTTAAGTCGTCATCGTTGTGCGGGTTTACATACAAAATTAGCATGCATGAAGATCTTTTTTGGTACTAATTTTCTCACATAATTTTAGCAACCGTGATGTCGAAAGGAAACTGAATAGTTTCGCCTACAGTATCTAACAATCACTTAGTAGCAATATTTTGTTCTTGTTGACATTTTTAATACACCATGGCTGAAATGGTCTCTAGGTCTATTTAGAACTCTGAGTCTTAACCTTTAAGTTCCAGTCTAGCCTGATTTAGGCCCGGACTCCACCAAAGCGGAGATGTGCGGAGCGGAGCGGAGACGTGCAGGAATCGACCAATCACAATGGTTGAAATCCTCATCGCGTCACTCGTCTCGTTTGTGATTGGACGATTCCTGCACGTCTCCGCTCCGCTCCGCACATCTCCGCTTTGGTGGAGTCCGGGCCTTACGGCTGCACGAAATAGTATAGGCATAGAGCAGCGAATTATTGACGTAGGTTTTACCGAAAGAAAAATAATGCAAGTAACAACTTAGTATCATGCCCAGACGGAGATGGTGGGATGAGCTGGACTCCTTTAATACAGATTGGTCCTTGGCAGCTCTAGACAGAGAGGCCTTTGCCCAGCAGTGGGACATTAATGGCTAGTAAACAAATAAAAAAACTAAGTATCGCTGCAATTCTCAGCTTGCACCATACAATCTGTTTGATTCCGGGTGTCATTCGCCAGTTCGCCTTGGCCGGACTCAGATGAATGAGTCGACGACTGACAGTCACTGAGAAATTACTTAATTTTACAATTAACATCGCTCTGGACGTAATGCGCGTGAAGATTCGTCGAGACCAATTCGAGAAGTTTCACTATCGATTTCGATAAATCGTAGCGCGACAGTCTCGCTTGTTACATGTTGTTTCTTTGGAAAACATATTATGAGGAAACCGATCTAGAAACTATTAACAAAATTAAGAAAAACGAAAATTTTATCAGCTTAGGGTAATTTAGGAACAGTCACATATGGTGCTACCTATATTCTTATTACGGTGTGCTTTTAATAAAGTGTATTCCGTTCAATTTAATGTTATTTATCTGGGTGAATGTGGGTGTACTATAAGTATGTACACCTTCTACCTAAACCTCTGGGGATTACAACCCGTGATATTATGTACAGACGCCAGCACATCAAGCTATCCGAAACTGTCAAATTTTCCCAATCAACTTAGAACCTTAAGCTTTAGCGATATGGTTGAAAATCTATTAAAGAATTTTGACAGATTGTAGTAGCTTGATGTGTTGGCGTCTGTACATTGATCTTCTTCGGTGTGTCTATGGGTGTGACAGAGATGTACCTAATAAGGTACATCTCTGTCAAAATCACCGGCGAAATGTGGCTGTAATATTTTACAGACACATTTCGAACAGGGGGCGCGTCTTAGCTATCAACCGGGCACAAATTAGACTCCGGGCAAAGCGGGCGTGATCGTGTTCCTTGTTGATCTGAGAAAATGATATTTAAACAGTGTAAAGAAGACTTATATTAAGGGTTTTCGTGATTGGGACCTGCGTGCTAATTGCGTAACACACTAAAAGTAGGAATAGCTTGAAAGCTATTTCATAATCATCATCATCACACACAGTTTCATCTTGACAGTTCAACAACCTTCATTGCGTTATTTACGTTGTTGATCAGACAAATTTTTCGAACATTTGAAGCAATGGTTTAGCAATATCCTAAATCATTCAGATTGCGATTGATACTGTGTTGCGCAAAAATTAGGTTGCCGTATTTATAGTTTTGGCGAAAAACGGCACGTTCATTCCTTCCCCTTTAAAGCCCTGGCTTTTCGAACTTAGCATAAATGACTTATGGTAGATTAAAATTGAGGGTTTCATTAAAGTAGCATGGACGGAATGCTTCGGAACTAAAGTATCTAATACTTTTGGAAACTAGTGTTGCTGACTCAGTAGAACAATTTCCATTAAGTTTTCATAGGAATTGTTGCAGTCGCGGCGCGCTGTCGCATCGCACCTGTCTGCTCAACAAAAAATAGAATGTCGATAAGCCGTGACTTTAATAGTCACGGCTTATCGACATTCTATTTATACCTCCTATTTACGGTAATTGTCCATTTCCGTAGATCAATTGACACTGATTCGATGTGACTCGTTTTGGTCAATCACAATCCTTCCTTCCCTCTCGCAACTCAATGGAAAGTAAAAATAAGTATAGACATCTTCTAATAATAGGTCTGGTAATTATTCCAACTGATATATTAAAAATTTCCGGTTGAAAACCTATAATTTTTCGTGAGAATCTTTTTTTTTTATGTCACATAAAAAGTGTAATCACAATTGAGAAACAAGTGTGGTCTTTCACGCAGTTAATATAGCAATTTGAGGTCAATAACCTGTGGTCAGAAACCTTAATTAACGTAAGAAACTGCTGACGTATGAGCAATTTTGGTGTCTTTCTGATATTGAACTTTTAAAAGAGGTCAGCTTACTTTCCATCCTTGTGGGTTTCTTACATAAATTCACACAGTTCAACTGAACTTTTAGTTATCATGAACTTGTAATAGATATTTACTTTCTTCTTCTTCTCGCTTTCGCTGCCACGACTGTATTTGAGACCTTGTTAGCCCAAAACTTCGCCACTTCCACGTTGTCGTTGGTGGCAGCGCAGAGGTGATTTTGACTGCAAGTTTCGGGAAACAGAGGGCAGGATAGGAGGTGGAACATAGTTTGCGACATAGCTCCACATCTACACCCTGCTACCGTTCCGTCGAGGTAGCCCCACTTTACCAGATTGGAGTTACATCTTCCCAGTTGTGTCTGAAGACGGTTCAAGGACTTCCAAGTAGACCATGAAAGGTTACACAAGAAACTGCTGACGTAAAAACAATTTTGTTGTCATTTTGATATTGAACTATTGAAAAAAGGTCAGCTTACACCTTGTGATTTCTTCACGTTTCTTCGGTTCTAACACAGTTCAACTGAACAGCTGAAGTTTACAATTCTTAATAGTCGTCATGAATTTTTAACAGTTATATCTACAGGGTGCATTTGATATCATGGGCATTATTTTAACCTAAGGTACTACTTATGATACTAATTGCATTAGGGCTACTATTACGCAAATCAAAAATATTATTAATGCAAGTATGGAAAACCTTAAAATGTAGTAAGTCATACAAAGTATCAAATTAGTTGCGCTTCTCGATAGCAAATGCGTAGGTACACTACGCCGTACGCGCGTCATTGGGCGTGAATTCTTTGACCCCGCCCGACTCACGTGACATTCGTAAGTTGCCAATGAATTGATTCATAATAAATTCCAATTTTCCCTTCGTACTTTGCCGGCTTAGGACGGTCAAAACTACGTCAACTAACATACATTAAAAAAAAACATTTACGTACCTAGCTTGTGGATTGTTTTGAAAAAACCTTATTTGTCGGTAAAGTGACAGAGGGTAAACGGGTGCTCTTCCACGAGCTTGTGCATGTGCTGGCACGTGAAAAGACGAAAAATCCAACAGGTTCTGAGTGGTTCTGGTGGAATGAGACCCCGTGAAGGAATAGGGTCGTTCGGGTAGCGCCGATGGAACATTTCACGAGTTCATACTAAATTTCTTGCGCGATCGTAAATTACAACCATTTGTGGGTATTGTTGGTTGGTGTACCTAGCCTGCACATTACGCGGTCGAGGCATCGTGTACACAAACACACACACAACACACAACTACTACACTAACACTTAATACACTGCAATCCAAGCACCGTATGCCGCGAGCGGCGAGTACGGCGATTACGTCACGGGATCAATAAATCAATTACGCGTCAATGCACCTGCGCAGTCGTTATGACACTGGTTCCGGGTTCGTGACTTCGTGTTGCGGCGGGAAGCATACCCCGCGCGGGGGTGATATTCGTATTTTTGCGAGTGAGGGAGTGGGACGGAGAGAGTTCAGGGAATCCCGCCGGACGGAATGTCTTGTAGCCCATTGTTATTATTACTTGTAAGGAAAAACCCGCGCGCGCGCAGGTGATGTTTGTTTACATTTCGCTTTGCGCTGTACTGCGCTTTAAAATTTTGATATTTCAACAATTATTGGCGTTAACGAAGTATTTTGTTTTAATTACTTTAAGTGTTTATTTGCAATAATAAGCCTTGTGCAATTTGACTTACTACATTTTTAAGGTTTTCCTTACTTGCATTAATAATATTTTTGATTTGCGTATTAATAGCCCTAATGCAATCAGTATCGTGAGTAGTGCCTTAGGTTAAAATAATGCCCATGACTTCGATTCCACCCTGTATACATAGAGTAACCTATTGTCGTCCCACTCAAGAACAAAGGCCTCTTCTCATACAGAGAAGGCACGAATAATCACCACGCTTGCTGAAGACGGGTTGGCGATTTCAGACTTATATTAACTTTAAGTCCAGGTGTCCTCACGATAGAGATGTCAGCAACAAGGAAGGTGCTCGTAAGGGCCGAAGCCTGCCGAGGCAGCGGGATTGTCCGAAAGGGTTACCGCTGCCCCGGAACATAAAGGGCTAAGGAAGGAAGGAACACGGGTGGGTTTTAGTCAGTAAGAGTCTGACACTCCCTTCTGCTCCACCCAGAGCGGGAGGGGTCATTTGATGATTTCCCATCCACAGAAAAAAAGGTGTCCTCACGATGTTTTATTTAACGATTTCAGTAATATCCAAGATAAACTCAGAAAGTTCAAACGAATTGAAAAAGTCACATTGATACTTGTCCGGATTTGAACTCACAATTTGGTGCATGAGAGATAGAAGATAGGCAGTAGCTCCATGTAAAATACTGGTATTCAGCTGCATCCAGTTAGGGTCAGTTCACACCGACGCGACGCGACGCTGCGCGCACACTTTAAAAGAGTGACTCAAAATATACTTTATTTTCTACACGAAAAGGTACACATTGCATTGTGAGAGTTCAGAATACGTTGCGCCGTGCAGCGCTGTGCCTCGTGACGCCTCGCGGCGTAGAGCGACGCATCGCGACGCAGCGGTACTTCGCCAGTACGCGCAGCGTGCGAGAGCGGCGCGTTCGCGCTGCGCCGCGCGGCGCAGCGCGGCGCAGCGCCAAGTCACTGGCCTCTTCCAGTATCGTCGCGTCTCAGTGTGAACTGACCCTTAGACTGGAAGCCGACTCCAACATAGTTTGGAAAAGGCTGGGCAGATGATGAATGTCGTGCATGAGAGGCTCATTTCCTTTTAATATAATAATTATATCAGCATTTACTTGTCGCAATGTTGTATTTATACATAGTGAAAGTACTTGGTTGCTATTTGCATGTAGAATATTTTAGATCATTAAGTTCACATTTTCTCTTGATATTTTCCTTCAGTAAATGTTCTCATAACAAATGATGTTGGTCCTTGTAGCGGAAAATATATAATGAACTTCAACTTTTTTCAGATCCGTACCTACATGACCTAACAGCGTCATACTCATAGAGATCGCTAACGTTACCAAAAACAGGAAAACAAATCAAATCCGTTTCATTGCTCGTTTTTGAGATTAAATCAACATAGTTAGTCCAACTTCCAATTAGCAAAGAGATATGTAAAAAAATACATTCGAATGGATCGTCAGTTAAAAAAGTTACTGAAAGCAGGGAAAAACGTGATTTAATTAAATGTCTGAACATTTTAATTAAATCACGTTTTTCTGTGCTTTCAGGTTCGGCGACAACAGTTTGCTAATAAAGTTAGTTTTGTTAACTACTTAGTTACGTACCTGCACCTGAGTTAATTCTACATGTGCTGGAGGAATTGTCACTGGTTGGAGTTAAAAATGTGAGTTTTTTGGAGCTTGTTAACGAAATGTCACACTCAGTTTTAAAAAATGTGCCCGCGACTTCATTTTCGTGCATTTCGGAAAACAAATTGAATTTCATGGGTTTTAATTTTTTTGTGCGGAACCTTAATTCTTTTTGTAAAATAAAAGTAACCTAAGTTACTCCTTATATATCAGCTATCTGCCAGTAAGTGCCGTCAAAATCGGTCCAGTCGTTTCGGAGATTAGCCGGAACAAACAGACAGACAAAAAATTTAATTTTTTTTTTTTTTTAACTACCGTAAATACTTTCATATGCAAAAAGCCCTTACAAAGAGACACTTAAATTGTATTTATTTGTATATGTTAGGTATGACAAATGTGATTCTAGAAGGTGATTATGATGATGATAATGAGATGTTACGAATACCAAAATTAAGCTTAAGCTTTTCAGTTTTGGTAATTGAAATGTGACCTCACAAATGATGAATAGACAGCTATTCATGAATGGTAAATAGACAGCTACAGAAAATTAAGATACTCACATCACTGCAAAAACACCAAAATCATTAAACGACATCAACAAGGTCAAGTTCACCGAACTCGTACAAAAAAAACTAACGTTTTTTTATGCTTTCAACACAATTATTCTAAATACAAGTTTATATAACACTGAATACATACAACGTCAACGGATGATGAAACTCTGCACAAAGAAGGAGGAAAGGGTACTCATGTAAAATATAATAGGTCGGGGCAAAAATATTTTCGTATTTGAATCTATTGTTAGTAATCAAACCTCTTTGGCAGTACTGAATGTAACTGGCTGGTTTTAATACTATTAAATGTTGACATTTTAAATATGCAATAAATAAAAAAAACTAGTTCCCGCCATTTCTCAATTGTTTTTCACGCAAGCAACATGAACATATCGCTGACTGAATACATTAGTGGCACAAGTCGAATTTGTGGCAATTTGAGTTAATAATGAATTCTTGTTCTAAATTAGGTACTTTATTTTCGTAGATGTTTATAAACCAAACATAAACTATAATTATATTCCATAAAATACGGTCGGTAAGAGCTTTTCTGTGCGCGCGCACTAGTCTTCGAATATTTATTGTACGTTTTCTCAAATTGTTGAATTTTGAGTTGTGCCACTATCGAATTCAGTCAGCGATATGTGACGAAGAAATTCGGTACATTTTAAAATTTTATTACAAAAAAGGTAAAAATGCGACGAACGCCACGAATAAAATTTTTGCGGTTTACGGACCTCATGCGGTATCAATACGAGTAGCACAAATGTCAGGAAATTTTAGTGTGAAGGATGAAGCTCGCTCTGGACGCCCTGTCACGGATAAAATCAGTGCCATTTTTGAAAAAGTGGAGCAAGATCGACATATTAGTAGTTATGATATTGCTGAAGAACTGGATGTTGATCACAAAACAGTTTTACGGCATTTACAAAAGTCTGGGTACAAGAAAAAACTTGATATTTGGGTACCACATGATCTCACTGAGAGAAACTTAATGCAACGTGTTTCCATTTGCGATTCTTTGTTAAAACGTAATAATTCCGACCCATTTCTTAAACGGTTGATTACGGGTGATGAATAATGGATCCTTACGATAAGAATGTCCGAAAAAGATTTTTTTTTTGTATTAAAAATACGAAAATACTTTTGCCCCGACCTTAATATTAACCTAACCCGGATATGCAGTTCCTACTTCCTTGGGGATAAAATCGAAATAAGGTTTCATCTCGTTACCCAATCACGTCTGAACGGTGAAGCCGCGTTTATATGTAAGTGATTCAATCAATTGTCAGGTAAGAAAGTTCATGTTTTCACCATTGAGGAGTCAAATAAAGGAGATGTGTCAAAGACAGGGTGGTAAGAGGAATCTGCTCCATACAACCAAATCTGGTCTATTGTCTACTGACCAACAAAGCTAGCTCTGGCGACAGGAAAATGCATAATCGACTGATTATGCATTTTATTAATGTTTGCTCTGCAAGACATAGGACTCCTCTCTTCGAGAGAGAGAGTGGGCTATAATCTACCATGCGAGCCTAGTGCGGGTTAGTAGATGTCACATGTCTTAGAGTTTTTGGTTCCTCACGATGTTTTCCTTTCACCGTTTTGGACTGGTGAAATTGTAAAATAAAGCACCTGCCTCGGTACAACCTACAACTCGTAAGTCTCAAGGAAGTACCTCAAGGAAGGGTAACAATTAAAAAATATATATTAACTAGCTGACCCCGCAAACGTTGTTTTGCAAAAAAAAAAAAGAAAAGATAGTAGCCGATTCTCAGACCTACCCGATACGAACACAAAATTTCATACAAATCGGTCCAGCCGTTTCGGAGGAGTATGGTAACTAACACTGTGACACGAGAATTTTATATATTAGATGTTACGTTTGAAAAAAAAAAAACGATACTGTAGATGATGTTGACACAAAAAACTGATCACGTTGATCAGAAATAAATATTTAATTTCTATTATTTCTTTTCCATGTTCATTATATACTTTCTGTTATATGTTGCTCAGCGGTTACCAGCTTAAACTTGATTTTCTTCCGCCATTCGTATTAAGCCAAGCACCTCTCTAAATGATAAATCTGTTTCAGCTACAGAAGCATAAGCCAAATCAGACGTTAGACTAATAAATATAAGAGCTATTTCAGTTTAACAGGTTACACGCCTTGCTAATGAAATTATCTTACAAGCTGCAACTGTAATTATATTTGGAAAGACAGGGGGAGTAATACATATGGGATATTAAGAAATGGTGCATTGCAGCATTAAAATGTTTCAAAGTTTCAGGGAATTTATTTGATTAATGTAAGACAAATGTTATGTATTTTTCGCTTCTTAGGTTTGGTATTCCGGGTTTAAGAAGATGTGGTAAAACATTATGGGTAGCTGTTTGATTAAAATGCCGGGAAAACAAGAAAGAAAATACATATAGGATTCGAAAACTGGTGTTTGAATACCATTAATCGTATGAGTTATCATTTCAGACGGAAGACGTCCACTGCTGGACATAGACCTCCCACAAGCATCGCCACTTCGACCGGTTCTGTGCTTCTCGCATCCAACCGATTCCTGCGGTCTTCACAAGGTCAAGAAGGACTCTTGTAGGAGGCCAAAGTATATGAGTATGCTCATGAAATTAATCCTGCACAATTATGTGCATGACAAAAGTGTGCTCCTAAATGCCTGTTATCATAAATTTAGGTCATACAATCAGTTCAGCAGCTCTTCGAGAAGAGAAGATTATGACATTCATCACATCTACTTCTAAATATTTATGTTCAGATCATTGCAACTACTAACGCCATCTATGAGAGATCTACGACAACAAACAGCTCGCGCGCCGATCAGCTGATAGGAACGATGAAAGTGAACGTGTGTTACGCTAACAGATGTCGCTAGCGGTACTGAGCTATCAATAAACGTCAAACCGAGATTTATTTACTCCGTGGGAAATGTAGTAAAACTGTTACTCGTGCTGTTTGAGTCAGATACGACAGTTAAGGCATTTGTTAGGAAAGAAAGATTGAATCAGAGTATATAAGGGAGTTTTATTGGCTTGTTTTTATGTTTTATGAAGTGGAGGAGTTGACATTGGGAGTTTGATGTCCGCTTAGCTTACGTCATTCATCATCCGGTCGCTTAACGGGCTTAGAAGTACTTCTTCGTGTTCATCAAATAGTTTTGCTGATATAGAAAAAGTCCTTAACCATATCTTTACTATTATTTTTCAAATAATCTAACTAACGTAAACAGTATTTATTAGACATGAAAAAAACATGAATAAATTATTGTTATCTAACGTTACTGTCACAATAAAACTGTCTAACAAGATAATAAACGTGTCTATCATTATCTTAAGCATGAGATAAATAATAATTCAAATTCAAAATTAAATCTACCTACTGTCTCTTTAACCAGAGATTTAAGTTAAGATAAATTGGGCTCAAAGTCAACACTTCCGTTTTAGCTGCATCTTATTTACTACCCACGGGGCTGTGTCCAGTCTTCAGTATATTTTTGATTTTGCTGGCACTGTTAGAAATGTTAACGTCAATATTACGTCGAATTCAGTGCATTTCAGGTCATAAGTTCGTTCAGCACATCCTGAGCAGTCAGCTGCATTCCCAACAAGCTTTTTACGACGGCATAAGTCAATCCTACTAATATTTTAGATGTGAAAGTTTTTTATTCAATCACGCGTAAACCGTTGAACGGATTTGGATGAAATTTTTATTAACACATAGGATACTTTATCCCAATATTCCCACGGGATCGAAACTAACGCGGGTGAAACCGCGGGGCGCTGCTAGTAATAAATAAATAAGATAGGGCTAGTTACGTTGCTGTCTCATTTTGGAGGAGCAGTGCGCAAAAATTACCACTTGCTAATGGATACCAAACGCCAGGTAATGCAGAAAGATATAGCGGGACGATCTAGACTCCTTCTTAAAGGACTGGCCTAAGCTTGCAAGAGGTAGGCCTTTGCCGTGCCGTGGGACAGTACTGGTTCGTAATATTCTTGTACAGCTCGTGTCATAACGGATGAGGAAGAAGATTACATTTCAGTTTCGCTACACGCCGTCAGTCAAGATTCTGTAGCTCCGGCTACTTTAAACAAGGTGACCCTTCGGGATTCGCTTCTCATGATCGATTGATCCCTTCGGTAGTAAGCCGGTTTAACGAGATCCCCTTTACAAACAAACAAATAAACTTTCCTTCCTGTAGTATTTCTATTTGTATGATATGTTGTATTTTTATCAAAGTTATCTTCGTGGTCTGATTATCTGTTTTCGGTTTCTCGTATCTTCCGCAAAAGGATTACTTTTAATGTCGTTGTATTCCGTAGATCTTAATCTTTTAAATTTTTAATTACCCTCAGTACATGGCAGCTTAACGTCCAATTTCGTCATGAGTTAATCCATTTTACACAGGCAAAGTTAAAATAACAAGATAAGAAAGGTTTCATTGAGAGCTCCGAAATTAAAAGTAAACCAAGTCCAATTAATCCAGTAAAAGAAACAGCTCAACCTCCAAAAAACCGAATCCTACCAAAAAATACTAACATACCCGCAAAACTAACCGATTCGGTCAAAACTAATCTAGGCTAGACAAACAAAAAATGCTGTAGCTAGTAGCTACACAAAGGCCAGAAATATCAAAATGGCTGACACGACCAGCGACCTTCTCGATCGAGAACCAATTAAAAAAGTTCTATCGACCAGGTACAAAAGAGAAATTGGGTATACCCCCCCCACTCACTTCCCGGTCGGTAAAGTAAACACTGTTGAACTATGTAGAATTCTGGAACAAGTGTTCAGGAACACACGCTTTTATAGTTCCAGCGAAAATTTTTATTTAATGTGAAACATATCCGATATAAGTTTTAATGGAAGCGTTGCTGATTTTGATTAAGTTTAGCTGGTGTAATTTGTGTAATAATTACTTTTTTGAGGAATTTGAAATCACTATGAATCACAATCACAGAAGCATAATTACTGAATGTTGGATGTGAAACCAACAGCGTTTAATTTCAAGCGTTTAAGTTTTTGTAGTAAGCCATATTCCCAAGTGGTGCAAAGCTTTCTATGATCAGTAAGTCAAACTTAACTTACCACGACACATGTCTGAATTGTTGGGAAGCTCTTAAAATAGACATATTAGGATTACTGAATCAAAATTTTCAAACTGACGCAGTAGATAAAGAAGCAAAATACTCGATTTTTATTCTCATACCCACACAGTGTAACGTACTAGCAAAAGATTAAATATCTATACTTATAATAAATCTGTAGAGAGGTCAATTCTGTACATGAAATATATTTCCAAAATAACTATCAGCGGGTGATTAGTGATCGATACTGACGCCAAAAATGCAATCAGTAAAATTTTTGTCTGTCTGTCTGTCTGTATGTTCGTTATAGAAGCAAAAACCACTCGACGGATTTCAACGAAACTTGGTACAATTGTTCTTCATACTCCTGGGCAGGTTATAGTATACTTTTCATCACGCTACGATCAATAGGAGCAGAGCAGTGAAGGGAAATTTTGGGAAAACAGGATTTCTTTTTAGGTGAAGTAGTAATAGGTTAGTAGTAGTTAGTTAGTAGTAGGTAAGTTTTGGTTAATTTATGTTCAGTTTTTTTTAATATTAAGTAGGTAAAAGCGTAGGTACTTTTATTAATTATAAGTATAGGTATTATTAATTATAGTAGTTATAGGTATTTAGTTTAAGTGAAGTAGGTTTTATTATATATTATTTTATATATTAGACGTAGTTATATATTTTTAGTTATTCAAGGCCCAAGCGGACGCCGGCGTCCGCCCGCTATTGTCTTGAAAAAGGCGTTGAATGAGAAACACGCGTTCTCAAGAATCGGCAGAGGAAAGAGCACATCGGTTAAACTCTATGAGAGTTAGTGCCTCAATTTCCGGAAGTAATTATTCCACGCGGACGAAGTCGCTGGCAAAAAAAGCTAGTATTGAATAATCACCAACAACAATAGGTACTGCGATTTCGATAGATTTAAATAAAACAGAACAAACGTTACATAGCAGAAATAAACGTTAATGAAGCTATAAAACTTTCAAAACACATAAACTAATGTTCAAGTAAGTATTGCAAAGAGTTTTAATTTTAAGAGGAGACATTACTAACACTGGTAATAAACTATTCGTTCTAGAAGCAGCTGAATGGTCTATTAAAGCTGAGCTTGGAAACTTTGTTGTAGCTATTAGCACTTCAGAGTTGGATGAAACAATCAAACAAAATTTTTACTTAGTTTTCGTAATGAAAATCCAGGGTATGGTCTAGTTTTCATGAAGAGTGGTTCCATCAGGCAGAATATGAGGATGTGTGGCCGCAGAACCAATACTCTCAAGCTGCCGTCGCTGATTGGTAAAATGGTATATTGTGCTAGGAATAGTTAGTTGGTTGGTTATATAATATCTTTCACTTCAAAATCGTACATCCTCATCAAAGCGATTGCTTACCTATAAAGGTTGCCTGAGTGAGATGCCTTTTGAGATATAGACCAGATGTAACAGCGTGTGTAACTCTAAAAGCTCTTCGTAATATATATATATATAAAGCTTGCACTGATTTCCATCCCTGCAAAGACCAAGCTTATTTGTAAAAAGTTGATTAAAATTCAATAACGAGTTTTTTAACCTCAGAACCTTCCCACACTAATGCACAGTAACTTTGTTCGACCCAATTAATAAAATTACTTGCACGCGACGTGATTGGCCATACAATATTCACGGACGAATTAATAGTTAATTTTTATTTCTACTAGCTACAGTAATTGAGTTACTAGCTAAAGTATTGGGAAAAGTGCTGGGCACTTTCTTTTCTTTGATCACTTTTCTTGTTTTAATGGTTTGTTTTGAACTTTTGAAATTAACTGTTTTTTCTTGGAGGATTTTTTGAGGTGTAGATGAGACTAAATTGGATTTGTCTATTCTATGAATATTATGCATGAGTGTCGTACCAAGCGACAACACTTAGACTGGAATCCAATAAATTATCTGTTAATTTAGATAGTTTATAGGAAGTGTTGTCGTGAAGTCTTAAACACAATATAATATTGTGGTGATCATCAATCTGAGCACTTAGCATATATTATACTCGTATTTGTAGGCAATTGTGAAAATGAATCACCCAAGACACAAAGCCATTTTAGCACGTGTTCCCAGCATATTCAATGGATCGAAAGTAAGTGTGCTGCAAAAATAACATGACATAATCCTTGGTGTATTGTTTTATAAGTACCTACAGTGACATTGAGTGACTGGATGACCGCGACTAAGTCCTGATTTAACACTGAAGTCTCTAGACTAATTAAGGAACTGTTTCAGAAAGCTGATTACCACCAATAGTACGATGATATGGCTGGAAAGGGGGAGACTACGGAGATAACGACTAATAGAGAAGTATGGAAAAAATAAATTGGGATAAGGGCAAGAGAATGATCATGATGATGATTACCATGGTGACCGGACCCGACCGGATCCCATTATATTCTAAAGACTCTCGGGATAAGACTGAATGTGCAGTATCCGAAATCGAAGACATTGTCGCTGATGATTGATGATATTGCCCGACAGTAAAATAAATAATTATTGATGCACAGAAGAATTCCATTGAAAAAACTCATAGCTTCCTTCCCGAATTTTTTTCAATCTTTGATCTGGCACCATATGGTAAATTCTTCAGGTATCCGGTAATAAAAATACCCATCCAAAAATTAAGCCAAAACTCTTCGCAAAATATTCCCCTCAAATATAGCACAGCATGTCATAATTGAATTGATGTGCTTACGTCAGTTTAACACGGATTTAATTGATATATCGGTTGCGCACGCGATGCTTGGTGTACTCGTGTACGTACAATAATGAATTGAGCGGTTCAAGGCTACGTATCAATTGACATGCCCTTATTAAATTAAACAATAAGATTAACTAACCAGAACGAATCACACGCTTATTGTTTTGGGTGCCATGAAATTTTGGTGCTGTCAATTTGAATTAGGGTTTTCGTTTCAATTCATAATTTCATTAGCTACTTCATCATCACCTTCCTGCCCTTGTCCCATATTACTTGGGGTCTGTTCAACACGTTTTCTTCTTCCATTCTCCCTAGTCAACTGTGACGCTGTCATTCACTTCCTTCTCTTTCATATTATTCCTCACACAATTCCACTCATATTTTCTTTGGCCTTCCTTTCGGCTACTTGTATCTTTACTTTTATGGTTTTGTCGATAACTCTCTAAATTACACACCAGGTTAAGGATGTCTTCTTCTATTTCTGCCCTTCTCCCATTTTATGTATATTTTCTGTAAGTTATAAACTACTTTACCTACTGTTTGAATGCTACTTTACTGTTTTCTTCTGCAGAATCACCTTCAATAATAGTTATTACTGGGTAGTTTCTGCAGATAAGGCTTATTTCAAATGTAGTTTCTGAGTTTATCTTGGACATTAGTGACAGTGAAGTGTCAGTGAAGGAAAACATCGTGATGAAACTTCGACTTATAGGTAATATAAGTCTGAAATCGCCAAGCCGTCTTGAGCAAGCGTGGTGATCAATGCTCATGCCTTCTCTGTATGAGAAGAGGCCTTTGCCCTGCAGTGGGTCAATAATAGGCTGGTATTATTATTATCTTACGTTGTATTTCTTCTAAAATTAACATCTTTCTTTACTTAATGGTTTAGTATAGGACAGTCTCCTAACTCTACACTACCATGGCGCCTCTACAGCCGTGTCTGGATACTTTTACTCGCATTCCTAATACAGTGGCGGCGCGGACGCAGTTTTCACTCGCCGCGACTGGCATACCAAGGTGGCCGTGATTTACTACCGGTGGCACGCTGCTAGTAATTTATAAGGGCAGTTATTAATCAGTTGTTTTTATTGATTTTAAATTAGATTGTTTGAAGTCATTTGTATTGTTTAATTTGTTGGCTTTCATGATTTGTTATGATAAGTGTCACTTGGTAGATTATGGTTTAGGTATAATTTCTAAATATTTTAATCCATTCTAAATTATTATTGAATACTTATTATTTAAGACTTTCAGACGTTTAGTTTAAATCCATCACTCCGGTTCATCCAGTTAGTCGGTTCATAAATCTACGTTACACCAGATTAGTTTATCGTGCAATCTGATCCAAGTATCGAATGTAATAGACGCAAAATTGATGGCGTAACTTCCACGTCAGACAACAACAAAGGAAAAGCAACTGATCATTTACAAAATTACACAGTTCCTTATTGTATCAGAGCTAAACAGCAAAGTAGCAGCAAAGGTAAATTGACGCTAATTGAAGCTATTAAACTAGATGAATCATTCCCACGTGCACGGGATCATAATCCATCAACAAACGCCACTTTACCAACAATAGTCAATCATCGCAATATATTCAGGTGTGTCACCAGCGATTAATCACCGCATCACATGTATGGTGATACAGAGGACCCTATGGGCAATCAACAATGGAGTTTTATCGCCATTATGGTGTTCCGTATGCTTCAAACGTTTGGGGGCTGTGACTGGATTACTGAACAGTATAGTGTTTCTATTTGCATGTTGTTTCACTTTCGACAAATTAAAGATGGCAGTGTAAAATTTGCGGTACTGACAATTGTTTGGTGTTTTATTCTTGACCTTTGCAAGGATCGGCTTTCTAATTGAGTTTGACATCTTGTCTTGGGTTATTTATATGTAATTTGAATTAACCAGTTTTATGTTTCATTTTTTTTGTATTAATCTCCAGCGACGCTCCTTATTAGGCTTTAGAAAAAACATTAGTTTTTAAATTAACTCTCAAACTATATAAAGCCGATGAAAGAGTTCAGATTCAAAAATCTCTATAAATTGGAAAGTGTCTCTGAAATCACACGATTCACGATCTGCAGTTACAAAATTTCTTCCACTCTCAATCCGGGGATCACATCATTAACGACTTCCTACGATCCCTATCTTTTAGATAAAATCGAGCAAAATCTCGACTTTACTGTTTAAGTGGATGTTGGCGAATCTACTACATATGAGGACGAATCTCTACGTGAAGGTGAAGACAGTGATAAACGATGGAACTAGAGATAGACATTATTCCGTGAAGATTATGACCCCTGACACTTAGACGGAATAGCATATTCTCGCTTCCTACCACGTAGCACATTATTCATTCAGAACATAACGTAATATCATGCTCATGAGATATGTCGGAGCAAGCAGATGTGGGTAAAATGTGAATCGTAAGTAAGCAAACAAATCTTAATCATATCTCATTGTGCTATGTATAGTTATATCTACTGTGGAACAAGATCTTTTCTAAAGACACAGTTTTACAGTTAACGATTCTTTATAATTATCTGATCAGAATCTCTCTACGTTGAAACGAATATAATTCTCGTTTTTATGGAACATCGAACAATCATTGAACACCACCCCTCCATCATAAGTTTGCGACAAGACAATTCACACCAGTTATGTAATCAAGTATTAGCATTCCTTTAGTAGTTTTCGTTCAACAAGTCAACAGTTTTCTAAATTCTTAAAAAGCGCAGAAAATATTAATGTAATTATGTCTTTAAAATATCAAGACAACCTCAAATCGTCCTTTCAAACCGCAAACACTAAACAGTCTATAAAGCTTCAGAAATACTTATACTAATAAAAGCGAGAGATCCTTGAGAGTTCCTCTACAACCCTCACAATAGGTAATCTAAAAAAGTTACGTGTGCCGAAAGGTACTCAACCACGCGGTGGTTCATAAAAATGTAACGTTACCAGCGCTTCCGTTTTCATTATATAAAATCAGCAAGGTTTTTTCTTGTACATTCAGTGGTAACAATTTGACATTGACACAGCGCCTTTATGTCATAGCAGTTAAGGTGATTTTCTTACCTCTGACACAGTATAATTATATACAGTATACCATCTTCATACAAACGGACGATGCGCGAGCTATCCCTACGCGCCTCGATCTCGGCATTCGCTCGGCAGGCAGACAGTCGCGACTGTGCCGCAGTGACGAACGGTCGGTGTGTTGTTTTTTTTACAATAACCGCGCGATTTTTTCACTAAAAATAAGTTCAAGTACATATTTAATATGACGAGTAGGATATATTGTGCTGTTTTTGGTTGGATGAATTCGTCAATAACGCATCCAGGGATAACCACTTTTGTCATCTAATGTTGTCCCTAATCAACAATATAATGATTTTTTTAATATGTATTGTACGCAATTTGATAACACTTTCACTCCAAAGACATTCTCGGTTAATAGTAATGCTTCTTTCAGTGACTGGGCCACCATTGGTATTCATAAAAGTAGAAAACGACTTTATGAGTTGTATGATGAACGGATTTGTATAAATACTGCTGAATTTAATTTATATGTTAAAAATTACTCAAAATTATTTAAAAAAGTTTGTTGTATGGCCAAGTCACGTTACTTGAGTTCAAAAATTAAAAATAGTAGTAATGTAATTAAAATGACATGGAATGTCATTAATAGCGAAACGGGAAGGTCATGCAACCGAGGTAGTGAGTACAGCCTTGCTATTGATGACAATATAATTAAATCAGATTCTCAAGTCGCTGCGGCCTTTGAAAATTTCTTTGCTGAGATTCCCGTATCGACGACTAAATCCCTCAACTCATCACCCTCCGCTGCAGAGTCTTTACTTAAAGAAAACGTTCCAATTTGTGATTCTGATTTTTCTTTTCAATATGTCACTTGTAAAGATATAATTAAAACCTTTCACACGTTAAATGTTAAAAAGACCCCGGATCTATGGGGTAATTCTGTGGACGTTGCGAAGACGATTATAAACATTGTTGCACCTACTCTAGCTGTTATTTTTAATAATTGTATTGACTGTGGTGAGTTTCCTGATCTTATGAAATACAGTAAAATAATACCTTTGTTTAAATCGGGTAGTACATCAGACCCTACTAATTATAGACCAATTTCAGTGCTACCTACCTTTAGCAAAATTTTTGAAAAACTTATTTTAGATCAAATGCAAAGATTTTTTAATAAACATAAATTACTACATAACAAACAGTTCGGTTTCACAAGGGGTCGTTCGACTACTGATGCCGGTGTTGAACTTTTAGAACATGTTTATAATGCATGGGAGGATAAATGCGATGCTTTGGGCATCTTTTGCGACTTGTCCAAGGCATTCGATTGCGTTTTTCATGAAACATTAATCAGGAAACTGCACCACTACGGAGTCCGGAATGCCGCTTTAGATCTTCTTACTTCATACTTAGGTAATAGGATTCAGAGAGTTGATGTTAACGGGAAAAGATCACCCGGATCAATTGTAACAATGGGGGTCCCCCAGGGGTCAATTCTTGGTCCTTTTTTGTTTCTTATTTATATTAACGACTTGCCTTACCTCATAAAGGATAATCATGATATAGTGTTGTTTGCAGATGACACTTCACTTTTATTTAAACTCAAACGTCAGCAGCTGGTTACTGACAATATAAATAGCGCCCTCGATAAAGTAGTTAACTGGTTTAATGTTAATAACCTACTTCTTAACGAGAAAAAAACTAAATGTATTAAGTTTACCATACCTCACGTTAAACAAGTAAAAACTAGTGTGCTTATAAAGGATGAAGTGTTGAATCCCGAAGATACCACCGTATTCTTGGGCATAACTTTAGATGCCAAGCTTCAATGGGGCCCCCATATAGATAAATTATCAAAAAAGCTTAGCTCCGCAGCATACGCCGTTAGAAAAATTCGTGACTTAACTGATTTAGAGACAGCCCGTTTAGTATACTTTAGTTATTTTCATAGTGTGATGTCGTACGGTATTCTGTTGTGGGGAAATGCCGCCGATATTCAGATAATATTTGTCTTACAAAAAAGGGCAGTTCGTTCAATTTATAAATTAAGTCCCAGACACTCCCTCAGAGACAAATTTAAAGAGATTAATATAATGACTGTGCCTTCTCAGTATATTTATGAAAATCTTTTGTACGCACATAAAAATATTAATCTGTTTAAAAAATACAGTGATATCCATAATATAAATACTAGGAACAAACACAAACTCGTTGTTCCTACAACCAGGCTTAAGAAAATAAGTGGCTCGTTTAGATGCCAATGTATACGTTTTTATAATAAACTTCCTAGCCACATTCAAGATCTAAGCCTTAATAAATTCAAATCTTCTATAAAGCGGAAACTATGCCAGAAAGCCTTTTATTCTGTTAAAGACTATATTGAGGATAAACATGCTTGGGATTGAGCTGCTCCAATAAATTTACACAGTGAATCTTGTTTGGTTTTTTTTTTTTTTTTTTGCTTATTATTTATTTTATTTTCTCTCTTTATAGACGTGAATATTTACTTTGTAAAGTATAATATTATTTTAATTGTCGTGAAAGTGAGGACTATGTGGGTCTTTTCTATCTTTTTTTTATGTTTTCCTTCTTAGTTAGTTTTATTCATGATCTGGCAGTTTGAGTAATTTACGCGGCCTACCTAAATGTCCATTCTTTGGTATTGTTTGTCGAATCGTTGAGCTCCTCAAGTTCTGAGTTGAGCTGCACATTTTTTTTTTTGACAAATGGGAGCACTGACTGGACAGGTCCCCTCAATCTGTGTGGTTCTTTCCTCAAAAGACCATTTCAGACACCAATCTACATGGTCCTCAAAATGATCTGACCAAGACTATTTCTGGATTTTTATATACACATTGACATTGATAAATTTTACATATACAGTGACATGAATATTTACTTTGTAAAGTATTATGTTATTTTTAATGACTGTGAATGTGAAGACTATGTGGGTTAATTTTAGTTTGCCTTTGTTTTTTTCTCAGATAGTTTTAGTCATGGTCTGGCAGTTTGAGTAATTTATGCGACCTACCCAAATGTCCTTTCTTTGGTATTGTTCGTCGAATCGTTGAGCTCCCTAAGTTTGAGTTGAGCTGCATGATTACTGACAAATGCGTGCACTGACTGGACGGGTCCACTCAATCTGTGTGGTTCTTTCCTCAAAAGACCATTTCAGACACCAATCTACATGGTCTCCACATGATCTCACCAAGATTATGTCTGGACTTTAAAAGAGACTGTGACCTCTGAGTTTGTTTCGGCCTTTCTTCTCAGAGTAGTCAGATAGGAAACGCCGACCTCATCTCGTTTTAAAAAAAATATGATTGACGTGTAAAAGTGTTTGTACAAACCTACTTACAGAAATAAAATCATTTATCATTTATCATTTATCATTTATTTAACTTTTTTTAGATTACCTGGAAACTCTGAAAGGTAAGACTATAAAATAATTTTACTTACTAGTAGGTAGGTACATAATGTGTCTTTTTAATGGATAAGTATTTCCTTTTATCTCCCGAAAAAAAACGATGTCTGGATTAATAAAGTGAATAGATTAAAGGAAAGTGATTGACAAGAGTGAAATAGGTAGTTATAGGCGGTTCATGAATCATGATACGGTAGGTACTTACGCTTGTGTTAAAAACCTCGGGGCATGTGTGTTTTTTTTTTTGTTAGTTTGTATAATTCAAATTAAAGACGTGGTATTGTATTATTAATAATAGTTGTTTATTGTACTTTGTGTATGAATAATACTAGAAAAAATAAATTTGACCGTCTGTCTGTCACTAGATAGTTGAAATTTTCCCAGATTAAGTATTTCTGCTGCTGCTATAACAACAATTATACCACTAAAAACCTTTTTTTTTTCTCGGTATTAATAACGACAACAACAGCTAGACTCATGAGATATTCACAGAATATTTAGATATTTGAGAGGGTTGTGATTTTAAAACATTCGTAGCCAGCTGTTCAGCTTGGCATTGGTGACCAAAGAATTTTTGTTTTGAGTTGTTGCGAGTTGTAGGTACCTAATTTATAGAGACGTTAATAAGCTGAGATAAAAAGTTATTAAAATTACTCGTCAGCTGTTTCTTGCATTGTAGTGGAGTAGGTAGGTGTTGAAGTTTGTAAAGATTGGAGTTCTCCACCTTGTCCATGTTTCCCAAAACAATTTTTAATTAAGCTTTATTAGAATGCGGATTTTTTATACTATAAAATTTAATAATAAAGCGTTTCGTACGTCTCAGTCAAGGCGCAAATATTTTTCGGTCGCAAATTTATAAGACCGATTTGTTATTCAAACATAAACATGGTTTTTTAATTAAATCTACCAATCAAAAAACAACATGCATTTTTGTTGAACACTTCCTATTCAATTCACAAAGTACTTATTTTATTTTTTTATATAAAATAAAGTATATTTACAGTCACAAAACTAAATGGAAACACAAAGTAGGCAAATGTAATTCAAATGCTGGAGGCGGGCAGCTCTATCGCATGTTTACGTACCGCGCGGCTGTAGGCATTTATAACCAAGATACGGCCGAGTTACAATACTGTATATAATTATACTGTGCCTCTGATGTGAGGTTAACTCTATCAAGCTTATAACGCCTGATATGAAAGATAAACAAAAAGACATTCTTTCTACTTAGGGTTGTTATTTCTTGGTGAAATCCGAACTGTGATTTTGTTATCAAATTGTTACGTTTGTTTTGGTTTTAGCTTTAGTGTTTTGGAATTTATAAGTTAAAATCTATTTTGGTAAGTATCGCAATTTCTTTATCATTTTTAGAAATGCTTGCTGAGTTAATTTGTTTATTACATGGAAGGCTAGTTTAACGCCATAGGGTTTAAAGCTACAGTTTCCTAGAAGAACGGAGGCCGCAGGCTATTATACTTAAAAAATATATATGATGTCATAAAAACGCTCTCTAGGAAATCACAGCAACTTACTTTCATAAGTAACGTTTCAGTGATATCATTCATCGGTCAAAAAAAAAAATGCACTTTTCTATGACAGCTGATTTTTTTGATAACCGACAAAAAAGATCTACGCTAGGGTTCAAGGGGTCTTCGGGGTGCTCCGGGGAATCATGAGCTGAATTCATGGTTACATGGTGGTTAATAGATGATGTGCCTGCCATCAGTCACGACAGGAGGTAACTTGTTCTATCTTTAGCCACCGCTACACGGCACTACAAACCGGTGTCAGTTATGACATCATCTCATAAGTAGGATATCGATCACACCTCATTTGTAAAGAAACCGCCATTACTGGTCTCTCGAACTTTATAACCGACAAATAGACTTTTAAACAGAGTTTTTTTGCATGAGCTTCTATTTTTTTATTAGACCATCGTTAAAATAACAATGTTTTGTATTTAATTTCTCAAGTAGATGGAACATCTATTCTTTCAGTAGTAACATTCTGGCATAGTCCGGGTGAGGTGACTGTGGACAATCTTCTCCATACAAAACTACCTTTTGGAAGGGGCGCCTAGAATCAATTCTTGACGTTCTAAGTGCCTTTACCGGCCTACTTGAAATAAATGATTTGACTTTGTGGACTATAAAAGCTACTTGCAAAGCCATGGATGTAGCTTTTGTAGTCTACAAAGTCAAATCATTTGTTTCAAGTAGGCAGGTAAAGGCACTTAGAACGTCAAAATTTAATTTTATTTCCTACATACGGAAACGTCAATGTAATGAACTGGTTTGTATATCGCCATGTTTACATAACGATTAATCTCATTCCTATACACTTCATCAAAGTTACTATTTACTTTCAATTACAGATTCACAAGACACTGAAAACTTTTCTTTCATGCATGCAATATTTAATCGAGCCTCAAATAATTCCCATTTTGCTTTCATATACTTAAATATTATTGAACACTCTAATATAATAATTAAGCCTCCTTTTGTGAACCTCGATTAATTCCTATTTTGGGGTCTTAAAAATACTGAATAGCCAAGTAACTGCGATCAACTTGGATGGAGCGCGGTTGGTCGCAAGTTCTAACCTAACCCATTTGGTCTGGGTGCTCTAGCCGAGTTGCTGCGACCACTTCGGCTCGCGTGTAGTTGGTCACAGAACCTAACCGGTTTAGTCGGGGTATCCTAGCTGAAACACTGCGACTAACTGTGAGAAAAGGACAAAGTTAAAGTTTAAGAACAGAGGCTCAATTATTTAAAAAAAAGTGTGCCACATTAGAAGCGCAAGAAATTTTAGAGGTTCATTAATTTTTTAAAGTGCCCATCATTAGACGGACACTGAAGGGTTTATTTATAAACGATGATTAAAGTTAAGTGACGTTTAAACGTCAAAGATGTATGGGTGGGTGAACAGTCGCTAATCATTACTTAAACTTAACATTATGCAACGTTTATGAACAAAGGGGTAAGTTTTTAGTGGAACAGTTAAATATTTCCCCTTAAACATCACCAACCTGCCGATCCATTCTGTAAAAATCTCACCGTGATAACTTAGGTCAAACCTATTTTTTTCTTTCTTTCTAAGTGAGCGTGAAGTGAGCTATCAATAGGGACAATCCCTAATATCAGGTGGAATGACAGCTCACTTCACCTTAGTTTTCACGGTGAGATTTTTACAGAATAGCAGTGCTGTTGTCTTACAAATCGTTGTTTACCATTCCTATATCGTGGTTAAGAACTGGCGATAAAAATAATGTGGCTTTAACAATCTGTTGATACTTAGCGGTAATTCAGAGCAGTCAAGTGTTTACCTTAATGGTTTACGAGCATCAAGAGAATCTGATTCAATTGAGTGGCCATTAAAGTGGTGTAATGCATACTTGCCTTTCGTAGAACTGCGGTTTGTTACGCTGCTTTGAACTCCGGAGTACCTGCAAATAATGGAAAAGCTTTGGTAAGTAATGTGTAATAGGGAAAACATTAACGCGTGAGTCAAGATGCTATATATGCTTTAATTTTAGGTCGAAATTTCGAGCCCAGACAGGCGCTTACTTACTTTGTGTATTTATTTTCATCAGCATTGGTCTCGAAACGCGAGAAGGAAAATATCGTGAGGAAACCGGCATGCGGCATATCCCAGAACCATAAAATCGAAGACATGGGACATCCAACAACCCGCACTGGGGCCGCGTGGTGGATTACGGCCCGCTCCGTCTCACGGAGAGGAGGCCTGTGTGCCAGCAGTGGGACGTTATAGGCGATTACGTTAAGCTTCATCACCATAGAATAGAATAGAATATAATAGAATACTCTTTATTATGTACACCATTATAAATTACAGACATAAATATAGAACTTTTGCAAAGGGTGACACAATGGGCGGTCTTATCGCTAAAAGCGATCTTTTAAAGACAACCTTTGGATGGATTAAATAGGGGGGAGGAGAGACAAATACTGTAGGTAGCCACCACCACCACCACCACCACCACCACCACCACCACCACCACCACCATTATCAACCACCACCACAACCATTATCAATATTATCTTTTTGACCTTCATCTTATAGGCCTCCTGTGTGGTTTTATGCTTCTCTGGTAAAATAATTATGTTCATCTGACAATTAGACGGCTTGGTTTGTAGTTCATCCGATACCATCAACTCCTTTGGTAATATTTTCCCAGGATTATAGAAGTAATAACGGTCTGCGATCAAAATCAAATATTTCACAGACTTTATGATTTCATTTACAGTGCTGTGAAGCTTGGATATTACAAAGCTGCATATTATGTAGATGACTTGACACAGTTTGTAAAAGGATATTAGATTGTGTGGTCTTTAGATTATATATCTTGTGTTTGAGCTTCCTCTCACTAACATTATGAAAGGTAGCTTTAAATTCACATGGGAACTGAATAATAAGGACTACTAATTTAGATTATATGTCCATGTTAAGGTACTTTTTAGATTGGCAACACTGAGATTTCTATCTTTGGTATAATGTCGGTCAGATTTAGATATTCATTCGGGTATAAAATTTGTGTTTGATCGTTAGATACACTACGCGCTACAGACTCTATTGTCACATAATAAAAATTTGAATCTCTTCAAAAAAATGCGTTCCGCAGGATAATCATATATTATTTTTATTTTCTTTTGGGATCTGAACTTACCAAAGTTTTATCACAACCGGTCGAGCCAATTTCGAGTTTTTGCGAAACTAACTCACGGCAATTGATTTTCTATGCATATAGTAGATAGCAGTAGCAAATAGATATAAGTACAACGTGTAACGTTAAATGCGCAAAACCTGAAAATAGTTTGTTCATAATTGACTACTGAATCGATTTCAGTAACTTTAATATACTTTTATATATAGGTTTTTTTTCAAAAATTATGTATTTTGCCATACTATCCGCTGATTGAGCCAAAGAAAATTAAGTCTTATTTTAAGGAAGACTCAATTTTGAATGCATAAAGTAATGCTAGGATCAACACGATTTCTTAATAATAAGAGTTAGCTTAAAAAAAATAGTTTTGGTTATTGTATTATGCTTTTAACTCAATGCTCTAATTGGGGTGTATGAGGTTTTGCACATTTAACGTTACACGTTGTATAATAGATACCTACAATTCACGAATTCAATCATCATCATTATAAATTGAATTGTCCACACACATTGATTGTTCATTGTTTGTCAACAAAACGAGCTTGTTCATATAAACAACAATAATTTAGTGATTGTACCGCTATTACAAATAGGTATAATGCTGTGCACTAAGGTGACCCAGCTGACCCAATTCATTGAATCAATTTGAGCAGAACAATGATCTGTGTAGATCTTGCTCTAGCTCTGACCCCTATAACAATAGATGGTATAGTAATTTTGAGAGTTCTCCTACTTCGTCAGAACCTGATGTTTTGGCGAGACAGTGACCTTACCCATATCATCAAGGTGTTTATGATTGTGTTTGGTTTCCGCACTTATTCCTTCAAGTGGACCACTGCACGTGGGCCATGGCGGCGGTATTTGGTGATAAAACCAGCCCACCCATAGCATTCGTTCTATCCGCTAAAAATATCCCACCTGGTCATGAGTTGCCTTAGCTAAAGCGGAAATCTTTAAACAGACTCCGGACACAGGTTGGTTGAAGCAAGGAAAACCTGTTCAGGTGGAGATTCATAAATGACCCCACCCTGGAGTGTGTGGTGATGTTCCACAAACGATAGGACACTTAGTTCCGCATTACAGAACGTCACTCAATACTCAAGCATTACTTAAAACTAGTTTCAACCAATCAAATGGCTGGAATTTAGTTTTAAGTAATGCTTGAGTATTGAGTGACGTTCTGTAATACGGGCCTTAATATTGTGTCCTGAACTCCTGAGTGCTGTTGTCAGCATGAGGACCTAATAGACGCTACTTATGGGCTAACTACCTAATCTCTTCACCACCCTTGGTTGACTGGTAGAGAATGCCTAAGGCATTAAGTCCGCCTTTGTACCTTTTTGTGCGAAAAGTTTAAATAAATACATAAATAAGAATTCTGGGCCGACTCCATTTAGATTGCCACCGACAAGCTAAGAAGTACCAAAACATTTTAGTTTCTAATTTAGTTAATACCGAATAATCTTCCTCAAGTTGGAAATTTTCCGTCCTTTTACCAAAATATATTAACTAAAGTAGGTAATAAACAATCTGCTTTAGATTTTTTTCCATAAAACTCATCAACAAAATGGGGCGGTCGAATTAGCCACTTGGCTGCCTTTTTGGCTGTAACTTAATTGTTACTATACAGAAGATGTACCCCTTGGGTGGATCGTAATAACGCATTTTTCGATTGTAAGTTAATTATATAGGGTGACTGGTAATTAGTGAACACCTAAACACGTGATGGTACTCATGATAACAAACAACTTTTACTATGGGACCAACGGGGTTTTTTTCGCGAAAAAAAAAAATCGGCTGTTCAGTACCTACATTTTGACCAGTTAGGCGAACATAAATGACTGAACAGCAGATTTTTTTTTCACAATTTCAGGTTTGGTCCCATAGTAAAAGTTGTTTGTTATCATGAGTACAAGCACGTGTTTAAGTATCGGTCACTAATTATCAGTCACCGTATATAGTAGATTATTTACTAAGTGGATAAAGCGGTGTCTATAATGTCGCGGGCGGTATTTTGAATCCTGAAAGCAACGAAGGAAGGAGACTAGAATTCTGAGTGCAGTGAGGGATTCAAGCTCGCCCAAGACGAAGACTCCTTTATCTCCGAGGAGAATACTTTTCTTTTCGCACCTACTGCGAGGTAATAAAAACTAATTCGATTATCGAATTAGTAGTTTATGAAACTGTTAATAGCCGGGGAATACCTAGTTATGTCCTGATTATTGGTTAGGTTTTGTATTTATACAATCAAAATGGTACGTGTAGAATAACTTCTTAGTAATTCTTTTATCTATTGATCGATTTGCATAACAATAAAACGTACAAAAGGATGTTGGCATCCGATTCTATTATAATACCTAATTAGGACTTAATTTTGCATCTAGCTTACTGTGAATGTTAAGAGGGTTCGTTTCTTTGATAGATTTACAATCACATATTGATGTATTTCCTATGACAAGTACACACGGCTACACATCAAGCTATACATTTCCAGTATAAGCTGATCTCACATTGTATAGGATTTTCGTACGATGCAAGACCAGCGTAAACTGGTTTTGTATAGCTTGATGTGTAGCCGTGTGTACTAGCATACATATTGACATGGATGGTTTAATATTTCCTGTGATTTTAATAAAGATATCACATCGATTATGGAATATAGGCTCGTTTATATTTGACACTAGCTTTTGCCCGCGGCTTCACCCGCGTGGAGTTCGGAAATTATCACACGGAAACGTATTACCGGGATAAAAAGTATCCTATGTGTGTGTCTAGGTTTTAATAAACTATCTGTGTGCTAAAAAGCTCATTAAAAGCATAATACTAATGATTGAGATACTATCCTGAATTCATGCAAGCCTAGTAGTTTTTGTTAGATTACCTACTGCTCAGAAAGTCGGGTCATGTTTCAATCATGATTCTCAAGACACGCAGCGCCACGCTATCTAGCGTCCTAATGCAATTGTGACCGTCGTAAGTTATTGTTCTGTTCCTCGGAAACAGTATATTTTTTCTGGATGAAAGGTACAGACGACAACACATTAAGCTACCCGAAACTGTCAAATTTTCCCAATTAACTTTGAACCTTATACTTTAGCGATAAAGTTGAAAATCTATTAAAGAGTTTGTTTGAATGCGCTAATATCTAAAACTACCAGTCAGATTTGGAAAATTCTTTTTGCATTTGATAGCGCAAAATAGGCTATTTAACATTAAACTAGGACCCTTAAAAGCTGAGCAAAAATACATAAAGTCAGAAAGAACGATAACCAATAAAGAAGTAATAGCGCGATCAGGCGAAGCTAGTTCTAAAATATAGGCCCAAAAGAGTGAGATATTCTACGTCATAAAATTCATCATTCGGAGAACCTAAGAGTTGATGAAACTTCAGTTTTTTTCCAGGCAGAGTACTCAAAGATCAACTTAATTTCTATTAGTCTGTAATCTCCTGAGGCTAATGATATTAATACTTTTCCAGTGAAGACCGAAATAATATATCCCCCTTTGATCACCACTGTCATGAAACTGTACCAGTACCTACCTCTTATAATTTATTTACATTTGAAAAATTTACCGAGCTCACATCTTTGATCTTGTTAACAATCGGATATACTAACTGACACCTGTGTTTAGTTCAATAGAATATTTTAATTGAATTTCCCGATGATTTCAAGATTTTACTTAACAGGGGAGGTAAACGATTTCAAGTTATTTCGTAAGGTAACATCAGTCACAAGCACATCAAAATTTAACTCAAAAAACATGGTTATTTTAAAAATCTGTAATTTATTTGCCTGACTTATTATATACTTTTCTTCTTTAGCTATCATAACCAGCCTTTAAGCATAATTAAATTAGCTGAAAGAACTGGACATCCGTATAACTTGAACCAACAGGTCCTCTCCTCATCTAGGATCATCATCTGCCTAGCCTTTTCCCAACTACGTTGGGGTCGGCTTCCAGTCTAACCAGATGCAGCTGAATACCAGTGTTTTACATGGAGCGACTGCCTATCTGACCTCCACAACCCAGTTACTGGGTAATACGATACCCCTTGGTAAGACTGGTTGTCAAACTTTCGGGCTTCTGACTGCCCGTAACGACTGTCAAAGATCCACGAATGACAGCCGGGATCAACGGCTTAACGTGCTTTCCGGGGCACGGAGGGATCTCAGTATGTAAAGATGGTCACCCATCCACAGACCAACCACGGCAAGCGTAGCTTAACCTGATCGTTCGACCTGTGCGGCTGCTATTATTTAGCCACGTGCCTCTCTCCCCTCTCCTCATCTAGGATATTATCACTTATCTAAAACTGACACTATCAACTACCTACCATCAACCAGCAGGGTAATTGCGTAACACGTTACCAGTAGCAATGACTTTCCTTTTGGCAGTTCAACAACATTAATTGCGTTATTTATGTTGTTTAGTAGACAAATTTTTCGAACATAATTGTCGCTCGCGTAATTAAAAGTCCTATCTCATTTTTTAGCTAATTTGAGTTAGGACAATTACATTCTTCTATTCGTGATTCTTTACATTTTGTTGGCTTTCAAAATGGTAATATTTTGAGATCCAATAACATAGAGCTACGACGATTAGTGAAAAATGTAAAGAATCACGAATAGAAAAATGTAGTTGTCTTAACTCAAATCAGCTAAAAAATTGAAAAAATCATAGGACTTTTAGCCATGCGAGCGACGATATAAAGCAATGTGATAGCGTGTTACAAAATTAGGGCACAGAGCCCATTATGAACCGATATCCAGGTGTATTAAAATGGGCAGCGGGATTGTCCGAAAGGGTTACCGCTGCCCCGGAACACAAAGGGCTAAGGAAGGAACACGGGTGGGTTTTAGTCAGTAAGAGTCTGACACTCCCTTCTGCTCCACCCAGAGCGGGAGGGGTCATTTGATGATTTCCCATCCACAAAAAAAAAAAGTGTATTAAAATCGCTAACTACTACAGTTTGCGGTGTGAGGTTACCAGTGATCCCACACTGCACAATTTACCATTAGCCAGGGAATTAATTGAGATAGAGGGTTATTTACGAGTTCAAACAACCTTCCACGGCGATTTATTATAATAGCATGTTGTAATTATATAAAATATATGTTATGTGTTTCATTATTTATTGTTTGTTGCATTTCAGTCTGGTTAATTAGTTCTTACTTTCAAGTTAAGAGAATAAAAGTTAACTCTTCAGACCATCTTACTGGTTGGCAAATTTTTCATTATACTTGAGCTATATACTATACTATATGTATGCGTCATCACTTTCATCATGCCTTGGGTTATATGATCACTTACATCATTCTGGGGTTATAAGAGTCAACACTTTCATCATGACTGCTCCAATATGAGTCCGCACTCATATGGCTCGTGTCATGATGAAAATATTTGACTTCATCTTCTTCTTCTCTCCGACACGTACGAGGGAGGAGAAGAGTCTGAAGTCAACTTAAACAACCTTACCAACAATATCCTCTTCATTTACTCTCAGTTACTGCCAGTCGTTATCCAGTGACGTTCCAGTTACTCCAGCGCACCCAGTGTAGACAGCCAATCTTGCTGACTCACAGGCCAATATTTTTACCATAATCATCATCATCTCTTCCTAGCCTTTTCCCAACTATGTTGGGGTCGGCTTTCAGTCTAACGGTATGCAGCCGAATACCAGTATTTTACATAGAGCGACTGCCTATCTGACCTCCACAACCCAGTTACTGGGAAATACGATATCCCTTGGTAAGACTACACCAATATTTTTAACAGACTTGAGCTGTTCTTTTAGCTCAGGAAATATTTAGGAGACAGAAATTGATTTTCTTGTCAGACAACCAAAGTCTATGTCTTGCATAATGTTATTAGTCTGTATTGTAATATTGTTTGAAAGGGAGGATCTTTTGGGAATATGTAGAGTTCGTTTTTCCTTATTGTCTTGTTGTTTTCTGTGCCGCATACATAATATATGATCATGATCATGAATAGCTGTCTCAGCAGACTTGAGCCAAAATTCTTGATATAACCTCGTTTTTCAAAACCTCCTATACTTGTACTTAAGTTAAAATATTGTATGAGATTGCCACTTGCCAGCCTGTTAGGTTGGCCCTAATAACAGCGACCATTATGAATACTTCAATGAATAATATAATTGTGATACAGAAACAAATTGTGTGCCTAGTGATATGTTATGTGTGTGTGTTAGTTTGTGTCTGCGTTTCGTTGGTTCTGTTACTCATTCAGTGATTGTCATAATAAAACCAGTCGGGATGCCTAGAATAATATTAAAATAAAAAACAAACATGTTTATGTTAAAATCATTTAATATCTTGTCTTCTTTATTATTTTAAGACTCTACCACCGGTTCGTAAGCCTACCCACAACTGAGAAGAATCCGGCAAGAAACTCAGCGGGGAACTAACTTCAATTATTTTAATTTAATTAAGAGAAGCTAAATGACATAGTTTTTAATACTTTATGATATTATACATAACAATTGGTTTACTTCTATGTATTATATAACATCATAAAAGTATTAAAAACTATGTAGTTAACTCCGCTTAGTTGGAGGTAAGCAGAGTTGTAGGTGGTGCCGATACGGCGAATATTGGAGTAAGAAATGTGAATTTAGGTAACAATTTTGAAAGCATTAATGAACAAAGTAAATATTACCCTCAATTTGTTGAAGAGTAAAGCAAAGAGCTTACCATAGTGTAACAAAACCAAGCACCATGACAACCTTTTTGCTTTGCTAACTCGAGCATCAAATACATTTGCTTGAACAGTTAGCACAAAAAGTTAAACATAGGCACAGTAATGAGTTACCAATAGTTTTAATGAGGAACAGTTTAATAAAGAGACAAAAACGAATCGTATAATGGACCTTGAAGATCATAAAATGAATCGATCATTTTATGCAAATGTGTTTGATAATAAAAAGTTGCGATTCGGTTTTATCCACTCAGATATAATGTGAGGAGGGCGTGGGTCGCGGCGCCAACCGCCCGAGGTCAGTCAACCTCAAGGAACATCAACAAAGGACAGGCCTTGAAACCTTTACCGTTATTTGATACCTAATGCATTGATTAGTAGTAACTTTCGTTAGCAAGCAGACAATTCATTAGAGACGAATAAAATATAAGTACTTAGAGCATATTCCGAAGTATCTAACCACCTTAAATCTTACCTAATAGTCTTGGTTATCAGTAAAATAACGGTAACCTCAACATGTAGGCAAAGACTAAGAATGAAAGTCATAGAAAGTTTAAGAAATATAACATAACAAACATAAGATAACACTAACCTATAGTACGTATAGTACATGTCGCCAGTTATGTTTAAGACCCATGTAATAGGGGGCAAGCTTATAGACGTCATCCGGGCACTAAAGTATGTTTAATTTAAAGACGGATTCTTAAGTGAGACACTACAGAAGGCAGAAATCATCTCAATGTTGTTTACGCAATGAATATGGAATGAATTAATACAAACTCCATAACCAAAATGAGAAAAACATTTAGGTTCCTCAAGTAAAGTCGGTGACGAAGATACGTACACACCTTGCTAGATAGCCTACTATTGCCAGGTACCTACCCCAGCTCACGAACGGTACATTATAGTTCATGTTCATAGGGCTGTAAAACGAAAAAGTTAATTTGTAACATTGCCACGTTGAATGGCGATGCTGATCCTTTGGCCACTAATATGTGTAAAGATGATACTACCGATATTTGGGTAATATTCATGCGCAGTTCTTTATCGGTAAGCAAGTCATCAAAATACATGGTAATGTGAGAATGGGTACTAAGGGTAGCCCGTAGCTACCTTAACTGTTGCAGCTACAGGGAAACGTTGTAAGGAGACTATCCTTAACTAACTAATAGTTATTACCTGCTACATTCTCAGATTTCAGAAAAACTTTGGTAGGTACTAGAAAAACAACAATTCATTTTTTATTTTAATGATGACAATCGACCCATCTTCGTATTCGGCTTAAGCTGTACTGGACCATCAGAAGTTACAAGCAAAATACGAAAGTGCATCGATTGGCATCTTAAAAATAAAAGTTATAGTATTTGTTTTTGAAGCTGACAGTAACATTATTCAAAAATCTTCGAATGCAGTTGAATGACTCATAAACTTCACGTGTCTTATAGCTGCAACGGTTAAGGTGCCCCTTATTGCCGCCTCCCCAAATTACCACCCGGTATATCCTGAGTGTGAATGAAACAAAAGGCATGCATGTGAAATATATTGAGCATACCAAAATAATACTATAATACTAGACTGCGTAGACAATAAAAAAAAAAACTGCAATTTTGCCAAAAACTTAAAAAAAAAACAATCAAACGAAAATTATTTATAAAATCAGCAGAGAACTTCAGAAACAGGCAAGATAAATATAAAGATATTAAAGAACTAAAAAAGAAGTTTGGGCAAAGACCAAAACGGTTTTGAAAACAGCAACTTCAAACAAAAATAAAATTCTATAAATATCAGCTACGATAACGACGAGATAAGACAATCACTACAAAACTTTAATGTTATGGAAGCAAAATCACTATCTAAACGAACGTGAAGGAATTGTAAAGATGGAAAGTGGCAAAATTCATCATAATGAAGGTAACCCAAATTAAAAGTCGCAAAAAACCTAAAAAAAAAAACAGGCAACATTACAAGTTAAATATGAATATAAAATATACTTACCAAAAAAGAAGTTTGGAAAAGACGAAAAAATTGTAAATAACAATACTTTAACAGTAGAAGATTCTATAAATATAAGATACGATAACGAGGAGATAAGACGATCACTACAAAAACATAATGTAATAGATGCAAATATAACTAGCTAAAGGAACGTGAAGGAACATAATTATAAACATGGAAGATGGCAAAATGTATCACAATGCAAATATATTAAAAAATATATATCAAACGGTTTTGCTATATCAGGTATAGTAAAAAGATATGAATTATACCTACGCTAGCGAAACCGAATTAGGATCAGGAATGTGTATACATATTTTTACAATAACATATTATTGTAACAAAAAATATACACAATTTCGAAGAAAATTAAAACTACTAAGCCTTGGCGACGTCACAACCGAAGACAAGTATTTAAATCATTATTGGTCAAATAGAGACAGCTGAAAGCGACTATATATCTTCTAGGCTTTCACTATTAGACCTGATAGGACCAATACACAAAGAAACCTACATCTAGCTAACATAACAGTGCTCATATTGAACGAAGACGTCGACCACCTCTTCAGGATGACTGTGCGTCATGTTGAATCTTCCACAATGATGTGATGACGAAACTTTAGAGAACAGCGCCATAATATCATGGTGGCCGACCACCATGAGCTGAGAACTATCGACGCAAGGTCTTATAGAAAAATGTATTATAAAACACGACCCAAGACAGAGGTAAACGTTATATTACATTTTATGATCTATAGTTCAGTTCACTATTAAGAATGGATTGCAGCTGCCGTTACTACTGTCCAAGCACTCAATGTGAACACAAATACGAATAGGTTTAAACATCATCTACTAAACGTTCCTTCTGGTTGTTCCAGAGCACTACTCAATAAAAAAAAATATAATCTTTAAACTGATGCCACTGTATCAGGCACAATACCACACAAAAAGATTCAAAATACTTTCACATTATTTGAATTTTTCGGTGGCGATATTTGCCCGGAGATACAAGACAGGAAAACGAAATTTAAGAGGTAGCTTATGACAAATGTTGATACAACACTGTAATAGGAATATACAGCTACCGAATTGCAATGTTGCAACAATACCCGTCATAAGCACGAGATAGCCTAGAAACTGAGACATGTCTGAACAAGCTGTTTATGATTCTGATGAGAAGGGTAATGGGTAAGAGTTTTAGCTTCCAGAGTTACTGTGTAAGTAAGACTAGACCAAATAGTGTGCTGCTCGGAGAAACGATTAATTGATCATTAGAGTTGGAATCAGGTTACAATCAGATGGTCACAACCAGTTGGCTCGAGAATATCAGGATATAAAATTGTACACACATTAAAGTAAGACTTCTGTGACGTTGCCAAGAACAATATAGAAAAATAGCATGCATTTTTTTCCACAATGTTCAGAAAACTTGCATTGTACAGATGTTATTAAAGACAAGAAAATATATTTGGATGATGTAGTTATTGTAAAAGCTCTGTTTGGAAAAACATTCCAAACAGAGAATAGCATGCTCTTTATACATAGATCAATTACCGGACAGATTAAAAACAATGGTAGGTACAGAGGACATGCATCGGATAACTGTAACTTGAAACCTGAAACTATAGCCATAGAATAATAAAAAAACTACATATAGCTAAATTGAAGATCGGAAAAGAACTTTGACACTCTCAACAATCAGGATTCGTTTGCGACACTAGATTTAAATCTATATTAGAGCTGAATCTATTACTAAAATGACTTCCACTTATAAAGTTTTGTGCCACAAATTAAGTTAGATTTCTTCTACATTTATTGCGGAACAGAACCAAGAGATATCAAACGAAAAATAACTAAAAACAATAACGTAAAGTAAAGTCCAGAGCATTTAATTATGGCACGCGCGAGTCCGTCGACCCTAATGTCTGTTTGTTATGGTGCCGATTCACTAGACTGGAAAATCTATTAGAGGTGAATACCTATGGTATCGATTTTTAATTTAAACGCGAACAGAGCCTTATGCTCGGGATTTTTTTTTTATTGAACAGCGTTTTTTAACAAAACTTTTGGTAGTTGACTTGGCTATTTGCAAATTGGGAAATTAATATTAAAGTGACTCTTTAGTCTGTAACTTCCTTGCTGAATCTCATTTAAAGGATTTAATAAAAGCAATTAATTTAAATGGCTAGAAAATAAAAATCAAAATACCTTCGCCCTTATATATCTGTTTCCAGAATTTTTAAACTAACATGAAAATGAGAATTTCAATTTTAGTTTTTTTTTATTAAAAAAATAAATGTGATGGCACATCCCCCGCTTTGATACGGAACTAGGCTTTTAACGGTTTTATATACTGAAAATTAAAGATTTTTTTTTATTCTTTACGCCTAAATTATTATAAAGCTACAATGACAATAGGCACGGTATTCGTTTTAATTACAATTGCTTCGTCTATATATTAAATTATTACTGTAGGTACCGGCCAGAAAATTGTATTGCTTATATGACTTATGCAGCTTAGTTAAAATAAGACTTCTGAAATGTTTTTATCTGATGGCCCGTTACTCATGGATTTTTTTTTATTCTGCCTTACAGATACCGCCATACCTGTTTTAATTTTTTAAATCACAAAGTAACAAAGAATGTTTACAACTGCACAATATATTCGTACTCGTATAGAATCACGGTGTAGCATAAAATGTCCAGTACAATGGCGAACTCGCACGTGCGATCTCCGCGAATAGGCAGATGCGCGAGCGCACCTGGCGTGGCGAAGATGGCGCATGCGACTCCAGAAATAGTACAGATAATTATATTCCATATAATTTTCGTTTCCAATTTGATGTTTTAAACTAATATCAACTTTATGCCCCTGTAAATTAAAGTTGATTTCAGATAGACACGAACTATTAAATCAGTTTTTTTTTTTAGTTTTAGCGGTTTGAACTGAACTTTATGTGTGTGCTCTTAAAGTTATTATTCTAGAAACACATATTTCTTTACGTGTTTGGAAACTAAATTACGAACGCAGGATAAGACAGTATAGTTTAGCGATCGCGTTGACCGATTTTACTCAAATGGAGGATAAACATTATTTTGTTATGTTTACGTAGAGATTGCGTTACGTTGATAAAAAATAAATATTTACAAGCTGGCAATTAACTTGTATTATAAGATTTCGTAATCAATACGGATATGGAAGTTTTAATTTCAAAGGCTCATGTTTTAACAGTTGGTTAAAGGGATCGGGAGTAAGTACTTTATGGCTAGTTTGGAAACAGCTGAGTTCATACTAAGAAATGAAGTATGACAACATTAATTAACATTGTTCGCCATTGCTAGGAGATGGGGCACGATTTGAAAAATGGAAGAAAAGCCGTTTCGTTTGTTAGCATAAAGTAAATCGTAAATCTAAACAATCAGCCTAGCCATTGCCCAACTGTAGTTTTTTACCTAACAAATAATGTTATCTCGAGCATACGGGACCGGGTAGTCAGTGGTCAGTCTACCTAATGTTGGTGTGTAACCGAGCCGACAATAAGACCCGTGGTACTTGGAGTACTACACCAACTATGTTCGGGTTGGCTTCCAGTCTATCCGGGCCGGGTACACCAGTAACTATTTTACATGGAGCGACTCCCTATCTGACCTCCCCAACCCGGTTACTGGCAAACACGATGCGCCCTGGTAAGACTGATTGTCAGACTTTTGTGCTTGTGCTTGTACCCGTAGGTAACAACTGTCAAATACGTTTGAATTAAAAGTGGGTAATATTGTATCAAAGATGTTAATGTAATCAATGCATATGATCAATTAGATCAATATTATAGAATAGATAGATATACAACGTGGTGAGGACAATTCGACAATAAATGAAACTACTGACAGTACTAATGCATAAGGTTATTTTGAAACTATCAAATACTTAAATCGTAACATCATCAATGTAAACTAAGTGACAAAAATGCGTATTATTGAAGCTAACTGAAAAACTACCCAAACAAAGTTAATAAAATTTATATGGAACCACCCCTGAGGCATACCCTATATATTAAAAAAAAAAATTTTTGAAATCGATTTTGAACTGCCGGAGATATCACGTAACAAACATACAAAAAAAAAAAACAGTCGAATTGAGAACCTCCTTTCGGTAAAAAAGGATGATTTATTCCGGTCTGATCCCCTAAGCCCCCCCTCCATCCCCCCCCTTGCATACCCCGCTAGATCTTCTTCTGTTTTTGACTCGTGTCTTATCCACATTAAGCTTCTTCATTCCGATCTGATCCCCTTTCTCTTTTGTTTTAAATACAGACCAGGAAAAGTGAAAAGAGAGAAAGGAGGCCTTTGGATTTTTTTTAATAGTGTGTGTGAGTTACTATGGTTCTGTAGGTATATGTGTTTATTGTTTAAGTAGCGATGGTAGGGTTCAGGTTTAAATCACAAAGTCATTGTATTGTTATCATATTCTAGATATTTACCCTCTTAATAGGGTTCGTTGCAAAGACAGGGCGAAGGAGTATTTATTGACCTTAACTTATGATGAGACAGAAAGACTATTAATCGTTCCAGAGTAGACAGGGTCCTTTGTGCAACTTTTAAGGTATTTTTTTGCTCTTCTTTTTACTTTCATTCCATACATCACCACACGTGCTCACACATCCTAACACTCACCGCCCCTCACTCGATCACTTACCCCTCTCCATACATACACACCAACTCATTTAGTTTTTAGCTTAGTTTACTTTATTTTATTTTTACTTGTTTTTCTTTAAGCTACTTATAGTTGTACTTGTTAGCTTAATTTCTTACGAAAATAACACACTGAGAGGTTTGGCGCTGCATGCCGAGATACAGGTTTCACCTAGTTCGATTGCAGATGCTCCTATTTTGTATTGTATTTATAATTGCTTACTAGTTTTTAAGTTATTTTTGTACAATCTTTTGGTTAAATAAAATAGTACATTATTATTATATTATTTTGGTAAATTGGTCCTCTTATAAGTTTGATAAGGGACAGAAAAACAAAACCAGTGCGCAAGCAAATAGTTATTTGATGAAATATTGTCCCTTTTTGCTTGGAGCTAAGTTAAAGTAAGACATTTGCAAATTGCTTGCAGAGCAAAATGAAGTCTACGAACAACTAAGAAGCGAGCTTTTATAAGTCTTCAAATGCTCTTCTTGCCATTTTGTTGGATATTAAATTGTAGTTTATGAGAAAAGTTTTCTATGAATTGTAAGACCAGTGAGGTAATTGCGTAACACGCTAACAGTAGGAATGGCTTACATTTTGACAGTTCAACAACATTCATTGCGTTATTTGCGTTGTTGAACAGACAAATTTTTATATGAAGCAATGGATTAGCAATATTCTTCAAAATTATTCAGATTGTGATTGATATTGTGTTATACGCAATTAGGGTTCAGCACTCCAAATGCGTAACGCAGTTTCTATCTATATCACAATCTGAAGGATTTTGAAGGAAATTCTTAATCCATTGCTTTCTAAGTTTGAAAAATTCGTCTGTTTGACAACGTCAGTAAAGTAATGAAAGAAAAAGATTGTCCAAATGACATTAGGATTGTGTTACCTACTTATTTAACACCTCCATTTCATTTATTTTTTCAGTGCAGTTTTTATCTGCAGCAGGATTGGAAAACATAGCAAGTTTATTTTCTTCTTTTTGGTACTTATCCCTAAATATTTAACTGCTATGTGTTATACGACATCGCTGCAAACCAAGACAAAGATGGAGGGACAAACATGACTCCTACCGAAAGACCAGCACCCTAATTGCGTAACACACCATCAATCGCGATGGCAATGGACAGTCGTCTGTGCAAAAGAATAAGGGAGGCCTTTGTCCAGCAGTGGAATATTACGGGCTAAATAGATAAAGTCTATTAAAATTAATATTATTTCAACTAAAACAAATATCAATTTTATTTAAATGGTAGTTAAGTTGATTTCAGAGTGACTAGAACTATTGAAAAAGTTATAAAAATGTTTGTAGCGTAAACTGCATTTTATTGTGTAACATTTAAAGTAATTTTTCCGTAGACTCATATTTGTTTACATTTTTGGCAAATAAATCGAGAATTCAGAATAGATGTCTTAGTATGTGACATAAGAACGTGAATCATGGGGAATATATACTTATAAGTATTGATCACAGAACGGTATGTAGCTAATGATAATATTGTGAACAAACCTATTGTAAGAATGCACCTGGCGTAAACAGTGTTGTCTTGTTCTAGAGGATTATAAATTTTATCGTCATAATGGACTGGAAAATTGTGAGAACAGAAGGTGTTTGCTATTATAAAAGACTGAAAAGATAAATCACACTATTATTATAAAAGCGAACGTTTGTGTGTTACATTTTCACGCACAAACGGCTGAACGGATTTGGATGAAATTTGGCACACATAGGTATAGTTTATAACCAGGATACTTTTTATCCCGATATTCCCACAAGATCGATACTTATGCGGGTGAAACTGCGAGGCGCAGCTAGTAGATAGATAAATTAATGTAAGAAATATTTTTATTAAAATTGGTATTTGCACAACTGTTAAGATAGGGCATAGTTTAAAGAGCTTTTGTTATAAGTTTTCGTGTACCCTTATTCAAGCAAATAAATGATTTGATTTTTTCTAATGAGCACTTACTATAACAACGAGTTGGCGTAAATGACCGAATATTTAATTTTATAAACTTTCCTTATTTTAATGTTTCCTTTATTAATTGTTTTGCGTACACCAAAAACTTAATTTTCAAAAACAAACGATTGGTAGGTATTAATTAGCCTTTAAATGAAATAGTGTTCTAAAGTGCGAGACATCCTCTTTGTTAGGGTTGTCCCTAAAACTGTGCAATTAATAAATAACATAAAAAAACAACGTGTTTGAATAAGCATTTGTGTACCTACTGGGTAACTCACAGAAAAGGACAGTAAGCCGCAACACTGCCAGTGCTATGTGATATAGTTTGCGCGCTGCACAGGACTGTACAAACTCGATAAATCTGCAATAAAAAAACAAGAGTAAATCTTTGCATTTTTTGTTTTTTAATACAAATCGTTGCTAGGTAAATATGGCAGCCTTGGGTTATGTGTAACGTGCTGCACATATTATTAAGCTCTAACGGTTGATACAGAACCTGGCATATAACATTTTAATAATCAATTAATAAAAACTACACAAAGAAGTTTATTAAAAACTCGACATCACTCCACAGAGTATGTACTGCTTCAACTGAAATCCTTTAACATTGCAAGAATGTCCAATGCACTAAAATCAATAAGCTTCTACTTAATGCTAGATGAGACAGATAAATACGCCGCCGCTCACAGTGGTGTCCGGCCAGCGAAATAACTGACCTGCCATGTTCCAGGCTTATAAGGCACTAGAAACCACTGCCCAATTCGGTGATAAATGGTCTTCCTCTAGGTGACCTAGATTCAGCCTGAGCAATGCGTACTGGCTCACTGCGCAACGCACAGGTGATTCCAGGCTATTCGCCACTCTTTGTTTTAGAGATTACATAGGTAATCTAGAACAAATATAACTCAGAAAACGGAATAATTGAAGATTTGTAGAGTGAGAGTTGTGAGACAATCATCATCTCGCAACGGGGCCAATGCCCAATGTTCACTGACAGCCTGGTTCGAAGACAAAGGTATCGAAAATACAATAATACAAAGTAAAATATTATTATAAATTTTACATCTATGCTAAAGAAAGCTACGAATTCTGCACAATTTCGAATAACAAATCTAAATTGCGTAAGTTCTAAAGCGACACTACCGATAACCGATGGTATGTGCACCGCGCAAAACTGTGCAAAATTCTGAAACTTCTCTGTGCTCTTATTACTGGGCAAGTCATTACTGTGATAAGATTTACTACGTAGATATTTAAATATACATACAGTACACTAATAAACACATTTTCTATTGTTTAACTTATTGCACATAAAACAGGTCGGGCCCACTGCTCCAACCAGTGATGCCCAACCTTTGTCGACTAGACAAAAATGTTTTTTTTTGTTCCATTGTGGAACATTATTTCCAAAAAGAAAGGGAAAAAACACTTAACCGCACCAAAACTTTCTGAAAACCACACAAATCACTGCACATTTTCACTATATCCCTTTTAGAATATCACTTTAGATAGTCTAAAGTGATATTGGTGATCTTTTATGAAAATTAATTTATGAATATTTAGTGAGCACTGCACACATCAGGTAAGTTCGACTGTTAGCGAGCTATTAGTCCCGGGGGCTTTTGGCCTGCAAGGCTTTGCCTGGGCCGTTCGATGCAGCCCCCAACGCACCTTGTACCAACGTATCATAGCGAAAATCACAGTACACTGTAATAAATAAGGGTGCATGCATACTCCCAAACTGTTACGAAGGAGGTAAGTAAAGAACGAAAAAAAATATTGGGAAATTTGATAACCACGTGCCAATTATTTTAGACATCTTGTCATTCGCAATAATGACACAACACGTTTTGAAACACCAGAAGACGGATAAAAAAGAAATTAGAAGAGTAAATACAAGTTTTTACACTTTCGTCATAAGTTTTAATTTATCCAAATTTGGTTATGAGCTGATTATCTTGGTTGAACTAATTATTTTTATTGAAAATGATAAAAACAATCACGGTATATGTATGTCATGTACAATGCAACTACTACATAATAACTATCTACATAAATAAAAAAAATAAGTTTAAAAACTAAAACCAGACTACTGAAAAGGATTAAACAAGAAAGTACCTTCCAGTGGTCGCATGCCGCTGTACTACCGTATTTATTAAGCTATGGTAGCATGCGACCACAGGAAAACCACACAAACTTTACTTTCTTGTTTCATCCTGTCAGTACCTAGTCGGATTTTCGTTTTTAAACTTACCTATTTTTATTTAATTATTTTGAGGCTTATATCAGTAATATTGATAGTATTGAAATTTGCTAATTAAGCCCTTTAATTTGAAACCCAAGAAGGCACCATTCCAAAATAATAATTTTTCAATTCATTACTTTATGTCCTCTAGAGGGCGCCATATTGAATTTAGTGTGACGTCACATATCCTATAACCAGCGGACGGTCAAGACGCTTCTATCATATACTTACCCTCCGTTAGTCGGTTAAAAAATAGAACATCAAAAGATAGAGTTAAAGAACATAAAACTTTTTTTAGTAAAAGTAAACATCCTTTTACTTAAAATGCACCAAAAGTTTCAGTTCAGCGAACAATTAATACAAGGACTGATAAGTTTGAAGTTCTGTAACTTGCACAAACGTTTCAACAAGTTTTCAAGATATGAGTAACGATGAAACTTCACAACACTTTCGTGACAAGCAAGTGTATAACCCAACCTAACTGCAGATTCACAATTTGCAAGCACGTACAGAGTCTTTACATGTGTTTTTGACATAAAACTATTTTTTTAAATTAAAGAGAACATACTGAAAACGGTGCAAAATGTATGGAGAGTATCCGAAACATTGAACAAAAAGTGTAACTTCATTCGCGTTTCAGTTCGTACCTTGAAAAGTTTAACTTATGTTAAACCAGACACTAATGACAAGGTTTAGAGACGATAGTAAGGTTTTGGAAGACACATCCAATAAGGAATACATATACTTCTATTTAACTAAGGCAATCCTAAGAATATGAAAAATATAGACAATTTGCTTCTGCCCGCGAATTCGACAGCTTGAATTTTTTTGTTCCTCCGACCGACCGACCCGTCCGCGTCGCATCGTATCATCTGTCCGTGCTATCACTTCGTTCGCTTAGCGATCTTGCTGACCTTTTTGTCTTTTCGCTCAGCTCCTAAGGGTTCTAGCGTGATGTTTAATAGCATATTGCCTTCGTCAAGAATTGGGCTATGATATGTATACAAAAATAAATGCTAATTACAGAGATTACCCCACACATACAAACTTAAAATAAAATTTACCTCTTTGTAATTTTAGTACAGATGACAGTAATGAAGCTCATTCTAAATATGTAATGCTTGCTGTGCACCCAAGAACGATAAAAATGCATATTCACAAGTGAAAATCGAAACCAAAACCGAAAAATAACAGTTCTGGTAGAACTTTCCATGTTATAATAAATCACATCCGCATAATGTGAATGAATCTTAATAATTGCACGGTCGAGCTGCGAGTTCCGGTCATCCGGGACCCAGAGTTTCTCCGTTAACATTTAATAAACCTTACGTGTTTGGAAATACAGGTGGTTTTCAGTTTGTAATATGTATTCAGTTTGAGCCTTTAGTTCCCTTGGGAGTTGGTACGCGCGTCGCTTCGACACTAGTTGCTTCACATAGTACAGAGGCGCATTCAATCAAACTTATTCCTGGAAATTTCAACTCATCCCTATGCAGTGATAGAGAGAGATGCAACGTATCAACTGCGAGGACAGGTTCTATTGATTATTTGTCGCCTGACAACAGTGGCAACCACCTAGATGATATAGATACCAGATACATTTTTTGTACCTAGTTACACGAAACCTAATATATTTTTTAAGTATTTTTATGAGACTGTCTATTAATTTTGATTAAATTGATGATATGAATTTGTGCGTCATATTATGGTATATTAAACAATAAATTGTTTTATCACTAGCATTATGTGCTACTTTTACCTATACCGATAAAATTTATGCCGAAAAGCCAACTTAAATGAATTTTAGAAATATTTTGACGCATTTCCTTATACTCAAGAGATTTTGGTGCAGAATTATTAACTCTCAAGGTTTTGTCGATCGACAAAGCTGTGATCAAGTCCTCAAAAGGACAGTACTTTAAGACGGTGGCTCAAGACTTTGAGGTATTAGAAGACAGGAGTAGCTCTTGAGACGGTACGCATCGTGAAGATGTTCCTAACTCAAGAGTTCTAATCACCGATGCATTGGGCACTAAATAGTCGCAATGCTCCTCAACATTGCCACTATTTAGTGCCCTAACTAACTAAGTCAAAAACTACCCAAGCAAAGTTAGTAAAATTTATATGGGACCACCCTGAAGGCCATCCATTAAAAAAATTATTTTTGAAATCGATTTACAATCACCGGAGATATCACGTAATATAAATACAAAAGCAATTAATTTCGTTTACCGATTTTGATGACATTTTAATGGGACCCAATCTGAAAGTACTTTTATATCCTTTCAAATAAAAAAGAATTTTGCAAATCGGCTTTTAAATAACGGAGTTCTGAGATAACAAACATAAAAAAGAAAATATTGTGAACCTCCTCCTTTTTTTAGAAGTCTGTTAAAAACAAGACGAGTCTTATGTCATGCATGAATTCAGAATGTATCCATCAGTAGTAGACAATGAATTTTTGAATGTGTAGTTTTTTATATCATTTCTTTTTTAAATAAACGGATTCATCACATAATTTTTCCTTCAATCGTGGTTAGTTCTTCTACTATCGTGTCAGAAGAATATAAGCCCATTTTTCTTATTTTTAGCTTGTGTTGCCCCACTGTCGAGCAAAGGCTTCCCTTTCTTCTTTCTACTGCTCTCTGTTTTGAGCTAATGAGGATCAATAATTAACCTTTTAACCGCCCGGCTTCATAACAGTTGTCGTGCCCCACCAGCGCCCGGCACATAGATTCGAAAAAATTTTTTTTTTCGAATAACCTGATAGAGTGCAGCGCCAGCGTAATTAATAAAAAAACGGAGTAAACTAGCTGTGGTATTTGGTCGTAAATATACGACTCTGGCGAAATGGACACGAAAATATTTGTCAGATTAATCCAACGTAAGCGGTTAAAGGGTTAAGTAATGTTTACGACGTAAGCGGTTAAAGGGTTAAGTAATGTTTACTTTTATATCGTTAATTGTAACAACTAATAGATCTGTTTAGTAATATGTGGATAACGTTGTGAGTAGTGTATTTGTTATATCTATTATTAAGTTCTAACCTATGTTTACTTATTATTACACATCTGTTTGTTGTCCCTAAGTAAATAAATCCTGTCTGTAGGCGTCAAGCTCGTCCTGCCACGTTCTCCAGGGTCAGCCTCGATGTCGCCAGTCGTTTTCGGAGACCCATATGGTGGTAGCTTTTGCCCATGACTCATTGGACATGCGGCAAACGTGACCGGCCCGGTCCCACTTAAGCTTGGCTGCTTTTTGAATGACGTCAGCGATTTAAAAGAATACCCCTATCAGCTGTTTGGTAGCCCAGCTGACCGCCCGGGGTAAGATGGACAAATGTTTAGAGTAGGTCACTCGTCAAGAGGAGGAGCCTAGACTGAACGTGTGTGTGAGTCCCACATGCACAAACACCCCGCAAGCATTCGCAAGAACAGCAAGTTACACAAATATTTGTTTTAATCAAGACGTTTCCGTGTTAGCTACTACAGCTAATAAACCTTGAAACATAGTCAGATTACTCAAACGAGTCCTGTTTGCTAAAAGATAAATTAAGAAAGGATTTCTAAAACGTTTGTGTTTTCAAAAATAATCTGATTCGCCCAAAAATAAAATAAAATTAGCATGTGTCTAAAAAAATCAAGAGTTTACCCACTGAATATTTGAATAGTAATTAACAACCAGGTAAAACTGTCTTTTTGAGGATGTACTAAATTGAGGCAGCCAGGGCCGTACTCGGGCCTTTGATGTACACCTGGCCGCAAAATTGGCCGCAACCCATCTCCGCGTGAAAGCGTTGTCACGTCAACGGCTTTATTTTTGTGACGTCCAAAAATAATACGAGTTAATTAAGCGCGCATCAAGGAACATTAGTCTGAAGGGTAATGGGGAATGCTGAGTGGAAATGGATACCGTTGATATATATTAGATTTTGGTAAATTTCCATAAATTTTTGAATTTGTCGCATCTTACGCAAAGATCTTCTTCCCCTGTACCTATACATTTCGCAAGTTTGGGTTAAAATTACATGTAAATCGTTAACTTAATTTATCCAAAGGTAAAGGCATTTGCAGCAGTAACTTGTGGAAATTACTTTACCCTGGGTAAATTTATGGATATCTGATTACATCGATTTACCAGAGGTGTTAGCATGTTTCATAATAAGAGGCGTAATGTACTTATCACACTGATAAGGAGAAGTGGCAAACAATTATACTAACGTAAAGAACTGATATGAATAATTATGCAACCTTGTGCCATCGTAGACAGGTATCAGACGAGTTCGAGGAAGAGAGTAAAAAAAAACTTTTCGCACTGAAAGTGTCCAGAAAATGAACGAAGACTCTTTGTATCAATTTATTAGTTTAAGTAATGAATTGTAAAAAAAAACTCAAACGTTAAATTACTTCCAAGTTATGGTTTTTTCGATTTTGAACCTTGTTTCATGTCACCATGCATTATGCATACAATCATTACCTTCCTATTCTCATCCATTTTATTTGGGATAGATGCAGCATGTCTTATCTTTTTCAATTACTCCTATCAGCCGTCATCTCAGCATTCCTGGTCAATTCCATTTCTGGTCGTGTCATCTTTCACACGATCCATAGTTTCTTTCGTCTTCCCATACTCCTACAATTCGTTACACATGTCTGCGCATACTACCAATACTATATCTACAATGAGCCATAATATATTATCCAGTCCGCATGATGAAATATTACTAATTTCGATCATAAGCTGCAACCCGCAAAGCCAAGTCCGCTCAAACACAATTATGTGTACGATCGATCTCGGAGATTTGGATTGCATTTCCTATATGCCACTGATATGCGGATTTATAACATGAACTGAATTTGGTTAAACGGATTTTTCAGTACCTATCTGATTTTTCAAAGCAATGGCAAAGGATTCTAGGTTATTTCGATCTCATTGCCCGTCTGGAACCAGATAACCTTGAAAATTTGGTGGCGAAGGGCAAGGTAGATGGGAAAAAAGCTCGCAGCTGGTCACCTAACCACTAGTCAGACCGAGTAACCGCCCCTCACTGGACTCTTTGTTATAAACGCCCTGAGATAATCCGAGAACCGGACGAAGTGGAAGATCATTGTTCATAAAGCCACGAAGGCCTTTCAGGGACACTACCTTTTTTGCTTCATTTTAACTTTATCGAATTTTCATCTATTAATGTCTTGTTGCTTTGTTTCGACACACCTGAATCATGAACTTTAGCCGTAGATTATGTAATGATTTCCATAGGATTAATGGTACCATTAACTCACCTCATCGCTACCTTGTTCAAAGTTATCATTTTACTAATTAATGATCTTGCACGGTTTTGATAACCCAGTTCTTGGCTGGCTCCCGTTTCGGAAGCAACTCATGTAATTTTATGAGTATCTTGACAACCTTAAAACTACGCAAAGAGCGAGGTATCTTACTGTATATATGGCGAGAATTTCAGCACTCACAAATATTGTATTTCATAGCAGTGAAGAGCAGTAGAAAATATTTTTCTGCAATAATAAATTATAGCAAAATTACTTCGCACGCAATTCCTCGCTACACGTTAATAGATTACAGTCGTCGAAGTCACAATACTCACGAGCTCAAGTTTATCGCTTATTTCATGTCTGATTATGGTGTACATACCTGGAAAAGAGAAAATAATATTAATCATAACATCAATCATCATTGTTTGTTTTAAACACATATTTGTTGAGTTTACTTAGAACTATTACAAGAATGTCCTCGTCTATTTAGGGTCAATACGGAGGGTATGTTAGGATTTATTTGCTCTTTGATTTGAGATTATGCTATTTATTAAAGGTCTGCGGTGTGTCTGCTGATAAGTTACATGGCTTTCCTGTTTCTTGTAGTATTTATGAATCTGTAGTAGGTCAGATGACGTCATGATCATCATGGACATCCTATAGCAGTACACCGCTGGTCAGTCTCTTCAATAGTATGGCATCTAACTTGATCCTTGGCTGGTCTTATACTGATTCTACTGGCTATTTAATTTACTTAAGTTTCTTTAAATTATAAAAATTTTCTTTAAAATATATTACTTAAATTTTACCAAAATTGTTTCCTATTTTCCTTTAAACATTTTAACTGTTATTAATATTTTAACTTTGTTATCATAGTCCTTAAGTTTATTGTGCATGATGAGGTCTCTTAAAGTGAAGGAGAACACCTACTTAATACCTGATGAATGCTTTGTTCATCGGAACAACCTCGTTAGCCCTTTACAGTCTGGGTTTAGGCCTGGGCACAGTACAGCCTCTGCTCTTCTTAAAGTGACTGGTGACGTTAGAGAAGCGATGGAGAATACCAAAGTTACTGTTTTGGTTTTAATTGATTTCTCTAATGCCTTTAACGCCGTCAGCTACGATATTCTCCTTTCTATCCTCTCTCACCTCATGGTTTCGTCTGAGGCTCTGGAATGGTTCTCTTCTTATCTTCGGGGACGTCAGCAGTCAGTTCGCGTTGATGAGAGTTCGTCGAGCTGGCGTGACCTGGATGCTGGTGTCCCGCAAGGCGGTATTCTTTCTTCATTGTTATTCTCCATCTTCATTAATTTTATAACTCACTGTCTTCGATGTTCGTATCATCTGTATGCTGATGATCTTCAACTATATACAGCTGAGCGGGTAGAGGGTTTGTCAGACGCTATAGCAGATGTAAACCGAGACTTAGATGCTATCAAAAAGTGGTCTGATAGTTTCGGGGTGTCAGTAAACCCCTCGAAGTGTCAGGCCATTGTAATTGGAAGCTCACGCATGATGGGTAGGGTGACGCTTAGCTCTCTTCCTCCTCTTATTTTCAATGGTACCGTCATACCCATTACCTCTACTGTGAAAGATCTCGGTTTGCATCTTGACTCTACACTTAGCTGGCAACGCCAGGTCTCTAGTGTTAGTCAAAGGGTCAACGGTACTCTCCGATCCCTGTATCGTCTGAGAAACTTTCTGCCCGCTAAGACGAAAACCATGCTTGTGCAGACTTTGATTTTCCCTATAATCGACTATGGTGACGTGTGCTACTTTGACTTGAATGCGGTTCTGCTGGATAAGCTCGATAGATTGCTCAACAATGGTATCCGGTTCATATTCAACCTCAGGAAATATGACCATGTGTCGAGCTATAGATCAGAGCTCAAATGGATGTCCATTCGCCAAAGAAGAAGTTTGCGCGCTTTGACGACGCTTTTCTCCCTTCTCAACTCTCCCACTCCTCCTTCTTATCTCGTGTCTCACTTCCAATATCTATGTTCTTCTCACGCTAAGAATTTGCGTTCTTCTAACAATCTTCTACTACTCTGTCCTTCTCATACTTCTGACTTTGTTCATTCTTCCTTTCATATTCAGTCCATTCTTCTTTGGAATGCGCTTCCTCTAGATATCAGGACGGCCACCAGTCGGTATGCATTTAAGCGGAAATTGCAGAGTTATTTTCAACACAAGTAGTGATGAGTCATCTCAACATCTGTCTCTCCAATTTGTATGTATATATATATATAGGTATTTATATATATATCATTAGTATATAATTATATATATATATATATATATATTATAATATGTATGTGTATATAACCTATTTATGTATTTGTGTACCTAGTTTTAACAGGTTTTTTTTTTCTCATTGTTCCTCTCAACTGAAGCACCTGCCATCTAATCTCTTCACCACCCTTGGTTGACTGGTAGAGAATGCCTAAGGCATTAAGTCCGCCTTTGTACCTTTTTGTGCGAAAAGTTTAAATAAATAAATAAATAAATGTTGCCCATTATTTATGTGTCATGTATTGTGTATATGTATATTGTATTGTATCATTTCTTGGAGATGCTACATAATCAAAAAACACTGCCAGATACGACACAAACAGCATACATTTGTCAAAAGGGTTAAGAAATCAGCCGTACTTAAACTAGCGAACTTTGAATTGGCAGCTTGTTACAATTTAGTGCAATTTCACCAGCTTTATTTCTAGTGTTCTGCCAAAAGACTTTTGGAGTACTAGCACTTTGGCAAGATATGCATATGAAACCTAAGGTTAGAGTTTTATGTCAAGAATTTTTACTATTACGGCTAAACGGCTTAAGTATACTTAGACTAAAAGAGAAAAAGAACAATTATCGTACGAAAAGTTAAAGGACATATGCTATATAATAAATGCTGAATTCACTAACTGCCTAATCTCTTATTCAGACATTCTCAATTTGATTAAAGAAGTTAATATTTTCGTAATGGTAAGAATAATTGAAAGGTAACGTTTTAGGCAATATAAAATACGTAAAAGAAAAGTGTTATTATTTAGTGATATAAGTGTTAGAACTAAAGCAAAGGTATTGCATAATAAAAAGGATTTATTAGAAAATGATGCGTCAGTTGTTGAATATGAATGGTAATGACGTAAATGATGTAAAAAGTAGTTTTTTGTAAAAAGTAAAAATAACCTTTGAAAACCAAAATATCTATATGACCGGGCATTAATATTTCTTGTGAGGACAAGAAATTGATAAATGCTACAACTGTTTATATACTGACTCAAAACTTGGCATTCTATTTTAGCATAATCCACTTGCTTTAATTAAACCTAGCATAAAGGAAATTAGAACAGCTAGGCTGCTCCGCATCGAGACAAACAGACCTACTCGTTAACTACATTAACCTATTTATTCTTGGAGGCTCACAAGCGAACAATATGAAATACAGTTCACGAACGCAGCATTATTGGGTTTATCCCGGAAACTATTGGGTGAAATTTTGGCAGTATTAAATATTTGGTTTAAAGCCGAAAAGCTGCGAGAAGCTTTTTTGTCAAGGTAGACTAAAAGCTCAGCAAGATTAAAGTGGAAAGGCTGAATTTCTACTACTTTTATGTCAGAACAAGCCGTGTGTCCGATGGGATTTACTATCGGCAAAAATGACGAACTTCTACACAAAGTTTCATTTCCTATTTAGTCAGTTTAGAGAATGAACTTTCAAAAATATTTCTTTAGTTCTCACCTACGACTTATATAAAGAAACTTTTGTGCAAAATTTCATGCTTTTAGACCGAGTCGTTTATGCTATGCGTTGTCTGACAGTGAATTTAAGATTTTTATTAAGTAGATGAAAACTAATATTCATAGATTGCCTGGTATTTCAGTGTCTCTTAGCCTTCCTGTCCAGCCTAAGATTGTCTGTAAAAGATCATTGACAGCGATACCAACGCCCATTGTCCATATTGCATATTGTTTAAGTTCGACTCTTGCACGGTATTTCTGTAAAAGCTAATTCTAGCCGAGAAGGGGTGACCTGGTGACCGGCAACACAGGTTTTTACCAAAAACCTATATCAGGCAACAGTCTCTCACAAAGGTGGAATACAGCTGATACATTTTTGTACACATTAACCTTAAGTCAGCTTTGATTAATAAATTGATTGATAAATTATCATTATCATATTATATACTAGCTTCTGCCCGCGACTTCGTCCGCGTGAAATTTTTTGTTTCCTCGACCCACCCCGTCGCATCGCATCACATGCCTGCGCTATTACTTCGTTTTTCGTTTAAAGGCACGCGCCGAAGGCCCCCTGGCCGGTACCGCAGCAACCGTTATGTCCCTGCATTTTAAATCTGCATTTTAATATTCATTTAAATTACACGCTGTAAAGGGCCATATTGATCTATATTAAATGCATAATGCATTTAAGGTACTTAATTGGATAAGAATTAATGCTGTATTGCTTAAAATCGCTTCATAAATAAGCCGTTATTTCTCGTAAAAAGTAAAGGATAAGAAATGGTTATTGTGGGTTATCCCTAAGAGACAGACATATACCATCGGGGACTTTTTGTAGACCTATTTAAGGTGTACAATACTGTAGTACATTATTTTGATCTATCTCGTAGGGATCAGCCGGCGTTTTCAATGTAAGCGCAAAAAAATGTGTTTATTTACGACATCACATTAGAAACCTCTAAAATTATCAGTGTTTCTCTACATTATGCATGTATTATAAATATAAACCTTCCTCTTGAAACACTATCTATAAAAAAACCGCATCAAAATCCGTTGCGGAGTTTTAAAGATCTAAGCATACATAGGTAAAGAACTACAGACACAGGGGAAATCGACTTAGTTATAAACTACGTAGTGATATTATATTCATTAGTGTCCCATTTTATTGAAATGCTGTGCAAATAACTTTTCTGCTCTATTTTCTAAATATCCCCAAATAAACGAACACTGTTCATGGCACAGCTTTTAATAATATACGATATTATTTTGCACATAATTTCATGTACAGACATAAGCTATGTTAATCCAACCAAGCGCCATTATTATTCGTATTTAGTTAGTCTGTTTGCATACAGTTTAATTTATTAATGACAGAAATTGGGACACCATCCGAGTTAGATCAGACCGACTATGAAATAATAGGCCGTTCTCTAGCTTTTAATTAGGTAATAAAGCTGCAGTCCAGACCTTCAAAATTGACTTTGAATAAGTGCTGGTAGTACCTAATCAGTAAAGTGTACTATGTTTAATTAACGTCGTCAAATCAATAACTTCTCCAAATATTTTCATAAAATCCCGTTCGTATTTCACAACACACAAAATTCAGAAACAATTTAGAATACCAATTAACCAATTCAAACAAAGCTATTATTCCACCGTTTTCTCTTCACCGACATAAAAAACAATTCTAGATAACTAAACAGCTTTTGCAAGAGTAGACAAAACCGTTCAATTTTGCAATTTCACCGCAACAAGAGAAGGGTAAAAAGGCACAAGTTGCGGCTGTTCAGTGAATCTGGACTGCACAAATTACCTGTCGGCTGCATTTATTGGCAATGTGGCAGAGGCTGTGTCTATCAATTCATTGTGACCTGAATTCTAAATTTCGATATGTCTGCATGTGACATTGTAATTATTGCACGTTGCCATGTTTCCTGAAGTTTCTTTTGAGTCTTTGTAATGTAGCATGTTACCTATATATTGATGTTTTCTAGTTCCTGTGATTTGCTTTTTTTATTCTATTATGATGTCTTCTTCTTTTGTGTTTGAAACAGTAGACAAACGACTATCTGTTTATACTATACCTGCTCAGAAAGTACCTTATTACTTTTTTTAAATGAGGCAGAAAGTACGTCATTACTTTTGTCCAAATTTGCGGGTTGAAAAAGTGTATGAAAATGTATTTTTAACGTACTGAGCGGACAGAAAAAGTTTATGAAAATGCATTGTTAACGTGCTGTGCTTTTTTATTTAGGGTATTTCAGTAGCTAACCTAATTAAATATAATATAATTCCAAAAGACAAAACGTTTTTATCACCAAGCGCAAAATTATACTGGCCACATTCTTTTGCTGATCATTCAAACCAACATTAATCTCCCTGGCAAAAGTATTACATTGAGTTTTAATAACTGTAACAATTTTAATATAAATTTCACTTACTATACCCTCGTTAGTAATCGGTCAATTTCTTCCCTTGGTGAACAATGTACTATTGTTTAATAGAACGCTGTTACTTTTTAGGTTTTGCAACTGTCTTTTGATAAAGTAAATGTGAACAAAAATGCCATATTATCTAGATTTACGAAACTGGTTTCACCATATAGCCATTCTCAGCGTAAAAGAGAAATAATAAAGCGAGCCGTCATGGTTAATGCATGGCTGGTATCCAGGTGTCACTTATAGATGATATCCGAGATAGCAGGTGCCACTTACATTCTCAAGAAATTATCCACATTAAAATTTATTAGCGATAGGTTTTCTTGTCTTATTATATCGATGAGATCATGGTGTTTTTTTTTCTTTTATTTTTCTTGATAGCCTGAAAGTTTATCGTATGTAGAATACAGCAAAACGCATAAACCTTTTCAGCCATTACTAGGCAATAAATTGAATAAAAACATGTTAAAATTATTGGTTAGGTATAATTTGATTAGAGATGATTTTTTGTTTTTTTTTTTAATGCTCACTATTAAGATTTATATGTTAAACCCGAAGAAGTATATATGGTCCTTTAAAAATGTTTGATAAACTGAGAACTTTAATATCAATAATATGAAACCAACCCGTTCATAAAATAGTTTGAGCTATGTCAAATTGCATTCCTTAAGCTTCAAACCCTCCCATACATGGCCATTACTGTCCCATTACACCTTGAAGATTCCAATGGACAAATATTGTGGAAACAGCACCAAGATTACTATAGCTTTTAGGCTTATGCTGAAGGTGATAAACGTAAAATGAGCGTTTTATGTGAATCTAGATGGAAGAAGCCGTAAATGTGTGTGTAACTTAAGGGTTAAGTAAAGCTTTTGTAGCACGACAATAATGTTCTGTAAAGTGTTAAGCAACGTTAGAGGTAAAGCATTGTTGGGTGCAAACTTAGTTGCCAGACTAAGTTTGTGACGCGTTAGTTCGATTTGTATAATTGCACTGCACACTGGTGTTATCGATCGAAAGCCACGTGCTACAATGCTTGCACACTGCTCTTGTTTCGTTTACGTTCATGCATCAGCAGCCTAATTGAGTTAAACACGATCAATCACAACCGGAATAATTCTGAAGGGTATTGCTAATCCATAGCTTTATAATTATTATGTTGGAAAAATTTGTCTGCCTAAAAGCAAATGACGCAATGAATGTTGTTGAACTGTCAGAATGAAAGCCATTTCTACTGTTATTGTGTTACACAATTACCCCACTAGTCATAGACGAACACCGATTGCGAGTATTACGCACCTAATCATACTGAAGAATATCACCGATAAGGTCACTAATATGTCCTTGAATAATGGTGCGGAAAAATTTGTTCAAGAGAATATATTTAGCTTAAATTCCTATACAGGGTTATTGGAAAAACACCAGCAACCTCTTAAGAGGTCATTGTACTCATCATTATGAACAACTTTTAATATGGGACCAAACTTGAAATCGCGAAAAAAAATCAGCTGTTCCCTACGTTTTGACGAGATAGACGAAGATAAATGTAGGGAACAGCTGATTTTTATTTCGCGATTTCAGGTTTGGTCCCATACTAAAAGTTGTTCATAACGATGGGTACAATGACCTCTTAAGAGGTTGTTGGTGTTTTTCCAATAACCCAGTATAATTGATTTATTCCGGTCTGATCCCCTGAACCACCGCCCCTCCCAACCCCTTGGATCCCCTGCTAGTTTTTCTTCTGTATTAAACTCTGTCTTATCCAAATTATCTAGGTTACTCTGTTTGACAGGTTTCATGTTTTACAAATTGTTGATTTGTTTTCTACAGATTAAGGGTCTTTAAGAATTTTCTCTCTGGCACTCAAGGCTTGATAGACATCAAGCCTTGAGTGCCTCTCGTCAATTCCAAACTAAAAGCTCATTATTAATATAAATAATGACTGATAATTACTTTACAACTTGTCGAGGGCCCCAAGGCAAAATGATAACAGCCGCACAGGTCGATCGATCAGGTTAAGCTACGCTTGCCGCAGTTGGTCTGTGGATGGGTGACCATCTTTACATACCTCCGTACCTCGGAAAGCATTCGTGGCTCTTTGACAGTCGTTACGGATCCGTCAGAAGCCCGAAAGTCTGACAACCAGTCTTAGAAGGGGTATCGCATATTCGTATTACCCAGTAACTGGAGTGTGGAGGACAGATAAGCAGTCGCTCCATGTAAAATACAGTATATAATATTCAGCTGTATGCGGTTAGATTGAAACTCATCACCAACATAGTTGGGAAAAGGCTAGGCAGATGATAAATTACCTTACAACTAGTAGCTATATTTACCAAAACAATTAACTTTATAACAGCATTACCTAGTAACCAATAATGGAATTACTATCGCGTAGCAACGCGTAAATACCATGAAATAAAATAACCTACTACACAATTAAAGGGTGCATAATATTGCAACCCTCGATTTACTTGATAGTTCCCGTCATTCCTGCTAGATGGCGTTAACAGTTAAACTTTAGCGCTAGTGCTTGCTACACAATTTATCACAACAGGATGAAATTTTAATCATCGTTCTCCTTTCAAGGGGTCATTGTACTCATCATTAAGAACAACTTTTACTATGGGACCAAACCTGTAGGCAAATTCTGCTAATATAAAACGTTCAAAATCTAGTCGCAGTCTCATCTCGGCGACAAACAAATGTCAAAAACTTGTCATAATGTAGGGAAATTTGAAGTATTTTTGACAGATTGAGACTGAGATCAGACTGTGAACGTTCTTAAAAATTACGGGAATTGCCCCTCTGATATCGTGAAAAAAAAATCAGATGTTCCCTACATTTATGTTTGCATAACTCGTTAAAATGCAGGGAACAGCAGATTTTTTTTTCGCTATTTCAGGTTTGTCCTCATTGTAAAAGTTGTTCGTAATGATGAGTAAAATGAGCCCTTGAAAGGAAAGCGGTGATTTTTTCCCTCCCTCTCATAGAGAGGAGGCCTGTGTCCCAGCAGTGGGAACATTATAGGCTGATTATGTACCTATGTTATGTAGGTAATGATGAGTACAATGACCCCTTAAGAGGGAAACGGTGATTAAAATTTTAACCTGTATCATAAAGGCGAAAGTTTGTGAGTGTGTGTGTTTATATGTTTGTTATTTCTTCACGTAAAGACTACACAACGGATTTGGATGAAATTTGGCACGAAGATAGTTTCTAACCAGGATTAACACATAGGATACTTTTTATCCCGATATTCCCACGGGATCGACACTTATGCGGGTGAAACCGCGAGGCGCAGCTAGTATTATCTAAAGCTGTTGTTTATGCAAAAAGGACTGTTTCAAGATGAGGATATTTATTTATTTAATACTTACTTACACAAGTGTACAGAGGCGAACTTAATGCCATAGGCATTTTCTACCAGTCAACTATTGGGTGATGCAGAGACAAACAGTGATAGGTGCAATCATGAAAATTCAGGAATAAATATTTTATAGATACGCATAAACCTACGCGGTTTACGCATAAACCTATTAAAAAAAAATATATATATCTAATTACATTACTTAAACGATACTTACTATTATGTATTTTGTTCATACTAAAATTTACTGAATTAAATATAGTCTAGTGATTTTTAAAACCGCTGCCGAAGTTTTGTTAGTTTATTTGTTACTGCACTATTTATATCACTGTTATCAAATTACGAATCGGCAGTTTCGCTAACTATTTACGTAGTCTGTTTTGGCTTAGTAAACAAGTAATTAATAATACAGAGAAGTTTAGAGGTAAAAGCCTGCGGGCGTTAATTATTGGTAACGCTCTGTACCGCGTTGAGATGGAACCTGTTATTAAATTGGTGTTATGTGGACGGAATATGGGGTTTAAAGATAATGATTATTTAAATATTACGTCACGGTTTATATCCGGGAAGGGAAGGCGAGACGAGTCAAGATTTGTGGAAAAACTTTTCCTTAAACCTAATTGGTGAGGCTTAAAAGTAGCTTCAATTCTATGACTTATGACTGCGTCAGTGGAGTTTGTGCAGCTGAATTTTGGGTCAAAGATGTTTGAACTTTTTGCCAACGATACGCTTTTTTTTTTTCAGGACGGGAAATCATCAAATGACCCCTCCCGGTCAGGGTGGAGCAGGAGGGAGTGTCAGACTCTTATTGACTAAAACCCACCCGTGTTCCTCCTTAGCCCTTTATGTTCCGGGGCAGCGGTAACCCTTTCGGACAATCCCGCAGCCCCGGCAGGCTAAGGCCCTTCCGGGGCCGTTCCTTCTGATGCTGACATCTCTTTGAGGCGCGCGTGCCACCGATACGCTAAGAAGAAGAAGAAGATGCTTGGATTGAAGTAGGTATGGAGTGGCGAGATAGAAGTTTAAATAATATTACTGTAAGTAACACAAGAGCAAATCTTTTTTGGAGGACAATGAAGAAAGAAAGATACTTGGACCACACACTATGTGGAAAAAGGTAGTTTTTCAGAGTAATGGATTGTGTGATACCCATTCTACTATAATATCTGAATAATACAAAAAAAAATCCTTTTCTTAGACAAAGTAAAATAGTCCTCTTCGCCGTATCCGGCGACAGCGACAGCGGCGTCAGCATAAAGGAAGGGGCCCGAAAGGGCCGAAGCCTGCCGGGGCAGCGGGATTGTCCGAAAGGGTTACCGCTAGCCCGGAACACAAAGGGCTAAGGAAGGAACACGGGTGGGTTTTAGTCAGTAAGAGTCTGACACTCCCTTCTGCTCCACCCAGAGCGGGAGGGGTCATTTGATGATTTCCCATCCACAAAAAAAAAAAGACTAATTTCATACTTTTTAGAGCGTGATTTTCAGTAGTCGAGTTTTAGTTTTTGAACTTATTTTGTTTTTTCATTCCTTTCGTTAGCTCTCTGATGACTTACAAAACCAAATTTGGTCCCGAAAACCCCGACACACCATGTACAGAAGAGCTAATCAGCAATAATATGTATACATACACTAACTTAGAGACCCTAATAATAATCTGAGAGAACGACATTTCCTGCATTTACAATCCGGCAGTTTAGACCCCCTTTGCAATACAAGCTTCTAAATAAAAATTACCCTCCAAAAAGCATAAAATAACAAACAAGCAAAACCAGATACGAATTTAAACAGGCAAATAAAATAACATAATACATAACAAAAACAAATTTCACAGTTTGTTACACATTAACCCTAGTCCGATTGGAGTGACGACTCGCGTTGATCTCACGTGTTTCTGCAGATAAAAATAAAGGGATACTTAAAACATGTCTGTGGGTTTGAAAGGGTAGATTATGAATTGAAAGTGATACATATTTGGACATAACGGTACTGGTAACCGGTTGGAAAAGCGTTTTTGGGGTAAGATTTCAAGTATTTTTGCACTGGCATGCATTGATTCTGTAGTAAAACGTTCAACCTACACAAAGACCAATTTTAACAAAGATATGTGTAAAAAAACGCGTTTCCCTGCAACAGAAAATGAACCCAATATAATGCTTTTATGAATCTTAACGGTCGGAGCTGAAACTGTACTTGAAGAAATGGTTCAAAAGATTTTCGTGTGGATGGGCCAGATGTGTTTAACGTTATAATAAAGGGAGTGAAACACTTAGGTGCTCTGGAAAAGGCAATGTTGAAACTTCTCTTAAAAGTTATAAGCATAACAGATGTCACCAACATAGACGACGTGTCACTAGTGATGCAAATATTTAGCAAAGTTATTGCGAATCTCCGAGGAGCGTAAAGGCTTGCAGTTACAAATAAATTGCGCCAGATGGCGCTAATGTCTCGACCTTCGATTCCTTCAGTTTCTCTTTATCGAAGAGACGCCTTACGAGTTCTTTTCTGTGTCATACAAAAGTGCGATAGGATTGAGTAAACATGTTCGGAAAAATATTGAAAGTTGAAAGTTTTTCCAACTGGAATTTCTCAGTAGTAGTCAGAAATCTGAATTTGTGCCCGGTTGATGGCAACAGGCTCGCCCCTTATTACATGGGACTTAAACATAACTGGCGAAATGTGAGTGTTACTATAGGTTCACATCTGCCTAACCCTTCGAGTAATACAAGCGTGATGTTATTTGTTATGTAGTCATATAGCTGCCTTTGTGGCATTGTGCTGAAGAGTAACATTTATGACATGTCTCATATCTTCCTTAGCTACCAAACAAAGTGCTATCGTTTTTATTGCCAAAATTCGTGATATATTGCCAGTTTCCCCTTACAAAATATATTGGATATCAAGATATAACGCCAATAAGTCAAAGTATTATTTACTACCGTTTTGTTATAGTAACAGTGTGTATAAAAACTAAAACATCTTGTTTTGTGGTGTCAAACTGCCATATTTTATCGAAGGTCGTTCATATGTGTTGAGCTTGGCTTGTTACTAAAATAAATTGACGGGCTTAATTCGGAATAGTAAGAGGTTTTCGCGGGAGATGGCGTGACGAATTGGACTCCTATCTAAAGGATTGGCCAGATGTAGCAAGAGACAGGAGAATATGGAAAGACGGAAGGGAGGCCTTTGCCCTGCAGTGGGATATAACAGGCTCATAATAATATAATAGGTATTTCATCTTGGACATGATGAAGAATTTAAAGATTAATTTCCTTAAAAGCCAGCTTAGAAAGTCTTAAGACGTTCCGGAACGCTACAGTGTCCCTATTGCTTTCTTAGTCCGTAATTTCTTCTAAGTAAAGCCTCGGTTCTAAGTGCAGGTGAGTCGTATTGCAATCTTCTTGAACTTTATTTCTTCTTTTATGATACTATAAGTATCAATTTGCACTATAGTGTTGTTGGAATGTCTTTCGAGCATCGATGCCAACTTTTTAAAGCAAATTTCAATTGTGCTAATAACGAAGCGGGTAAAACTGAAATGGTCGTTGAGTTGTTTCGAAAACGAAGCTTTGGCAATGAAACTTATGGAATCGAGATAAGGGACTTGGGGACAATAATTATACTAGGCGTTAAATTAACGAATCGTTTTCGAAACACAATACTGTGGCTTCAAAATTTGAGCTAAAAAGGAAAGGCTGTCCAATATAAATGGAACTGGGCAAGACATGTTTGCGGCATGCCAAACTATGGGCCCAAATAACACAGAACTTGTGCCCTGAGACAGTGAGGCGGGGGCAGACCACGTAAGAGAGTGCGGAACGAGCTGGACAGGTTCTGTCAAAACTGAAAGAAAGGCGAGCGGCCTTGCGAAAGATGGAAGGAGTGGAATAAGGCATTCTCCCAGGAGTGGGACAGCGTAGGCTAGTAAAAAAAAGAAGAATAGAGACACAAGAATATTAAGAAGAATGAAGAGAACTTGCATATAAAAACATTCAGAAGAAGCTGGTGAAACGCAGAAGACATAAAAAATCTACTACATCAACAAGAATTAAAATACCGAAGTGTAAACTAAGACACGAAAGAAAAGGCAACTTCAAAAGCTCATTACACTGCTACTAGAAAATAAGAATTGCTAAGTACTTAGTTGACAATGCTTATCTACCAAGTCTCAGCATCTCCTAGGAAGAACTTAGCTCGGGCAATGGGCGGTCGTATCTAATAAGTTATATTACAATTCATTTCACAGACGGAATATAAGATATTACTTTTCAATTTGTTATGTAAGAGGCCTTCGTAGAATACCTTTGGCTTACAAAATTGGACAAGTATTTTTACTGATTTTTTGGTGGACACCGGAATTATTCGGATTTCGTTTGGAACGTTTCAATTACAAATTTCAGTATAATATTTCTTCTACGTCTTTATTAGTAGGAACGTAATAACTTTGTTCAAGACCGATCTTTTCAAAATCAACAACCCAACTTCCACAAACAGCTGTATAAAACTGTAGGATTTACTTTGCAAAGATTTGCTGCAATTCTTTTGCAGTTACTGTTATTCTTGAGTTTCAGTCCTGAAATCAATTCTTTGACCCATTTTCTTTATTGCTTTGCTTGAATATCAAAGGGTGTTTCAAATCGATTGTTTTATTTGATACAAATTAGCATGAAGCGTTTCCCAAGTATTTTGTTTCCGAATTTCAAGTTAAATTAACTGATTACTATGGATATTTGTTTGACAAGAACAAGATTGATTGTTTTATTTCGGCATTTTTCGCCATTTTTATTTTATTTCGTTGCTAGCTGAAAATAGTAGAATTATAGGTATTGGTTAATGTTTCGAACTTAAAGTAGTTTCTAGAAAGCGAAGATAAATTAACTCGGAAACCATTAGGGACAAAGCTCGTCGTTTAGAATGTCGATTAGTGTTTCGGCAGTTGTCTACTTATGTATTTAATATCCCTCAATCTATTATATCCCCTGTCCCAAGATAGCTTCTAAAAGATATTAACCGAGATGTTTACTTTAACTTATGCAAAAACCTATCTGCCGTTGTTGGATAAAATTCGTTTAAGACTATTTTTAAGCCTTCACTACTCGTGAGAAAAATGGAATTGTCTTTAGCATAAGCATTAACATAGCATATAATGTTCCTACACTTCCAACTGCTTGCACACAGGCCTCCTCTCAGTGGGAGGGACTGGGCCGTAATCCACCACGCGGGCCCACTGCGGATTGGTAGAAGTCACATTCTTCGAATTTATGGTTCTAGGTTGTGCCTGATTCCTCGCGATGTTTTTCTTAACCGTTTTGAGAGCAGTTGAGATGAAATCATTTACACAAAGTACTGCCTGGGTTCAAACCAATGACCTACAACTCGGTAAGTCGCGACCGTTTTCATTGAGCCACCATTGCTGAATGTCTCTAAGTGCACCTTTTTAGAGACACCATAAAGCGGTTTGGATCTGATCACACTGCTAAGAGGATTAGGTATGCAGGTGTGTGTACGCCGCCCGCCTATAGTATTGTACTGGCTTCCTAAGCACCTAACGTGCAGTCTTGAAAGGAAGGTGCACAACTAGGGACGTGTACGAGAAAATCCTTATGGTTTGGGCATTGATTCGGTACTCTGGAAAGCTGTTAGTACTCTAACAGCTTAGCTTTATATGTTGAATAAAGTAATCAAGCGTCATATGAACACCTGCTGGAGTCGAGCAGACGAATTTTTCAAATATGCAATGGATGGTTTACAATAAAATAGTTCGGATTGTGAAAGAAATTGTGTTACGCAATTTTGGGTGCTGGTCTTAATCAGCACAACTCACTCAATAGGTACAATCAACGGGAGAAAAGGATGATAGTGAGTTGGGCACATTGTTCGGACTATTAAAAACATTAATTAGTGAATAGCCATTGCGAATCTACTCGCCAAGCCAATTCGAACGGCTTGTTAGTCAATTCGCACAAAACTCGACCGTAACGAACGAATCGACTCGCACGAAGTTTATTTATTTGCGGGCGAAATGTATTACGCAATTGGTACATTTTAATGTTATGCAATGAAGTATAGGAAACATATTTTTGGATTCGTCGATTCGCCCACAAATAGGTGAGTAAATTCGTGCAAATCGACTAATAAGACATTAGAACGCCCATGCTTACCTACTTACTTACGTTCTCCGAAACTAGAATAATCTTAGTTACTAAATTGTCTTTTGTTTCCACTAAGAAACTTACCGTCTTTAATGGAAGGCTTAAAGACAAGACAAAAGACGAAAAAAGTAGGTCAAATAAAACAATATTTGCAAGGCAAGGAAAACTAAGGAAAGATGAGACTTGAAACCTGAAAGACACTTGAATAGGAAGCAAGACATTTTTGTACAAATATTTCTAGGAGCAACTTGTTGAGACATTTTTAATAACGCTGTTATTAACGCGAATTAAATTAAATTTAATTGTAATATTTAAATTAATAATAACGCTAAAGAGAAGAGTTCCATAGACAAGCGTGTTGAAACAAACAAACTCTGTTTGAACGCGCTAATCTCTAGAACTACCAATCGGATTTGCAATGAAATGCAAAAAAATATTTTTGCTTTTGATAGCCCTATTCTTGAGGAAGATTTAACATCACGCTATGACCGAGCAAAAGAAAAATAAGAAAGATCTCTAAGCGAAAACGAAGTATCAGCGCGGGTAGGTGATGCGATGCGACAGGGTGGATCGGGGGTACAAGAAATTTCGCGCGAAGTGACGGGCAGAAGCTAGTGTTTTACATAAACAATATTAATCAAAGCAATTTTAAGTATCACGCGTCTTATTACCTACGTATATTACAGAATTACATTCCAAAACGTAAATAAAATTATAATTGTTCAATCTTGCGTCAAATTGTGTTGTACAAAATTAGTCCAATTACTCGTAGATACATAAATTGGACTAGTACCTACACATCATTTTAAAGGTGCCCTTAACATACAGCCTCCAAATAAAGTAAACCTTCCCAAGGGTACCGTGAGGGACGATTAAGGGATTATTTGAAGAGGCCTTTACCCTCGGGACTAGCAGATATTCGCAAACGGAGACTACCTTTCCTCAATCTTGTACCTCTAGTTTTGATTTCGAAGGTTGTGGAAGACAGATTGTCACTTGTTTTTCATTCCTCAATGGGGAAGGTTGGTCAAAGCTAATTGTAGATAGCGTGACCATAGCTCAGACCTTACGGCCTACTATTTTGACATTTCGTCAATTTATTACACTTTGTGTATGAGTTTGATTTTATTCATTATTTCGCTATGTTCGGCGATTTCAATAATTAAAATCAATTATATATTTGAGCAGTGTCAGAATTAAAAAACCTTAAATATTGCTCACTTCTTCGTAATCAATTTCTTCAAAAAAACTCTACTAATTGATTTAAATTACAATCTTCTAATTTCAGGGTCTTTCGGAGAGTGATAGACTCCAATTTAGGAGTATTTAGGAACACTAACGAGTCATTTTCGCAAAAATAAAATAAATAATCTCACACGTTGTATATTTATAACTTACTAGCGACCCGCCCCGGCTTCGCAAGGGTGCAATGCTGATACTAAATACACTAAATTATACATATAAACCTTCCTCTTCAATCACTCTATCTATTAAAAAAAACCGCATCAAAATCCGTTGCGGAGTTCTAAAGATTTAAGCATACATAGGGAAAGAGAAAGCGACTTTGTTTTATATTATGTAGTGATAAGCTTGTTTTTAGAGCTAGCTATGCCAGCGCCATTATTGGCAGTTGTCTTTCCTATTAAAATAGGTACGCACAACGACATATCAAGCTATATATTTCCAGCATAAGCTGACTTCTCATTGTACGAAAAGCAATATACAATGCGAGGTCAGCTAAATTTGGAAATGTATAGCTTGATATGCCGTCGTATGTACTAGAAATAACCCTACTGGTGTATTATCAACACATTCCAATAAAATAATTAATTCATAAGGATGTAGTAGGTAATGCTAAATAGGTAGAACTCGCTTAATCCGCCATTAGAAAATAGCAACTAGGGGGTGAGTAAACACTAGCAACTTGTGCGGGGAGATAAGGTGTGTACCATCTGGCTTGTATACTGAATGCTACATAAACTACTAACTACGAACTTAAAAATAGTTATCAAAGAGAAAATACAGACTAATAATATTGAAATCTTGCAATATTTTAGAGCTTTGCATTATTATATATAAATATGTTGTAGCTGTAGACACAGCCAAACCGGCCAAGTGCTTGTCACGCACAATGAAGGATTCCGTAGTTGGAACTGAAGATGAATTTACCAAAAAAAAAAAAACTTATCATTGTAGTTAAAAACATGTTCTCCCATACATCGATATACGTCACGGTCAATTCTCCACCTGAAAATGTAGGATTGTAGTCACAAAAAAAAACTGTGTGATAAAACTACAAATTAACGATTTTACGGAATTATTCCTTATACTTGTGCTGTGAAACCTTGCTTCTTGCCAAATTTCATGATTCTAGGTCAACGGGAAGTACCCTATAGATAGGTTTTCATTTGTTTGCGAGTTCAAAATATGTCGCATAAATGGCCGTATTTTTGTATGGCGTTGACTTAGAAGCTTGATTTCTTTAGAGCTCCAAGAGACCGTAGACCTACGATCTTGACAGATAGGCGGACGAACAAAGAAGTGGTATAAGGGTTCCGTTTTTTCCTTCTGAGGTAACTGTCTACAGCACCCTAAAAATGACATTGCAGTGTAGACAAGCAACTAGTAGAATCTTCACTGCTATATATTTATCTCCTCATATAAGCACAACAAAACATACAACTCGAAGCATAACATTTAAAATTTCCAACGTACAGAATTTCTATAACGATCGTACAGGATGCGTAGCAGGATACGAAACGCGGAAACGCACGAGACAAAGGTCGTATGGGATACAAGGGGGGAGGAGGGGAGCAGGGGCCACCCCAACCACCTTCCAGACGGTTTCCATCGTTCCAAAGACGACGTTTCCATGTTACTTCTCGCAGTTCAAAACATGTTATTGGTTAAAATTCCCAAGTTCAGTATATTATGTTGTTATGTTTTCAAGTATTATTGCCAATGATATTGACGATTTCGCTAATCTTGTACCTTTAACGGTTTTCGATAACTTTGTTGAAATTGGCTATAGTATATACGAAAGTCTTTCTCCTGTAATGCGAAACTTTTTGGAACTTTTAGTTACTAAGCAAGTTAAACTAATGCTAGAAACATCACTAAGGCCCATATTACAGAACGTCACTCAATACTCAAGCATTACTTAAAACTAGATTCAAGCCATTTGATTGGTTGAAACTAGTTTTAAGTAATGCTTGAGTATTGAGTGACATTCTGTAATTTACTTTTTTTTAATATGTTGTTAAGTCCTAACTAATATTATAATAAAAGCGAAAGTGAATTTATTTGTTACGCTTTCACGCTACAATTGCTGAACGAATTTGGATGTAATTTGGCACTCAGGTAGACCAATACCTGGATTCTTACCTGCAGACATAGGCTACTTTCGAACTTTACTTATTAGACGAAGTCGCGGGCAACAGCTAATACTTAGATAAAATTTATTTTTAGACCTGTTGAAATTTATTTTTTGACCTGTTTTTTGAACTGTTGAAATGCTAGACAAGTCTTTAAGGAACTGGTAGGTAGACAGTACCTATAATTAGACGTTTCTTTATATAGACTCTTCAAAGATAGATAGTCAGTCCTTTACTTGTATCTTACAATCATGTTTGGACTCACTTAGTTATCAAATAGTTATCTGTTTGCAAGGAAACTGCGGGGTAATTGCGTAGCACACTATCAGTAGCAATAGCTTTCATGTTGACACTTCAACAACATTCATTGCGTTATTTACGTTGCTGAGCAGACAAATTCTTCCAATATATGAAGCAATGGGTTAGCAATATCCTTCAAAATTATTCAGATTGAGATTGATAGTGTTTTACGCAATTAGGATGCAGATATAGTTGTAAAGTTTACAAACTAATAATCCAGACTCCGGGCTTCGAGAAATTCATAATGCAAAAATTAAATAACACTTTGTCCGATCCGGGAATCGAGGCCAGGACATCATGCTCTGCAGTAGTGTTTGCGACCACTAGACCAATGAGGCAGTAATTATGATACTTGTACGAAACAGTATTATGATCTGAAAATATTTCAGAAATGCGAAATTAATGTGCTTTAGCATATGATATTCGTCGCGGTTGTTACCACTGGGCCCGTTTAATAATGAAATAATAAAGGATGTAACGATGATACAAAATAATCTCTGGTGTGAAATAAACTTATAGGTACACATGAGATACTTCAGATTTACAAAATGTTACTCGAAAACGGTCTACAGAATTAAAGTTTCGCGAAATCGAGTTCCAAAAAAAACAGTCCATAAAATTCGATGAAAAATTACGAATGTGTAATGGTCATTAAACTTATAGTTTGTGGGTGTTCAATCTTGACCTCGTAACATACAGCGGACCAGACAGACAGATAACTCATTTCACATGTGGGCGATATCAATAAGTATGTTAAAGTTGTCGATTACCTAATTTATAAAGTGCCAAGTTGATCAACCATTAGTCACTTTTAAAATACATAATTATGTCAAGTAATACATGCAAACAATCGTTTCTAAATTAATACTTTCAATGTTTTCCTTTTTCATACGAGCTTAAAGATTAACTTAAGAAATTATTGAAAGATCGCTAATAACGTTATACAAACTATTTAATAAGTTATATTGGATCATATTCCTATTAGGTAATAACACGATACCAGTAAGATCCTTTGTACACACGACGACACCATCAAGCAATACATTTCCAGTTTTAGCTGACATCGCATTGTATTATAAGCTTTCGTACAATGAGAAGTCAGCTTATACTGGTAATGTATAGGTTGATATGTCGTCGTGCTTACACGGCACGGTTTCGTTATGGTACGGCGTATAAACCACACCGAGAAAAACATGTCTGTTAATAATCTTTCATAGTGATCCATACAACACTGATGACCATGCCTACAACACGACGAATAAACCGTAGTTTACCACGGCATGAAAAACGTGTGTGTAAAAATGGCCTAACCTAATGATTACTGTTGCCATATGAAATCATATTAATAATAATGTATCCGAAACAGAAAACATAACCAAACATGCACCAAACACGTCCGTTCACAACGCATGTCGAGCACATAATGAGTCCTACGATCAGTGCTGTCTGTACTGTACCGCTATTACGGTAGCTACGTCACATCCTACGGAACTGCACGCACGCATGTCTAGGCGTGTCGACGCACGATATTGACAGCCGATGACAAGACTGATGGACGAGTGTAAAAAATATAACAAGTCTGTTTACATACAAAGGCGAACCGTACGTTGGTTCTAAGAACTGTAGTCGAGAGAAATACTACGAAAGCAGTTTCTAAAACATTTTCGTGTTACGTCGAGTGTGTCAAATGTTGATGACGTCAGAGATACAACAATAGTTGAAGCAGAAAGTGAATAAATTGCTTTTTGTAGCAGAGTTGCAATGCGAAAAATCTTCGAAAAACTCGTGGACGCAGGTAATAAGAGTGTTTTTTTTTTTCAAAATGTCAAACAGATGTAAGTTAAAGGTCTTACTTGATTCGTGGTTAATTTAAGTGGTCGGTAATGTTTCGCCAGATACGGTAATCAAGTAACGGTGCGTTTCCGTACGTCGCGATTTATTCGGAGACTTTGTTGATGACGTGGGATAGATGTCGCCGCTAGTGTGAGATTACTGCCTGGAGCTAAATGATTGGTATTGGGTTTTTGTTAGTTTAGAACTTGGTGTATTCTCTATGTTGGTTTTTCTAACTCAAAATTCTCATCGCACAGCACACTTGATATAGTGCAGGACAAATTATAAGTTGATAGCTAATATGTTCAAAGTGGCTACTGCTAGAGACATAATCTAAGGACGATAATATTAGAAAAACCAACTTTTAAGTACCTATTTGACTAGAGCGCTAAGCAAAAATCTTCAGAAGTAAGTAGATTTTTCTTCAATAACCAATATCGTTTTCGCAATAAAAATGATCGACTTATAAATAGGCGCATTAACAAAACAAACGAACCATCAATAACCCACCTACTCCAAAAAACAAATACAAAACATTGAGCCAGTTAAAATCATCTCCACCTCCGCAATCGTTCACTCTTCCTTTCATTCATTCAATCACTCTAGCACCGCCATTACGCTAACGGAGCCATGAGTATTTTTTACGGCTGTCTGTCAAAACAACGTCAGCAATAAGGTCGAGAACCGAACCCCGCCCACGAGACGCAGCCCACATTACGTCACGACTGGACAGTTTAGATAAGCTACTAGTTTTTATCTAAGATAACGATGAAGTGCCTTTTTTGTAAGATTGGGGGGAAAGAGGCCAAAGTATTGAAAGGTGGGGTTCTTTCGAACTGTTGAATGAGTTCATAGTTAAGATAGTGATTTAAGTTAGTGTAGAAGATTGCGACTGTGACCGTGTCTCGGCAAGCGTAGTGAGAGACTATCCCAAGCTCCCAAGTGGCTGGGGCAGACTGGTTGCGGAATGCACAGGACAGGGAGAGGTCTATTTCCAGAAGTAGACTGCGATAGACTGAGTTGGTCGTAAACGTTTGAAAGCCTACGACCAGAAGAGGGTTTCAACAGTTTCTGAAGTATGAATTATGCAACAGTGAAATGAAACTTTAAGTTTCACTAGTCTTGCCATTGGTATTTACTTCTTCAATATAACAAGAAATAGTCGTAGAGCAGAGAGTTAGACAGGAAATCGTCTTCAAAAAAGTTATGAAAGGCGGAAAACTAAAATGTAATCTGGTAGCAATATTTCAGGCTACATTCCAAAGTTATACAGGGAAAAATATATCAAAAACTAAACAAAGTTATTCATAAAAACAGTGGTCAATCGGGCGAGTTTATTTCAGATTGCTTGAACAAAACAGCTTTGAATATCGGCAAAATTGAGTAAACACTTTTGTTGCCTGGGTCCCGGTCAATTTGAGCGACAGCGAACCGGCTCCCATCAATTTTATCTGGAACCCGGTAAATGTGAAACAATAAGTATATTTTTTGGCCTTTGTATTTGTAACTGAATTTGATAGGAATATTTATGAAGCAAAATCAGAGTAAGTATTATTATAAAAATGTTCCGATTCATATTTAAAAAATCAACTTGAAATAGGTTTTCTGTATTGTAGGTGGGATATGAGTGGGATGTATTCATAAGAAAATTTATATAATCGTAATGTTTTGTTTCAGGACCATATCATTTTCCGGAATTTAGAAATGGAGAAATTATTCTATTTTATCTCAAAATAAATCTTATACTAAGGATAACAAAATCAAACTGGTTGCTAATTTAACTGTAAAATTTGTTATTTTTTTTACATTGATTTACATTCTGTAATTACTTTAACTCACATCCTGTCTTATTAGTTGTTAATTTTTTTAAATGAAAATTTTCTAGTATGTTGTCGTGGTATAGTAATTTTATTTTAGGCGCATCGTCTTCACATATTATTATATAATTAATGTATAGTATGTAAAATATTGTGGAACATTTTAATAGAGTAACGGTGCAGTTTCTTGCCCTTTCTTCTCCATACGAAAACTACCTTTTGTAAGGGGCGACTAGAATCAATTCTATTACATTGTAATTTTTGACGTTCTAAGATGCTTTTTATGTGTCTATTTGAAATAAATGCTTTGATTTTGACTTTGAATAAGGCATCTTATAGATTAGTAGAATTCTTATTTTCGAAGGAGAATCCCTGTCAGCAGCAGATGCATTATATCATCGAGGAAAACGAACGGTGCGAGCGCTTACGGTAATTTATTAGAAGCTACTGGTTTAAATATAGGTTTAACTGAACTGGAGGATTAAGTCTTAACAACATTTCCAATAATATTTAAAGCAAAGCTCCTCGGCTTTATAAAACAAGTTAAAGGAACGGGAGTTATGGATACATTGTTAGACTTTGTTGTCTTACTGACTTCATAATGGGAAGCACAAGTTTAACAACTAAATAATTACTGAGCATCATTTAATTAACTTTAAGAAGCGAAATAAGTGGTTATAACTAAGGAAACAGGGGAACAAAACAAACATCGAAAGCTTGAATTAGATAGATTAACTAATTTAATCTTTAATTCGGTACATGTAGACGATAAGGCATATATACTCTAACGATATATGTAGCCGTTGTCTGTATTCGTGACTTAATTACAATATTCAGTTCGTCAGTATCGGAAAATGGCCTGATAGATTATACAGGGCAGCCGGCTGGGTTAATGGAAATCCGGAAATACACCGACACTTGATTGCATACAGCATGTTCAGTCAGCGAACGATCTTCTCATCATCTCCTGTAGAATTTTTACTTTACCAAACATTTCGACTAACTTCGTAGGTTTAACAAAATCTTTACCCTCCTTTTTGCTTCGCCGTAGTCGGGTAAAAATAACCCAAATCCTTAATTCCCACACCATTAAGAGCACTTTAAACCATATCATGTGTCACCTTTTAAACTAGTAAACTTCCAATTAGTACGACATCATGGAGATACAGAAAGAAGATCTACTATCATAGCTCTCCAGATTTTTCATCAATAATGATTAGTTGACTCATAGTGAAGCCACCGTCATCCTTTTCCCAACTATGTTGGGGTCGGCTTCCAGTCTTACCGGATGCAGTTGAATACCAGTATTTTACATGGAGCGACTGCCTATCTGACCTCCACAACCCAGTTACTGGGTAATACGATACCCCTTGGTAAGACTGGTTGTCAGACTTTCGGGCTTCTGACTACCCGTAACCACTGTCAAAGATCCATGAATGACAGCCTGGACCAACGGCTTAACGTGCTTTCCGAGGCATGGAGGGGTCTCAGTATGTAAAGATGGTCACCCATCCACAGACCAACCGCGGCAAGCGTAACTTAACCTGATCGATCGACCTGTATAGCTGTTATTTTTAGTCACGGGGCCATAGTGAAGCCATCAGTAGGTACTAATAAATCATGTCTAAAAGCCGAATCTAAATTATTACTTAACTAGCGACCCGCCTCTGCTTCGCACGGATGCAATGGCGATATGTCAAAACAGCGATTTCTGAGCTGTATACATACATAAGCTCATGCATTCTTCTTATGGGGGTACGCAGAAACTACAGAACGCAAATTGCTACCGTCCTTATATATTCCTCATTCTGAGCTATATCTATTCGATACACATAAATCTTTCAGAATAAATTCTGTGTAATTTAGAAGATATAAGGGCGATCACACAAGAGATGTCAGCAGCAACTGACGGGGTCCGCTAGGGCCGATGCCTGCCAGGGTCGCGGGTTGTTCGAGAGAGATATTGTGACCCTTGGCACAGGCAACTGAAGGAACCCGGGTGGTTTTTAAGTCAGTAAAAGTCTGACACGCCCTCCCGCTCCGCCCAGAGCGGGAGAAGTTATTTGATAATTTCCCACCCTCAAAAAAAAGGGCGATCACACAGACAGACACGAAAGGCAACTTTGTTTTAGACTACTTATAGATCATTTACTCACCTCCACACCATAATATGCCAAAAGCTTTAGGTTTCTATCTGTTGTTCAACATTCAGCGCAAGTTCATTAGTACCATTTTATCTGAAGCCCTTCAGACAGAATGGAATTACTGCACACTCAATTTCGAGACGAGACCCCGGGGCAATCTTTCAATTGCTTCATGGACGGCGCGCGCGCCGGTACACGCACTATGGTTTCAACGGCGTAATTTGCGTCTCAGGTTGTGATTGAGCGATTACTGCATTATTGCTTTACTGTTACTGTTGGACGCTAATTTATATTACGTGATTTTTAACATTACTTCGTTCTCTCAGACAGGCTTCTTTAGCACTAAAATGTGTATTTTTAAACTTAAATCATGTAAAAGATTGCCATTTTAATTTTGAACACCAGAGAACTTACGGTGAAGGAGGGGCTCGTGGCTAAGTAATAACAGCGGCACGGGCCGATCGATCAGGTTAAGCTACGCTAACGGTCGGTCCGAGGATGGGCACATATAGCACTTTACATACCGAGATCCATCTGTGCCTTGGAAAGCACGTTAAACCGTTGCTTGGTGGATCTTTGTCGGTCGTTATGGGTTGTCAGAAGCCCGAAAGTCTGACAACCAGTCTTACCAAAGGGTATCGTTGTACCAAGGAGGAGGACAGATACTTCCTATCTGACCTCCATCGCGCCTTACTCCATGTAAAATACTGGTATTCAGCTGCATCCGGTTAGACTGGAAGCCGACTCTAACATAGTAGGGAATTTCTTAGTAAAAGCCCGGAGTTTGGAAGTTGGCGGTGTGATACTCCCGTGCCACGGAAAGCACGTTAAGCCGTTGGAGTGTTGGAGCTGCACCTGATCTCTCACCGGTCGTGTTGTGCCACCTGTGTTTGCGCGCACACTTGTGCACTATAATATCTCCCGCGCCGAAGGCCAGTCTCCGTTGAGATTGGCCGGCGTGGCCGAAATGCGCTCTGGAGGACTTTATTTAGTAGGGAAAAGGCTAGGCAGACGATGGGTGGTTTACGGTGAAGGATAACAGCGAGAGTGAGCTGAAATCCAGTGAGCTAGGAGCCTACATGCAATGAGCGTACATGGTGATCTATACTAGGTCCTTCTGTGTTTGAGAAGAACAAGCCAACCAGCAGTGGAACGATAGCCGGTCTATTCTGTAAAAATTTCACTGTGAAATTTAGGTGAAGTGAGCTATCACTAGCGCCAATAATGTCAATAGTGCAAACGATTTCATGGTGAGCTTTTGACAGCATAACAACACATAATACACATAACAGCATAACAGTACAGGATTTTCAGGCAAATGTTTCAGTTCGATCAATACTTTACTTTGACATGATGGAACAGGGGGAGGTCTACACCAAATTAGTTGCCTACTTGAACAGGATGACGACTTCAATGGCGGTGACAGCGGAAATGGAATGAGACCCTAACCATAATGCAGTCTTGCTCGGGTTGCCGTTCGATTTCCGTATCTGAACAAATATTTGTATGGTCCGCAAATACTTTGAAGATCGGTATTTGTATATGTAAATTGTGTGTGCAATAACACCCACAAAACTCGCTAGGTACAGGGAGGATCGTGGTGGGCGGTTACAAATTTCAAATACTTCAGAGAAATTGATAATATTTTAAAACGTGAATTACAGAAGTAAATAGAGAACGGTTTCATGAAATTGTGGAGACGAAATATTCTGGAGTTATAAAACCGGTGGTCTTGCGTAAGTTAAAACAAAAAGGTGCATTACAATTCCTTTGACCCAGTGGCCCAGGTGTGACCCAGTGGCCCAGGTACTTAAAATGGTTAGCCCTATTCAGACTAGCACCACAAAGAGTGATCGGAGGAACAAAAGAGAAACATTTGGTACCAGCTTTGAAAATCATGTACTCACTCTTTTTAGGGTTGTACCTGAGCCCCAGCATATCTCTCACAAATGCGCAGGAGCTTTCGCAACCCCCCAACCGATGGGCTCAGCAGCACCATATCATCTGCATAGCTGATGTTATTAATAGGCACTCCGCCTATTGAGCACCCCGCATTAGCACTGCTGAGCTCGCCGATCAGCTGGTTCATGTACAGGTTGAACAAACGGGGCGAGGTTATATCCCCCTGCCTCACACCGCAATCCAACCCGTACACGTCGGAATATACTCCCGCCCATTTCACACTGTTCCGCTGGTTACTGTACCAATACCTAAATATCGACACTATCTCACCCGGCACCTGTGTCTCACTATGCAGCTTGTGCCACAGCATGTCATAATTAACCAGGTCGAACGCTTTCGAGAGGTCTAGGTAACTGGCATACACAGGAGTATTTCTGGCTGTGTAGTACTGTACAGTCTGCTTCAGACAGAGGATAGCACTCTCAGTCGACAAACCAGGCTTGAAGCCAAACTGAGCGTCATGTATATGAAGATGCTTCTCCAGCTGTCTGTCAAGCAGCCTGTCCAGCACTTTGGCTATGACAGTGGCGAGCGAGATAGGCCTATAGTTAGATACATCCGACACATCACCCGTTTTGTTTTTAACGATCGGAACTACCACCGTGTACATGAGATCATCAGGTAAATAATTGTGACTGATGCACAAATTAAACAGCATTGCCAGTACCCTCGGGAGATGCACACCAGCATGCTTCAAGTGCTCGATGCTAAGATCATCATGACCTGGAGACTTACCTCTCACCATCCTCTTAATAATGACAGCTACATCCTTGGCTGTAAAGCTGATACAAACGTCTCCATGCTGACACTCAGCATCAAGCACCTGCGCCGCCGGCCCAAGCGGTGACTCCACTTTGAAATGGCGCTGGAAGAGGCTAGCAATGTCACATGGTTCATGAGCATATGAAAAAGCAACGTCAATATCACCCAGGAAAGGCAAGTCGTGAGGAAGCAGCCAGGTCTCTTGTAGTGCCACAATATCCGCGGAGCGGCAAAGTTTTCTCACACATTCAACAGATCTTTTGACATTTTTACAACTAAAGCTAATAAGTGTATTTTTGTTAACCATTAACTTTATGTAGGTATTCAATTAGCCATATCTCGATTTTCCACGCAGGGGGTACGTCGACTAAATTCCACAAAAGGGCGATATATTATTCCCTCTGGCCAAAAGTCATCCGTCAAAAATGTATCCAGTTTAGACTTAGGAACATACACCTTATAAGCATTATAGTCTTTCATTAATTTCATGTTCACTTTCTCCAAGCGTACGTCAATGTTAGTGTTGCTCTTAACATAGGTTATTATGTCACACACGGACGCGGCCTTTGACACATTATATATAAAAATTAATGTTTTATTATATATTAATGCAATGCCCAAGTGAATTTTGAGGACTTCAACTTCTTGGAAGGTATACTTAATTCTATTTAAATTGCAAAAATAAGGTTGTGCTACCACTGTGTAAAAGGTACCTTACCAATACCTGTGTAAAAGTACTTTACTAATAAATAGGGATCGGGTTAACGTCTCTGTTGTCTATGATGTGTCCTAAATGTTTATAATATTTTTTATTACTGATTTAAAAAAATGAAATGGTAGGCTTGTATAGGACAAACTGCTTGTAGGACGATTTGCTAATAGGACATTTGGCTAAAGTTTCGTTTTGAATAGAGGTAATTTTGCTATTGGGACCATTTGCTTTTACAGGTACGGATAGTGCAATCCATTAAGACGCGCCCCACTCTTCTTCCGAATCGTTAGAGGGTATTGCTATTTAATTCCATTGGTGTTTTAGTTTTTTCGATACACACTAATTACCCACTAATTAGTGTGTATCAACAAAACTAAAACACTAGCGGAATCTTGCACACTGGTGCTGTAAGCATTAGGAAAAAGAGTGGGGCGCGTCTTCGTGGGTTGCATTATCCGTAGTACATGTCCAGCTAGAATACCTACGTACGTGTAGAACCAACAGACATCAAAATTTATCCAAAAATTTAAAATGCGTATACTGACAAAGTGAAATCCCAGCTAGGCACTAAAATAATTAAGATGATGCCTTGCCTTGCAAACTTTGTCACATCGTTAACGTTGTAAAGACTATCGGGTACGACCTTCATCGATCGATTAGCTATCTACATGTAAGCCCGTGTGCAGCAGACATCCAAGGCCTCATTTGCACAGACTTACCTCGCAAACTCCTATAGCAATACCAAAATACCCAAGAGGTATGAAGTTCGAATTAACAGTCTGTGTAAAATATGTATATATCACAATATGTATGTGATATAACGTACTAATGACAATCGTTTTTATTTTTATGGTTCCGTACCTAAAAAAGAAAAAATGGAACCCTTATTGGATCACTTCGTTGTCCGATCGTCCGTCCGTCTGTCTCCCAAGAGATATCATGTTGAAATTAATATCAAATACTTAATTCCACGGTCCCTTAAGAGCTATTAAAAATAAAACATCTAAGTCAAGGCAATAAAAAATACGCCCATTTATGCGAAATAATTTTGATACTCTTTAATTTGTAGTTTCATTAGGTACATATTTATTTTTTGCGATTACGAACTTACTATTTTAGCTGGAGAATTGACCGTGATGTACCAACTCGTATATCGATGTATGGGAGAACATTTTATCAACTACAAAATTATAATAAATTGTTCTTGGGACAAATTTATCCCAACTACGAAATCCTTTATTGTGCGTGTTCCCACACGCATTTGACTGGTTTTTGACAATTTAACCCTATCCATTTGCGACATGTTTTATAATCCCTGTTCACAATAACCAACTCAACGCAATGGCTATTGATAAACTGACAGTTCATCAATTATATAAAGGGGATTGTCATTAGGAGTGTATTACGCGAGTAAATATATCCTACTAGCTGACCCGGCAGACTTCGTACTGCCTCAATCAATAAATAACAGACCTAAACTTTTGTATAAATTAATTTTAAAACAAACAAAACGAATCCGTATTTAATAAAAAAACATTTTTTGAATGAAGCATGAAGTGATTCAATAAAGTTCAAATTGACTCTACATTTTATTTAGAAAACGTTTGTATGGGAAATAGAAAAGGGCTGTGTTTTTAAGGTTTTGCCGGAATTATTCGATTTTTTGTCACCTTTTAAACTTTCCCTAGACCTCCACGAACATTTCAAGACCAAGATAAGATAAATCCGTTCAGCCGTTCTCGAGTTTTAGCGAGACTAACGAACAGCAATTCATTATTATATATATAGATAGAAGATAGGTAGCACTCGGCAATTCTGTAGCTTCAAAATACTGAAAGAATGTTCATTCATACGGATAAGTATCACCGAATCGATAGTAAGTCGATAGTTCTGAAGATTACCCCCTATATACAAACTTACAAATTTTACCCCTTTGTAATATTACTAGCTTCTGCCCGTGATTTCATACGCGTGAAATTTCTTGTTCCCCCGACCCAGCCCGCCAACTGATAAATCTTAAATGATTTTATTTCTGTAAGTAGGTTTGTACAAACACTTTTACAATTCAATCATATTTTAAAAACTAGACAAGGTCAGCTTTTCCTGTCTGACTACTCTGAGAAGAAAGGTCGAAACAAACTCAAAGGTCACAGTCTCTTTTAAAGTCTAGACATAATCTTGAAATTATAATCTTCATAATCTTAATCTTTTGGTCAGACAATGTGAATGCCCGACGTCGCATCGCATTGCCTGCCCGCGCTATTACCTCGTTTTGTTTCTGACTTTATTTCTTTGTGGTCGACTCCTAAGGGCCCATGAAGATAAATGCCTTCCTCAAGAATTGGACTATCAAATGGAGTAAAATTTTTACAAATTCGACTGGAAGTTTCAGAGATCAGCGCGTTTAAACAAATATACTCTTCAGCTTTATTATTAGTAGGTAATTAGGTATAGATAGATAAGGCTGCTGGTGAATCCTAATCCTAAACGTTCTCTGATTAGAATAAAAAAATAGTAACATTTACTCAAGAGGAACACCACCATTAAGGTTTAAACCCAAAGAACGTTGACTACATCTTAATGAAGACATGAATAGTGACTTAAGCATCCGGCTTTTCAGCGTATCATTCATACTGCTTTCAGTCCGTTGAAAGGCATATCAACAGGTAAAATGCTACATTTGGAAGTAAAGGGGTCACTACGCTTGTAAGTTGTAAGAAACATGTAAAATTATGCTCATGTTTAAAACTATCTTCTTATGCTTTTAGATATATGCTTTAAAGTTGCAGAAGTATTTGATGTAGTAAATTGTTATTCGCTGGGTAGTGCAGTTTAAGATTGACTAAATGATTTAAACTTTTACTACCGGTCTACCAGACGTACTGCAAGGTACGATCCACACTTGGTTGATATCCCAACCAGTCGTACACAGCGCTTCTCCTCCATATTTATTATGTGTACAGTTAAAGTGTGGAACTCTCTGCCAGCGTCTGTGTTCCTTAAGTCAGCCTTCAAAGCAAGAGTGAACAGGCACCGTCTGGACACGCTCGTTCCATCATAGACCTCATCCATCGCTTTCCATCAAGCGTGATCGAGGTCAAGGGAAGGCGCATATAGCATTAAAAAAATTAGGAAGAGGAACTTAAAATTCTGTAACTTTAGCAAAATTTTGATGATTTTCACTCAATACTCAAGTATTACTTAAAACTAGATTCAAGCCATTTGATTGGTTGAAACTAGTTTTAAGTAATGCTTGAGTATTGAGTGACGTTCTGTAATATGGGACTTAGACGCATAAGAACATTATCCCGTAATGAATGTGAAATTCTGCATTCATCTGAACATTTACTTTCATACATCAAACATCTTTGCATTTTTTGTATGTTGGCACCTTGTTTTTACATATTCATGTAATTTGTTATCATTTAACTGTGCTTTTATGTGTTGTGCTTTGTCTTTTGTGTGCATTAAATAAATTGTTTATCTATCTACATCATCTTTCCTTCTAGCCCTTTTTCAAGTATGTAAGGTCGGTTTCCAGTCTAGCCAGACTTCAGAGACTGAACATCAGTATTTACCTCACGTATCCGACACAATAATAATTATTGGGGATAAAGGCTTATCCCTGGCTCGTGGGCCCTGCATTACATAATACCATGACCCCCAAGTCCGGTCAGGGCCTTAAAGTCTGCTATTCCTATTACAATAGTGTCACAATGGTCTATCATTGATTTCATAATTGTTGATTTTGACAAGTTTGGTAATCTTCTAATATAATAGCGTCATTATGACTTTCCAATGGTCAACCACTGACACTCCATAGAAAGAAATGGCATAAAATGGTAATCTCGTACATAATGACTAATACGTAACATGTAAAAATATATATTAAATTAAATCTAGCATGAAATTTAGTAGTAGGTAGTTTTTCGAAAAGCATTTCTACTAACGGGTTTTATAATAATGGCAATACGACAATGTCATTATAACACAATTCTATTACGAGAACATTAATCGGCCATTATGAATTTAGCAGATTACGAACTTTTAGCAAAATGACAATGGGATCGTGTTGGAATGACGAATTTACAAAAATAGCAGACTTGGGCCCCTGATTTTAGGGTAGAATAAAGAAAGCGATTGTTAAAATTGAAATTTCAAAACTTTTAGTAAAAATGTTATCAGCTTCAGTAGCCTAAAGTTCAGATGTGATGGCATTACTTCTGTCTAGGTTATGCGTGAGTGATGTGTCAGTATCAGACGTATGCGGCTGAAGCACTGACAAGTAACTCATAGACTTCATCATCAGAATTAATTAGAAGACAAAGGAATTAGATTAAGGGATTATATAGGAATTTATTAGATTATTGCCGTCATTAGAATTAATTATCTTTTTGTTTGCACGAGTTTCTGTGACAAATAAAACTATTTTTCTTTCTTTCGTTTTTTCTTTATCTTGCTGCCCTTTTCGTATGTTACTTGGAGTCTGAGCACCACGTTTTCTTCTTCCATCCTCCCTTGTCAACAATCAAGTGTCTTATAGACTTGTTATTTATAATCTATACAAAGTGTTAAAAAATTAACCCGACAAACTTTAAGAGGTGCTTTAGACCATCGAACTGAACAACATTCACTATGGGACCAACTCTAAATCACGAAAAAAAATCAGCTGTTTAATACGTTTCGGTCAAGTAGGTATTGAACTTTTGTATTAAACAGCAGACTTTTTTTTCGTGATTTCCGAGTTGGTCCCATAGTGAAAGTTGTTCAGTTCGATGGTCTAAAGCACCTCTTAAAGATTGTAGGGTTAATTTTTTAACATCTTATATATTACGCGCTAAACTGTGGAACTACCAGTCGGATTAAAAAAAATCTTTTTGCATTTGATAACCCAATTCTTAAGGAAGAATATAGACTATTTAACATAACGCTAACACCCTTAGGAGGCGAGAAAAAGACGCTAAGCGAAAACGAACTGATAGTGCGGGCAGTCGATGCCATGCGACGGGGTAGGTAAATGGAACAAAAAATTCCACGCGGACGAAGTCGTGGGCTACTAAGAAGCTACTACAAAATATACGTGCCTCTCATAATGACATACGGAATTGTAATATGCCTACGATTTAATGGCAAAACTGACCGCAACTCGGTTGTGGTTCGGTGTTCCTGTGACTGGTCTCATTTCAAGTCCATAAGATAAGTACGTGTAAAAGTACAGTGGTGTAAAGGCATCATTGTCAGAAACTAAGTAACGATGATTGATTTAATTATGATAATGGATCTTATGCGAGACGAGATTACAGCAATATTTTTAGGCAACAATCAAATGTGACAGATATTTTCAATAGGATATCCATATTTTGTTTTGTCCAAAGATTTTAATATCAGCTTTGGTGCATTCGCAAATAAGCCTATTGAACCATCAGCCTAGTCCTTTTGTTAATTTGTTAGGGTCGGTTTCCAGCTTACCTTACGGCTGAATATTGTCATTATATCCCAGGAGGGTAGTTCTAAACGTGTTCATTAAAAAGTATATTACACGTGGCCAAGGAAAAATCAATATGAGTCGAGTCTGTCTCCACTTTATATGGGTCATCGAGCGGTAGTCAGCAGAAAAAGTGGTTACAGAAATAGCTTTCGGCGTTTTTATTTTTATGGATTTTATTTTATCACCTCCACATGTAACTTCTTTGTTGGTTCAATGTTATCTTTTTTATGTTCGAGTTTTGGAATATTTGGTAATTTCGGAGCCGCCTTTGCTTCGTGAAATATGTCTTTGTTAGCGACTTAGAAAACACTAACTATCGTTTTAGGCAAGGCCTAAAAACAATCCTACTAATATTATAAATGCGAAAGTTTGTATGTATGGATGTATGGATGTTTGTTACTCTTTCACGCGAAAACTACTGAACGGATTTTGATGAAACTTTACAGTAATATAGCTTATACATCAGAATAACACATAGGATACTTTTTATCCCGATATTCCCACGGGATCAAAACTTACGCGGGTGAAACCGCGGGGCGCAGCTAGTATTTAATAAAGATTGGTTGAAATTTTGCATCTAAGATGTGCATTTCAACACTTCACAGAATTCAGCTTCTAACAACCAACTTAAGCAATTGGCTTTAGTGGGAAGTCACAGTATCGGAAGTTCCGAACTAACTACAAGAGACACTTTGCCAATACAAGTTCAAGCCAGATCAAAATTGATACTTTGCGTTCACACCACAGTGCCCTTTTGACATTCTCTAAGTCTAATAGAATGTATTTTTGTGATCGCTGTACATTTGACGGAGATGGCGGGATTAGCTGGCCTCCTTCAACAAGAACTGGTCCTTAGTAGCTTTGAACAGAGAGAAGTGGAAAAAGAGTAGGGATTTTCGATGTAGTGGGACATCACAGGCTGTATGATAAATAATTTATATTTCCGAATGTGAGCAGAATTTATAGCGTCAATGAGCTGATTAATTTTCCATTTATAAAACCGAATTCATGAGTGAAACTTCACGTAGCAATATTAAAAGATTAAACAGCAAACTCACGAAAGAATGATTGGCATACTGATAAAAATGTCAAAACGATCCGAGCTGATAAAAACGTTAGCAAAACCGAGAGAAAATAGATTTTTCACAGTCTACCGATCACTGCAGAAGAAATATAAATGCAAAGAATATTTTTAAAACGTTATGGACAGAGCACAGTTCTACTAACCCTACTCTTTTCAACACCGTAGGTACTACCGCTTCGCCTTGGAAAACTACGTATTTAATATGCTCTTTTTTAAGTTCGCTTGACAAACCTTTACGACTATTTCAAATAAGCAATTACATTAAACTACTTTTCAGTTTCGTGTTTTACAAATGACTTAAGTAATTCGAATTATCATAAGAGAAATGGAGTATGTGTAATGTCTGACAAATTTTGAGCATGTAAAGACTAAATTAACGCTGTGTGAATACATAGTATCTATTACGAATATATTATTAGTCATAATAGTGGAGAATTAGATACATGAAGACGAAATGGAGACGGTTATGTTACTAGATGATATGGTACCTATGAATATTTAATTTTCTGAAAGCCTTTTACAAGCTTAGCAACATGTAGATGAAACCTAATGGTGCTTTCATTAGGTCTCATTCATTTCAAAACATACATAAATAGCCTCTTGTTAATGCACACTATCATGACCGCGATCGTAAAGAAAACAAAGATGTTTCAAACATCATTCAGTCTGCAATTGATCCACCTGATAAAATCCGTTAGTCTTCGCTAACGACACCCATGGGAAATAACAGATCGCCCCGTTTCGAAGGCCAAAAAGGACAGCAGATGAAAAAAAAGTTAAATAAAAGACAAAATATATTTAAACCGGATACCAGTGTAATTGTAAGATAAGATACACTTAAATGAAATTGATTTGATTGGCACTGGAGTTTAACGACCAGATGTGACACTGAAATATTGTGCAGACAAAGCTGTAATATTATGTTCTCTTTTCAGTAAGCGAAAAGAAAATTGCGGGTTCATGCTAGACGTGATGTTATGTTATTTTACTCGCAGCAAAATATCAAAAGAATTAAGAAGCATTTTCCAAATAAATTACTTGTTTACAGCGAATGGAAAATAATTAATTATAAACAGTAAGAAAATCAAAACAGTCACGACCAAGAGTGAAACTTATTGAAGTCAAGCATAGAACCTTGACGATGGTTATCTTAGTTAATACCCAGATCGTTTTACAGCATAATTGATACTATAGGATGGATTTAATATTGGATGCAAGGCACCCTCTCCATTATGGAAACTAAGCGCTTAGGCCTATGATCAATACCGAACCCCTGCAGATTGGTATGACGATAATAATAATACCAGACACGTGGACGAAGCAAGTGGTTCTGGACTATTCAGTATTATACAATGTGGAGACGACAATACGACAGTAAATTAAAACACCGGTAAACATATAGGAGTTTATATGAACTTCAATAAAATATATCTAATGGTTTAGTCCCTATAGCTATTCGGCTGATCGGCAAAATCCATAGTCGGTCTAGCTGTCAAATTGAAATAAAAAGTTTCTTCTCCTAACAAACTTAAGTGAATAGTAGTGCTATAGCTAAAGGGACGAATTATATATTTGAATATATTTTTGTAAGCAGAATGGGAACTTCATTAGATACACGCAGTTTAATTTATTGTCGCACTGTCGTCTCCACCTTGTGTAACATGTGGTTGCAAAAATACAGCACTTTTAATAACACAGTTCACCTACATCCCGAGCGAAGCAGGAAATAACCAATAAACAAGGTAATATTCACTTATTTGCGGTTTTAACTCGGTGTTACATTTTATTGCGGGCATGTTAATTAGCAGACTACAGTCCGTATGGAAAATTTTATGTAATTCGCATTCATAAATTTATTGGATGAAAAATGTCGTGTGCATTGCATAATTCTCGCTTGGAAGAAGCCGTTTGAATATTAAATTTTACGTGGATTTTTACGATAATGATTGAACATGATGGAACATGAATTTAACATGAATAATGATGGAACATGAATTTAATATAAGCTGCTTTATTACATATGTAGATCAAGTTTATTTTCTGCTAGCTACGATATTTAAGTCAGTACTTTTGTACTGGTAAGAGCAAGTCTTCGAGCTAACCTCACTTATTTATTCATCTGAATATTTTCACTGAATGAAAATCAAACAAATACGTCATACTTTTATGCAAATTTCAGATGTTTGCTTATCAGCAGATTATTTGTATTTATCTCTTGATCGTCATATCAAGGCTTATCCTGATCTTGAAATGGTTATCTTTATTGCGCTATTGACTGATATTGGGTAATATGTAAATACACTTACATATAATGTTCTAGTTTTACACGCATATTTTCATAATATTGTTAGTATCGGATGTTCAATGCGGGTCATAGAATTAAATAATTTAATAGGGCTCAAAAGAGTGGCAGCTTGCACTCCGTTTTTAGATTGAAGGATATTACATAAAGAATTAAAAACTACTTATAGGAACATTACATCTGAATCTCTTAACAAGGACCAAGATAAAACTTCCAATAAAATAGAGATATTAACCCATTCTCTCATCGCAAAACCAAATTCTCGCGATTGCCTCTCAGTTATTTACAAACAATGTTACACTCGAACTAGCGTCTAACAATCAAAGCGTTGAAGTGTATCTAGTTCGACACACGGATGACTTATCTGAACCATGTCGTGGTTTTGTAGTAAAAACATACAAAACTCATGTAACAGAACTATTTACGACACGTTTGGGATGTAAGAGGGTGTGGTAAATGAGTAATAATGACTGTAGAGATATGGAGCTGGCGTTTCACCAGATGAAAATTTATTACCACGAATATATGCAAACGCCAAATTTCGTAATTAAAAACGTTCAAAATCTAGTCGCAATCTCATCTCAGCGACAATCAATGTCAAAAGCTTGTCAGAAATGTGGGGATATTAGAGGTATTTTTGACAGATGAGGTATTTATGAGACTGAGATTAGAATGTGAACGTTCTTAAAATTACGAGAATTGCCCCTCTGAATGTAATAGTAAGAGTACTTTTTTTTTTTTTTTGTGGATGGGAAATCATCCAATGACCCCTCCCGCTCTGGGTGGAGCAGAAGGGAGTGTCAGACTCTTACTGACTAAAACCCACCCGTGTTCCTTCCTTAGCCCTTTGTGTACCGGGGTAGCGGTAACCCTTTCGGACAATCCCGCTGCCAATAGTAAGAGTACTTACTTGTCATTTTAAATAATTCTCACGTTTGTTTCTTCCTGTACATGTAAATAAAAGAAGGAAAATGTAAGTCGTTCAAGTAAAACTAAGTTATGCTCATTCGCGTATTTGTTTCTGTTCCAGGATGGAAAAGGGAATACAAAATGTATCGATCACCTGCTTACAATTCTGTGCAGGTTCAAAATTGTCAACGTGTGCACCTGTATGAAAGTATTGGTGTTTGGTGTGGGTATTATGAAGCAGGATTTGAAACTATATTTCAAATGATGAAAAGAACTTATTGACGTGTATAATATGTAACCGCTTTCTGAGATACGTCAGAAAGCTTTACCATAATCCACGTAGTATTTGTAATATCAGTTGAAACTTATACGAACCGTTAGAAGTTTATAACAAGATCAAAGCGAACTTTAATATATCTCTCATATTGCATACAAGAATATTATTATTTTGCAAGTTTCGTTTCAAATAAGACGGATTTTGGCGAAGTTAGCCATTCTAAAAATTTAAGGGCAGTAAAAATCTAAGTCCACAACCCCAAAAGTTTTCCAAGAAATAAACATTAACTTATGGCATTTGGAATCGATGTTAAGGAAATATATTGCAAACGTAATTCAATGTTTTTATAGCTACTTTTACGAACGAAAATATTTAACCCAGAAGCAAAGGGACTTGACACGTGTAAGGTAGGCACTAAAATAAACTTAGAATCATTTTAAACAGACTTGAAACTAGATGGAGCAAGAAGTAGAAAAAAACAAGAAAATACAAAAGTAGTCCACAAGAGAAAACTGCTGTCTAAACAGTCACTTGTTTCGTAACATTCAATTTAGTTTAGTTAGTTTAGTTTAGATTTAACTAAATCGAATTCACTAAAACCTGATACTAAATACTCGTACTGGGGTTTTGAATACTGAAAACCGTTGGAATAATTCAATTGTAGCGCAAAATGTACGACGAACCGAGCTTTACAAATTGACTCTTAGTGAAAATTTAACTTCCAAAGACAAAAAGAAAACGTTAAAGTTAAACGGCAAAGTTAAACTAAACAGCTGTTTTCAATAATTTCCGTTATAAACCAAACCAAGTCGTTGCTAAGGAAGTGTTAACAAACGTTCAGTTCTCATAAATTGTCCCGCGACACTTCATAACTGGCGCCCAACATGGGGCCACGGGGAGCACCTAAACTAATTTTCCATTACGTTTTCTGTAAGACTGTAAGAGCGAGACAAAAACTCTAAACATCATTACATTAAAGATCAACATCCTTTGTTTCGGCGTCAATGTCTGTGATTATGTTTGGGTGTTAAAGCAAAATGAACTTTGTACATGAACTGGAAAGAGTCGATATTGTTGTTAGTTCTAATAGGAAAGGGCCCATGTTTACCTACTAGGCAGGGGGAGTTAGTGAGGCCATGAAAAACGGGAAAGCAACACAGGGAAGGTTGAAGCCGTCGCGACAGTCTGGAGTGAAGAACTAAACACTGTTGTTTAGCTAGCACGAACAAACCTCGTAAACAAAATTCACTAAAGAGAGTTGGATAAGAAGTTATTGGCGAGAGCAAAGTTGTGGTAAGTAACAGAATGAGCAATAAATAAAAGTTGGTTTCGCCTTAATTTATTGTAATTTGAGCTCTTAAAGCTAATTTGCTTAGAAACTCGAGAGATTTACGACTCTGTGCGTTGCTAGGTGTAAATATAATTAAAAAGTTGATGTATTCGTTAACAAGGTAAAGTTCTTGAAAGCTTTGCAATGTCAATAATATCGCGACCACCTTTCGGCTTGAAATCATTTTACTTCATTTATAAATCTTGTAAGAAACCCCCAAAACTGCGTAACCCACGGTAGCAGTCCCATTAAATCCAATAAATATATCGAGAAATCCACTCCCTAAGGCTATACGACCAGTCTTACATATCTAGCACGCTCACATTCACGGCCCCCTGTCTGGCTTTAGGGCAATTTGTCAAGCCCCGGACCTACCCTTACGTCCCCTCGTATAAAAAGCATTTGAATAATCGAAATGATGACGTAGCCCTCGATATTGGCAATAGTACAGGTGCAGTAGCTATTCAGGAAATGGAGGTCGGCAGTTTATGAGGACATGGCACGTAAGTTTTCATTTTAGGGGAATGTATTGGATTATATTGGAGAGCCTTGACGGTAGTCCTGTTTTATGTAATGGCTTTAATACAATAATTAATTTCTGCAAAAGTAATCGGAAATCTTGATGAGATGGGCAGTTTAAAATTTAATTCTGGTGGACGATGCTTCAACACGATCGATTTGTATTCTCAGAATTCTTATTTTTTAAAGCATTTGTGCTGCCGAAACTAGAAGCCACATTACATTAACTTGGAGGATCCTTCGCAGACTATGTAATTGCAGTCGAAAGGATCGATATCACAGCTCAAAGACAATCTTAGGTCGTAAAAGGCCAGTAATATTAAATATCAGACACGGCTCCTTTATTAATATATCTGGATCTACCCCTATGTATGAGTCACCAACCACGCGGAGGGTGGCCGATGGAGCTAACAGAGGCGATATTTATAGAATTTATCGTCGTTTTATATCGAACCACTGCACAGACTATTAAAATGTTGAGAATCATCAACAGCCCGTTCTTCAGTTTTATGTTTTACTGTTTTGTTGAACTCCGCTATCAAAATCATCGTCTTTTACGGCGACCGCAATATAATTTATATTTTTTCATAATTTTATTTTGAGGGTAGTTGCGTGAGTTATAGAGCTGTTTTGGCGCCTTACTAGTTTATTGCTAGTTTTAAATGCTGTTACTGGAAACGTGATATATTAATAGCTCCATAATCGAAGTTTAATTCGCAGATAAAGGCCTGAATTCATTGGTGTGTCAAATTAAATAAATGGTTGCATTTGGCAAAGTACACAACACAACCAATTTTCACTAGCTATATTTATTTAGACACTTCGGCACGTGTTTATTGAACCTGCAAACAATCAGACAATTACTACCGGGTGCATAAAAGTCCGTTGCAATATATTATTCCCTTAGGAACATTTATTCTAGCGGTCAGGGGAGGCTCACGTCCAGCAGTGGACATTTACGAGCCATAATAGTTATGGTCCATATAAATTCGTTTTAACACTTGTTAAACCACTTCTAAAACATCTCTAGAGAAATCAAATTCGTCATAAGCATAACATATCAGAATTTATTTTCTAAGTTCATCCAGTGTAAAATGGCCTAAATAAATTCCTTTCACCTTTACCCACAGTTGAATAGTCCTTGGTCAGTGCTGACTGCTGAGTAATGGGTTTCGATTCCGACCTTTCTGTCTAATGTATCGTAAACTGGCGTGCGAATATACTGTTAGAGTTAACGCGAACGAACGATTACTGTGTCTAAGATATTTAGTCATGATGCGATATGTTTTAGGAACCGTTGACCCAAAAACATACCAAGGTACAAATACATTTGTGTACTGAATTGTCTAATAATTTCGAAACATAAAAAAAAAAAAAATTGATAGCTTGTTACTATTACCAATGTGTAATTGTTATTGACTTGAAAATGCTATTGGCTACAAAACGGTATGTAACGGTACACTAACTTTTTCTTTTGACCAACAGTACTGTAAGAAAGAATGATTTGTGCATACTCACTAGTTTATTTACGAGTACCTACCGTCCTTCTTATCAAGTATTAATGTTCGTGTATCAAGTATTAAAATTAAATTGTATTTCTCATGATAAGTGAATTGTATTCTTTGTGATAAATAAATGTCTTAAACCGAATAAAATGTTGTATAATATAATTTAACTAAAAAAAAAGAGAAAGCTTGAATGTCTTAGAACATTACTAATTTCTTGTAATAATGCTTCGATTTCAAGTATATCATCAATATAAAAAAATCTACTATTGATAGAAAGCTCGTTAAAGACCATACTGAATCTTTCTAGCCAACAGAGATTACAAAACCACCAACGTAACACCATCAATTTAAAGTCGCACGTGAACCAAGTCTTACCGCAACATAAAAGTTGTATGGCGCTTTGAAAAGTTTTCAAGGCGTGACTAAAAAGCCATTGTTTTGAACGCGACGCCATGTTATATCAGCAACAATGTGCTATATGATGTGTTTCACTGTTTCGCAATGAGAAAACCGCTTAGTCTGCTTCCTTCTTGATAAGATGCTTTTGTTTACTTGCTTTGTTATAGGCAGTTGACACGATGGCGGAAAATTTATTATTGTTACCCTCGATTCTAAGAAGTCTCTTGAAGTCTATTGATGACAAAAATGTAGACGAAGATGGACAAAGCAAATCACTGCCTCACATAAGTAAATGAATATTCATGATTCTGTACAAGCGTGGCTCATAAAGAATTCATGAGCCATTGGAAGTCAAAATAGTAGGTACTAGAATATGGAATCAATAGATCGGGAGAGCACTCGACGCAATGCACGCAGAATACTGCATTGTGCATACAAAATGAGGTTAGTATGAGAAGATAGAGAACAAAGAGGGAGAGTACGAAGGCAGTTAACAAGTCTATACGATACCAACGATCCAAATTTATCTGTTGGAAGCTCTGTTTAGCCTGTCTGACTAAGACCACTGTTACGAGATAGGTAATAAAAAGTTCTACGTCATTTTAGCAGGAAAAATACATTTACAGCTGCGAAATAAAATACCTGTCCAAAAGGTAGTGTCATCTAACGTTAAAAATGGTGCAAAGCTTTCAAACATCGAGCTAGAGTGCCCCCCACAACTACTTAAACGACGTAAACACGAATAAATTTCATCTCGAATTCCCAAAGAATTTCGAACATAAAATTTTACACCGGAAAATTTTAGGAACAAATCGTTTAGCTGACGTTAAGCTAAAGTAGGAATGGGAGGGACACGCCCAAATACATTTTGGTGCGAGGCCAGAAAACTTTGCTGGTCTACAAAAGTATCAAAGACTACACATAATATAATATAAGTTATCACAAAGGCAATCTTAATAGTATCTCGGAAATGGTAACATGCTCGTTACGGGACTACCAACGGTAACAAAAAAAGTAGCGATTCATTCATTGAAGCTACTATTTGGACACATTCTCACTGACTTCTATTTGAATAAATTTCACATATAAAAGTAACAGAACGTATGTATGGTCACAGATGTTAAGTAAACTGTATGTTTGTTGCTTTCTAAAGCCGGCTAAATGTTCGTGGAAAGGATTTGGAAATGTAAATCGGATTGCGAATTGCTTTATTACTTCGTTTTATTGAGAAAAATCTTCACGTTTCGGAAACGAATGCAATGTTTTATTACTTAAATGAGATACAATTTATCGAACAAATTCAACCAGTTTGCAATTCCAGAGAAAGCGGAAATTGAGGATAGAATATGGGGTCTCCGACATGTGACACCAGTGCCTCCATAATATGTATAACAACTTTACAGTACACTTATTACCCAATTAAAACACTATTTGTCTTCGTGAACATTTTGTCCTAGACAAAATCACCGTTTCTGAAGAAGTACTTGTTCCCCCTTTATCAATTAGTCATTCATAGCTAGTGAGGGGTTTTTTATTACTCCCACTTCCAAGTCGGAAGCCAAGCATCGTTGAGGTCCAGTGGACTAGAAAATAACAGCTCTTTGAGAACAAACCTCGAATGTGGTCTCAATGAACACATTCGTACTGTACAACATAAAAGGATATAAGCGCAAATGTCAGAAGAATCCTTAGAAATGATGGATCGATCTTATTATGACATAAATGATGAAATGACACAGAAATGCTCGAAGAACATAGAATAAATGAAGCTCCTATTACTCACAGTACAGAGATTATGAGAATTGCGTCTAAAATCTCTCGATACAGAGGCGTGCCCGCAGGAGGCGAAACAAATTGATGGTAAACAGATATAATTATGTGTAATGTTTATTCGTCGAAATGAAATAACCAAGCAAGTTACCGAACATGAAATAACCTGCCATGAGATCAATGTTCAGAGAAATACATGATTATTATGATAAAATACTAGAACAGCCCGGTGATGATGGTAATAAGACGTACGTAAAGTTTAATTAAACTGAAAACGGCAACATTGCTCCAAGCCTTTAGCTTGTTGAACATGATCCTGAACAGATGGTTTACTGTTAAAGTAACATTCAAAATTAATATTAGCTTTATCTACATTTGGAACAATTTGAATTTCAAATTGGGCAGAAAGATAGACCTAATTGTTGCCCAGTAGGTTATCATTAAAATCAAAAGGTTACTCTTAAACAAAGAAATAAACTAAAACAAAAACATGTATTTGGAGCGGCCCAAAGTTGAGTTTGAGATTCGTTTGTGTTAAATTCTTATTAGATTTGTATAAATTTTCAAAGCTAATTTAGGAAGCATTCTTTGGGTAAACAGTAAGAAGATTAGAGGCTATTTGCTGCTCGGTTTTAATTAAAAGGTTTTACCTTTTGTAATCAAATAACGTAATTAGGACACCTGTTGGCAATTATTAATTAAGGGGTGTTTATTTAAGACGATATTCGATAGTATACTACGACGAGTTATAAATAAAATCAAACTTACCGAAAGGAGTCGAACAGCATTTCCTGCAACAGAACAACACCAGTCAGAATATTTGATGAACACAGAGGACAAAATGATAGTTGAACATAAAACAAGCACGTACAATGTTAAGTCAATAAAAGCAGATGAATTTAAATTAACAATAAGCCAAACGTCTGATTCGGTTGTGCCGCTCCCGGCAATATTTGTATAATAAGCGAAGAGAACGAGTATAGTGGGGGTCGTAGCCTCGTAGCATACACGAATATGTTCGAGTAGCGTATAACAAGGCAAATAATGTGTTAATGGTTCAATGTACCTACTCGAAATTGTATCATTATAATAGACAAATATAGAAAAGGCTATAAAAATGAAGATTTCTTAATTATTGAGAAGAAATTTGCACCCTCAGGTCTGACAAGCAGTGCTTCCGTAGGCTGATGTGAATGATGACTGAACAATGTTTCTAACTTTTTATTTTTTATTATGTGGATGAAATAGTTACGAAACTGATCCGAAACTGAAAGCAGAATATTCGTGTAGGTACACATATTGTCAGATAACGGACAATAACCTCGTTAGCACTTCAAGCACAGAAACAGATATATGCCAGCCGTACCTGTAGTAGATTTATGGAAAGTTTCAGTTTACACCTGCACACATTTCGAAGTCAAATTGAATCCAGGTTTCCTAGGATTTTGGGATAAGCTTTCGTCCGGGAATGGACGAGTATTGTATGACTGTTGGCTCTTAGAGACAATTAATTTATGCTTCTGTGACATCAGATAGTTTCGATAAATTTATCAAGAATTCATTAAATAATTTTCGCATATGAAAATAAAGCGAAGACGGCCTATGATTGTTGTCTTCGCATACGGATGTATTATGATAAACGGATATTAAAGTAGCCACCGACGAGGAAATGGCAAGAGAAGCAGGAAACGAAACATATCACAACAAACAACTATATTTAAATTATGAGAATTACTAGAGATCATTCACCGCAAAGAATAAACGTGTTAATAAAAGTAAACTTAATAAATCTGACGAAAACAAAACAGATCGCTCAGATCGAAATAATTTGTATTTGTACCATGTTTTTGAACAAATTGAAATTCAATTGACTATACACAGGCGCCTCCTACAACGTTGAACATCCACAAAAAAACGGGATCACGCAATAATGGATGTAACACGTGGGTCAAACCCCTTACTTAAACCCCCTTTAACTTTCAAAAATAGTCCTTACTTGTGTTAACATAAGGGTGGTAATAGTGGTAAGAGAGGACTGCAATACGAAACTCCCCTTCCACTATAAATTACTGCAAGCAATGCAAGTGCTGGGTGCAGCGGATCGATAGAGCTGCGAAATATTCGGGTTCCCAGTTATATTCGGGTTCCCAGTTAGCCAGTAATTGGTAACGACATGTATGAGAATATTGATTTCCGTCGACATTTATATATTTGTAAATTTATATTCACGTCTTTAATATGACTGAAGCGTTATTTATTTGAAATGTGTTTTGGCATGTATTGTAAATTGTGTAACGTATAGGGTTGCCATCAGTCCGGGTTTAACCGGATTTGTCCTAGCTTGGAGGGACTTTGTCCGGGGAGCGTCCGGGCGGGGTTTTTAAATAGTGTCCGGGTGAAACGAGTTTGAATGATTTGCAATAATTTAAAGCATTAATCATAGTTAAAAATTCGCTGCGCGGCAAATATACCCGTGCGCTCGTGACAATTCATAATTTGCTTTTGAATTACAATGTTTTTTTTTAATTTTTCATTGATGTCAAAAATAATTTTTGTTACCAGAATTCCTCTCACATAGAGAAGTGTAAGTATAATTGATTAGTACAAATAGGCATTTCATTTGTATTGTTGGTTTAAGTTGTTTTTCTATAATAAGAAAAAAATAATATGATACTTAACGATGTTTTTATTTTATTGTATTTTTTTTTTGAGGGTGTCCTGGGAAACATCTTAATTTCACCGAAATATCCGGGGTTTTTGAAGTTTTTATCCGGGATCCGTAATTAGGTGATGGCAGCCCTACTTACATAGTATATTTGGTACAATACTCTATTGATGGCAGTCTTGTGATGCTGAGAAATGAGCTTTTAAAGAATGGGTAAAATTGGCTCAAAAATTATACTGAAAATGACACATTCATACTAGATTAATTTCGCATGACTCAACATTTCTTTAAATTCCACAATATGAACTTAGATGGTAGGTTCTACAAAGACAATGACAATACTATTCTTATTGCTCAGTATATCAAAACATAACAGCTACCACAATTAGGTATATCATACGATTTATTTCCTGAAAGCATGATAGAACTATAATCCGCACCGATAATTATGTATACTAATATTAAAAAGAGGAAAGATTTGTATGTATGTTTGTAACGAATTGGCTCAAAAAGTACTGGACCGATTTTAAAAATTCTTTCACCATTTGAATGCTACATTATCACTGATTAATATAGGCTTTTTTAATTGCAAGAAAAAAATAAATTTTTTAAAAAATAAATGTCCACCCGTGCGTAGCCGGGACGGGCCGCTAGTCTATCTATACTAATATTAAAAAGAGGAAAGATTTGTATGTATGTTTGTAACGAATTGACTCAAAAAGTACTGGACCGATTTTAAAAATTCTTTCACTATTTGAAAGCATAATGTAGCTTTTACTGATTAATATAGGCTTTTTTAATTGCAAGAAAAAAAAAATGTCCACCCGTGCGAAGCCGGGACAGGCCGCTAGTTATTAATATTTTCATTAACCACAGTGTCAAACGTACTTGAAATGGCGACAAGGCGGAGTATCGGACATAGCTGGAGCATTATGGATCAATTGAATGCCAAGCATTCATCAAGATGACTGACAGGTACAACTTGCATTGCTGACTCCGGAATACATGTAAGGTTAATGACCTTTAAAGTTCCATGCAACAATGATTGTCGTATAGACCTTAGCTTAGTAGATAAAGCTACATTCGCTTTCTCCGTTAAGGTCTTGAAAGGTGTCTAGTTAGTTGCTTTTACACAAGCTATAGTAGCAAACAAAGATAAAACAACACTATTAGCAATACTATTTAGATTTAATGTAGGTAATGTATGAGCAGAAGCCTAACACGGAACATTAAGAATGATTTTGGACTCAAAAACAAAACAATACGTTAACAACAACACGCAGTAAGCAAGTTATAACGCTCTAGTTCTCCTCTCAATGGAAAACTGAGCGATAAATTATATTGAAGGTTACACATATATTATGAACTCTTAGCAACAGGGAGAGTAGACATTAGAATAATTACATGGCTCACAAGCTGTAAAGAAGAGGTGGCAATTCTCTGTTTGTTATAATTCGGCTTTAGAAAATGCTCAGAGAAATCCTCTGCAGTAAACTAAAGCTTGATTTCGTTAATAATTTTGATAAAGTCCGTGTGAGCCGTACATTAGAGTAATTACTTTGCGTTTTCGCTTTGAGTCACTGTGGTGACGTCATGTCAGCTATTTCGTCCTAATAATTTCCAGTGTAGCTTCTTTTTCTAATTACTTAGTAAGTATAAGGTACTTAAGCAATACGGACGAACGTGGTTTCTTTTCACCGCAAGAGACGCAGCAATCCTTTTCGTAGTACTAAACTCTATGGACTGATTTACAAAGCCGTGGAGGACCGTTAAGAAACTGAAGCTTTATAACGTAATCCGTGTGTAGAAGCTACTGTTATAAACTTAATAACAAAAGCTTACTCTAACGATAGGCCGTCAAAAAACCATTGATACAAGTAATTTGGTAATGCGGCGATTCCCAAACTAAATTACCAGCCTATCACAGCCTATAAGTCAATAACCCTATGCACACACAATATCGAATCCAACTAAAACATAACAAACAAAAGGCTGGGCATTCCGCAAAACAATTCCATAACGTAATACAATACAAGTTGGCCTTCCCCCCAATGAACTTCTATCGATTTTCAGCCGAGGGCAACGACCAAACTCAACTTTTTTGACACTCACTGGTCTGACGATAGTTTTAATGTTTGAATTAATAAAACAAACGTCAATAAATACTGCTGAGTGCCGTTAATGCCCTAATAAAACATAGTTTTCAAAGATATTCAAACACAGAGCTTCGTTGCAAACAATCTGTTTTACTTTAAAACGCTAGACGCAGGACTCATTGGTTTTTGAGAGTTAATTTGACGGCAATTGTGTTGGTAATCAAGTCTGTTCAAAGCTTGTCATTTCATTGTTTGGTTTTACAAATAAAAAGGCTAAACGTTTGAGGGGAAGGTGGACAGAGAAGTGTCACGGCTAATTTGAGGCTCATGAGGGTCTTTTGTTTAGCTGTTTGTCCTCCCGTTCTAAAAGCGCGAATTTGACGAAAATTCTCCCTTAGATGGACACGTTTATATTTGGATTCATTCTCAATATAGGCTTATTGACTAACACGAATGTTTGGTTTTATTTGGTAGACATAAAATATTCCTACAAACCGTTCATTATTTACAAATCAATTTTATTTCTGCTGGAACTTGCGCAATAAATCAGACGAGGCTCAATAACAGTTACGGCCATAGCAAAAATAATTTTAACTTCGCCATGGCAAGATAAAATTTAATATAAAGTCCCGGAAAAGTGTTCGAATACCGGGTTATAAATGTAACCCAAATGACACGTAATAAAAATGCTGCTAGCTAAGTCTGAATTTAAGTTGAAATTCGGAGCGAAATTTAAAATGTATGCAAATTCAACATCCAATGCGGTAGACAGGATCGAGGACAGTTTTAGTCTTTTGATTCAGTAAAACCGTGGACCACGACCTCTCTCCTCTTAGTGCAAAATAAAATTTCTAGGACGCATAATTAACATGACCTTTCTGGGATCTTTTAACTAAAACGAACTTAAATTACTTTTGACTGCTGTTAAAATTTGGTGCAGTACAAACGATTTTCCTAAAACATTTTCTCTACTTCGGCTTATTTATTCATGGACTAAATGACTGCGAATGTTTAAAACGTTCCTGAAAGAACTACCTATCTATAATCAAACTATAATACAAATATTATCATTAAAATCGTTGCAACGCCAATAATGAGGAGCAAGCAATATACTTATAAGTAATTCTCTACTTTTTCTATAGGGTATTAGGATTATTATATCATCAATATCGAACATCATATTCCGAAGAGGATCACACAATGTTAGCTTACAAAATGAACAACATTTTACTCGCACTGTTATAGTTTGTTGAACCGTTGAATAATCCGTAAACACGTGTAGCAAAACATCTGACATTTGGGACAGCTCGCCTCTCGGGAACTATTAATTAATACATATTATACCAGAGGTCCTTGTCAGTCTTTGGGTAATGGAGAGGAACGGTTTCGTGTTTAGTCCGAAAACAATATTGTAGTAATGGCGTCATCCAATCTGGTCATTATAATGAAAAGTAAGAAACCAAGTTCGAACAAAGGCCCTGGATTTATCTGCAGGCATTCCATGGGAATTCCGTCGGGCTGCAACACAGACTTCGCTTGAATACATTTGAATATTTAGTAACTTTCACGCTGATCTGAAAATAATGGGACAGCTCAGAATGCTGCTGCTTATCATCAAAAGGAAACTATACAAGATGCGGATTGGAATGTTGACAGTACTTTCACTTTAATAAGCTCACCATAGCTTTTAGGATAAGCTAAATGAAGTGGCAATAAGCAGACGACGCTGCGTAGGGAACTAACAGCTGCGTCTGGATTTAAAAAATAATGTGGCTATAATTCTAACAGAACAGATTTTGACCGTTTGTAATTCGGAAAAACGTTCCGAAATTCCAGTAAATTGAATACGTCGTCAAAATAGTTCATTATCGAAGTCTTAAGTCGCACTCCCTTAATGTCCCCAACAGACATAAGCTTTGAAACTTTTATAGCCTTTTGAAAGCTATTACGTCCGATAAATCCATTTTCCTTACAACATTTAGTTTGATAGCCAACGAAGCATATCCTTTACAGCATCACGATTCAGAATCAATTCAATCCTTTGGGCGTAGTTTTATTTTAACACGGTTATCATTCGACCCTCATGTATTTTATCAAGTGTCGGTTCGAATCCAGATACTTCCGCTTCTAACAACCACTGATTTATAGTGAGCCTTTTACTATTTATCAACCGAGACGAATCCCAATCAGTACAATTTTGAATCTTTGTAAGGAACTGTGAAATTGGATTCCCAGAGAATTTATTACAACGACAAAGATTCTTTTAAGTAGATCGTCTTTGGAAGTATGAGTTTGAATGCGTAATGAAGACACAATGAGGAATAATAAGAGTTTCGAAGTGGATTATAAGCTCTGCTTCGATCTGAATATTAAAATCAACCTAAAACTTGTAGCCTAAAAAGCGTAGTTTATTTTTATATTGTTTTGTTTAGGAAGATCAACAGCCGATGCGTGAACATGTAAGTTCGAACCAATGAACGGTTTCACCATATCTGTTGAATGTTATCGGAGAAATTTACGCAACGAGAAAAGTTACGCAGCTCGAATTAAAAATAACAATTCCTAATTTCTTAAACTGGAACATTAGAATATCGTGTCGATTAAAAACTAACTATCCAACAAAGAAGTTAAGAACATCATTAATCATCAAGCTCACGACAAGGACAACAATAAGGAAGAACACGTACAGGAATCTACCAATGAACGGTCCTTGATGATACGAGTAACATACATAACAACGCGAGCGTATAACAGTATACCCAATCACAACAAAACCTCAGTCGGAGTGCAGTGGCCGTATGCGACCGTGACTCATCTATCAAGTGCATGCGCTTGCGCAGCGGTGCCACCGAATTAGACCGCGATCGCATACGTTATGCGGCTTAGTTTTACGCTTTTCGTTTTTCTGAGAACCGTGTTTATCGTATTTGGTAACAAATTAAAAAGGGGAGATAGGATTCAGCGCATTTTTAGAATTGGATTTTGGTAAAGGAATTTGTTTACTGTGGGTTGGTAAATATTGGGCTGATGATGGAAGCAATGAAAATTATTGTTTTAATTAAATAAGGATATTTAGCTTAGATAGGTTGAAATATAATGAGATCTAAAACATCTACTCTCTCATCTCATCTCTCACTTACAAACTCAATCGAAACAAAGAACAGCACATGACATGTTTTAAAAAGCAAAAACGACGACAAAATTACATTTAAAGGACTACAATGAAGAATATCAGTTAAAACGAAGTTTCCAGTTCTGTAAAAATTAGAAATGTATTTTAGACAACTTACCGCTACGCTAAGTATCAGTGGGAGCGAGCCAGCTAAATATGGAAGCACCAACGCGAAGAACAGATTTGACCTTTTTGCGAGATGATGACGAAGATGCGAATGGCCATACTTCATTTTCTGATACTATATTTAAAGACACTTCTTAAATGGAAGTAATATGTTATGCAGCATTTAAAACGAGTCCTTGATGGCTTTATGATTTATAATAGCCATTTGGGAGATACAGTTCATGTAATTCAATTTGGAGAATCCGTTTGGGGATTGAGTTTTGCGTGAACCGAATTTGCAACTGTCAACATCAAATGATGAAATTGAAAATTGCTTAATCTTAGAAAGCTGGTATGGTTTTTGTATGTCTACGACGAAAGTAACTGCTATTTTTTTAACAGCTTGAAAAGATCTGAAGAATATGAAAGGATTTAGTGTAAGGCCAGGCCTTAATATTACAGTTATTATATTTTTATTAGAGTAGGAAGTTACATTGTCAGTTTATTACGATTTATCGGAACCTCCGAGGTCGACATTGAACAATAACTTCACTGTTTTTAAGTAACTTTTTCTTAAATTCAATTTCGCGCAAGTGAACTTAGCAGCAGGAGTAATTGGTACTTAAAGGCGTTATGCCTGACTATTTCGTAAATTAAGCAATTATGTTTAATAAAACACAGGTAAATTAACTTTAAGTACGAAGTTTTAAATAATACCTACCTTAGAAAGAAAAGTTACAGAATAGACTTTAGGCTTTCGATACCTAAACTCTTTTCTAAAAGAGAATTGACTGTAAGCCAAATGGAAGAAGTAAAAGGGTATGATACCGGTCTTAACGCTTGATTAAACTCCGGCACGGGTACTCAGGATTTGTTGAAGATTTAGAGACATCGAACATTTCCACCACTTCTTTCCCAGATGGGATCGGGAATTATCACCAAGACGAGACAAAGACAGACGCGGTTTTGTTCTTTTTAGCCTTGTATTGTAGAGAAATCCGAGAACGAAGTCCAGTTTTTGTAATGAAATGTGTCATTGAGATTGCAAAAAACTGATACTTTCAACAGTTAAAAAGTAGCTGCAAAGGCTTTAAACAACAATGATTCTGAAATGCAAATTCATCGCCTTGTAAAGAGTTATTGTAATAAACTGCACGGTGAAGGTCGATTTAAAGTGCAAAATATTGCAATTTCTTCATCATTCCCAACTACTGTTGGGAATTCAAACAACGATCTGGGCAGTTATAGTACTAATAATTAAAGCTAAGTAGCATTCAATCATAATAATGATCGGACAGGACATGATATCATAGTTGTTCATACGAACACAACTCATTGCATTTAGATTTTACGTTGAGCATAATCAGCCTGCAATGTTCCCAATGCTGGGAAACAGGCCTCAGTCTGTGAGAGGGAGTGAGCCATAAACCACCACGTCGGTGGATGTCTCATGTCTTGGAATTTCTTGGTTCTAGACAAGCCGGATTCCTCACGATGTTTTACGATGTTACGTTTACTGAACAGTAATTAGAAGTCACGCAAGTAATTTATTTTTATATATTTTTCGTCCTTAACACACATGCATAAAATTACGCTCACGAGCCTGATTTAAGCAGTGTATATACAATTAGTGTTAACGCACTACTTAACATAGAATTTGGCGTAAATATGGTGGGTTAAATATTGATGATGTCGTGCAGTTTTGGCAGGCTGCCAATAATGTTGCTACTGGTGTATGCAAGCCTTTCCCTTGGTCCAGATATTTTATTTTTGGGTTTTGCTTCGGTTTATCCTTGTCTGGCCATATTGTGGCAGACTCAAACCCAATCTACCTTCCCTTTATCTCTATAACGAGAAAACTAGATGACCAAAAACACGACATATAAAAATTCAATACGTTTTTGGAACTCGATCGCTACAGTTTTCCTTTTAATTTTGTGTTATTTTTCTCTGGTATCTTCAAAACTATAAAAGGCACTATACGAGGATCAAGGATCGATCCTTTACATAGAAACCTTCCTTCATCTGTATTCCTCGTCACATCCACCATTCGATCCGGTTCATAACATTAACCATGATTGACTTTTCAATCAATACCACACGTACAAATTGCTAAATAATGTGCGTAGTTCATAAAGATAAGGCGTTAATGGGTGACATTATTCATAATGTGATAACATTTTCGCCATAACGACTGCGGAACTCTGCAATTATTACTGCACGTGTTGCCTACATGTTAGCTGCAATACTCGCATGGAAAATGTGGATTAATAGAGGAGCACAGTTTATATTGGTTTTACAGCGGATTCTTATCAAGGGTGTGATCTTTGGGATCTGCAAGGACGTTATTTAGAGTGCCTATGGCTCCAATAGAACAAGCGTATGTTCTGTCTCCTGGCAATCCTAAGTGCTGTGCAGAATGGCCGAAAACCCGACGATCAGTCTAATCTCACAAATATCGGTTTCCCAAAGGTATAGAATTGCAGGGGTCGGATTGTAGTCTCTCAGCATACTAATAGTTAAGCGCATCTAGTTAGATCAAAGCCAAAACCAACATAGTTCGGAAACGGTTAATCAAATGTTGGCCCGCATATAAAGTACTGACGAGATTGTAGTTGCATAGCTAATTTGAAATGGGACCGGGTTAGTTACGTTTGTCGTATACCTGATGAGCTGATGGTAATACATACAACCACTTAGTGGAGATCTGACGCAGCCAGAAGGTGCTAAAGCATGTAGAAGACAGCTGGAAGAACTGGACAAAAACCAAAGACGAGTGGCCTAAATTAGTTCCGGATCGAAATAACTGGAAGTCACGGGGGAGGCCTTTGCCCAGCAGTGGGGCCTACAAATGACATAATCATCAAAGCTAGGTAGGTAATTGATAATTACTACTATATCATGTCCTCTTATCTCGGATTCGTGATATCTCGGATTCGTGATTAAACCGTTAGATCCGCAGCTCTAGTTTTTGTTCGCATATTTGCATGTATAAACTCGGCAACTGATGGAATGGACGGACAAACGTTGTCGGCAGCGTTACACTAACATCACAGAACGCCTTTTTTTGTTACTTTGTTCGTTAAAAAAATAACTCTTTTTCTGCTTCCTATTTCCAGTCTGACCCAAATTTATAAGTTTTCTTACAATCTAAGAAATACTCAAGTACTTTACTTAGTTTTAGTTTGACTGACTTCGACCATAACCTGAAATAAAACAATAAATCTAGATATTGGCAGAGGTATAATAGGTAGGTAAGTAGCAGTCGTGGCCCAGTAACAGTCGCGACTTACAAGTTGTAGCTCGTAGATTCAAACTCAGGCAGACGATTTACTTTGTGTAAATTATTTCGCCACCAATGCTCACAAATAGGTGAAGGAAAACATCGTGAGGAAACCGGCATGTCCTAGAACCAAAAATTTGAAGACATGTGACATCTACCAACCCGCACTGAGCCCGCGTGGTAGATTACGCGATTACGATTACGCGATTACGATTACGCCCACTCCTTCTCACCAAGAGGAGGCCTGTGTCCCAGCAGTGGGAAAATTAAAGGCTGATTACGAGTATGCTTATGCTGATGACTTGCATTAATCGTTCATATTATAAAAGAATCAAATAATTTAGAAATATAAGGAACAATAAGCCACAACCACAAAAAACTAAGATGTCATCGAAAAAAAGCAGAAACAACACATCAAATAAACCCGAGATCTTTTAACTCAACAAAAACCTAAACAAAGAATTTGAACACCAATCAATTCACACTTTACCACAAGCCCTTAACAGCGTCGCTTTTCAAATGAAATAAAATGCTTTGCTTGCGTCACGAATCACGAAATTATTTTTGGCTCGTTAAATTCGTCGGAGAAATAATCTGATTTCGAGCACTTGCCGGCCGGCCTGGCACCACGGTCGACTACTTTCCTTAATAAGCTTAAAAACATATTAAATAGTAATATTATTTCTTTTTCACCGTATCATTGGTCTATTTTTTCTTACTAATCGTCTCTTTGGTCGATTGGATGCGATTTAATTTCCTGACCGTGAGCCATCATTTGCACACTCAGTCTGGCCAGAAAAGGTGTCCAAAAGCGTGCCCAATCCGATAAACGTTAAATGATTTTATTTCTGTAAGTAGGTTTGTACAGAGGCTAGCACATCAAGCTACCCCAAACTGTGAAATTTCTTTGATAGATCTTCAACTTTACTACAAAAGAGTAAGTTCATATTCAATTGGAAAAATTTAACAGATTGGGGTAGCTTGATGTGCTGGCCTCTGTACAAACACTTTTACACGTCAATCATATTTTTAAAAACGAGATTAGATCGGCGTTTCCTATCTGACTACTCTGAGCAGAAAGGCCGAAACAAACTCAGAGGTCACAGTCTCTTTTAAAGTCCTGACATAATCTTGGTCAGATCATGTGGAGACCATGTAGATTGGTGTCTGAAATGGTCTTTTGAGGAAAGAACCACACAGATTGAGTGGACCCGTCCAGTCAGTGCACGCATTTGTCAGTAATCATGCAGCTCAACTCACACATAAGGAGCTGAACGATTCGACGAACAATACCTACCAAAGAAAGGACATTTGGGTAGGCCGCATAAATTACCCAAACTGCCAGACCATCATTAACATTACTGAAGGGAACAAAAAAAAAACACTGACCCATATAGCCCTTACATTCACAATAATTAAAATAATATTATACACTGACCCATATAGCCCTTACATTCACAATAATTAAAATAATATTATACACTGACCCATATAGCCCTTACATTCACAATAATTAAAATAATATTATACACTGACCCATATAGCCCTTACATTCACAATAATTAAAATAATATTATACACTGACCCATATAGCCCTTACATTCACAATAATTAAAATAATATTATACACTGACCCATATAGCCCTTACATTCACAATAATTAAAATAATATTATACACTGACCCATATAGCCCTTACATTCACAATAATTAAAATAATATTATACACTGACCCATATAGCCCTTACATTCACAATAATTAAAATAATATTATACACTGACCCATATAGCCCTTACATTCACAATAATTAAAATAATATTATACACTGACCCATATAGCCCTTACATTCACAATAATTAAAATAATATTATACACTGACCCATATAGCCCTTACATTCACAATAATTAAAATAATATTATACACTGACCCATATAGCCCTTACATTCACAATAATTAAAATAATATTATACACTGACCCATATAGCCCTTACATTCACAATAATTAAAATAATATTATACACTGACCCATATAGCCCTTACATTCACAATAATTAAAATAATATTATACACTGACCCATATAGCCCTTACATTCACAATAATTAAAATAATATTATACACTGACCCATATAGCCCTTACATTCACAATAATTAAAATAATATTATACACTGACCCATATAGCCCTTACATTCACAATAATTAAAATAATATTATACACTGACCCATATAGCCCTTACATTCACAATAATTAAAATAATATTATACACTGACCCATATAGCCCTTACATTCACAATAATTAAAATAATATTATACACTGACCCATATAGCCCTTACATTCACAATAATTAAAATAATATTATACACTGACCCATATAGCCCTTACATTCACAATAATTAAAATAATATTATACTTTACAAAGTAAATATTCATGTCTATAAAGAGAAAAAATAAAATAAATAGTAAGCAAAAAAACAAAACAAGATTCACTGTGTAAATTTATTGGAGCAGCTCAATCCCAAGCATTTTTCATTTTTATCCTCAATATAGTCTTTAACAGTATAAAAGTCTTTCTGGCATAGTTTCCGGTTTATATGATTTCAATTTATTAAAATTTAGATTCTTGAGATCCACCTGCGAATCTTGAAATTCTGGAACATTATTTGCTGAAATGCAACCACTGCGTTAGTGATTAGATTCCCTACCTTTTTCCACTTATGGGTACGAGACTTTTAATAACTGCTACAAGGGAGTTTAAAGATTTCGCGTTTCATTACTAGTTTGTAGTTAATTTAGCGCGTAGGAGGACGCAGCTGTTCTTCCTCTGGCCAATTCCGTAGGTACTTATCAAATTATTTGAAAGTTATTAACAAATGTAGAAGAATATTTGATTAATTTTCAAGATTAATAATTAATGTCTTCTCTGTGTGGACATTTCGGTGCCTAAATTAATGAACTTCAGCGTTAAAATTTATGACTTGACGTGTTGAATAAATTACTTCAGTTGTTAATCAAGGCAGGGCAGAAAAGGCGATCGAGACGAAGGATAAAAGCAAGTTGTTCCTTATTTTGGTAAGTTCATTACATTTAGAAGTAATTAGAATTATTTATTCGTTCACTAACCAATAAGGAAGTTTTTATTTCTAAAAAGTCGTAAAAGTGTTTACTCGGTTTGAAGGACAAACACACGAATTATCTAACTTTCCTCTTATTGTCGCGTTTCCGCTTTAGTTTGGTTAACCTCAAAACAACATAAGTTCTATATGAAAGAAGAAGAAGTAACTGTTCTTTAGACATACCAATTTGTAGAGACCGTCCCCAAATCGAAGACATGAGAAAGTCTAAACGAAACACCTCCACAGGTGACTGCCGCACAATAATTCAAGGTACGGTAAACGCCATTGGAGCGTCGAAATCTCGATGTAGAAATTCAACTGTCGATTTGTCGCGTGTCACTCGAACACGAGGGCTCTAAATAATTTTGTAAACAAGCCTTATGTGGTACCATTGACGATAACACATTTATAACTCTATGTCAACGTTTGAAATAAGTTACCATTTCAAGAACTTGATAAAAATTAAGCAATATTTATCAAACAGTGTCAAGTGCATTAGGATATCTGAATATCGTCGACCGTAGGTTCAATTGAGGTAAGGGACAAGATACCCAATGTCCCTTACCTCAATTGAACCTACGGTCGACGATATATTGAAAAACTTCTAGGATTGGAAAACTATTTTCCCAGAAAAAAACATAGACACCTATTGCAGGGCCAAGGAAAATGTGCAGTATTTATAGGCTTAAGTTTAAATATTCAATTTGATTGGTCGAGTTGTAGTTGTCAACAAAGCAGGTAAATCCAGAGTCATCAAATAATCACACAATATCCCAAGATTTGAGAAAATAAACGTAAGAAAGTATACCGTCTCCTTTCTCGAATTTACTCTCCATTCGAACCAGAATCAGCGCACCTCAATATAAGTTCACTTTCAGCAGATAAACAAACAAGCCAGTTAACTTTAAACGAGCATTTCATACCTCTAAAGACGCAAAATACCAGAAATATTTAAACAAATGTTTAACTCAGAAACTCATAAAACTATAAACATTAGTTTCAATGTTGCAAAAGTCATAGCTTGGGAAGAGTTCCGAGAAATAGTTTCATGAGTACTTAGTGTCGGGGCTCGCAGGAAAAACTAAGTGCACATTAACTAAGACTTACTTTCGTTCTTCATTATTCGGGCGTCGTGTTTTAGTTTTTGCGAGGTCCAGGGATGGCGAAAAATTCACTATGACACTCATCCAGCTTCTAATCATTTATGAATACTTTTTGATTCGTTCAGGTGTCTCCTAAGATAGGCCTACAACGCTTTGCCGCTGGGCCTTTAACGTCTGTAAAACATTTTAAAAGAGTGACTATGGAATTTCTTGCCCCTTTTTCTCCATGCAAAACTACCAACATGAATCAATTCTCTTTTCTTATAAATCTTGACGTTCAAAAGTGCCTTTTTGAAATAAATTATTTAACTTCGACGTTCAAATTAGCGCATCGTTTTGCTACTATGGGGAAAGTACTCCTGGATTCGCGTTTGGTATTCCCCCTTATTCATTCTAATGATTGTTGAATGTGCAATACCTAGTGGACTGCGATTTTATGCAAAAACCCGTTAGCCGGAACGATCGCAGTCCGTAAAAAACGTAGACAGTGACAGCTGTGAAAGACAGCTTGGTAAGAAAAGCGATTAAAAGAGTTTCTTTGAACGAAAACATTTAGTTGATTTCATAATCAAAAGAAAAGATGGTTATGGATTATGAGAAGATGAATATCTAAGAAAGTAAACTATGCGAGTGAAGGACTTACTGTTTCGACCCTAAATACCTAATTTGGGATAAGGTAAAGGAAGGATGCAACTTAACAAATTAAAATAAAATATTAGCAATGAGTTGAAGCTTCAAGGCAAAGAATAAAATGATAACAATTGAACATAATATTTGTTGACTATCATAATATCCTGATTGATCATGATTTTGATTCTTTTCTTCCCACAATATTCCTGCAAGCCACATCTTACATAAGTTAGCCACCCCTGAATTATACTGTCTGTTTACTTACTTATATGTTTTACTTAGCAGTCCCGGCGCTAGTTTTTAATGGACGTTACATTTCATACTTAGGCAGTTTCTGCCTCTGCCTTCTGCGTGGCTCGGGTTTATTTTTGCATTGAGTTCTGTTTATCCAGATTAAGTTTTAAAGATGATATAATGTTAATTGATATTTATTGTAAAAACTAGAAATTTAGCAGATTCAAAGTTTACCCTAGAATAATAGACCAAAAAACTACAATTTGGATTACCTTTCTCGAAGTGGCAATGTTATCATTCGGGGATTCACCAAATAACGTGTAAGTAAGTACGTGGTTTTTATATTGTTTGAGCCCAGTAGGTAGCAATCTTCATTGCCGTATCAGTTGCATTCTTTAGGTCATCCGAGGTGCAGTGAATGGGCACTTAGGACACTCCAGCAAGTGGGGCATAGTCTGATCAGAAGCATCGCACTCGCACTGGGTGTTGGATGGGTCAGTAATCCCCCTTCTTCGACAAATTGTGCACCGGCCTCTTTGTGAAAACTTTGTGATGTCTGCACTAGCAAGCGGAGCCTCTTTTGCTCATAAAACACAGATGCTTCCTTCATAAACACTAACTAAAAGAAAGAACATATAAATAAAAATAAAACCGACAAAGAAAACGAGAAAATACGCACAGTATCTCACTGATACAGAACCGTTCCTATAAAAACTTCTAATTACTAAGCGTTACGCGTAACCATGTCCATCCAACGTGAAGATAGTCATTAATGGTATATATATCGTGTGTGGATTGGAAATCCACTGTTGAAGGCATTTAATAACGATGTGCATTAATGCAGTTTTAAATAGCGTGGTAACGTGGTAATCAGTTAAGCCAATAATTAAGATAGATTTTAAATTCACACCCGTTAATAATGACTCCGCAATGATATGAATAATTATGTAAATAATTTTCGCAGTGTTAACTCTGTCAATGCGAGATTTAGGAGTAGGTTACACGACTATGAATATAGGAGAATAGAATAGAATACTCTTTAGTATGTACAAAGGCCTCCAGAAGTTACTTGACATTTTTCCACTTCAGCTGTGATGCCGCATTATGATTTTAAATAAAAACATAATCAGGAACTCCTAAGGCATTAGGTACTTGATTATTTTTATGATAAGTGAAAGGTAGTTGAATTAGTCAATAACAACGTGATAGCAGTTCAAATATTTGGATCACTGGAATTTCAAACCATAATGTGATGACACATCACATTGAAGCACACATGAAATTAATACTGTAAAAGAAAAACATGAACATCAAAAGTAGTCCTTAACTAATAACATTACATGTTTCTGAACATATCAAATCAAAATATGCATTAATTTGAGTAACGACGCATTGCCCGGACCGAGATTGAGTATATACGAGGGTGCGTTTTTATGTTCGCGGAATGGCGGGGTTGGAAAGGGGTTAGGGGTCTCATTAGTTACTCAACGTGTTGAGTGATTCACTATTAGTATACATACCGAGTTTTATTACAATCGGCTCATTAGTCTCTGAACTATCATCAACCAAGCAACTTAATCAGGAAGACGACGTTCACAATGAAGAAAACCGAGCACCGCGCCTTTATAAAGTTCCTTAGGGAAGAGATATCCTCTGTTTACGGAGACTTACCCTTGTAAATCCATGGTTTACAAGTGGCATTGTTTATTCTAACAAGGACGAGTATCACTTGAAGAGGATCCCCGGCCTGGACGGCCCATCGTGGTGACCATACCCGAAATCATCGCTAAAGTCGAAAAATTTATATTGGAAGATGCTTGTTTAAAAAAAAAAAAACAGCTTGTAGGAATGGTTGGTCGGTATGCTTAAGGTCAGTGCAAGATGGGTTCCGAGAATGCTCACGCGGCGCCGTAAAAGCAACAGCGCGTAAAGAGTACACGTGCGTTTTTGGACCTCTGTTTAACGAAGATCGAGAGGGTATCTTGAGTCGAATTGTGACTGGAGATGAAACTTGGGTTCATCATTATATACCGAAGTCTAAACAAGAGTATGCAGTGGCATAAAAAAGGCACACCACCGCCTAAGAAGTTCAAGGTATCGCAGTCGGATGGAAACCTAATGTTTCTGTGATACTAAAGGAATCCTGCTGATCGATTATAAGGACAAGGGCGTTAATATAATCGGAGATAACTACGCGTCAATTCTGGAGCGTTTGAGGGAAGAAGCAAGAAGAATAAAAGAAAAGACGAGGAAAATTGACGAAAGGCGTCTTGCTCTTGCACGACATTGCGGCTGTTCACAAGAGCCGTGTTGCAATGGCTGTCCTACACAAATCAGGCATCGAAATAATTAACCACCCACCGTATAGTCCAGACCTGTCCCCCTGCGATTATTTATCTATTCCCAAACATGAAAAAAAGAGCTTCGTGGCAAGAAATTTTCAAGTGATGAAGAAGTGAAGAACGCAGATTCAGCGTATTTTGAGGACAAAAATTAATCTTTTATTTCGATGGTATGCCAAAGCTTATTGAATGATCTGAAAAATGCGTTAGGTTAACACGTGAATTATATATGTATAGAAAAAGAAAAATATTTGCGAATTTTTATTTACCTCCCTTACCTCCCATTCCACGAAATTAAAAACGCACCCTCGTCTAATTTTATATACATATATCCTGACAATTTGCTAGCCCAAATAGGTAATTCTGAATGTTGACGCATAACAGTGATCACGATAACAATAGGTTGGCTGTGCCGCTGCGATCTCACTAATACAATGCGTATACGTAGAATTTAGTACATAGGCGTTGGAATAAGGCAATGATCGAGTGGCGTCTAAGGAGTGGAAGACGAAATGGCGGTCATCTGGCGGCGAGATGGGCAGACGATATTGTTGCCATCGCGGGTAGAACGTGGATGAGGCTGGCACGGGAGTGTGGGGTTTGGCACGAGAAAAGAGAACCCTATACCTAGCAGTAGGTGAAGTCGGGATGATGATGATGGTTGTCTTTAAAAGATCGCTTTTAGCGATAAGACCGCCCATTGTGTCACCCTTTGCAAAATTTCTATATTTATGTCTGTAATTTATGATAGTGTACATAATAAAGAGTATTCTATTCTATTCTATGAGGCGTTGGAGAAAGTCGAGCCCATGGCGGCAATCCGGCAAGGAGGCTTGCCGCCTCGCCCGAGATCGTGCGGTACCCCCGGATCAGCCTTACGGCTACCACCTTCTGGGGCGCGTTCAAATAGTGGGCGGCTCGCCGCCGCAGTGAACGCGCCCACACCGGGGCCCCGTACAGGGCCATGGACCGCACGACCCCCGTGTAAAGCCTCCGGCAGGAGGCGCCTGGCCCCCTCAGGTTGGGCAAGAGCCGCTTGAAGGCGGCCCCGGCCCGTTCCAGCTTGGGAGCCAAACGTCGGAAGTGCTCGACGAAGTTCCACCGGCTGTCGAGGACGAGACCCAGGTATCTCATCGTTGTCTCGACGCCGATGTGAACACACACACTTCGTCGTCACTTTCTTCAGAGCCATTTCATCACATTTCACATCACTTTCGTAAACTGTTATCACCAGCACTGACAACAGATATATTTTAGTTACCCATTAAATATTTCAATTCATTAATCACATGTCCACAATTGAAAACATTATCAAAGCAGCTACAAATGGGCATTGGAACGAAACACAATCCCGGTATCCTGACCACAGCGATGTCATTATTGCGTACCTAGTACCTACAGCTAACGTCACATTGTTTTTGTTATCTAGGATCAGCGGTTTCCCAGCAAATACTGATAACTTATGTTTGGTGACCTTAATTTGCGACTTCATAAAGCTAGAGTTTAGTTGAGTAAAGTTTGTAAAGAATTAAGGAGTTTGGGAGGAAGAATTTGGGTATGGGCATGATAGGAATTTGCGAGTTGCAGGCAAATTGGCGTAAACTAACGTAACTTAACTGAATAAGTTAAAATATGTATGTATGAAAGATGTTAAGGTAGTATGTCCCGTCAACTAAACTGAATTTCAATTGATGTCCAATACAAAATAATGTCATGTCGTAGGAGTAGGTACCTTAGTTACTTCTTATCGATTCAATTCGTTACCAAAAACTTTTGAATCAGGGGTGTAATAATCAAACCGTCACCCAATAAGGCACGGGAGAAGAATTCTTAAAGCGCTTGAGGCAATATCAGTTGCAGTGCAATTGGAATGCGGTTTTCGCACGAGAATTTCGCCTCATGCAATTTCCGTGGCGCATCTAGACCGTTTAAAGTAGCGGTTGAACAGAAGAGCCATCATCTTCCATTGTAAATGTTCACAGACATTCATTGCCAAAGCTGCTTTAGCAAGCATGGAATTTGAAAATATTAAAATTCCAATGAGGACAGAGGCACAAAAAAAAGTAGAAGAAATAGTTTATTTGCTTAGAATGTAGAAACATCTTACATGTTACAATAAGATGGAGTTTTTGTAATAATAGTACCAATCATTTTACCTTACGGCATGAAAAAAATTCAAATAAGTACTCAATAGAATTTAATATTAAAAACAGAATTGTATTAAAATTATAACAATATTATTGTGAAGTACTTAAATCTTGCGCAAAAACACAGAAAGAGTAAAACAGAAAGATGCATGAGTCATTCGACATAACAAAATTAGATAATAAAGATATAACCACGGTAATATTAAACAAACCATTCAAACAGAAATATGATGCTTTCCCCAAAACTTATTGTTTTCCACAACTTCAATTACATGGTAATTTACCAATTTGTACATGAATGGAATGGGCCACCCAACTAAACAAACAACAAACGTTAACAATTGAATGACCCGTGATGCAACAGTCATTATCATTACTGCTGCTGCAGTATTCTTATTGTCATCGACCACCATCATTATAAGATCCCCCCTGATTATAACAATGAGAATAAATTGGCGAAATGCAGTGGATCTTGATAGGCTGGTCACATAAAACACCTGCCCCAGTTCTGCTTGACCTACGATGCCTCCCACGTGTTTTTCTGCATTAGGAACATTTTCAATGTCTCCCAGGGTTCATGTTAGGCTGGTCGGTGTGCACCGTTTACTGTCGCACTTGGCCTGTTTCGCAGAAACAGAAAACAGAGGTTACATTATCAAGATTGTGCCGATTCTATTCTATTGTTTTCTTGGTTGTGGATTCACATAAGTTTTTGCTGTTTATTTTGATGTGAAAACTTTTCGGAAATTACTTTTATGTTCAAATTGCATTAAAATTTTTTTAAAGCTTTGACTATCGTAATGATTTTTATCAAAATATGAAGAACAGAGATGTTTATCGCTGTGCTTTGGCTTTTAATTTTCCAGCACCTTGACCATATTCTTCAGCAGTCAGCACATTTATCAGTAAAAACAACATTGATAAACGCATTATTTTCATTCAACTAGCATTCTCCATTTTTATTCGGGTTCACTGACTCGTTTAGCGTTTATTTTCCACATGAACGGTTTATTTGTCGTGTCGACCTATATGGCTGAGTTAAATACAAGACCTACTTGCGCAAAACATGACGTAAAAGATTTGCTAAAGAAAGGCATGGTTACTGTGTGGCCAAATAGGCTTTGTTCTGACGGTTGGTGAGAATCAGATATTCTCCTCCCAAGAGTGACAGTTCCCGATAGGGTCGACATCATTCCGGTTGACTCCACTACCGAACACGGTGATCCCCTAAAGACACTTGCGGGTAAATAAATCAACACGTTCCGTAGACAGATTGGTAATTGGAGTTTGATGTTATTGAAGTCCCAGTGCTGATCATACAATGACTTGACCGACCAATATCATCGCATGCACATAAAGGGACCAATTTTGTTACCACTAGACACGGTGCGACAAATTGTGTGACCATAACTAAATTCAAACTGACACCATAAAAGTCCCTAGTGTTTTAACCGCTCCATACTGTCAAAACCTTTCAAATTATCACCTCGAATGAAGTCATCTTGCCCTAATGGAAGAACGACGTAATACATTGGACAAACAAACTTTACTAAAACTGTCTCCCCATTTACGGCACGTTACGCCGTGATGACGGCGGTAAAAGCTGTACCATGACCCGTTCTGAATGACAATGACCGAGATTTCAATCCTTTTCTCCTTTGAGATCATCGTTTCGAAACGATGCACGTTTCAATGTATCAAACTGCATTTTCGATTTGGAAAAAGCCGGATCAAAATCGAAAGTCCGTGTCAAGACTGACATTACATTGCTCTCTGCTGGGAGTTGATGGATTCAGTTGGTTATCCTGTGGCTTCTAAAAAGTTATTTCTTATGGTAGAGGAGACATCATTTGCAACACGAATATTACAAATAGTTTCCGGTAAGTAAATACTTTTCTTATGATTGATTTGTTAAGTTCGTAAACTGGAACGTTAGCCGTCTAGGTTTTTACGTAATGATTTTGTTTTCTCAAGAGTGTCAGCCAGCGCAATAAAACCTGTAATGGCCTTGTTTTTCTCAGATGGTATAGTTTATTATTATTTGCTATTTGTCATCACTTTTTACCTACTTCCAAAACTATGTCCGCTCTGATTCACTTTTAGTCATCAATCTTAAAATAATAAGTAGGTCCCTGCTTGCCTATTTTCCAGATGATCAGTGTTTTCCGCAGTCGGTGTTAAAGTATCCCATAAAACAAAAAAAAAAACGGAAATACTGTTCGGCTTTTTCTTTTATTTGCGCTCAAAGCAAAAATCTCGATATAAATAAACGTTTCGTCTAAATGTTACCACACTGCAGAAAATCCCTTCTATATTTCGACACCTAAACGCCGTCGTCGCCATAAAATTGCCATGTCACCATTCCCGAGTGCGTCAGTTTCCTTACAGCAAAGTACCTAAGATACCCATGTTTTATAGTGTCGTTACGTCACTGCGTTCAGACGCTCCAGATGTGTCGATAGCATTGTTTGGGTGCGTATTTATGACATGGTCGCCGCATGTGTGATCATGCCCTAAAGAATCATAAAGATCGCAGTGAAAAAAATGTGAACGGGGTAGGGCGTTGCCCTGCACATGTTAGGAACAGTTAATTGTATCGAGATTGTGATCTTTTGATGTGGTTCACAGTACTTTTTGTTTAGACTTTGTTATAGAACAGATTTAAGGAGCGGGTTCAATGAAAAGTCTGAAGTGGGGTGATGAATGATGGTTGAATGAAAAGAACAAATCCAGATAAATAAGTGTCTTGATGTTGTTTATTCCGTGATGCGTAGGGCTTAGCTGTAGGTATAGATGATACGGCTAGATGGATAGGATTAAATGGAGTATAAACTCATGTTCGATTCGATCCACAAACGGATCAGTTTGTTTCCCATCACTGGTCGTTTAAATTGACCCTTACTTTTATAGCGTGTTTATATGGAACTGCTTGTGAAGAACGAAATGGTTTCATGATAATTTCGAACTACGATAGTATAAATCTTCCTTTTAATATTACGAGGCTACGATGGTGTCAGTTCAATAGAGGGGCTTGTAGCTAAGTATTAACCGCCGCACGGTTCGATAAATCAGGTTAAGCTGCGTTTGCTGCGGTTGGTCCGTGGATGGGTGACCATCTTAACATACCATAACCCCTCCGTGATTCGGATAGCACGTTAAGCCTTTGGTGCCGTCTGTCATTCGTGGATATTTGACAGTCGTTACGGGTCGTCAGAAGTCCGAAAGTCTGACAGCTAGTCTTACCGAGGGACATCGTATTACCCAGTCACTGGGTTGTGGATCCAGCTGCACCCAGTTAGACTGGAAGCCGACCCCAACATAGTTGGAAAAAGGTTAGGAAGACGACGACGATGATGGTGTTAGTTCAATCCAATTCCACAAAATTTGGGAGGGTATTTAGTCTGAACGGCCCAAAGCGAATGGACCGCGGGCCATTCGACCGTAACCAAAAATCGTCTACGTTCCAAAGGACCGGGGATGAATGGATTATCAGGCGCACAAATTCACACGGCATAACCTCAAAAATTCTACTTTCCATCTCTTCGATGTGTTCGAAGACTTATTGAACAACGACCATCCATCTATTACACATTAGGTATAGTTGGCACTTGCTACTCTGCATAAAACTGCGCCACAAAATAGTTGAACAAGTTTCCGGGAAAGACGAAAAAATGTTAAGACATTTAGTAAATTATTAAGTACTTATATCCCCTTACTAATAAACGTTGTATAGCGTCTGTATAGTTCACAACCACGGATATGTTCGCAACGCTTTGTCTACTTCTTTCGAAAGTCAAATTACTGACGACTGAAAGAGGGAAATCGGTGTGTAACTATTCATCTGATATAATACGTTTATTATTAGTAAGAGGGTTACAGTTTAGGAAGTTTTTAATGCCTATTTTAAGGACTTTTCAAGGGTTATGCTCTGCAGTGGGTGGAACAAGGTTGCCAATGAAGGTATTTTCAAGTACCCCTGGTGTTCTGTGTTGCTTCTGACAGAACGGTCGTCCACCCGTTATTGAAATTCAGGAAGATAGGCAACCAGTGACTAAGGGTGAATTTATGAAAGAGGTAAGCCGGACCAAAAAAAAACATGTCGATAAACCGTTTCATTATATTTCAGTGATGAATTGACCATAGAGTGGTTGTGTTCTGAATTTTCTAAGGGAAGCCGGCGGGAATCGAGTTGTATATGGTACCTTCGCCACTGTACGCAACAGTATTGGAAACTGTTTCTTCTCGTGTTTCTTGTTGGACTGGTGTTCATTAAAAGGCGCTTTACGATTACGACGCACTCTTGAGCAGTTACCGTGCGTAACCAAATCGACTGGCTAATGTACAGAGGCTAGTACATCAAGCTACTCCAATCTGTCAATTTTTTCCAATTGAATATAAACCTATTCCTTTGCAATAAAGTTTAAAATCTATCAAATAAATTTGACAGTTTGGGGTAGCTTGATATGCTGGCATCGGTACCACCAGTGCCACGATATGACGACATGAGAAATGTCGGCAGATGACATCCTACAGTTGACTTTGACGAGTTGGTGATTTATTTCTCTTTCTTCAATTAAACTAAAATTAAAGTTATCTATATTATTAAGAGGTAAAATTTATGAGTTTGTATGTAGGGGTAATCTTCGGAACTGCTAATACGATTCTGAAAATTCTTTCATTAGGTATCTTATATATATAAAATTCTCGTGTCACAGTGTTAGTTATCATACTCCTCCGAAACGGCTGGACCGATTTGTATGAAATTTTGTGTGCATATCGGGTAGGTCTGAGAATCGGCTCATATCTATTTTTTTTTTTTTGCAAAACGACGTTTGCGGGGTCAGCTAGTGTAATATTAAAAAGATACAGTACCTATTGTGGAGCCCTAAATACACTCGGCAATACTGCTCCTTGCTTCATATGTTCGATAAATGTGTCTGCTCAACAACGTACCTAAATAACGCAATGAACATTTTCGAAATGTTAAAATGAAACCCATTGCTACTGATAGTATGTCTGTGTTACGCAATTACCCCGCTGTTTATGTTAAAACAAGAAATTTCACGCGGACTAAGTCGAGGGCAGAAGATAGTCGTTGATAAATGGCTTGAACTACTTTTAAATCTTTAATCCATTTTGAGTCATATGTTGGCACTCGAAAACAACTCATGAGGCGCCACGTAGACATTGGCCCCGATTCTGTTGTTCACAAACTAAACTAAATTTAAGTTCACTGCATCTTTTTCTTTCTATTTCATTATGAGAAGGACAGAAGATAAATATTAGTTTAGTCCTGTCAAATTAGATAATCCATAGACAAGTTTAGACGTGATTAAAAAATTGGCTACTAAAAATACGTCAATTTATATTTTTATCTTCTGTCCATTTCTTAATTAAATAGAAAGAAAAGATGCACTGAGCTTAAATTTAGTTTAGTTTGTGAACAACAGAATCAGGGCCATTATCAGTATCTATTACTTATTCAATGAGTCAGTTTTTACCTAACTGTGGGTATATTTGCTTGTTCGCCATAGACAATAATGACGTAAACATAGGTATTAATTTCAAGTCTAGCAGGCTATTTTGCTTCAGATATCAAAGGAATTAACTTTTCCGCATAGATCGCGAAATGAGTGGTAGTTGGTTGCCTAGCTTGAGCCCTCGGTTTGATTCTTAGGAAGGGCACAGCATTAATTGGGATTTTTCATTACACTGAGTTAATTGGTAATAAAATTAAAAATAAGAAAATAAACTTTTGCATAGTAGATACTTCTTTTAAATACAGTATGTTTTTAAGTATAAAAAAATACACTGTGGCAGACGCATCGGTATGTGGTGTGAAATTAGCCAAAAATATTCATTTTAATTTCTTCTTTAGAGAAATTCAGTTTCATAAAATTATAATAAAAAATACTTAGTGCATATTTTAAGAAAACTATTGAGGATGTGTCATGAAAAATATCTTTAGTAAAATTATTATCAAATCATCAAACGCCATAACTCCCTATTCATCATTGTTAGTTCCCACTTACATATTTAATTACACCTAGTAAATTATGTTTTTGATCTAATTATAACTCTGAGAGTAACATCCCATATAATGAATGAGAGTGTTAAGAAAAACAACCACATGTATTCTGATGACAGCTCCGTTCCAAAGAGTCAGATATGTAAGGAGGATTTATTATTGAAGATTGACTTATTGTAGCTTATTAACTATTTATATGTGTAAGGGCTGATTGTTCCAATGCCAGATAATTTTATCTGAGGAATGATTTTGAATTAATGAGGTCTTCCATAAAAAATCTGGTCAAACAAAAAATTAGGTCTGAAAAATCAGGCCTAAGTTATATTGTAAGTTACAAATTAAATTAGCAAGTAAAAATTTACTCTACAATAAGGCCTAAAATGGTTTAATTAAATTATAAAAAATTAGGAAGTAAGTACTATGATCAAAACACTCTTTCTTCTCTTCCTTCTCTTTCTTCTTTTTCTTTCTTGGATGTCAAAGAACCTAATGACCTTATCAGTATTGCCTGGTGAAGTGCCAAGAAGATTGAAGGAGTGCTTTAATCCATGTGCCACTTCTTTTGATAGGCTGTAATAATAATAGTAATTTGTTAAAGAAATGGTTAAAATTAAAAAGTAATAAGATACCTACTTACCTAAAATATCCTGTGAAAACTTTGGAGTTTAAATGTTGAGTCCATTGGTTAATTTTATTTCAGCCAGTTTAAAAAAAAATTAGGCCTAACATGATACAATTTACCCATCCTCATGGGTTTTATCTAATAACAAGTTACATCACAGATCTACATAATCGCTTAAAAACAAGCTAGATAAGCACCACTACCAAGCCAAATTTTATGATGATCAGTCCTTACGAAAATAGTGTAGGTACTATTCTTCTAATTTATGTACGAGTACGATAACTTAGTAAAAATTAAAGGAATCAAAACGATTTTAATTATGAAACAAGCAATCATGCACTCAGCCATCTTACTATACATAAGATTATACATGTAAACAGTTTTGATACGTCCAAACAAATGCATAAATTCATACATCCAGTAAGCATCTAGGTAATTGGCCGGAACTTAAAACAAAGTAATGCAGGTACTTTATACAATACCCCGAGCTTCTATTACGAACGAAACCTACTTTAAAGGATTAGTTACAAAGAATACCGTATAAAACTTTGAAATTACAAAGAATATCGACCAAAAATTCTTTATTTATATTTATACTAATTTACTTGAATTACATGCAACACAAACGTGCGAAATTGAGTTTTTATAACAAAAAGGAACCCAAACGAAGAATAAAAGGGGGTAAATATCGATCATACACTCACCACAACACGATATGCCGGCGAACTCGAAGTAATCGCACCAATCTACAGCTTTACGTCACGATTTAACACATAAATGTCCACTAATATTCACAAATAAACACTTCACTTTGGTTCTCAGCTTTCAAACATAATATTCCATACAATTTTCAGTCACCAATTTATGTAAAAAACACTTCACAGCATTTTCACGATGAATCCGATTCGACAATTGACACATCCACCTTTCATAGAAACGCGGCAACAGACTGCCAGTGCCAGACGGATTCGTTTGGGCCATAGACACGAGCTTTGTCTGTTATTGACTCCATTACTTTTACTACTAACCGACTAAATTGAAAGTAACATTAAGAACGTTACAATCTTGCACGAGTGCCATACTTTTTGAGTGGCCGTATAATATTAGCGCCATCTATCAGCAGGGAAAAAATTTGAAGTATTTCAAATTTTACACTCTTTCGTAAGTGGCGCCATCTTGTAATCATTGGTAAAATTATTTGCATTGCCATCTACCGAGTAAAACGTAATGTTATAAGATTAGTGGTTATCTCAATTTGTAAGAGTTGTGTTCGAATGTTAATAGATGGCGTTCTAATTAATTAATTTGTGTTACTAGAAAAAGAATGGTGCTGACGGTGCATTGTTGTGCAGTAGGTAAGTAAAAAAACACTCAAAATTTATTCAATCGAGCTGAATGCAACTTTAATTCGGCTGATAGTGAAAGATCGTAATTTTGACTCCGGAGTGGCGGCGTAGGAGCAGGCAAAGAGTTCATTTTAAATAGGTAACATTTTTTTTGCCAATTGAAAATAATAGCCAATAGGTACTTAGCTACAATGTTTGTGTGCTTCATCATTTAATTCACATAATTTCTGATTTCAAAAATACTGTTTACCCATCCACATTTATTTATTACAATGACATTCCAGAAAAAAAACAAATAAATTCACATTTCGACTTCTAAAAGGAAGCGTTCCCATAGAAAGGAGGCATGGAGATCAGCTTTTTTGTGTTGCTTTTTTAAAAGCCATAAACTTTCCGGGAAGAGGTGAGTGGAAAAAAAATCTGGGAGTTGGTTTGGAGCTCGAAATGAACGGTTTTGGTACACTTCCGCCCGATGACCGCTGGCGACGAGGCATTAGGGTGCGGACAGGGAAACCAAGGAGTCGAAGATGAACATTTTGAGGTAAGTATAGGACCAACTTATGTTTTTTTTTTTGAATACTCAGTATTTATGTTAATTGTATTACTTATGTAGGCCACTGAACTGCCACCATTGACCTGAAATACATCGTAGTTATGCCTGAACATACCTACTTACATTAAAAAAAATATATCACCCGAAATAAGAAGTAGAACCTCTTCCTTTTTTGAAGTCGGTTAAAAATAAAGATTAGGAGAGATTTAGTATGCGATACACAGAGAGATATCTTTCTTCTATTTAATGGAACGAAATGTGTATAAACGTGACGCGTCCTTGAAATTTTACTCTCAATTTTTTTCCAGCTATCAAACCACAGCTTAAAAAGTTGAATTTCAAAAAAAACCTTCCTGGTTAAAAAATAAAGCCTACCAGTTTCCAGAAATATGTAATACCATTATCATAGCGGCTCCACCACCTTATATTCCACAGCGTGAAGAATGTTATTAAGTGGATAAGCAGTAAAAAAACAAAAATATCTCTATCGGCCGCCTTGGACGTGATAATTAGTCGATAGCCAGGTCGGATACATCGTCACGGACAAACACGTTTTTCTAATAGTATTTATAGAAAGCTGTTGGTTTAATACCACTTTTATAATGGTTGTGCCATGGGGTGGCACTTTGTAGTCTTGTAGGTGTCCATAGGGACCAGCAGGGTCGATAATTGCGTAACACTAACAATTGCAATGCCTTTCATTTTGAAAATACAACAACATTCATTACGTTATTTGCTTTGTTGAGCAGGGGGCCGATTCTACTAACAAAATTGTTCAAAAATCGCAATGGAACCACAGCTGAATCACGGCTGTTAAGCGGGTTTCATATTCTACTAATGAACAACGATTCAACTGCGGTTACGTTTTAGTTTAGGCCAACGATCCATCGAAATATATTTTGCTAACAAAAACGAACATGAGCGTGACGTTTAGTCACTTTCTACTGTTATTTTGACACTTGTTAAAATCGAATGGTCCAAATATAATTTTGTATTCGAAAATACTTTCGGTGACATTTAGGTAACATTTTAAGAGTCAACTTTTTTTTCTGTGGTATTATTAAACATACTATTTGCCATGTCGGTAACACAGTTTACCCGCTGTTACGTTCCCGCTACCATTCAGTTGCGATTCAGCATAGGTTTACTTTCCAGTTTGCTTATGAAATAGTAGAATGACTTTATAAGTAACTATCGAACGGCGATCGAAATCGAACTGTTATTAAAACACAATTGAACGTGTAACGTTGCAAATTCCCAGACAAAAACGAAATTCCTTTAAAACCGTCAGATTTTAATGAAATTGATCTGGTAATATATGAACGTGACAGAACTGTCAAAATTAAAGGCACTGCGATCGATTGCCAATGTATATGCGTTACGCAATTATTCCGCTGTTTCTCCGCCTTCCATATTGTGGAGTAATGGTCGGGCAGTGTTATTAACTTTTGTCCATTAGGAATTTCTTAGTAACAGCCCGGAGTTTTGAAGTTGGCGGTGTGATACCCCCGTGCCGTTGGTCTTGCGCCTGATCTCTCTCCGGTCGTGTCGGATTGCCGTCCCATCGGGCTATGAGAGTGAGGGAAGAGGGAGTGCACCTGTGTCTGCGCGCACACGTCTTTTGCACTATAATATCTTCCGCGCCGTTACGTTGAAATTGGCCGCCGTGGCCGAAATACGGTCTGGATGACATTGATTAATTTGCTACCTATGCAAGAGAAGTGGAATAAAAACCTACTGACGTCAAATAACCTGGGATACGTAGAGGTAAAGTCACCCGGAAATCATAACTAGTTTAGTAGGGATTTCACAACAGATATATATACACCTAGATAACGCAAGAGCAACTACTTCGCGTCCCAAAAATCGCACCAACTTGCGTTCAAAAGTCGTAAGCCGCCACTTTCGCGCTCAGTCCTGTGGACTGCTGGCTGGGTGAGCGCGAGTGAGAAAGAGCGCTTGTGACGTCATAGTACCTAGGTATCCAAAAAATTGGCACGCTTGGTTTTCATACAGATCGTGATACTTGCGTTATCTAGGTCTAACTATAGCTGTGGGATTTCACCTCTACCTTAGCACCTGTACTACATTGTCACAACTAGTCGGTGAAACAAGATCTTTTTATTTCATTCCTAAGTAGGCTAGTGTCATAATTATTTTAGTCTCGAAACTATTTTACATACGACTACAAACTATGAATAAACTACTACATTTTAGTCTCTACATCTAGATACTAGTAATAAAGTTTTCTGGTCTGTAAAGCACCTGTGCAGGATTAGTTTTACTAAAATAGTAACAGTAAAGAATCATAATGTAGACATAGACTTTTGAACGATTAGAGGCGCATCACAATTTTAATATTCCACACATATATCGTAACAAGATTGCCCAAAAAAATGTACAATAATTGACCGCACATGGCGTCGGTGGTAACCACAGGTATAGATACACCTAGATAACGCAACAGCAACTATTTCGCGTGCCAAAAATCGCACCAACTTACGTTCAAAAATCGTAAGCCCCAACTTTCGCGCTCAGTCCTGTGTACTGCTGGTTGGGTGAGCGTGGGTGAGAAAGAGCGCTTGTGACGTCATAGTAGGTAGTCAAAAAAATGACACGCTTGGTTTTTCTACAGATCGTGATACTTGCGATAACTAGGTCCATCTATTTATGTGGTGGTCACATTCTGACCGTGACTTGGTCTAGCGTAGTACGAAGTATCAATAGAATAAGAGGCCAGCTTAAACTGGTTTTGTTATTATCAAAATCAAAAGTCATTTATTCAAATTAGGCTGAGAATCAGCACTTTTTGAACGTCACAATTACATAAGACAGTCCGCTAAAACGCCCACACCCTACACACCATTTCCTAGGGTTTGAACTCTCATCCCAAAAGGATGGAAACTTAGTTTAGTAAATCATAACTTCCCGTTTCATCAGAAGTTACAAGTTGATACTTGAGATAGCCAAAGACGATCATAATTTTTACCCTCATTCATTATCATCATCGGCCTAGCCTTTCCCAACTATGTTGGGGTCGGCTTCCAGTCTAACCGGATGCAGCTGAATACCAGTGTTTTACATGGAGCGACTGCCTATCTGACCTCCACAACCCAGTTACTGGGTAATACGATATCCCTTTGTAAGACTGGTTGTCAGACTTTCGGGCTTCTGACTACCCGTAACGACTGTAAAAGATCCACAAATGACAGCCGGGACCAACGGCTTAACGTGCTTTCCGAGGCACGGAGGGATCTCGGTATGTAAAGATGGTCACCCATCCACAGACCAACCGCGGCAAGCGTAGCTTAATCTGATCGATCGACCTGTGCGGCTGTTATTATTTAGCCACGGGCCCCTCATACTTTTTTACCCTCATACATGACGGTAACAAAATGGACAATTCAAACTGTCCTTTATCTTTGTTACACGTCAGAGATTGTTTCATTAGACAAAGAGCTGGACCTGTCACTACCAGTGACAAGTCTATTCAAACTTGTGTTTCAAATTAATATTATTTCACGTTAAACAAATATTAACTTTATTTTAATGGTAATTAAGTTTATTTCAGAGTGACTAGCACTACTGAAAAAGTAATAAAAATGTTTGAAGTTGTAGCGCAAACTGAACTTTATGATATAGGATTGAAAGTTATTTTTCCATAAACTCATATTTAGTTTACTTTTTTGGCAAATAAACCGCGAATGCAGATTAGATATTATTATTGAGAGCTCTATCTTACTAGCATTGATATATATGTTACACTAGATTAGCAATTACCGCACCAAGGCGTTGCCACTAGGCTGATGGCCACAGCCATCAGCGTAGCTGACGTCAGTTCAGTGCTCTGTGTGACGCCAACCGAAGTCAACTGAGTGACATGCGACAAAAAATATCGCGAAAGAGTGCGATTCAAGATCACAAAAACATAATAAATTAACCGGAATTACTTTCCACACGTAAATTAATTGTCTCTGTGTTTATATCAACGTAAAAACGCAATAAAATGTAGAATTTTGTAAATTAGGTTCAGTGTTACCACTAAAAACTTAGTTTTAGTTTCCCACATTAGTGGGAGTTTTTAATTTATGGAATAAGTGATTTTAAATATTTTTTAATAATAAAAACGTAGCAGGGTGCCTAAAGATGCAGCACGCCGTGAAAAATAGATGGAAATAATCCGATTGCTGAGAAAAGAGACTGACTGGCTACCTACTAAATCATTCAATTTCATTAATAATAAAGAAAAAATATTCAAAAAGAAAATGTCTTAGTTATTTTCATTATTTATAAACTTCTATTACACATCCAATAAGAAATACATAAATCAAATATTTAAAAAATAATTTAACTTAACCTAAAACGTTTTTTATGGCTTAAAATGTTGAGTAAAATTTCGCGTGGGTAGGCAACCCCATCCCGTCATTGCATGTTTATATTGCGGTCTTTGTCTAATCTAAGCGACGGTATAATTCTTACGACGTGTGTAAGTGAGACAGATATATGTTTACTTTTAAATGTTTAGTGGTTTCAAAGCTACGTCGTCGCGTTTATAAAGTGGCTACACTTTTTTGACACATTTAATTGAGGTTTGCTTCTCTAGTTATATAGCTCAATGCTTACTAGTTATTGATATACATACTTTGAGTTATACCTACTAATGACAACTGTCCATTGAAGCTGCCGGCAGAAACCGTCCCTATATCGTGATATGACGGTGGAGAAATTTCATGAAGAAGACAAAGATCCAGAACACCTGATCTATTCTGTGAACATCATCGTGAAAACTTAAGTAAAGTGAGCTGTCAATAGTGTCAATCTCTAGGATCAGGTGGAATAACAGACTCAAGATTTTTGCAAAATATATCAGCTGGTTCTAATTTTGTTTTCCATAAGAACGGTATTCCTTCGCCTGGACTACGAAATCCGCCCTAGCAGCTAAGATATAAAGACGCTTTCGACGTTAAATTGTTACCAGAGGCGTGCAGTGAAGATGCTATGACTAGAAACGGGGAGACCACTGTTAAGTGGTCTTCTACACAAACCCACTTCTCCTTCATATCTGAGTTCTCTTTGTCAATATTTATGCTCTACACACAGCAAGAATCTTCGGTCTGAGAATAATCGCCTTCTTCGTTGTCCTTCTCATCGTTCTGGCTTTATAAAGTCTTCTTTCTTCATCTAGGCGGTTTTCCTTTGGAATGCGCTCCCTCAGAATATCAGGACGGTAACCAATCGGTTCACATTTAAAGTGAAAGCTCGAGAACACATACACAAGATGTTGGCAGATTCGTCTCAGATTTAAGTTGTTGTAGATTTTCTTGTTTATCTCTCATAGCGTTTTTTATTTTATATTTTGTTGTATGTATATATTTATGTAGTATTTATTCATATATTTTAGTTACAAATATTTTCTAATTTGTTTTCTGTTATTGCACCTACCGTGTATTGTCTCTGCATCACTCTAAGGTAGACTGGTAGAAAATGCCCAAGGCATTTAGTCCGCCTTTACACAGTTTTTACTTGTCCCTAAAGTTTTAGTAAATAAATAAATATGACGAGTAATTAGAGAAGTGTGGAAGGAGATGAATGCTGCGCTGACTCCAAATAAATTGGGATAATAGCCTTACCTAAGTGTCTTCGTAGCCACGTCATCGCCATTCATCAGTATTGATGACGTGCAGTTGATGAGCTGGTCTGTAGGTAGGTGTAGTTTAAAAGAAAAACCTCTATTTTCTGTATCGGGGCGTACAAAGAAGATACTACGGGTGTTTACCTCGTAGCTCAGACCTCAGTAGCGGCTTCAGTATCTCATTCCTACGTAAACGTACTACATAAGAGAGCGCGGGGCGCTACGGGAGTGTTACGCGCATTATTTGGTGTAACTAACCCGACTTTGGTTTATATAGTAGGTATATAGATGAAGCAAAGGATTAGGAATCTCCTTCAAAATCCTTCAGATTGCGATTGATAGCGTGTTAAGCAATTGGAATACTGATTTCTAGGTGTCTGTCATTCATGCTTGGGTGCAAGAATTGGGATATGATATTGACAGACTGACAGTATCTTTCTTAAGAGCCCTCTTTATCTCGCTTGCACGATACTGCTCGCGGACTGAGTGAGAGCGAGACAGAGTGCGGTGCTAGGCGGCAGGCAGCGCCAATAGTTTAGGTATTTGCTTTTAACGGTGAAAATAATGGTAATTTAAAAAAGAATAAATAACATAAGACCTGCTTTGTAGTTAGTTCGGTTAGTATACAAAGTTTCGTGATCTAATTTGAAGTATTTTTTGAATACCAGCGGTTTATTGTTCGGTTTGGAGGTAACTTTGGATTTTTTTTCTATCGAAAAAATTTTATGGAATCGTGTTTTTGTCTAACATAAGCCCTAACATTAATCCTCAACTTTAACATATATTTATTTCAAAATTAACGCTGCAGTATTCTCGACATAACGGAGGATCATGCTAAGCAATTTGAGGTAGTGTAGGCCCTTAAACTCAATGTTTCATGTTTATGCGTAAGGTTTGGTGATCGCAGTACTTTCTTGTGATCCCAAAGACGAAGTTGCTGTTCCTGTCAAAAATTATCCCTTCCTTAGCTACTCGCTTTTCATGGGTAAGATGGCCAAGAAAAGGAATCACTTTACCAACCGATCATACCAATATTAATTTTAGATAAGATGGGTCACTTTAACTGTTTGAATGTGGATCTACGCGAAACACAATGGCCTTTTAATTGTTTCTGTAATTACGGCATTCAAATTCAGAAAATAGGTTAGAAGGTAACACACGTTTGAGTTCCCGATACTAACTAAATGCATGTCTTATTTCAGTCCAACAATACCTTAACAATCGTGATTTCACCGGGTCAGGCCGCCGGCAGTACAGTGTATACAGACCATAATATATCTAAGAGAACACGAAGTTCTACTTATGAAGTTATGACTCAAATGCAAACCGGAAGAATTTTGCGCAAAATGTCAAGAGTCAAGCTTGTGTGCTGTGTTTATGTAACAGTTTAGGTATCCATATGTTTCAAAAGTACCTATGTTATGGAAGTGGTGGCTTTTCAGGTTAGATTCTTACACAATCAGCATTTATTTCAATTAAACCATTTACAGGCTTACTTTTGAATTGTCACGGAGTCGGTCAGTTAGAAAATACAAGCTAGTTGCCCATTTCAAATGTAGGTACTTACATAAGGGAATTAGTAACACATTCGTCTGTATCTAGAAGGTTTCAACTTTATATTTCACCACTTTTTCCAACAATTATTGTTCGAAAATTGAAAAATAATCGGTGAGGTTATAAAATGTATCTTTTATCGTCAAATGAAAAACATATAAAATTAGAAATTTAGGTTTAATATTCAACTAGTAGTCAAATGAAAGCAACATTTTCAATTTTTTTTTTTTGTTATTACAAATTGGCATCCACAATGTAAGTAGCTACTTTTTCTAATCCATTTGCTTACATTTTCGGCAGATACTTTTGGAAAAGATCATAGGTATGAGTATTTCAAGACTAAAACCTCAAGCTGTTCAGATATATTATGAATTCTTATCTCCTTACTAATAAACGTATTATATCAGATGAATAGTTACACACCGTTTTCTCTCTTTCAGTCGTTAGTAATTTGACTTTTGAAAGAAGAAGACAAAGTGTTGTGTAACTATACAGACTCTATATAATATTTATTAGTAAGGGGGTTAATGGATAGGAAGTATTAAACTATGAATAGGTTATAGGGAACTGACTACTTACGTAATACATGAGACAATATATGAAAATGGAGAGAGGCAGTTTAACGTGCTTTTCTAGGCACGGAAAGTCACGAGGATAGGTACATCCGGGAGCTATACCAAAAAACTAACCGGCCTTATTACAAAACAAGGTTTATGTTTATATATGATGTGTGGAACCATCGAGCCATTTTTTTATTTGGAACTTCATTCCGAAAAAGCTAAAGTTCGAATTACAAAAATTGACGTGAAAACCGAGCCTAAGTTGTCAGTTTTGTATTAAGAACTTTACCTTGGTCGGAACAAAGTTCAAAATACAATAACAGGCTCGATGGTTTAAGCTTGGACAAAAGTTTAAAATAGTTAAATTGTAGAAAAAAACTGCAAAACACAAAAATATTTCTAATTTATGTGTTTCGGAGTTTTTTCTACAATTTAGTTACTATGTACAGCATACCAAAAATCATGAGGGCTATGTACCTATAAATTTTAGACTTGTCACTACAATTTATATGTTTGTAAGGTTTTTCCGTATTGGATTAAGAGTTTTGTGGTGCACACGACGACATACTTATCGTTATCAACTATACTACATTTGCAGTTTTAGCAGACCTGGCAATTGGCATTCTATAGACTATTCGAACAATGAGAAGTCAGCTTATTTTGGAAATGTATAGCTTGATAAGTCGTGGTGCGTGTAGCACTAGTAAAATTTACAAAGAAAACTGTTTATTTTTGTTCGGCGATTAGGCCCACCAAAAATTGTGGCGTATATTAATCAAACGCATGTTGATTTATTCCTTATGATCTTCTAGGTTATAGTGGTACTAATAATTATGCTTCTTCTAACGGGAATACCGAGAAATATGATCATAACCTAAAAATTTCCTAAAAAAAGCTATATGTACCTATTAGTAAATTGTAACTTGTAATTGTAACGTTGTGTGGACTGGTGTATAAGACTGACCGTGGTTGGTTTGGTACCTTAACAACTAATTACAAGCGGTTGTAGTTAAGTTTCGACTCAAAGGATGACATTTCATGCGATTCTTTATTGACCTCACGTCAGTATCTACTGGCTACTAAAAAAAATTGGCTGTCTGTAAAGTCGGTTGATGGACGATAGTTTTACGTGATTAAACGTCTTAAAGAAACATTAATGAATAAATGTGTCACAAGCCAATGCTTGGGCCGATCGTGCCTCTCTATCGCTTAGGGCGCGTACCCACTATGTCGTGACGACAGATTATCGTGTCGTTTAAAGCGTCGTGGTTTGTGTATTTAAATGGAGGTGTTCACATATAGGACGGCACGATTAACTGTCGTCCGTCCATTTAAATACACAAACCACGACGACACGATAATCTGTCGTCACGACATAGTGGGAACGCGCCCTTATTCCGAGCTCTCGCTTGCACGCTCAGGCACAGGCGGAACGTGACACTTTTTCGTGCGTGCAGTCGGTGTTCATCGATATAAAAGATGTGATCACGTCAATATTTATTTTGCGTTTTCAGGCTGACGTTTAATCATTATCTTTTAAAAGCGATGATGCGGCCGAAGGTGGTAACCGCATGCCTTTGCAAGGAAGTTATTTACTCGAGACTCGAAGACTCCCAGCACCCTAATTGCATTTTCACACCCATCATAATCGGATCAATGAATCATTTTGAAGGATATTGCTAATGCATTGCTTCGTATGCTCGAGAAATTTGCTCAACAACGTAAATAAGGCAATAAACTTTGTTGAACTGTCAAAATTAAAGCCATTGCTACTGATAGTGTGTTACGCAATTAACTAGTATGTTACATCTATCGGGATACACCGACTCCACCATAACTGCAGCTTATGAAGTAAGTTTTTACGGAATATCCTAAGTTTATCCAAATGTGTCCCTTCCTAAGTCTACGCCACATGCGTGTCCCACCCAGGGTTGCCAACCTAATATACATATAATATTCTTAGAGACCAGAAGCGGAATATATTGAAAAAGATGTATTTCTTACAAATTATTTTTAATTAGCAAAAAACACACAGGTAAACAATCATCAGAATTACATAACATGACCCTAATCAACACTATAACGTCCCTAGAAGCCCGTTGCATCCGAAAACCAAGCAGCTAACAGACCAAGCGCCCGTTGACAGCGCACCATATCTTTTTTAACCGACTTCAAAAAGGAGGAGGTTATCAATTCGGTTGTATTTTTTTTTTATGTTTGTTACCTCAGTACGCCGTCATTTATGAACCGATTTGGATTTTTTTTTTTATTTGAAAGGATATGCTTCCAGATTGGTCCCATACTTGTCAAAATCCAGTTCTGATGATGGGATCCATGAGGAATTGAGGGAACTCCTCAAATATTATAGGCATACATTTAGCAATTTTGGTATTTTCATCAACATGTCAAGCATTTGCGTTCAAAAAGTATAATTTGGTGAAGTGGAACTGATGAAGGAGACCACAGATAGCCACAGGAACTCTTCAATGATAATAAGTATTTCACGGGTGGCGATAAGATATCTCGATTAAGATAGTTAAGCGACTATGACAAAGCAAATTTAAATAAATGGTTCTGACGAAAATGGTACCATCAAACCGATCTGATGATGAAGCTGGAAGGTAGGTACCGGAACTTCGTAATAAAACCATGTATTCTAGCCGTGTTTAGGCTTATTGGAATTGTCATGAGATGCACTCTGACTATAAAAGTAAAAAATAAAAACTTTATAACAAAAAAAAAAACAACCGACTTCAAAAAAACACACTACAAAGTGTAAAATAACTTTAATTTTAATTTTGGAAGTCGGTGGCAAAAACGTAAATACAAAACCAAAGACACCGACTTCCGAAATTAAAATTAAAGTAATTTTACACTTTGTGTTGTTTTTTTTTTGAAGTCGGTTGTTTTTTTTTTTGTTAAAAAGTTTTTTTCATAAACTGTCACTCGGTCTGTGTAGATTGGAAGAAGGAGTATCTAAGAATATGATGGCCCCGAATCCCCGATTCTGTTGTTCACAAACTAAACTAAGTTTAAGTTCAGTGCATCTTTTTCTTTCTATTTCATTAAGAAAAGGACAGAAGATAAATATAATAGTTTAGTCCTGTCAAATTAATCAGCGCCTGACGTAAATTGACGTATTTTTAGTAGGCAATTTTTTAATCACGTCTAAACTTATCTATGGATTATCTAATTTGACAGGACTAAACTAATATTTATCTTCTGTCATCTTCATAATGAAACAGAAAGAAAAAGATGCACTAAACTTAAATTTAATTTAGTTTGGGAACAACAGAATAGGGGCCAGTATCCTACTATATTAGAGGCCTTAAACTGTATTTCTTTTTAAAAAAATATAGTAGGCGAAACTGCTCTAATTTCATTTCAATACAAAATGGCGAGATGAACGCAATATGGCCAGTATTAATCTAATAAAAGCTGAATTAATGGTAACCTCAATTTAGAGTGTAATAATGGTTATGAGATATAAAAAAAATAAACATAGGTACTTACTTAATATTTTTTTTTGCCATCTACTACTATATTTTTACAGGCAATTGCTCAAAAATACTATTTTTATATAAAAAAAAAATGGCAACCCTAGTCCCACCATCCAATATCGGCGCATAACGAACTACAAGTGCGTGCTCTTATGAACAAGAACTCATTTAAACTGCATTTTGCTCAGTTTACATTACTTATTAAGTAGTGCATTAGTTGAGAATTTATTGAGCATATTACATGTACTCATTATGTGCCACTAAACTCGTTAGAAAAGCTAATTTTATTTTCTACTTCCAAAACCAATTCCGTCACCTATGTATAACTAGGAGTTTTGCCCAAGAATAAAACCTTCTATTTATACAAGGTCAAATTAAATTTACTAGCGAAACTCCGCAGACGTAATGGGAACTAACGTATGGATAGCTGATGATAAAATATAAAAAAATAGTGATTTTAACTTATTGGGGTCAACGACCGCTGCTGGTGGTGTTACTGAAGTATGAGTTTAGAAAATCTGTTTTTTTTATTGTTTTATCGTGTGTAGATATCGATAACCATCGTGTCAGTGAAATTTACTGATAGAAAACTGTTTTTTTTTTAAACGGATACCTATTTCAAGTCAGTCGTTGATGAGGATGACCTCAAAAAAAATCTCATCAAATCAAAATTGGATAATTCATAAAAAAATAAAGCACTTTTTTCTATAGATTGAAATTTTGACAGGATAACGTCTATTAGGTCAGCTAGTGAACTATGAATATAAGGCACACATTGTAAGTAGTTATCTAATATTCTCTTGAAATACGTGCATCGACGTGGGAGTTGCGAACACCAGCCCGTATTACCTATTATACCTATTCTCTTGAAATTATATACTTTGCTTGAAATACCATAATTATCATGTCAGATGACAAATGGGCTAAGAGAACCACAGGACAGATAAAAAGAGAACCATCGATTGGGTCCCACTAAATGCACGACGCCATTGCGGCAGGCCGAAACGAAGATGGCGGGACGAATTTGACTCCTACTGAAAGGACAGGCCAACTAGCAAAACAGAATTCTGTGGAAAAGGGAGAAGGAGGTGTTTGCTCTGCAGTAGGACAACACAGATAGATTAGATGATATTATTATCTTATACCGGTGAAGAGACAGTCGAAATAAGATCGCAGTGAACTCAAAAACTGTGGGCGACGCAAAGCTCGAAATAAGATTCGTAATTCACTCGATCTTATGCCTTTGATACCAAAATTTTTGATGTTGATAGCTTTTCCAAAAGTACAACTATCTATAAGTATATCTTTATTGATTCATCTCGAAATTTGAAATATCCATTACCAATATACTCACGCTCCGGAGTCGAAACGCAATCGTAGATAACAGCGGGCGGATTGGCTGAAAGAGACGAAGATATACCCTGAAGCTGGGTGCAAAAGAGTCAGAAAGATATAAAGTCATAAATATCGCGCAGCTGGATTCTTACCCGATGCTTTTTTCTCCAAAAACGAAGTTCTGTGCGTCGTTTACGAGTAAATACAGTCGCGAACACAAGTGTATTTCTTGGAAGACACATTTTATTTTTATGAAAGTCATTGGACTGATGCCGATGGCGAACGGTTCCAGTCCTTGAGAGAGACATGTTTTTTTATGATTGGACAATTCGCGAGAAAGCATGATTAATTTATTATAATGAAACGGTACAATATTGTTTCAATTTTGGGGGCTTCTGAATTCAGGTTTTGGGCTGTCATGTTGTTGCTCGGTTTGCATTGTTTATTCATATTTATTGATGATGTTTTTGTTTAACACTTTAAATAAATGGGGTCTTTTCTGTTTTATTAGAATAGCCTAAATAGCTTTTTTTTTTGATGGGTACATATCAAATGACCCCTCCCGCTCAGGGTGGAGCAGAAGGGAGTGTCAGACTCTTACTGACTAAAACCCACCCGTGTTCCTTCCTTAGCCCTTTATGTTCCGGGGTAGCGGTAACCCTTTCGGACAATCCCGCTGCCCCGGCAGGCTTCGGCCCTTACTGCTGACATCTCTTCGAGGCGCGCGTGGAACACGTACGCGCCGTCCGGCACGGGCCTGGTCCTGATCCGACGGTGAGTTACCCATTACTCTCAGTCCGCAGGCCCGCGCCTACGGTGGCCGTGAGTCGTCACGCGGCTCCCGACGTCCGGAGCGTCTCCCGCGGCGGCTGGGACGTGAGGCTCTTTCCCTTAACCGTCCCGCCACCTCCTTCGCTAGCATGACTGCTTCGCAGAAGCAGGTGACTGCCTCCCATTCCCTCTCCCCGGACCATGGCTTGAACCAGAGCCAGGCGCGAGAGGTAGCCTAAATAGCCTAATGATCACATTATTTCTAGTCCAAGTGCAGTAGTGGAGGAAAGGAGGTATAGAATCGAATAAGATTTATTAACTGACCTAGTTTTTTCTAATCTTAGTCCCGTATTACAGAAAGTCACTCAGTACTCAAGCATTACTGAAAACTATGTAGTTTCAACCAATCAAATGGCTTGAATCTAGTATTAAGTAGTTAATTCTTGAGTATTGAGTGACGTCCTGTAATACGGGCCTTAGTCTTATGGAAAACTGATAGGAAAACGCGTTTTCAAAGGTTTTTTTTTTAGTGAGTATCGTCGTTTAAGTTGATCCTGTGTGATTAGACAACTGGTACTGGTTTCATCATTGCGATCTTGGTGTTGGTCACACCAAGTGTTTTTTCGTGTCGCAATAATCTTATTCCAACTTCTGACACTTTTTTCTCTTCTTCAAACCTTGAACTACAGCAAAACTAAATAATATAATTATTATCGGTTATACAGTTTTTTTTGTTTGTTAGAATATGTTACTTCCCACTGCTGGGCAAAGGCCTCCCGTTTTCCCATCCAAACCTCCCTATCTTATGGGATGTCTGGCCATGTTGACCCTGCAAACCTTATCAGCAGTGCTAACTGCTATTCTGTAAAAATCTCACCGTGAAACTTAAGGTGAAGTGTGCTGTCATTCCACCTGATGTTAGGGATTGCCTCCATTGATAGTTCACTTCAAGCTCACTTCACCTATGCTATGACGGTGAGATTTTTACAGAATCGACAGGCTGAATCTTTTAACAAAATTATTGAAATTAATTTAATAATAAATTATAAAAGAATTCAAAGCATTTTCGTAACCACCAGTACATTTAGTCCTCACCAATAAATTCAAATAGGCTTTATTGGGAACCCTACGGAGGCATCCGACACCGGTATATCAATATAGTATGTTTTATTAATTATATCTGGTACCTCATCGCTTACTCACGGCATTATCGGGTTAAGAAGTTATTTGTCATTTCTGTGGCTCTTTGTGGCTCAACCCTAAAATGTTGGCCGTCTTTATCTAAAAATTCTGTTTAGGAAAAATATTGTCTGACTTGTCTTTGCGTCGTTGGTCTGGTGGTCGGAAGCGAGACTGCTGAAGGGTCTAGTGTTCCATACCCTGGTCGCGCAGTTTTTTTTTTACTGTTGTTAATTTTTCAGTAGCAATTCGGAGTTTGAACCTATTATATGGGACTTCAAATTAACTGCCATTTGGACTCTTCGTCTGTTCCCTAGCGTGGTGTTATGTTCATTATTATTTTCGTGGCCCATTAGGTGGGTAAATACTAGCTCTATGGGAGTCAACCCTAAACTGAGAACCTTCTTTTATTTAACTCAGCTTCGGAACAATATTTTACTAGTTTTGGTTGCAGGACGTGACATTTTGGGTTAGGGATTAATTAAGTTCAATATCAACTTGTGGTGTGAGAACTGAGTGGATTGTTAGTTTTTCGTATTTTTGGTTAAGTTTTCGTGTTCACTCGCATTTGTTTCGAAAGCTATATGCTGATATTTTTTTATTGTTTATGTACACACAGTAAAATACATAGAGATACGAAATAATTATAATTTAGTGTTATGTTACATTGGCCCCGATTCTGTTGTTCACAAACTAAACTAAATTTAAGTTCAGTGCATCTTTTTCTTTCTATTTCATTATGAAAATGACAGAAGATAAATATTAGTTTAGTCCTTCATACGTCTATGTAGCTCAAATTGGATTATTTTTGTAGTGTTCTTGAAGATCTACTAAAAAGTTAGAAACACTTTTTATTGTTCTCTTTGTCTCTAATATTTTTAAGTTCGATGTCATGCATAAATTACCTGTTATTTGCATGGTTACTGAAATGCTAATTTTAAAATAAATAAATAAAACTTTATTTCAGACTAGGTCCATAATTTTGTTAGTATTTTGGTGTTAGTAACAATAATGCTTATGTAAATAGGTTAGTATTGTTAGTTTTCAGAACATAATTATTAATCCAGAGCTAGGACTATCCCCATTCCCCACCCAGTGTCCCTGAAAGGGACAGTCCGCTTTGGCAGCGATCATTTTTAGAATGCCGTTGTTACTACCATGCAGGCGCTGTAGTAAGGAGGCCGCTTTCTTAATGGCATGGAAACAATCTGTGCGAGCCTCTGCGAACATTCCCGTAGTACTACAACGCTATGGCAATCCCAACAGCATCTTAAAAGCATTATTAAATTGAACACGCAGGACGTTGTAGGCTCGGCGCGTGTACGACACCCACAGGCCACTCGTGTAAAACGATTGACAGAACGCCTTTGACGGCTGTAGTACAACGAGCGAACCTGCGGGCAAGCATATTGCTCCTCACAGACAACGCCCTGCGCTCCCTCTCTATGTCCACATCATCCCTTAGGTCGCTCGTGACAATGTGGCCAAGGTACCTAAAACTATTGACAACCTTTAATGCCACACCGTTGAGACTTATGGACGGAACACTGCGCGGCTGCTGCCTAGGTGCTTTAAATACAAGAACCTCACTCTTCTTCGAGTTGTATATTAAGCCATGCTTCTCCGCATAGGTCTCGCAGGTTAATAGCAATTTCTTCAACCCACCTATCGATGGACTGAGAAGTACAATATCGTCTGCATAGCTTATATTGTTGACACACGTTCCGTCAATGGGGCAGCCGACATGTGTACCACTCAGTCGCTCGATAAGCAGGTTGACATATAGATTAAATAGCAGAGGCGAGCTTAACCCCCCCTGTCTGACTCCGCATTCCAGCCTGTACTCGTCCCTGTCGGACGTAAGTGAACCCACCTCACCCGGTTCTTTTGGTTAGAGTACCAATATTTGAGAAGAGAGATGTACTCCGCTGACACACCTGCGTCCCCCAACTTGTCCCACAACATGTTATACGCAACCAGATCAAATGCTTTTGACAAGTCGAGGAAACACGCGTATACCGGCGTCCTCCTTGCTGTGTAGTACAAGACAGTTCGCTTCAAACTTAAAATAGCACTCTCTGTTGAGACTCCTGCTTTAAAGCCGAACTGGGCATCATGCAACTCAACCTGTGCAGGGAGGCGACTATTCAGTAGACTGTCAAGTATTTTGGCTACTGTAGTAGCGAGTGAGATGGGCCGGTAGTTACTAATGTCAGACGTATCATCCGTCTTATTTTTAACTATAGGAACGACTATGGTCCGCATCAGCGGCTCCGGCAAATGCGAGTGACCTATGCACAGACTGAAAAACATAGATAGTACACGCGGTAAATGAACCCCCGCAAATTTAAAATGCTCAATACTGAGCCCATCGTGACCAGGAGATTTTCCACGCTGCATTTTTCTAATAATTGATTTTAGATGATATTTAATTTGAATTGTAAGTGACGGTGCTGTTGATGTGCTTATTATAAATAAATACCTACTTCAGATTTTTCATTAGGTGCAGAAATTCCTATGCTACGAAAGATTCATTATTTTACTACAAAGGTTAAGGTTTCGAAACATGATGCCCATCCCCAGCGTTTATTAGCCAAACGAATTAATATGAAATAAATCACCCTTCTCATATGGGAATTCATGGGAGTCGGTTATTTTGTGTCCTGTCCCCATAAGATTAACATAAATTCCATAACCCATGATTCTAACGGTTAAAGGTGCATTTTAAGTTTCTTTTCTAGTACCTATAAATATAATTCTATCAACTTCTTTTTCTTTAATAATTTAATTTGATAGATTTTTTGACTGCATGCTTTTCTACTTTAATAACTCTAACAAAATGAGAATGTAAGTGCCTTTTTTCGTTTTTGGGTAAGCATATCTATCTTGGACGTCAAACAGACGAGCAGCACTTTGCTGTCGACAGAACCAACTTCAGCTGTCGACAAAAGCAACTGCTGCAGCATCCGACACGCCAACTGCTCAACAACGTAAAAAACTCAATGAACGAGCCTGAACAATCAAAATGAAAAAAAAAATGAGAACGATTGTCATTTTATATAATACTAGCGACCCGCCCCGGCTTCGCACGGGTGCAATGCTGATACTAAATACACTACATTATACATATAAACCTTCCTCTTCAATCACTCTATCTATTAAAAAAAACCGCATCAAAATCCGTTGCGTAGTTTTAAAGATTTAAGTATTCATAGGGACAGAGAAAGCGACTTTGTTTTATACTATGTAGTGATGTGATGACTAGCTGCGCCCCGCGGTTTCACCCGCATAAGTGTCGATTCCGAGGGAATATCGGGATAAAAATCTCCTATGTAATAATCCAGGGTGTCAGCTACCTCCATACCAAATTTTATCAAAATTCGTCTAGCCGTTTGTACGTGAAGAAGTAACAAACATATGAACACAAAGTTTCGCCTTTATAATATTAGTGTGATGTGATAAAAACAAAGCAAATTACTTCTAATCTAAATGATTCATTTCACTCTAATAACTAAACATGTATTATTTAAAACGTAAGCCGATACATTGAGCAATGTCCGCTTAAATCTAAACAGTCCCACGATACTCATCGTCTCTAGCGCGGCGTCAGCAAAATTGCAGGTGTTAGCTGCTTACTGTACTTTATGTTATTTGCAAGGCATTACTTAATATATGTACAGACGCCAGCACATCAAGCTACTACAATCTGTCAAATTTAATAGATTTCAAACTTTATCACTAAACCGGTTCAAAGTTGATTTGGAAAATTTGACAGATTCGATTAGAATAGCTTGATGTGCTGGCGTCTGTACATTACCAGTCGACAGCGATGCGGATGCATTTTTCGATGCTATATTTTAGTTTGTTTTTTGTTTTAGTTAAGTTTTACTTACATGAAAACAAAATGATAAATACATTATATATGTAAATACTTACATTGAAGAATGCTTTGATGGCCCCATTTGTTTATCTCCTGCAATATTTTGCTTCTTAAGAGCCTACACTACCTCAGCTAAAATTCACTCTTTAACTCGCTCGCACGATACTGCTCGCGGACTGAGTGAGAGCGAGACAGAGTGCGGTGTTAGGCGGCAGGCAGCGCCAATAGTTCAGGTATTTGCTTTTTACGGTGAAAATAATGGTAATTAAAAAAAAGTAAATAACATAAGACCTGCTTTATAGTTGGTTCGGTTAGTATACAAAGTTTCATGTTCTAATTTGAAGTATTATTTGAATACCAGCGGTTTATTGTTCGGTTTAGAGGTAACTTTGGAATTTTTTTCTATCGAGAAAATTTTATGAAATCGTGTTTCCGTCTAACATAAGACCTAACATTAATCCTCAACTTTACCATATATTTATTTCAAAATTAATACTGCAGTGTTTTCGACATAACGCAGGATCATGCTAAGCCATTTGAGGTAGTATAGGCCCTTAAGGCTTCTCTTTTTATTTCCTGCCTTACCAGGACTCGTCTGCTTTGTCAGGAAATGGTCAGTCCTTTGATCAGACACCATTATATTATGATCGGATATGCTTGGATAAACAATGAAGAAAAAATATATCGTGAGGAAACCGGCATGTCCTAGAACCAAAAATTTGCAGACATTTGAAATCTATAAAACCGAACTGGGCCCGCGTCCGTGGTGGATTACGACCCATTCCCTGTCACAGAGAGGAGGCCTGTTTCCCAGCTGTGGGAACAGTAATGGCTGAGCTGGTTTATAATTATTATGATCCAGCTTTGTCAATAACTTCATTTATATTTCTTCTCCTTCGAGAAGTTCCTTTTTCTGTGTGGATGAATACTCTTCATCTGTAGAGAAAGTAGAGGTTATGTCGAACTCTTACCGACTAAAACCACATGGATCCTTCTACCATGGCATCGGTATCTACCAATATACAGGGTTATTGGAAAAACATTAACAACCTCTTAAGAGGTCATTGTACTCATCATTATGAACAACTTTTACTATGGGACCAAACCTGAAATCGCGAAAAAAAAATCAGCTGTTCCCTACATTTTGACGAGTTATACGAACATAAATGTAGGGAACAGCTGATTTTTTTTTCGCGATTTAAGGTTTGGTCCCATAGTAAAAGTTGTTCTTAATGATGAGTAAAATGACCTCTTAAGAGGTTGTTAATGTTTTTCCAATAATCCTGTATAGATACCCCGACTGGTATCAGCCCCCAATGCCTAGCGGGAACACCCCGCCCACCACCACGGTCGGCCGATCAGCCCACGACCGCACATCCTTCCATAAGAAAATTCCCAGCTTCACCCTGGTTCGCTCACGGTCACGACTCACGAGTGCTATTCAAATTGGTCTAGTATTCCAAAATCTTCGTAATCGTGTGTAGCCAATTATTGCAAGAAAAGATAGTAGTTATGTGTATAAAGTTATCATTAGAATTATTAATACATCTTTCCAAGTTATATTTGAAGATTTTTAAGAACAAATCTCTTATGTAAAAGTGCTTATGGTACAAATCTAACTTAGAAAGATGTATTGATGATTCTAATGATTTTAATTCTGTAAATACATACCTGTTATAGTCGCGAATCAAACTTTGATCAAGATACAACCCGACACTGACCTGCAAATTGCAGAAAACGTAAGAAAATTTTAATTTCGCGGTCTTATTGTTAAACTAAGTTTGGTGACAAAGTTATTGAATCTAATGCCCTTTATCATCACACACAGCCGACTTCACCCATTATATTGAGTAGTGCGATTCTGTAACCATCTCACCGTGAAAATTTAGGTGAAGTGAGCTGTCAGTGTGATCCTGATGCTAGGAATTGGGGATTGGTACTCTTGACAGCTCACTCTAAGCTCACTTCACCTAACTTTTCACGGTGAGATTTTTACAGAATCGATCGGCAGGTCTCTCTTTTCACGTGCCAATTTCCACGCTCCTGTGCTAGCCTCATCCAGATTCTTCGCGCGATGGCAACAATATCGTCCGCCAATCTCGTTTTATGGTCTTTACTTAAAAGTTATGTATTTATCTTCAACTTTATTTTAAACTAGTTGTGCACGCGACTTCGTTCGCGTGCATATTGGATTTCGTAGGTGTTAATTATTTTTGCGCGGAACCCTAATTCTTTTTCTAAAATAAATGTGGTCTTAGTTACTCCATATTACATCAGCCTAACTGCCAGGGAAAATCCCGCCAAAATCGGTCTAGCCGTTTCGGAGATCAGCCGGAACAAACAGGCAGACAATTTTTTTTTGTTATAATTACCGCATATACTTTCGTATTTAGTAAAAAGACATTACAAACAGACACTTATTTTATTTGTATGTACAGTTTAGAGATTTTTTTGATTTTCTTTAATTTCTAAGTATCACCTCAGAAAAATATGCAGCTACTGTAACTCTATATTTTTAAATAAAATCAACTCAGTTTAACAAAAACCATACGCTCTTGGCACAAAGATTGCTTTCATACATTCATGCAGCGTGTTTTATTTTTAGATATTAACGTTATGACAGAGCAATAACAATATATCATATAGTAACCGCAACAGCGATTCGCTCAGTAACGTTCTTGTAAGAGAAAAAACTGCCATCTTTTAAATAAACGTATGTACTTAGGTTTATTTTAATATGAGGGTCTGTTTATTACTTCAGGAATTCCAGGTATTTCTGTCATTTAATCTAGGTAAATTTATGTTTTTTCGCTCACAGTGGGCCTCATCAGAAGGCGGGAAATCACCCAAATGGCAATGGAGAGGGCTTTTTTTTTTGAGGATGGGAAATCATCAAGTGACACCCCGCTCTGGGTGTAGTAGAAGGGAGTGCCAGACTCTTACTGACTAAAACCCACCCGTATTCCTTCCTTAGCCCTTTATGATCCGGGGTAGCGGTAACGGTAACCCTTTCGGACAATCCCACTGCCCAATGGAGAGGGCCATGTTTGGAGTTTTTCTACGCGATCGAATCAGAAATTAAGAGATACGTAGGAAAACCAAGGTAACCGACAGGCCGGCCAAACTTAAGTGGCAGTGGGCAGGACACAATATTCGCAGAACAGATGGCCGATGGGGCCGAAAGGTTCTGGAGTGACGATCGCGTAACGAATGGCGTAGAGGATCCCCAGACAGTGCCGGATAAGCCAGCTCGGGGCCTGTAGCAAATTCTATGAAGTGGCCCTTGGTTTGCTTTAGATTATCAAGTTCATGCTGGTATTAAATAGAAAAAAAAACAATACTGTTACAAACAAACTTTTTTGGATTTAATTTGGGCAAATTTAGAAATAATAATATTCATAACGACTTCTATATAGCAAATCGTATTAAATTTTCATAAAAGTGAGATAACCAAGACGTTCTTGGCTCATCGTGTTCCTTAACTCACGCAAGCTTGTAAAATTGCACTTCCAGAGCCTCATACTTCTCGCTTGCTGTCAATAATACTAGCCATATCAGATTTTAGCAAACTGCGCTAATTCGTTGCCTAAGCTATCCTCCAAAACATCCACGTAAGCACCGACGATATTTTTTTTTATCTCTTCTCTTGGAATAGATTTTAGCTGTCGGAATATTCCAAAAACTCCAGTATTTTTATGATATGCTTTCATACGTCTTCAGTCTAAGCTGATATTTTTTATGGTCAGAAAGTATTGGTGCGCGAGGCCCCCAAATGCGCGGGGCCCGTAAAGAAAGAAAGAAAGAAAGAAAGAAAAATGCGTTTATTGGCATTACAGCAAAATAAATACACCTTAAAACTATAAAAACAGAAAACAAAGATAATAATGCCAAAAGGGCCTCAGCTCAGCATAATGTCAGATGACAACACAAGATGTGCCACCTGACGCTGATTTTCAGCTGCAACCCACGAGTGCCATACGCTGGAATAACAAGTGGAAGTGTGTGTCCGTTAAAATAAATGAAGAGAATAAATAAAAAGTGTTAATATGAAAAAAATACAAAATTAAATAAAAATCTGTGACATACATGTATGTGAGTGTGTGTGTTTTATATTGTGATTTATGAAAAACTAAAATAAATAACCAAATGTGCGTACTACCTACATAAAAATGAAATAATAGAAAATGCCTATTAGACAACATCGTGTGACTGCATTGTACTTCTTCTACGAAACGGATTTTCATGCGATTTTATTTCCATTTAGATTTAGAGTAAGGACAATAATAATTGACTAATCAAAATTAAACTGATTGAAATTAAAATTAAAATAAAACTAAATCGATAAAATTGGTAAGGTAGACAAAATTAATAAAAGTGATAAAATTGATTGTTTTATACGGCAGATATGTCGGCTCGAACATTTTCAAATTCTTTTTGATGGCTTAAAAGAAAATCTTTTAATTTCAATTTAAAAGTCGAGCAACTTTTACTATACTTTATGGGAGGAGGGATATTGTTCCAGCATTTAGTAGCTGCGTAGCGAAAACTGCCTCTAAAAGCCGCCGACTTGTGCTGTGGAATGGAAAGCTGTTGAGAACATTTTCTTCCCTCACCGATTCCGTGTCTTCTAGTCCACGATAGTTTGTCATATAAGTAAGAAGGGGAGTGAGACTTAATAACACCAAAGAGTAAGTTCGCCAAGTGGAGTTTACGTCTAGCTTTCATTTTTAAAATGTTGTGCTCATTGAGGAAAGGCGTAATATGTCCTCGAAAGGGAACTTTAAAGCAGAAACGTGCACAGGCGTTTTGAAGTCTTTGGATCATTCTTTCAGTTTTTGACAGCAGTCGTCGGCCATAGACCGTGTCCGCATAATTTAACTTCGATAGAACCAAAGACTCCACAAGCAAGATTCGCAATTCTTCACTAAGATAGGGACGGGCCTTGTATAATATTTTAAGTCTATAAAAACAATTACGAATTGACTCAGACACGTGTTTGTGAAAACGAAGTTCCGTGTCAATGATAACACCTAGATTACGTGCTTCGTAGACTCGTTCGATAGGCTCTCCCATAACAGTCACACAGGTGGCACAAGGTTTAATTTTACCTAATTGGTTAGCATTTGCTACTTTTGCTTCGTGGTTAATCCGCCACTGTCCCCAGAAGGTGGACCGATGATCTGGTGAAGACCACAGGAATCTGCTGGATGCGAGGAGCAAAGGATAGGTCAATGGTTGTGCTTGGGGGACGCGTATGTCCAGCAGTGGACGTTTTTCGGCTGAAATGATGATGAAACGATGTTTTAAATTAAATTCTTTAAAAATAGGACATAGACATAATTTGGATAATATGAGGATACTGGAGGATATAGTTTATTGAAATTGTGATTCTTTCGTTTGGCTTTTGAGGGTTGAATTACATACTCGTGATATGGGGATGCCTCCTAAGGTCAGTCGTGGACTTCTACATTCTGTGTATGGCATTCATCTTGTAACACTTAACGAAATTAGTTGCAGCTTCCTTCCATACTTGTATAAACACATTTACATGATTGTATAGTACCTACGAATAAAATGAGCAGAACCTTCCAGTTCAGAACCCGTTTGTTTTACTGTTCTCCAGTTCCCATACTCCTACAAGTTACAACTTACGCGGGATGATACTACTTATCATCCCGCACGACGTGTCTTTTTTTATTCTCAGCTCAGCAGAATTCTTTAATAAAAAATAAAACTGACCGTTTAAATAATTCAACATCAGGTCAAACTTCAACGTCATCTTTAAAGGTGGTGGTAACGTTGACTCATATTGTTATTTCATTATAAATGCACAAAATGTCTTAATTAAATGATCAGAACCGGCATAATAACTCAGAAAAAATACACAGCCTCCAACTCCGGTTGTCTCCTCTCCCTTTCATACGTACGACACTTCATACGCCATCTCTTTCCGTGCCAGACGAACTTGTAAATTGTTCTTTTTACGCTATGCCCGGGACGAAAGGTCTTATACAAGATGAATTATTACGAATTTAATCTTTATTTCTATTGATATAAAATTCGTTTTTATATTAAAATTTTTCTTTTCCTACATTTGGTAGTTCGCGACGATGATCAAGTTATCTCGCTCAGACAAAACAAAATACAGCACAAGTCCTTTGAGCTTTCGAGTTTAGTTGCTTAACCGCGATTGCTTTTTGTATCCCTGTCCCTTTTCTCTGTCCATTTCATTCGTAACCAAACGGGTTTGATTCTGAAATCCTTAAAGATGGTCTTTTTGTCTGAAAATAGACTTTGGTGCGTCCATTTTAAGATAATTTTTTGCTTGTTCGTTGATTGCAATGTAAAGTTTAATACGTTCTCGTGAAGATGTTACTGTCACATTCTACGATGCGATATGTGGTGTTTTTATTGTGAGTGCATTAAGACATGCATTGCACTCAGTTTGGTTACCGAGGGCCAGTTCGGGTAACTAATACATGATTCATACGGAACCTATTGGGAGTGACGCGATTTCACGCACGCACTTGACAGAAACATTCTTTTGTAAGTGATAGTATGTTATGTTTAGTACTTTTAGAGTTTTTCTTTTATTGAATTGCTCGAGGTATTGGAGATATTAGTCGAGAGCTAAGCACTGGATTATATTTCCCGCATTGTTCATTTAAAATAACAATGCCCCAGAATCGGGCAGCTTTGCGGTTAGAACATCAACAATATGATCAATTAGAACATCAGCAGTATTATCAAAATTAGTGTTTTATAAATCATAAGTTCATAACATCGTAATCAGCGTATAGGTACCTAATGTTCCCACTGCTGGGATACAGGCCTCCTCTCTGTTAGAGAGAGTGGGCCATTATTATAATTATGACGATTAATTCCCGCTAAATATTATTACCTTGGTTCATATTGCCTTTCCAAGAGGAATTTCCGTAAAATACATATTAAACCTCATTATTTCAATCATTAAATTATCATCACGCCATGCCTCAATTACCAAACCTAACCATTCCTGCTCCACTGATGACAATCCCACAACCACAACACATTACACTCCTTACTCCCACAAATTCCACGTCACACCTAATTTGACCTTTTCATTTTCAACCCCATTAGTTGGATCCTCATCATATTTGTGTTCCGAACTCAAAGTAGTCCAGTCAGTGTGTGATTAAGGAATACTTCCATAGTTTCTCAGAACGCCTGAATTGGTTGAGTCGTCAGCAAGTTGTCATCTCTGGACAAACATTTGACCAGTAGTCACCACAGTAAACATACTGCCTTCAAGTATTTGCTCTCCACTCCACAAATAGATAATTATTTAGTCTGTTTCCACATTTCGATATTGAATTTCTTATTCTGAAATTCATTTTTCATGTTGGCGTTATGGTAAATTTAGATTATCAGACGGTGTGACCGCATTCAGGTGAGTTTATTTGGAGTCGTGTTTCAGCTTCTGTTTTTGTTCTCATAACTTTTTGTTTAGATTCAGAAAATAATATCTTTACATCAATACCCCGTCTATGTTGAGGTTATGTTAGTGACGAAGTGTTAATCGTCAATATCACGATTTCATGATTTACTTACATATCTACCTAAATTTTTCGTTCCTTTGTCTAGTTGCTGTTGTAGTATTTGTAGCGAATAAGTAGTTTCTATAAGAACTTTATTTCCTGCAATATTTTTTAATATGACACAAAACCATTTAGTTTTGTTTTTCTTGCTCCAGAAAACTTTTATTCAGATGCCATTAATTGGTGTAACCTTCAGCGTATCCGGTGTTTTATTAGGATCACTGACGTTTATTAGTTTATCAATCATTCATGTCGCTCTGAATTTCGGCTCCACTTATCTTGTCTTCATCTTTTTCACCGTTTTGTAGTTATTGTGTTATTTGACTTTTCGATCCTGTAATCTGTACGATTCTATTTAACATTAAGTGTGAGATCAGACTGGCAACAACCGGTGTGATATTGTTTTGTTAGACATACATATTTACATATTCATACTTACGCTTACCTTCTTCTCGAATACAGTTTTTAACTTATAGTAAGTATAAGTATTCTCTTTTCTACAACCTTTTTTCTTCTTATATCTTTATTCTTGATTGATACTTCTTATTTTTGACCATGCTCTCTTACTTGATAAATTTAAAACCATAAGTGGAATGTGTAACGGATACTTAAACCATTTTAAAAAACAATTTATTTCATTAACTCTTAAAAGTTCTAAATCAGTTGTCAGGAAATTACTATCAATGTACCTATAAGTATTTTCTAGACTAGGTACACATGACATTATCCGTAGCGTTGCACTTCAAAGGAAAACATTCCAGCTTCCGCACTGAAAATTACAAAATTGCATATAGACCAGAGACCTCCCACATACCATATTTACTTACCCGTCGATGTGGACTCAATAAAAAACCCTGTATCGTTCATGCAAATCCATGAATTATCATTGTTTATGTTAGTGCATCAGTCAGCATAGCGCTAAGAAAATGCGATTAAGACATTATCTGGTTAGCACTATCCGCGCCCAAGCAGGACAGAGCACAAATACGCCCGCATATAATTTGTACGGAAATAACTTTCCGTGTGAAAGAGACGGTGCGATTGAAATGTCAGGTTCAACGGGCGCATAATGAGAAAAGTGTTGTCTCTTTCTCTCTAGACGTTTTACAATCGTTTATTGTCATGTTACTGTCTCGTTTCGACGGGCAAGATTGAGATGAAATCGCCGTCGGCGCGTTTCGTCCGTGTCCACCCGCTATTAATATTCTATATCGGCCTGTAGCGCAGCCGCGGCGGACGTTATTCGCGTTATTTTTTATTTCGTGATTTACTTTGACAATCGTTATTATTTTTCTAAATTAAAAACATTGACATTTCGTGCGAGGATTTGTGTGCAAGTGATTGATTTTATTTTTTTCTGTTGTGACCAAAAATTGTTTATTTAACATACGATTGACAAGTGAGCATGTGTTGTGTCCGTATTTATTATTATGCGAATGGATTGCTTTTGCTACCGGCGATATAGTTTGACACAAGATGACCTGAACAGTTAAGATATCAACTGTAAGTAAATATGTCATATTATTATTAAAAAAAAACTGATAAAAATAAAAGCGTTGTGGAAGTTTTGTAAAATGTCGTAGTTAGTATTTGTGCGGCGACAATTTTATTATTACAGTTTATTTCGTATTTAAGTTAGCAAGTTGTTATTTACGGTGTTAGTTTCGAACATGTGGGCAGAAGAGTATTTTGTACCTGACTCTTGAGAATGAGATGAAGGGGCTGACTTTTTGTATGTTTAAAAACAAAGAAGTGGTCGGGTCGGCGGGGAGTCGTCCGGTGTTGCAGTGCAGTCACGTTTTTAGTTTTTCCCGGGAATTGCTGGAATTTTTATTTATCACCCGGCGACCGTCGCCAGGAGTTGCATTTTTTATTAATATATTATGAGAAATTTTGTATTCCAAGTACAGACGTTTTCTGAGAATTGCATCGGATGTAAGGATTACCATATTCCTGACATAGTTGAACTAAAAACCATATTACTAGCCATGTTTTTGTCTTCTCACTTACATATTTTTATTACAACTGTTGTATCTGGTTTTTCTACCCTAAAAAGAAAAAAAAAAAAACAAAACAAAGTTACTGAAAAGAGGGTACCTACTTTAAGCAGTTAGAAAAGTAAATGCAGAAGAAAAGAAGTGTTTCTGAGTTGATAACCAACTTATAAGTTGCAAGGCGTGTATTTTATTTTAAGTATGTAACTTTAATATTGGCCCCGATTTTATTGTTCACAAACTAAACTAAATGTAAGTTCAGTGCATCTTTTTCTTTCTATTTCATTAAGAAAAGGACAGAAGATAAATATTAGTTTAGTCCTGTCAAATTAGTCGGCGCCTGACGTAAATTGACGTATTTTTAGTAGCCAATTTTTTAATCACGTCTAAACTTTTCTATGGAATTAAACAGGACTAGACTAATATTTATCTTCTGTCCTTTTCTTAATGAAATAGAAAGAAAAAGATGCACTGAACTTAAATTTAATTTAGTTTGTGAACAACAGAATCGGGGCCATTATCTGCCAATAAAATTCCATATAAAGTCGTTATTTTGAAAACTCGACTAGATGCAGTAAAATAATCTTAGATGAACTAGGTAAGTTGACTGCTTCGTTGGTCTAGTCGCAAGCCCTACTGCTGACCTTGAGGTCCTGGGTTTGATTCCCAATTCGGGCTGTGATATTGGGGTGTTCCATCTGGAATTTCTAAGTAGCAGCCTAGAGCCTAAAGTGCCCGGTTTATGGCAAAAGGCTCGCCCCATATTACATGTGACTTCAATATAAATGGCGAAATGTAGCTGTACTATAGTTACACGGTACACCTCGCAAACAAGGCGTGATGATGTTATGACCTACCTAATTATCACCGTATACCCTTCATGCTACCAAACCGTATTACCGTAAAATAAGTAATAAATTTCATACAAATTAAACGTTCGTTAGGAGTCATTAAGTAAAATTAAGCTACTAACTTACTTTAAATGGCGCCTTTTCACTGTTTTCCATAACAGTTTTGATATACATTTTTGACTGGCTATTTCTCTTAATTTAATGCTAGAAAATTTTATTTTTAATTTAATTGTTTTTTATGTCATGAATTAATTTAATTATAAGGGTTTTTTTTTAATTATGGAGGTTGTTTAAATTCTAACTAAGGCTTTCACAATATAGGTATCTTGTTTTATTAACTAGGTACCTAGCTTCTGCCTAGTTAGTTTAGTCGCAAGCACTAATACTGAACATGAAGCTTGGGTTTGGTTCCCTGGTCGGACAAAAAGTTATTGGGTTTTTCAATAGGGATCTTTCAGTAATAGCCAGGAGTCTAGTTTTGTAGCCGGTGCTCGCCCCCTATTGGCGAAATGTGGGTGTACAGTCAATGTAAGTACTTACTTACACCTCTGCCTAACCCATCCGGAAAACAGGCGTTATGTTACGTAATTTATTATTTACAGAAGAAGCAACAAATTAATTTATAAGTCGTCAACTTTAGAGTAAAAAAAGAAGGAAAAATATGAAAATCATAATTCCGACGATGTACAGACGCCAGCACATCAAGCTACCCGAAACTGTAAAATTTTCCCAATCAACCTTGAACCTAATGATTTAGCGATAACGACGAAAATCTATTAAAGAAATTTGACAGATTGTAGTAGCTTGATGTGCTGGTGTCTGTACCTTTTGATAAATAGAAACTACAAGGAAAAATAATTATATGAAAATATACCGTATAAAAACGAGAAGACGAGGAAGAAGAGAAAAGAAATCATGATGAAAGAAAGACAGAAAATACATTTATGGAACATTTCTTACAGCCCCTGGAGAAATAAATCTTAAGCAAACTATTTTAATTCTTTGAGCAAGTTTATTAACTGATTAAGAGACATCAAAATAAATAAATTAACCTTAGTACCCCCAACTACAATGTTTAAAGATGATTAATTAATTCAACTTACACAACTAAAATGCATCGATTCTACTGAAACGGTGAAAAAGTTGCAAAACTTAATTTCCCTAAACGTAATAACAAAAACTAATTAACTTATAATTTTTTTCATAGTCGAAACACTTCCATTGTTATCAAAACATCAAAAGCGCAATTAACTTTCCTACAAAATAAAGTACAGTGCGCTACATTATAATGTAAAACAGCAAGATTTCACCATAATGCTAACTTCATAATGCTCACATTTCACGAGCAATGGCGGAGGTGCACGAACGGTTCCGATCCGCCCCGAACGGCCCCGACGACCTGCGTCCTGATCACGACTATACGAGATAGAGTAATGATTTGTTTGCCTACAATCAATTCCATAGATGAGCTATCGATGTGAGATATGTAAGATAGTAAATGATGTAATTGCTGTGGAATCATGAGCATATCGAATTAATAAAGGTACTGTAGAGAATCACAGAAAGGGACAGATTAGTTAATAAGTTTAAGACCATATCCGAAAATCAAGGATAAAGTAAAGTGAAAAGTAAAAAAGTAAAGCAAAAATCGCTTATTTTAACATTCAAAATTACATTAAGGAGGTATCTTTGGTCCCAAACTAGGCACAGCCTGTATCGTGGGCACAATTACTGTGAAGACAATGACATTTCTAATCCTGATTAAGAAACTAAGAATGACATAAAAGAAGAAGAAGCGATAAAAAAGATAAATGGCCTAAATGAAGCAGACAATGAAGTCTTTCACAATTCAATGCTGGCTTTGCTATTTCTTCACAGATACCTATACCTGCTTCAAAACCAAGACTCCATAGATGTGACAATATGGATGATGCCCACATTCATTCAGCAAACCATAAAACATTAACAAAGGCTTTATTACTTGCACAGCAATAGAAAATAACTTTGTCGCTTGCCTGTTAACTTCATTTTATTAACTGCAAGATCTAACGACACATTAATAGCTATTTTACTCAAAACTATTTTAATATCTTCAATTATATTCTAAATGGCTTATAACTTTAAGAAAATTTCCATAATAGTTATCCAATAAGTTGAAAAATTACGAGCCATTGCCCATTATGAATTCCTTCGTGCCCGTCTGTAACAATTATTGGTCTATCCATCGACTCACGCGCATCGGTCGTCGACATGCCTCCATCTCTGTATCGATCTCGGATCTTGTTGATTAAGCTATTACCGAAACTACACGTTTCCTCATCTACGAATGCCCTGCGGAGCCACTTGCGGTTTTTTTTCCTATAAATCATATCCGTTATACGAATCTTCTATCATTTTGTGTAGTCATTATTTTTTGTAATGGATGGATTCTTCCTTTATGATTGGTGTTTACGTAAATTGCTATAGTCGTAATGCTGATTGATTTTTACATTATTCATTATTATCAGCACGGTATACTATCGAATTGATGATTACCTGCCATGCTGTAAATCTATTTTGGATAATGATAGATTGCGCTGTCTTATAAATGTGGAGTAAGAATGTTTTTACTTCTAGATTTCTTGTAACAGGATGGAAAATGCCGTCTGAATGTGGCAAATATGTAGTTAAATATTGTTAGGTCTGAAAATAAACCAGCGAAACACAATATTACGACACATTTCTTCAATAATAATAATGAAAATAGTTTCTTGACTAAACATCAAATAAACGATACCACTAAACAATATCCAATAATGCCTATTTAAAATAATGGAGAGTAGTATTTAAATAAAATCAATAAACTGTGTGAGGAATGAAATCGAAGCACAGTCGATACACTTAATAAAATTGATGTTTATATGTCCTGCACTAAATATTGGAATCAGAAAGCAAGCGGAAAGCGAATGAAACAGAAAAGCACGTGAAATTCTAAATACTATAGTAAAATGAAGATTTTAATTGAAGGTCTAGAAAGTTATAATGAGATTTTAAAGCATCCTAAAGACCCTTTTAATAGCATCATTAATTAATTTTCAAGATGTAATCTGAGAAGTAGAATCTGACAAAATAAGCTCGTTTAGTAAGATATCCAAGAAATTAAAGCGTTTGTTGATTTTCAAAGTAATACGACATGTTATGATAAACTTGCTGAGAAGTCAAACAATTTCCGTGAATATGTACCTAATATAAACTTATATACTAAATTACAAGGTAAAATTTGTGAGTTGTATGTAGGCGGTAATCTTCCAAACTACGAATCCGATTCCGAAAAAGTCATTCATTGATAAAAAGCTACGCTATTGCCAAAGAATATGTTTTATGTTAAAACGCAGAAGCTAGTTCTCTATGTTTATTAGCTAATGGTTTAGGCCACGAATTTTCGCTCAGTTACAAAAGCTGGAAAACCAAGATTTTGCATAATAAATTTTGCACAGTTCATTAAAAATTATCAGAAATATTCCAGGCATTTAGCACCATTTAAGTCCCCAGTCCAGCACACATTTATCGCTGCACCATTTTGCTTTTTCCATTGCTATCTGTATCACCTTATCTCATAGCGATCATCTTTAGATGCCAGAGAACGAATTTATTTATTCCAAAGACAATAAAGTTAAATAAGTACTAGGACTCCCGGAGTTACCGAGCTTTAAAGTTTTGTTGCGACTGAACTTATCTTCAAACTTTATGCATTTTCATATTCTGCGCTTTACTTAACTTCTTTGTTGTAAGTTTCTTTAGATTTATTGTAATACTTTCTTTGTTTTGTAACTTTACAAAGATGTTTAAGTGTAGTACTGTCAGTTGCATCAATTAATGGTGTAATTATAATTTTGACGTTTTCTTTTCTTTGTTTATTATAAATAATTCTTAGTTTGTCAGGTGGAGTACTCAAAAACAAACCTTCTGTTTTTTTCTCTTTTAAAAGATTCTTCGAAAGCGAACCTACCTTAGTTATGAAATGGAGTTATTTTCACTTATCAGGCATGAGTTTTTACACCCAAGTGCAATAAACTCTAACCGGGCACTGCAGGATGAAATAAAATAAAAAATGTACCCCTCGTGGTGTAATTTCGCTGATATCGTTAAGTCGTTTAGTTATTTGGCCCGGGCTATCTCGGGAACTGGTTGGGGCGACCCGGGTCAAGCGCGGTCACGGCCTTAGATGAAGACATTCGGGTTCCAGTACAACAGTGCTGTGGAGTGGCGTTTTTTAATTAGGTTTTTTTTTATGTTTGAGGAACGATTTTTTAATGAAAATGCAGGGAGTTAATTATATGCGAAATTGACATAACCCATTTTGTGGTGTTGTTATTATTTTTATTTAAACAAATAACTAGAAAAAAGTTTCAGAGGATATTTTTTTAACATATTAGTAAAATCTTAACATTTTTAAATAAGTACTTAAAAAGAAACTAATTTGTCAAACTCCATTCTAATACTATAGTGTTATTAGCACTAATTGACAAGCATTTATCATCAAAATAGTATATTACAGAAATGACAACAAACTCAAAACAAACATTAAATTATTGTAAACCAACAAACCGACACTCAAATCCTAATTTTATTATTTAATTAGCGTGTCAGTGAGAACATTTTCTATTTATTAAACATGTCTACTGATTTTATTGATAGCAAACAAACCCGACTCGGTATTTTAATAGATAAAGAAAGTTTTTTAGATACTGTTAACAAAAAAGGTAAATATTTGTAATTTAATTGATGTAAATATGAAAATTAGGAAGCATTTGTATGTTGGTAAACTAATGAGCGTTTAATATTTACATGACATGTTTTTTTTTTGTTTAGTAAATTAATGTTAATTATGTTTTAGATTTATTTGGGCATTCGTTCTTTTTTTTAAAATATATTCTCACATATTTTTAATTGTTGACGAAAAACGTGATAAACGCAGGGTAATTTTTCATCTTAACATGTCGATGCGAGCTCGTAGCCACATTCTGGGCTTTATACAGTCAGCCCCGCCGACCTTCAGTAGCGTCCATCAACTACTGTAGCGTGCAGAAAACAGGACACGGTGGACACGATATTAAGTGCCCCATTTTTAATTGATTCCTATTATTAGCTGATAGTACTTACCGAAACTATAAAAAAAAAAAACGCTCTACAGATTTTTAGCACCACAAAATCAGAATTGATGATGCTCTCAACCTGTATTATAAAACCTTTCCAAGGCCCACTCACTATAATTCTACACAATGACCATACCAAACAAAGTATCTAATCACAAAAATGGCGAATAATCACTACATTTGCCGAACTTCCCTGTTATTTACAATCAATCGGCTGCGCAAGAGCGTGACACGACCAGAAAATACGACCACAAAATATTTGTACAGTCAGCGTCGTAATAAACACACAGAAGCGAAACGAATCACCGCGTTCACTAAATAAAAATTTTCGAGCAGACCCACAAAAAATACGAGTATAAAATGAACGTCGAAAGAGCCATCTCTCCTGGGTAGAACTAATTGGCCTTCGTTGGTTTATACTTAAAAAACTTATTTGTTAAACTCGTAACACTATTTTGATGTCCGAAGCGGGAACGTGAGGTTGTTTCGGACAAAAAATGACGGTACTGACCGCTGTAGCCTCTTTGATATACGGATTGAACAAATATTTTTGATGTAGTTGCATGATTGTTATTTTTTTTTTATAATAAAATTGGAATTTATAAACTTGAGATAACTTTCTACGAAGATATGCGGCGTGACGCAGAGGATTTAGATAAGAATAGTCAGTTACATAATTTTGTAACGGTAAAAGTATAATAGGCCAATTTTGGCAACACCTACAAAAACGGCATAATAATACACATGGTTAATATAACAATAAAAACCTGACAACTGTCTGATGACTGATCCGCGGCGTGTGTCGATCAAGGAATAAAGTTATAACTATTTCATGTTAGATATACTTGATACGGAGCGGCGCAGTTAGACAAAACACCTGTATTCTCCGCCTACCTACCCACTTATAAATATGTAACCCCCATTGTCCTCACAAAAGAGATCTATCCGTGGACTTGCTAACAAGGGATTTTTGAGAAAAAAAAGTCGAGAGATTCGAATGCGCACCAGATTTGTTGCCGAACAATGGACCAGGAGACGGTCAGGTAGAATAAATTCCCTTTGTTGACTACCATTAGGATTGTAATGTTTGAAGATTTTTAGGAGTAATAAAATTCGGTGAACGCTATATTTTTTTTTGCTCAATGTTTATGTGCCCGACTGTACTTCGATTTTTTTTATTTCCGCACGATTTATCGATATAAAAATCCATAGAGAAATCTTTGAAATTGGATATCGTTACTGGTATAACATAACCAATATTGGGTTAAATATTAAACGAGAAAAAAAGTTTAAACAACCAAAGAACACACATTACATTCACATCTTGATCAAATTCCAAATAATCAGCTATCGAAATTATGAAGAAAAAAAAGAATCCACCTCTCCGGACGGGCAACCGTTAAAATTAATGACATTTCTTTCACTACGGCCGAGAACAGTGTCGGTTACCTTGCTCCTACTACCTGGCCGATGATGTGTCTATTTAGACATCAAAATACACTTTTTTGTTCAACTATATCTGTGAAACTAGTTTCCGAAACACAAAACATTCATTGTTGGGGTACTTTTAATGATTTTCGGCACATTTGAGAGGTCGTAACTTTTGAATTCTGCGAACCCACGTGGTCTATTTAGCAGAAAAAAGATGAAGGTGCGTTTCCAGCTGTCAAATGAGGTGTTATTTACGATTTTGAGGCGAAACGTGATGGTTTCAATGAAAATTATACTTTTAAAGCGTTACGTGACGTGTTAGGTGACAGAAACTAGACTTCTGGGTGACTTGACATTACAGTTCTATGTGGTTTTCGTGTTCAAATAAGAGGTGTTTCGTACTTATGTTTTTTCTGTGTTAGTTAACTAATTCATATCCAATTCCGTGTATTTTTACAGGCTAGTGTTGTGTTTGGTATACATTTGCTTATTTATCACATTACACTGAGAACGTGATCAAACCAATTTACACTTATTTTATTCTCTATGTCTTAATTACTCAACTCAAATCAACAGTCATTTGTTCAAACGGGGCTGAGAATCAGCAAAAAAAAACGATGTAAAAATTAAAAAAAAAAAACAAAAAGAGAAATCCAAAAGAAATATCAAAATCGCATAAAACAGTCCACCAAAAAGCCCGCCCTTCATCACTTCCTAGTGCTTTAACTGAGAAGAAGAACAGGCGCAACAAACTCCCGAGCGTAATAATATCATTACGAGACATATCATTAAATTAAATACTACCAATATCTTGAAAATTTTCTCGCTTACTCAATGCGCCCTAAATTTTAGAATTACCTCACTAATAAGCCTCCTCGTCTTTGCTCAGCTATCAAGCCAAGACTTAACATTATCTCGAATTTTCAAGCACAGGAAATCATAATAACTCAAGTATTAAACAATCAAGCAATGCTGTGTGTATAAGTATTATCTTATCAGGACGGACAGACAGACAGGATGCTCGCGTTAGCTCCCAACTGACTGACAGACGAATCCCGGAGCAAACACTTGTTAAGAACGAATGAACTTGATTGCTTAATGTTATGAGGGAATTTGATATGGGTTGACAATTGCTATTCTCTGGAGGGATGAGAGAAATAGGGAGAAAGGAATTTGATTCAGTAAATGAAGTAGAGGAACGGTAGGAGATACGGAGCAATGAGGAAAATGTCGTGAGGAAGATTTGACTATAAATGTCGATGGTTATAAGAGTAGAAGAAGACCAAAGGAACGATTGATGGACTGTGTGAATGATGATATGGTTAGAAAGAGAGAGACTACCTATATGACGACTAATAGAGGAGTATGGAAGAAAAATAACACGATATAAGAATGGCTTGAATAACACGACTAATACCCCCGTTGGGTCTTATAAATGCTTCTAATAGTTTTTAATACACCTAGTACACACATAGGTTAAATACACATTAATGTAGGGGTGGTTTAGAATAATCCTGCTCTTGACCACTGTCTTACTGTGTAGACACGGACTCCCCAAGGAAGTCAAGAAATAAAAATACATGTTGCGCCGACCTTAAATAAATTGACGCCAAATAAATGAAATGGAGGAATGAGAAAGACTGCTTGATGAAAGAGTGGATCACAATAGTAATAATACTAAAGACATGGAAATAATAGAAGAAAACTTTTACATAGAAGTTACAATAATAATAAACCAAGTCAAAGAATAGTACGTATTAGAAATTGTAAACATGAAGGAAGGAAAGTTGAACATGATCTTTTAACGGCCAAGAATATTTTAAGTACCTAGCGTAGTTGTTAACGAATACATCCTAACATAACATAAATTGGAGGTCAAGAACTCAACTAGATGACTAAACAAGTATCTGTCTTAAACATACTTAAATTTGAGAGATTCTTTTAACTTGATACCGACTGTAATTGACGTCTTGTATTATTGAAGCTATAGTATATTCTACATCATCTAATTGTCTATTACTCTTCTCACCCTTATCTTTGCTAATTTTTTCTTCCCATCTTGTTGTATCGCTATTGTTAGTCTAGTATTAAGAGTCACTATTTATCATCGGAACCGTGTTACCCGTTTGTCTCAGTCTTAAAATCTACTCTAAATTATTTTTATGGATACTGGAATTTGAGAGATTCTTTTCGTAATACCGACTGTACTTAATGTCTTGTATTTTAAAGATCTAGTATATCCTATATCACCCAATTTTATTATACTGACTTTTGTTACTGTTCTTACCGTTTTCTACGCCAAATTCTTCTTCCCTTCGAGTTGTATCGTTATTGTCAAATTCTACTTTAATATTAACAGGCACTATTTTATCATCAGATAGAACCGTGTTACCCGTTCATGTCTCAATATCTTTAGAAACAAGTTGCTAAAATGTCAGAATCAACGCATAGCCTAGACTATCTAGCGTTAAATTAGTTTATTAGCCGCAGTTTAATATTGTAATTGTGCGCAATGACTATAATTATCATACATTAATCTCATAATCTCAGATTGCGCGCTGATTTTATGATAACATCTTTGTAACGGGGCGACCTACAGGAAGTTGTAATTTCTTGTTTTGTTCTTGTGGATTTATAATGTGCTTTTTATGTGTATGGTTAGGTTAATTGCTCAATTTTAGTTAATTTATTTCGTTCATAAAAGTTTGACATCCATACTTTTATCCGATGTTTCCTTTTTAAAGCAACAATCTGTGTATATGTAACACAGGTTGTCGCAAAGTAAAGATCTACTTTCTTTGTTATGTCAAAATCATCTCACCTACCGTATCGATTTTTTTAAATCTGTCTATGTAATATTCATATTAGTAAAAAGCATTGGCTGTAAGGACTAAAAACTGTATTTCAAACTTACATATTTCCATCATCTTGCTTAACGTATTCAACAGCTTTATAGCACACAGTACTTCCTTTCCACTGAAACTATCCTCAATTTCAATATCTAATTGGTTTTTAACTTTTAATTTTTCATTTATCCCAAAAATATCAAAACTACCCACATTCCATCCCAAATCATATCCTACCAGATAAAAATCCAGTAGGCAACAGCAACTGCTAACGCATTACCGTCGACTTGTAGGTGATAATGACAGTTTGCGCCGCCATTTAACATGGCGGTGCGAGCTACTGCGCCCGCGCATCTCTCGCCCCAATATTGTTTCACTATGTTTGGACATTATTATCTTCAGTTGGTTTAGGCGCGTGAGTTTTGGATTACGTTGCTAGTTTTTGAAAACAAGTTCTGTTGGGCAATCTGATAGTGGATTTGTTGGAATTCTTGAAGTAGAAGTTACTTTGTTTGGTTTGATATTGTTTATTTTTTTACATTCATTAAAGAAACTGCTTTGAGTATCTTTATCTACTTTAAATTTTAGTTATTTATCTACATTATCGTCTACACAAAAAGTTCATTATAAGATCTCAATTTCAAATTTCATGTTTTCAGTACCTACAGCAATTTGAATTGTTTACATGACACGTGATTATATTGAGCAAAAAATATGATATTTTTATTAATTAACAAAGCTCAAATCAGCAGCATAATACACATTAACACAATTGGTTACACTGGCGGACAAAATAGATTGGCCGTTTATTAGGCACTGGGCTGGGAGACATGTGCGTACTGGCGTACATGTGCAAAATTAATTTTCTTTCATTCTTCTTCTCTTTTTAATTTAATGTAATTGTAAGTGTCGCTTTTATTTTCATTTTCACTAATAATAGGTTAAGGTAATACTAACACATCATATGGATCCAGTAATCCGAAATAAAGAATTATTATTATTATTATTAATACACAAATAACCAATAGCTGTCCATCCAAATCTGGACATAAGCATAAACCTGTCCCAAAACGGAGATACTGCCCAGCTAGGCGAACAGTTTAATATCCAATAAATTGGCGAACAATAAACACATAGTAATACCTTTAATAAAACACCATAACATCTAGGATAACCCGTAAAACGCGCAAAGTACTAATAAGCAGTTAACTCAGAACCAGTTTCGACAGGAATGCGAGTGGGCGTTCGGTTCGATTCCCTGGCCGGACACTATTGTGACGTAACGCCATAGATTGGTTTGTTTACGGTAAAGTGGACCAGCGTTAGATTGTTCTTGTTTATGGGACATGGAATTTTGATGGGGTTTGCATGGGTGTATTTATTATTGTAGGTCTATATTGTCTATGAGTTAGACGAGTTATTTGAAGAATTTCTATCTTTTGCTTCACTTGATTTTAAACTAAACCAAGCTAGAATTTTTTTTTTCGTTTTCTGTATCATATTTATCTTAGTCCAAATCAGGCAATGGTAGTCTTGGGAGTCCGCCATTAAAATATTCAATAATTGCGTAAACCGAAATTCAATACACCAAACGATACAACTTGGTCAACCAATTTGTTGCATTAATATTGAAATTAAAATCTTTAATCATAATTATTGTATAATGTCTGATCATGATCAAAACCCGACTTATCGTTTCAAATTTTACAATAATACAGCAATTTCTAAGCACACAAACGTCAAACATCTTATCAGCTTCCATGTCTTACCAATTCAAATTACCCAATCATAGAGCTCGGGCATAAACCAACCAGCTTTATCTACCAATCCCGAATCACAGACAATCTAGACTCCGAAAGACCGAAACTAAATCGAATCCTATCAGCAATTAAGCCCTCGCAATCAAAAACTAACATATATATGGTGTCTGTGGGCCGTATTTTACGATTAAATATATAAGCTATAAACACAAAAGCTGTAATTAATGCTCCAGCCCTCGGCCCTTTGGTAACGAGGCGAGAAACGCTCGGGCCTCGTTTGGCCCAGGTGGACCACATAAAACTATCCAGACCTATTTTTATCTGGTCGTAATTTAGGGCTTCGAGTGGTCGAATAAAATCTTGGAATAGGTGAAAGGGTATATGGTCCTTCGAGACGGGATGGTGTTTTAGTTTGGCCATGAATTAGGTTGGATGGATTAGTTTCTTTATCATGCCGTTTCAGTCGTAAGAATTTCTAGTTTCTAAGATTTTTTGTAACTTTATTATGTAGATATATAGTTACATGTATTTATTTGTGCCTCTTTACCATCGCTTTTTGGTGCTGGTCTATAAGACCAGAAGGATTATTTGTCGTCCTAAAATTCCAGTCCTAATAATCCAGACTAAATCTGTCATACATAATATTTCTAAGAATAACCAGCATATCATGTCACCGCTTTTTACTAAATACCATAAACAAAAAACCTCTTCAACATTTGAAATCGTCGTGCCAACTATTTGCAGTAATATAGAGCATTTCAACAAATAATACAGATTAAATATATTTAATCCCAAATACAGGAATTGTTTGAACAAGTGGTCGCTACTCATCATTGGGATATGGTGAATACTACCCATTGTCCCTTAGAACCCCATGAAAGGTGTATGACAGGTTAAATGGATACGATAACAATGGGAAGCGAGGATTTGTGAAAATTATAAGTTTTAATATTTGAATAGAAAGGTACTTGGAAATTGACGAGGGATCTCTTTCATTTTTTTTGGGGATCCACACGTTTGTTTTTTTTCTGGTTGTAGTCTCTGTTCTTTCACTACTCTGTGGTGTTATTAGTGAGTTGGACTTCAAGTTTTGTGTTATTTCAGGACGTGTATTTGTTTTCAAGAAGCGCAGTGTGTACGGGATTTTGCTTGCTCATATTTCAGTGTATTTTATTTGCTGGTTTTGTGTAACATGGATGGATTGTTATAAATCTAGGCAAAGTAAGACTGTAGAGAGTTTTGCTGATAATCCCTTCTTGGTAATATTCAAGATGGCGGGCGCTGGAAAATGTATTGATTTCGTCATTTTATTAAGAATCATCAATGCTTTGTATTTTCTGTAGGTGTAGAAATATTCTTTGGCTATCACACAGATAACAAAATTGTAGCTTGTGCTATTAAATCAACCAATAGAGATATTAATGGAAGTACTTTACGCTGATGTAATTATTAGTTATAGTACTTTTATGAGAATAAATGAACCATGTTAGATAAATGAGAACAGTTAAGACAGGTAACTTATTACTGCACTGCTTCATAAATATTAAGTCATTGTTTTCAGTGTTTTAACAGCTTTAGAACTTATGTGTTAGGAGCAATCATATTAGGTACATGTTCCTTTCTCGGAAACTCATCATCATCATCTGCCTAGCCTTTTCCCAACTATGTTAGGGTCGGCTTCCAGTCTAACCGGTTGCAGCTGCAGTATTTTACATGGAGCGACTACCTATCTGACCTCCACAACCCAGCCACTGGTTAATACGATTCCCCTTTGTAAGACTGATTGTCAGACTTTCGGGCTTCTGACGACCCGTAACGACTGTTAAAGATCTACGAATGACAGCCGGGACCAACGGCTTTCCGAGGCACGGAGGGGTTTTGGTATGGATATAGAAAGATGGTCACACTTTTCTGCAATTTCTTACATCAGACTTTACACTTATTATTTGATTTTTTATTTGTTTTTGTCTGAGGTATGTATCTGGTGTATTGTGTCTTTTAGGCTGTGCAAATTTTTTTTCTTCTTTCTTTATAAACCATGTCAGTATCGGTGCTGGTCCTTTAGCCCGCAATTTTCCGTTTTAGCGTAAAGTAATTTCTAGTAAACATCAACACTCCTGTAACCATTAAGGCGCAAACATGACTTCCCTTTGAACCGTTCGACCACAAAATCCATCAGTCACAAACCGATTCCGAGTCCTTTCAACTTCCTGCACATAAATAGTTATGCTCAAATAGGCTTCAGTTTTGAACTATGTTACACCTACATATCAATTAGTATGAGTTACCCTCCGTAATGCAGCTTTTCTATCCAGACCTCGCTTCCGTACCTTAGGACGAAGGAACCAGAGGTCGGTGTATGTTGGTTAAGATCAGCTAAATCTAAATAGAGGAGTTTACTTACAATATCTCACTGTAGCACTAAAACTGATTCCTGGAACATGTTTTAAGTATATTCAATATTGACTGAGCGAGGCCGGGGGGCGTACAGTAGCTTATTGGTATTTTAGATTCTGGTTCTGGTAAATATTGGCTCTAACCAGTTTTTGACCGTATAGGGTTGATTGGTGTTCTAAGGATTTAGAAAATATTCTCACATAACCATTATTAGTACGTATTCCTGATATGGTATTTTTGAAGTATCGTCTTAGAGGTTCGTCCCACTCGAAAGAGGAGGCCTGTGTCCCGCAGTGGGAATATTATAGGCTAGTTCTAGAGGATGTGTCAATGTGTAAGTTATAGTGATGGCGTTGACACTATTATCGATAAATAATATGCCATTTAAATAACTTGAGTTATGTATTTGTAATTGTTAGATTCGGAACTGAATAGATGGCACTCAAGCCTCCTCTCAGCAGCGGGATTGTCCGAAAGGGTTACCGCTACCCCGGAACACAAAGGGCTAAGGAAGGAACACGGGTGGGTTTTAGTCGGTAAGAGTCTGACACTCCCTTCTGCTCCACCCAGAGCGGGAGGGGTCATTCGATGAATTCCCATCCACAAAAAAAAAAACCTCCTCTCTGTGAGAGGGAGTGGGCTGTACCAGTCAACAGCAAAAGTAGATGATGAAAATCAGAAATTCAATACTAATTAATGAACGGAGTTCGCGTCAGAACTGTGTGGCGTAAATTATACCAAACATTTACTACTTCGAGTAAATGTTTGGTATAATTTACAATCACATAACGACACTTCGACGCCACACAGTTCTGATGCGAACTCCGTTCATTAGTATTGAATTTCTGATTTTCATCATCTACTTTTGGTGTTGACTGTACCACCACGCGGGCCCAGTGGGGGATGGTGGATGTCATGACCACTTTAGGATGCTTGAATTATAACTCATGTTTGCGAACTAATAAAAGATTTAATTTGATTTGATTACTAACGTTATGCTGGTCGAAAATTGTTAGCACATTCCTTTAATAGTCTTGCTAATGTTACTCGGTACTCGGCTGTAAAAAATTGTGGTGAAAATTATTATTTCAAATGTCAAATATAATTTGACGCATCATATATCAACTATTTGACAGGCATAATAAATTATATTGTCATAAACATGGGTAAAATAGTCGTTTGATTAGTTTAGTTCGATTTACTGGTACATTAAAACATAATTAGGTAAGTAGGTATTTTTATATTTTACTTTGGAATTTATCGTTCACCATGGTCTATATAAATATACATGTATAACTAACTATCTAAGAAAAAGATGATCAGCAGAGATGACATTGTAAAACAAATGTTGTTTTAAGTTAAACTCCTGCGCACCTATGCAAATAGGGCTCTCACAAAATTAATGTCAACACAAAAAGTAATAAAAACTACATTTTGTTGAACACACCGTTTCACATCGCTATGTATTAATCCATTGGATGCTGTTCAAATAACGAGGGAAATAATTTGGATTCCAAGCTAGCGATGTAATGTGAATTTATGATGTTCCCATCATCGCAAAGATTGCTCTACAAAAGCTTCTAGTCATACAACTTGAAGTAGGGCTGCCACGATATATTTTTTTTATATTTTACTAGCTTCTGCCCGCCGCTTCGTCCGCGAGAAATTTCTTGTTCCCCCGACCCACCCCGTCGCATCCCATCTCCTGCTCGCGTTATTACTTCTTTTTCTCTTGACATTCTTTCTTTTTTCTTTTTGCACGGCTCCTAAAGTTCCTAGCGTGATGTTAATTAGAGCTTGTTGTATATTTATCAGGAGTTTCAGTTTGTTTCATCACGTTTCAAGCACATTTTCGTACAAAACACCTAGACACAGCATATATATATTTAAAATTGAAAGAATTGTTAAGAACTTATCTAAATTGCGTTAACTGAACTTTATCATTTTCAAACACCAACATAAAACTAAAAAAAACTATTATAAAATAAATTCCACCTGTCTCAACCCTAGTTGCGCGCGCGCTTGCAGCAGGGTCAATATTGACGCTGGCAGTAAGCTGCGACGACGCGTCACGCGCATGCGTGTGTCAACATTTGTGTCCCGTCCGCATCGCGATCAGCGCCTATGATACTTCTGGACTTTATGAGAATATTTTTCAATATTTTTGACATATAGAAATATGAGCGGTAGGTGATGTTTGATTTTTATCATGAAGGTTTTAAGTTAAAGATGATATGGCTAGAAAGGGGGTGTCAACTACATAATCAGCCTATAATGTTCCCACTATTACTATTTTTTTATATTTTTAAATGTTTTTTATACCTAATTATCCTACTAATGTTATAAATGTGAAAGCTTGTGAAGATGTTTGGATGTCTGTTACTCAATCACGCGTAAACCGTTGAACGGATTTGGATGAAATTTGGCACACAGATAGTTTATAACAAGGATTAACACATAGAATAGGTACTTTTAATCCCGATATTCTCACGGGACTAACGCGGGTGAAACCGCGGGGCGCTGCTAGTTTTTAAAAAATATTTTAATAAGTAGAAAATTTAAAAATGTAATGAAATAAGATAACTAAATAAATCTCATCCTATTATTAGCTGTAATTTATTTGTGCTGTAAACATTAACCAGGCGTCCGAAAACGGGAGTAAGTTCGCACCAGTTTGCAGAATATTAATAAAACTAGAGTCTATTTTAATAGCGCAATAAACACTATGCTTAACAGTGTTATGGTGTTATGAAAGTTGCAACTATGTTTAAGTAAAGCAACTTGCACTTTACGGTGTTTAAGTAGCATTTTCTGCAACATAACTTTCTCCAATACAGTCCATGGATTCTGTAAAAATCTCACCGTGATAACTTAGGTGAAGTGAGCTATCAATAGTGGCAATCCCTAACATCAGGCGGAATGACAGCTCACTTCACCTAAGTTTTCACGGTGAGATTTTTAGATTTTAGATTACAGAATAACACTGCAGTAAGTAATGCCTATAAACTATAATGAAGATATGACAGCAAAACATGCCTCGTGGTTCTAGTGGTCGCAAGTGCCACTGCAAAACCTCAGGTTCTGGGATCGATTCCCGGGTCGTCAGTGTTATTAAGTTTCACTTCTGGAATATCTCAGTCAGCAGCCCGGAGTCTGGATTCGTGCCTGATTGATGGCAGTAGGCTCGACCCATATTACATAGGACTTAAAAATAACTGACGAAATGTAGGTGCATTTCTGCCTAATCCTTTAAGGTCTACAGGCGTGATGCTTTGTTATAGATAGTGCAATTCACGAAGACGCGCCCCACTCTTTTTCCTAATGCTTACAGCAGAAGTGTGCAACATTTCGCTAGTGTTTTGGTTTTGTAAATACACACGAATTTATTATTAGTGGGTAATTAGAGTGTATCGAAAGAACTAAAACACTAATGGAATTAACTAGCGATAAACACTAACGATTCGGAAGAAGGGTGGGGCGCGTCTTCGTGGATTGCACTATCTATATTATGTTATGACAGGTAATTTGCTCGAATAGCTTGTCAGATTATGCCAAGTGAGTTGGCGATAAATTCTGTCTTACCCCCAAGTCTCTTACCTATTCAAATTGGGTCGTAACTACATATAGGGTACAGACGCCAGTCAGCACATCAAGCTACTACAATCTGTCAAATTTCATTAATAGATTTTCAACTTTATCGCTAAAGCATACGGTTCAAAGTTGATTGCGAAAATTTGACAGTTTCGGGTAGCTTGATGTGCTGGCGTCTGTACATCGATTTTTAAACGTTCGGCTTTGTAGTGTCGTTTCCGTCACTTATACCTTTGTGACAGTCTCATTCTAGAGCTACAAGGATCATATTTACGCTCAGGTATGGCGGGGTAATTGCGTAACACACTATCAGTAGCAATGTGTTTCATTTTGACAGTTCAACAACATTCATTGCGTCATTTGCGTAGTTGAGCAGACACATTTTTCAAACATATGGAGCAATGGATTAGCAATGTCCTTCAAAATTATTCAGATTGAGTTTCATAGGGTGTTACGCAATATTAGGATGCTGTACTAGACATAACACAGATACTCTCGCAGATAAGCGAGACGCGACTGCGCGACGTGTCTGTATTAGAACAATTTCTATGAAAACTCTTGGAAATTGTTCTATCAGAATCGTGTCGTGTCTGTCTGCGGGAGCCTTAATCATAGTGTTGTAGCTTGTTAAATTATTCTAAAAGTCGATAAAGACCGTATCATCGATTGTTTATATCGAACATACATTATGTTCCATATAAGAGAGTAAGTATTATGTATGAATATGTCTGTATGTTTGTGTGTGTTGTACTTGTTATGTCTGTGAGGTGGGTGATAAAGTCGCCGCATGTGTCCGAGTGGAGCGGCGCGGGCGCAGCATCTTCGTATAGTGTTGTTGTTTAGAGATATCGATGAAAGGAAATTGTGATATCATGAAGTAATACTGCCGAGAAGTTTATCGGTCTGGAAAGTGACATTACAATCTCAGATATGTCGTTTTTATTTTACAAAATATATACAGTTCAGAGCAAAGCACAACAGCAGCGGATGCTTTAGTAATTTAATTATATTACATTAAAAATAAAATGCTCCGAACTGTCATGAGATTCAGCTGAAGTAGCGTAGGAGTTGTATTGTGCTAAGCTGAATTTCAGAGAAACTTCAAAACCAAGAGAATACTTTGTGATACGTAAAAAAAATATGATTTTTATGATTTTCCTTCTAAATTAGTACCTACAACGGTAAAATCCTAAGTTACATTTTATCTTCAAATAAAAAAAGTCGTTCAACTCTATTTCCCTCGCAAAAGAACAAGTGCTGTACCCGTTACTTATCGATAAACCAGAAAACCCAGTCGGTCTCACAATAATGGCCGGGGCGTGGTACATTGGCCACAACAAAACGAACGAACCAACGCGTATATATTGTTATTATTACGTGATGAGTACGTGTATAAGAGATGCAATGTGCAATAGTGCGGGTCGTGACGTTACTAGGAAAGTAAGGCGTAAAAGATTTTCAGAGTAAAGTAGGCGGGGTGTTTAAGAGGGGAGGGAAATAATGATATCTGTTTTTTTTATCTTTATAACCCTCTTGAAAAAGCGACTTCAATTTATAGGTATAATATGCATAGATTATTATCTATGCATATTTTTGTGACGCCTTTTGTGTCTGTCTGTGCGATCGCGTTGTTCTTCTAAACTACGCGACGTGTTTTGATACCATCGTTATTTAGAGAGGTTATTCCGGAAGGTTATATATATTAATATTCAATTATTATAAAGAAATCTCGACGTTTTGTCAAGTCGTAAAAACCACGCGAAGCAGGGGCCGGACGCTAGTTATTTTCATAATAAACATCTTAATATGCTTATTAGTCATTTCAAATTTTTATTTTTTGTTACAATCTTTTAACTTCCGTAAAAATAAGGAAATGAAGATCAAGAGTGATCAAGTGGATCGGTGGAAAAACAGAAACTATGCAAAACGTTAATTTAAAAAAAAAATCACAGGTAACCAAGATACAGTCATGACTTTTTGTAAAATTTACAATCATTACTCATCCATAACTCCTAAAAAAAAATGACTTAATAATGCTCGTGATGAGCTTATGAAATTATGTTTCTGTAAGTAGATCCTATAATACATAAACGTTACTTTTTGCCAATAATTGTAAATTAGATCACACCGACATTTCCTAGCTGACTGATCCCTAAGAAGAAATGCCGAAACAAACTCAAATAAACACTATCAACGCTTCAGGCAGTATTAAAATTAATATTAATGAGAAAAATTTAAATTAACTTTTGTAAACCAGTTACTAACTACTAGTCATAGTTATCATTTGAATTGAGTTTCATTATTTAATAGTAAGCTAACTAAGCTTGTAGCTTTTAGCATAACATTAAATTGAAACCATACATATTGACATTAAAATTAATGCATAGGCTGATCATACACTGTGACTGTGATATCATTAAAACGGAAAACTTTCATCACAGTTGATTACAAAACTTCACTAAAGTTTAATGAAAATAATGTATTTTCAAAGCAATGACAGAGAAACATTCAAAAAGCTCATAATATCGTGACTAAAAAGAACGCATCGTGTCGTAACGCGCGCGCAATAATGATAGTGATGTGCCTCTCCCGGCCGTATATAATTTAGTAAGGATTGAGTTATTAGTAGTCTCGAGATACCAGAAACCAATGCTGGTTTAATGTGAGCGGCTTTTTCGACGTCTTAATGTGATTTTGATACGGTCAGACGGAAATTTGAGTATCACGTTAGATTTGAACTCAATTAAGATGTCTTTTTATGTTTTCTGTGACGAAATTAACGGTTTGAAGTGTGTTTAACGAAGCTTAAGCGTGGGTAGGTATCGGAAACGATATGTTAAATGTTTTCAATGAAGATTTTTCTCTGACTTAATGCGTGTTGCGCAAGCCAAAACATGTTTGATAACGCTTTTGTTTATTCTTAGCGACTTGGATGTTTTGTGAACTGCTTTTAAGTAGATGTCGAGTTCAAGGACCTTTTAAGAGCGGACTGCACCGAGGGCTATATTGCATTAAATATGGTGTTGCTGCACTTTCGAGTTGTGTTTCAATTATTTGGTTTATGGGGACCGTATGATATAAATCGATGAGGACTTTCATTTCGAGTTTGTCTGAATTCCACACACACATAATCTCACGCTTTCCTCAAATGGGGGTAAGCAGAAACTGCAGAACGCCATCTGCTACGATCCTTGCATACTCCTTTTGCTTCTCTCCATTTAATTTAGGGCAAGCTTTATATTTAATAGTGAAACCAGGATAAATACAGTCCAAGTCGTTATCAATGTAAATGGATGTCGCTGCATCCTTATTCTTTTATTTATCATTCAAGTCAAGACAGTATAAAACCGGTACATCTCTTTTTAACATGTCCTTTTATTCCAAGTCTTTCGAAACATTAACTTACAAGTTGTACGGTGCCTTCAATTGATTGCATCAAAGGGTCAAAGTCACACTAAAAGTTATCAAAGGAGAATCAGTAGAATCTTCATAAGCATACTAAAAGACAGTCGACTTAATTAAGTGTCACACTCGATGTTTTTAATACAAATCGCCTTATTATTTTCTTTGGTCCTTCGAACCGGATCGTGGGCTTGTGGGCGTAAGTTTGTCGCTTTCTTATAGTCCCCCATGAATTGATTATGGTATTTTTTGTGAGGCATTGTAGGGTAATCACGGCGTGTCTTTTATCATGGTTAATGATCACAGATTAACATGTTTTGGTGATGTGATGGGATGGTGATGACGAGGCTGAATTTTGTGTTTTGATTTTCAATTTAATCGGGTTTTTGTATGGCGATGTTTTCTGTTTGATGGGAAATTCTGAATGATTTAGTTAAAGGTTACTACATACAAGGTGGAGACGACGATAAATTAAACTACATATATCTGATAACGTTATTAGTCTGCATACGAAAATTCAATCAAATAATATATACATACAATAGTTTAGTCACTATAGCTAGTCAAAGATGGGGAAAATCCATAGTCGGCCCATGTTATGAATTATTTGAAATTTAAAAAATAATCCTAAGGACACTAGTATTGCCAGTATTTTCATTTATTGCCGTATTCTTGTCTCCATTGTCATATCATCGTTTTCTGATCCATGGAATATGTAGAAAACACAATTTCAATCAATATAATTCTGACAATGGCCCCGATTCTGTTATTCACAAACTAAATTAAATTTAAGTTCAGTGCATCTTTTTCTTTCTATTTCATTATGAAAAGGACAGAAGATAATATTAGTTTATTCCTGTCAAATTAGTCAGCGCTTGACGTAAATTGACGTATTTTTAGTACCCAATATTTTAATCACGTCTAAACTTGTCTATGGATTATCTAATTTGACAGGAATAAACTAATATTTATCTTCTGTCCTTTTCTTAGTGAAATAGAAAGAAAAAGATGCACTGAACTTAAATTTAGTTTAGTTTGTGAACAACAGAATCGGGGCCATTATTTAATAAGTTTTACAAGATGTAGTGCAGGACTCCGCTGCTATCTCATGTAATCATAACAACATTAAAATCATATCGACTTAAATAAAACTATATTTAGAAGTACTTAGAATACATATTTGAAATAACAATAGATCTCTCCCGGTGTCTATGCATTCCTTGTAACGGATGTCGGGTGATTAAGAAATAACTTATTAAATATAACCAAGACTTGCCCTGTCATGTTCTGTTTGTTAATTTAGAAGCCAACACTAATGACTAAGTGAGTTGCCTTTTCTTTATTGGGAAGTAATTAATTAATATTTTTACTTTTATATACCTCCAATTGAATAGTGTATACGTCATTAAAATGCCGATCTTTTCGAGATCTCACTTCAAGCTTTTTCATCCCTATTTAAAAGTCATTTGAAAATGAAGGACGATATTGTGTACCGGTTGTTTACCTTTCAGCTCTACTCGTAAAAGTCTGCTAGGGAAATTGGTTGGTCGTAAACTTGGCTATTCCTATCTTTGAACCAGACTTGTTCATACTACATGTGGCTACCAGACGCTCTAGGACCGATTAACGGACTCATTATTTTAGCTCAAAACAACAATATATATCTACGTTAAGTATTCCAAAATAAATCCCGAATCGGAAAGCAGGACCGCGAAACGAGTCCTAACGAACTTAAATAATGTTTTTTTCATTCTTTTTCTATACTGGCAAGACAGCATGTCGGCGCACGAGTGTTGCTCGGGGCGATTTGGGAATTTTTTTTCTTCCATACAAGTTACGTTCGCCCAAGCTTGTTCTTGCGGGTAATGGCTTCATTATACACTCGGAATCTCAGGAAAGAAACTCGGGGGGCCGGGAGCAAAAACCTGAAGTGGTACCCGGCTAGATCGAGGTCTTAGTGGAAATGTAGAACGGCGCGCTATAAAATTATTCTTAAACACAGCTGAAGAGATTTAAATGATAATCTTCAAATGAATAACATAGCATCATTCCTGTATTCACCGAAGGATTAAGCAGAGGTGCACGTATAGTACCCCCACATCACACCAGTTATGTTTAAGTCCCATGTAACAGGTGGCGAGCCTATTGCCAGTTTGCCATCGACCGGGAATAAATCTAGATTCCGGCTGCTACTAGGAAATTCCAGACCAACTAGGCAGCCCAGAACATGTGTTAGGAAAAGTTACATTAAATAAAATGTTCCTAGAATATCTTTCGACAAACAGTGTGTTTTGACCATACCTGGACCATTCCTGGCTGAGGCTTTTTGTCACAGCCACACTGGGTTTTTTCTATACAGATAGAAAAAAACCCAGTTTGACCCAATAACACTTTGCTCGACCCGGGTATCGAACCCAGGATCATGAGATCCTCAGCAGTATCACTTGCGACCAAGAGACCAACGAAGCAGTCATAAAATGAATAATTGAATACAATTAGCATACTTGGTTTGAGCTTACAGTTGTGAATCTTCTTCCTTCTTATTCCTACGCTCGAGGCTTCCTTGTTTTTGGGGAAATTTCGCAGATTTAGTAGCAACATAATAATACCCCAATCGAGATCGCTTCGGTAATCGTTCCTGAGTTATTACGCAATTACGTGCTCAGTTTCGTGTATTTTTAAACAGCTCTTGTGTTGCAATTTTGTTGGACGAGATGATTCTGTGATCGTAACACGATTCTGAATTCCAGTGGCTTCTTAACTGGTGGCATAAAATTTAATTGATACAGGTATTCGGTGTAAAATGAGGTGGAATTTGAGGTTTGTATTAACATGGGAAACTTTTAAATTAGGGAGTGGTATAATGTCAGATGATAACGAGGATTTGAGTACTTAAAACTCACAAACTTTTTATTTTGTTTATAAACGAAATCTTTATATTCTGTCTAAATTGTAAAGGCGATGAGAGAGTAACTCTTTGCACGATTTTAAAAGATAAGGATTACAATTACATTAGGAAAGTGATACCAAATTAATTTATCGATGAAAATGTCACCACACTGGTTTCCATCGCGGGGGTCTCCAATTGGGTCTTACGTAATGACAGGCTCCCTCGTAAATTCGCTGAATGATTACTATCCAATCTCACATTTTAGTATCTGGTTCGAAGCTTAAGTTTTTTGTTTCCGCGCCTTATAATTAGGCACGGCTTTCTGGCGTTGTAGGTATAGTTTCGCAGAATCGATAATTTGTTATCACTTAAGTGAAGCTGTGAGACGGGTCGCGACTCACGGATGGATAACGTTATTTACTTTAGATACCTAATTGTATTCATTGTAATTTTTTTTAAACTAACCGTTGATCATGTAGAACAAAACAGTAATCAACCAATCACTGCTGAACCTCTCAGAAATTAACAGCTTTCGATCCTCAATCAAAATCATAGCAATAAAGTCTATTAAATCAATCATATTGAAGCCCCGAGCTTCAGTTTAATAAAGTCCCATATAAAACTATTACTCACAATCATGATTCAATTTACAACTATTCATTTACGCATAATAATTCTTATAGAACTATTAATGTTTCAAGTTAAAGTATGAAGAAAACAAAAAGGATTCCTTTCGAACCACTAAAGACAGATTTTTATTGCAGATTACTGTGTAACTAACGACTGTTCACAGTCTTTTATTCTTGGTGAACAAAAACAACATTAATCTGCGCACAACGTGGTGTTTATCTCTATTCACCCATTGAAAAGGTGCAATAAATATAGTAAGCACACGTCGAGCAATTGAAATGTACACTACTTAATAATCGCCGGCAAGCAACGCCAGCACACGACCACGCTCCGTGTGGCCGGCTTGCTATACTCTACGATTTTATCGATACCTGAGAATTTTTATTTCCCATTACCTTTACGAATACCGATACCACTTTTATTAAAATGAAAAAAATTCTATCGATGTTTTTATAGAATAGCTCCCATCACTAGTCCGTTTGACGGCTGTGAGATGTGGTTTTGGAAACCCAATAGGTTGATTAGGCATGATTGTTAGTCTTTCTTTTAATCATGTTGCTATTATAAAATTTCTTGTTAACCCGACCCTATTATGAAACTTATTCAGATAAAAAAACTTCACAATGATACAGCGTGATAAAGAATGTAAAGGAATGTTACTCATCGTTCTTACCTATGGATTTATAATGTATACTAGCTTCTGCCCGCGACTTCGTCCGCGTGAAATTTTTGCTCCCCCGACCCACCCCGTCGCATCGCCTGGCTGCGCTATTACTTACTTTGGTTTTCTCTTAGCGAAAAATTAAGTTTTTTATTTTTGCCCAACTCCTACGAGCTCTAGCGTGATGTTTAATAGCCTATAGCCTTCCTCGATAAATGGACTATCCAACGAAAAAAGAATTTTTCAATTCGAACCAGTAGTTCCTGAGATTAGCGCGTTCAACCAAACAAACAAACTCTTCAGTTTTATAATATTAGTATAGATTATGTATGGTACGAGTAAGAACACTTAAAACGAAGATGTATGCTAAAAAATTAAAAGACTAGTAACGAATTAAAAGGACACGAAAAAAATGCATGACTGTTTTAAAATCAGAACAATGGAACTACTGTCAACTAGGCCGTACATTTTGTCCTTAGTCATGAAAAGTAAATTCGAGTTCAGAATGTCAATTTGACATTTAGAATTCTGCGCTAGTGTCACTCTGAATGCAATTGACTCATTCGATTCATTCGATTATCGAATAACGTCACGTGTGGTCGTCAGATCGTATGCATCGATATCTCGGGCGAATACGCTCGATGACAACGCCACAGCTAGTTCGTTCTCGCCATATTTGCCATGTCCAACATTAAGATTTATAATATAAAGTGGTACTAGTATAATATTGAGCGCATATTGCGGTTTTATTAGTGCTGGGACTTGATTTAGTGTCTAGTAATTGAAGTACAAGTAATGATGTAGTGGATTTTAATTACGCGATTAATTATTTAGCTGTGTTCGTAAATAAGTCGTATTATGAATATAAAGGAGTTCATGATTGAGGAATTGCTTTGCGGTTGGATTGGTTTAGGTGTATTAATAACACTTTGAAAACGTGTTGCAAAGTTTAATCAAGAGGAAGTTAGATTAAACACGTGGGTATTTAGCCCAAGCTTGAGATATGATTATAGATTTTAATAATAACCTAAAGTAATCTTACTGGGCTATTCATTATTCAATGGTTTTGGTTGATCTTCTAGGTTAAGCTACGCTTGCCATGGTTGGTCTGTGGATGGGTGACCATCTTTACATATCGAGACCCCTCACGCTTAAATCGCTAAACCTTGAGTCCTGGAAAAGACATAGGATAATTTTATCCCGATATTCCCACGGGACCAACACTTATGCGGGTGAAACCGCGGGGCGCTGCTAGTAAACGAATATTTTATTAAGAAACAAAAAAAATTGATGGTTTTACTACCTACTATAGGTACTTAGCATGCCTTAATAACAAGCACTGCTTACTATAATTCTCCCTCTCTAAACCACCACTAAACCTATAAATTCCTTTTATATTTAACCTACTCATATCTGTCTAGCCTGGGCTAAAACTATTTGCATTTTTTATCCCCTCTAGCCGGTTCCTTGTCGTCTAGGCGCGATGTTACCGCTAGATGACGCCGGATAAAGCGGGTAGTATCAAGTTCCTGCTAAGATCTTAATCGGCAGATGTATTAGCGCGGCCGTTGGTGGCTGGTTCAAGTTAGGAACGATGAAACCGAATGAAACGACTACCGAAGTTATGGTAAATGGTTTTAAAAGTTGGTTTTAATTTCCTGTTTTGCATAATAAAAAATCCAAAAATTTGAAGAATTTCTAATTTTTGGTTCTTTTTTTTACGTTTTTCTTATAGTTAAGTTCTTTTACGAATTCCCTCTCACCGAGAGGAGGCCTGTCCCATCAGTGGGAACATTATAGGCTGATTATGCATTCCTATTTGAGGCATATTATATCGAAAATAGACACATCGAAGTACTATTTAAAGGACATTTTGATGAAATTATTTTTGAAAATTGAACCTCGTCATTTATTAGTTATATAGTTACATAACATTAAGATTATTTGCAAAAAAAATGCGAAATAAAATAAAGACATAATCCTAAAATACAATTAATTAATTTGGAATGCGACAATTTGTCACTAAAATTAATTTAGCTTAAACTACTCTAAATTTAAAACTGTCCCCGCCCTATCTTAACCCTGCAACCGCGCACCTCGGTCGCACATACATGCATCCTTAAACACTTATAAACCATTGTGTTGGCAGTTAATTAACCCTCGCAAGATTTATCGCGCTCACTCGAGAGCATGTCACTGTGATATAGTACCTCGAGTGACCCACCGGTTTCTCGAAATCGATTTCATATCGGGGTTAAATTGATATAAGAATGATTAAAAAAATCATCTTAATTGAACAGGTTATTCGAGTAAGTAACGATATCGATTAAAAATGTATTGAGTTTCGATTATTGAGTCGATTGATTTGTTTTTGGGAGTTAGTTTAGTGAAATGTAACTTTTATTACCTACTGGAGTTTTATTTCGATTTCTCATATAGTATAATGTTTATATATACATAATTTAAAAGGTAACCGGCTTAAAATAATAATATGTATAAGGAGGGGAAAATATCAATTCATAAAGCATAAAAAATTCGTCCTTATCACTGTCATCAGGAAAAGTGCAGCATTGTTGCCACGTTCTATAGCAAAACTGATTCTTTGGCCAACAATTAAATTAATGTGAAAATATGAAATGTTTGTTATGAAATGAATTATTTCTGCATTAACTGGGGTTTCTGTGGCTGTAGCTGTGATTGATGCATAGATAGGGCTCATGTATGTTAATGCTGTTTTAAGTTAGTATGATTATGTCTCATAAGAAAATTTTCTTTGCAATTTTGGTATAGAGCTTTAACAACCAAGAAGTTTATTTAGAGTTATAGGTAATGTGCACTAATAATGAGAAATCACAATAAAATGATTTTTGAATGTCTGTAAAATAAAGTGCTTTAAAAATTCTATGATCTTTTTAGAGGTCAAAATCTGCCTACAAAGGAAACATAAAAAATTGTCTCTCGCATCCTGAAAGCATTGATATTCTAGATAGCTAGATCCGTTAATAATATGGATTACAGATAACTTCAATCTAATGAGAAGTAAAGTGTAAACTATCTGTACAAACAAATTGGTCGAATCAAATGGCTCTTCGAGGAACACTATTAAAATCAACTCGGTTCTGCTGGGTAGTTAAATCAGCACCTGTACCACCTTACTGCCTGGACATCATCATCATCATCATCATCAGCCTATAGCAGTCCACTGCTGGACATAGGCCTCTTCCATTGCACGCCATTCAACTCGATTTTCAGCAACTCTCATCCAGCTGCTACCAGCTATCCTGCGAAGATCGTCGCTCCACCTAGCCTGAGGGCGTCCCACCTTACGTTTAGCGATTCGCTGCCTCCACTCAAGAACACGTCTACCCCAACGGTCATCGGTTCTACGGATAATAAATGGCCGGCACATTACCACTTCAGCTTGCTTATTCTGTAAGCTATGTCGATAACTCTGCCTGGACAATCTTTTGAAACACAACCGCCTCCCCCTCCACCACTTCATCCTCTCCCTTAGAAAACTTCCACTTGAACACTACTTTTACAAATGTCAAGTCCTAAATATGTACTTATTCCTTCCCTGAAGGAGTTGGGGGAGGCCATTGTCCAGAAGTGGGGCAGAATATGCTAAACAAAAAAAAATCTATTGTTTTATAGTATGGTGTACAATTAGACCAATGGCCGAGTGGGTGGACGACCTAAAAAATATTGTAGGGCAGACCTGAATGAGACTCACACATACCAGGGAAGCATGGCATAAAAGGGAGTACGCCTAGACTCAGCTGGCTGGCAACGATGATGATGCATAATCAGCCTATATTGTCCCACTGACGACGAAGAACCAGAGTCACTGACATAGCTCTTAAAATTTGCAAGTTGAAGTGGCAATGGGCAGGCCACATCGCTCGTAGAACTGATGAAAGTTCTTGAGTGGCAACCACGAACCGGAAGACGCAGCGTAGGCAGGCCTCCCGCTAGGTGGACCGACGACATCGTGAGAGTCGCGGGCAACCGATGGATGCAAGTGGCGGATTGTCGTTCGGCGTGGTGGTCTAAGGGGGAGGCGTTTGTTCAGCAGTGGACGTCTTCCGGCTGATGATGATGATGATGATGAATGTCCCACTGATGGGACACAGGCCTCCTCTCTGTGAGAAGGAGTTGACCGTAATCCACCACAGGGCCCAGTGCGGGTTGGTAGATGTCACATGTCTTCTAATTTTTACCTAACTACGGCGAAGCAAAAAGGAGGATTATGATTTTGACCGGTAGGTATGTATGTATGTTCATCTGTTCCCTCATAACTTCAAAAGTACTTATGATAAGTATACAAATGAGGATAGGTATCAGCGTCTTGACCGTCCGCTGGTTATAGGCTCTGTGACGTCCCAATAAGTTTAATATGGCGCCCTTTAGAGGACATAAAGTAAATTTAAAAATAAATATTTTGGGATGGTGCCTTGTGGGGTATCAAATGAAAGGGCTTAATTAGCACATTTCAAAAATATAAATATTTTTTAAATAAACCCCAAAATAATTAAATAAAAAAAATAAAAACTAAAACCCGACTACTGAAACTTTTTTTTGTTCTAGAACATAAATAATAATAATAGCCTTCTCGACCGATTTCGGTGGTACGCAGGTACAGGTACGCAGGAGATATTATAGTGCAGAAGTGTGCGCGCAGACACAGGTTTACTCCCTCTTCCCTCACTCTCATAGTCCGATCGGACGGCAATCCGACACGACCGGAGAGAGATCAGGCGCAGGACCAACGGCTTAACGTGCTATCCGAGGCACGGGGGTATCACACCGCCACCGCCGTCTAGGACATAACGATTTCCTGATGATGATGGTATTATAATCGTAAAACTTGTGACAAAAGAGAAGAAGAATGGTCGAATTATCTTGATCAAAACAAACATCCTTTAAATAAGCAACTTGTGTAGACGAAAACTAAGAATAAATGTAAAGAAAGCAACTGAATTAGACTTTGTAATATTATTGAAGCGGTGCCGCTTTTGCTAGTAACGCAGACAGTTATTTAGAAGACATAATTAACATACTATTTACTCGAATTACCCTTTATATGTAAAGTGAGCTCCTATACGAATCAACAACTACTTACATCTAGCTTTTACCTTGGCCAGAGGCTAAGCATTGCCATACAACGTGGTAATGCCGCCAGTCTCTTGGGTACCAGTCGACAGCGATGCGGATGAATTTTTCGACGCTATATTTTAGTTCGTGAATAGGTTTAGTTAAGTTAGGATATAATTTTGTTATTTTTATTAAGTAATTAGATATTCATTGTTATTTAATTACATATTACTTTAATTCTAAATATGTACTAGAAATTAAAATGAAGAAAAAAAATAGAATATTGAGAAACTTCGAAGTATTTATTAATATTGTTATGTACTTCGTGGTATTCCTAGGGTTTGGTCCTTCGGGGTGGGATAATTGGTTATCTCTTTAAAAGATCACATAATTGTGACGTAACTAAAGAAGATTCGACAGTAGCTGCAACCTAGGATTAGTGACTAACACTGTCACGCTACCCTCAAAAACCGTGAAAAAAAAAAGAAATGAAAGGAAATTATGTTTATATTAAAAAGCAGTCGAGTCGTGAGAAATTACTTTCCTATATATCTAATGATTGCTCTGGTGGAAGTATAAATCGACTGTGAAATAGTTTTTGTAATAAATAAACTTCAATTAAGAGCTTAATCATTAAGAGATACAATTAATTGCATTAGATAAAAGGCTTGTTAGATGTTATTAATTCATAATTGTCTGTCAGATATTGAGGTTAGATGAAACGTTGGTACTTCTTTTGATGATGATCGTTGGGGTACACGTGTTCTGAATTGGCAAACGTAAGGTGGGACGCCCTCAGGCTAGATGGAGCGACGATCTTCGCAGGATGGTAGCAGCTGGATGAGAGTTGCCGAAAATCGAGTTGAATAGCTTGCAATAGGAGAGGCATATGTCCAGCAGTGGACTGCTATGATGATGATGAAAGAACTGGAGAACAAAATAATAGTTTGTTCTACCGAACCGCACTTACCGAAATTTTGTTTGAGTGCGGTTAGCTTTGGTGCCGTTCGGGTTCGGTTAAGTGCTGTTGAAATCAGTGCTTTGATTAGAATATCTCTTATTGTTGCTAGGTATATAAAATACTGGTATTCAGCTGCAGGTATCAAAATTTACGAGTTGATGATTGAAAAAAATTATAAAGGAAGTAGGGAGGTAGGTACTTATGTTTCACAAGTTAAGAATAAATCCAGTCTTGTATTGTTATAATATTAACTTTAATATACTTAAGTATTTAACGAGCGAGGGGCCCGTGGCAAAATAATAACAGCTGCACAGGTCGATCGATCAGGTTAAGCTACGCTTGCCGCGGTTTGTCTGTAGATGGGTGACCATCTTTACAAACTCAAACTCAAACTCAAACTCAAAGCATTTATTTCAATTAAACCATTTCCAGGCACTTTTGAATTGTCAAAATTAACTAGTCGGTCAGTTAGTCAGAAAGTTGAAGCTAGTTGCCCATTCCAAAACGTAGATCTCTTGGAGAAGAACGGGCAAGAAACTCCAAGGACACTCTTTTAAATTAAGATATTACAAAATCCTGAGTACAGTATTCTTGTTGCTTCTATATGTGAGAACAATGTTATGAAGAAACAATTCAAGACAGTTATAAGATTAAAAAGAAGCCCTGGCAGCTAAGAGATGACCAGTCTCAACTGACAGCGCCCGTTCACGAACATGACGCATGGATCAGCACCATCCAGCTCAACCATTTTGAAGGGAACCGAATGATCCAACACACGCGCCACCATCAGTGAGACATTTAAGTGAGCATGACACATTCTCAACTGCCATGCTCTTTCAAGTCAATATAAAAAAATTATAATGAACGGATCCATGGTTCTTACATTTACAAAATTAAAATAAAAAAAAAAAAATGCTTCTAAATTATACAAAACTATCGTTACCAATTTATTTACGAGATGAATAAAATTTTACTAGAAAGAGGTATAAGATATTAAAGTAACAATTAAAACTTGATTGAATTAAAAATACACATTAAATTCGAATGTCAGAAACACTTAAAAAAAAAAAAAGAAAAGAAAAAAAGGGAAGCATGTCTTCCAAATTAATATTGAAATTTTAACTAGTGAGCCCAAGTGTCTGTGGAGCAGGACCAGCATTTAGCCAAGCATTTTTATCTACGATATAATCATCCAACTTATAGTATGCTTGTCTACATAGTGTGCGTTTAATGCATGTTTTAAATTTCTTCTCATTTAGTTGAAGAATATCGAGTGGTATTTTATTATAACACTCTACACAATAACCCATAAAAGAAGTTTTTACTTTAGACAATCTGAAACGAGGTTGATCTAATTTGTTCCTATTTCTAGTGTTAAAGTTATGCCTGTCACATATCTTACTAAAAAGATGTAGATTTTTTCGAACGTACATAATGTTTTCATATATATATTGACAAGGAACCGTCATGATGTTAATTTTTTTAAACAGTTCCCTTAGAGATTCACGTCTGCTGAGGTTGTAGATAGCTCTGATAGCCCTCTTTTGCAGAATGAAGATAGATTCAATATCTGCAGCCCGTCCCCACAACAAAATACCGTAAGACATGATGCTATGAAAGTAACTAAAATAGACCAGTCTCGCGGTATCCACGTCTGTTAATTGACGGATTTTCCAAACAGCGTAAGCGGCTGAACTTAGCCGCCCTGCAAGTGATGTTAAGTGAGGACCCCACTGCAGCTTTGAGTCAAGCGTGATCCCCAGGAAAACCGTATTTTCGACGAATTCAAGTATCTCCTTATTCAATACAACGTGACATTCACTACTTCTAACATTCGGTAAAGTGAATCTAATGCATTTAGTTTTCTTCTCATTTAATACCAAATTATTTACAGTAAACCAATTATGGACCACAAGCATAGCGTTATTTACGTCGTCAAGCTCCTGTGCACGTCTGCTTACTTTAAAAATCAGTGATGTGTCATCAGCAAATAACACCATTTGTGGTCGGTTTTCCAGTAAATAAGGTAAATCATTTATATATACTAAAAATAAGAACGGCCCCAATATTGAGCCTTGCGGTACACCCATTTTGACTTTTAAACCCAATGAATTTTCACCGTTTATTTGAACTTGCTGAAACCTATCATTTAAATATGATTTTATTAAGCTAAGAGCGAGTTTACCCAGTCCGTAATGCTCAAGTTTCAAAAGCAGTGTTTCGTAATTCACGCAATCAAATGCCTTGGATAGGTCGCAGAAGATGCCTATTGCATCTTGTGCCTCTTCCCATGCGTCAAATATGTATTTTAATAAGGTTACACCGGCGTCGGTTGTACAACGTCCTTTGGTGAAACCATATTGTTGATCGTGTAGGATGTTATTACGATTAAAATGATTGAGCATCTGATTTAACATTACTTTTTCAAACACCTTGCTGAAAACAGGCAAAACCGATACGGGTCTATAATTATTAGTGTTTTTGCTGTCCCCAGATTTGAAAAGTGGAATAACTTTACTGAACTTCATTAAATCCGGGAATACCCCTTGATCAACACACAAATTAAATATTAAAGCTAAATAGGGTGCAATTGTCTCAATAATGGATTGACAAACTTTAGTAGACAAGCCCCACAGATCTTCGGTCATTTTGATCTTAAGTTGCTTAAATGCCTTTATACAAAGCGAGATCCCTCCGTGCCTCGGAAAGCACGATAAGCCGTTGGTCCCGGCTTTCATGCGTGGATCTTTGACAGTCGTTACGGGTAGTCAGAAGCCCGAAAGTTTGGTAACCAGTCTTACCAAGGGGTAACGTATTACCCAGTAACTGGGTTGTCGAGGTCAGATAGGCAGTCGCTCTAAGTAAAACACTGGTATTCTAGCTGCATCCGGTTAGACTGGAAGCCGACCACAACATAGTTGGGAAAAGGCTATGCAGACATGAATGATGATATGACGAGCAATTTACTCTAGCTTCGATTAAGACCTCACATTTAAAATTGTTATTACAGTCTTACAAAGTGATAAACATCTAACTAAACTACACAAAAAATGCAATTACGATCTCACCACCAATCTTCATGATTGAGACTTCAAATAATAACTAAAGACATTTAGAAACGTCATTACGGTAGTTACCGTCATTGACAGTACAGGCTATCAGCGACAAAAATCAACATTACATTAAAAAATCACAATAATCCTTCACTCCATACAACGATAATCAACAGGAGACAATTATTAAAGAAAACAGTAGTTGCGTGTCCGACACGCACACGAAGGGTTCCGTACTACCGTACAATATTTAACACGACATCTTTTTATTCAATATTTAAGTAAAAAAAAAACAAGCAAAAAAACGCTGTCCGAAAACTCGTTTCTGGCTTAAGGACCCTTTAATATTTAACTTTATCTTATTTTTATTATTTGTTTTTATAGCAACATAGTAGTAGGTACACAACTACACACTCAGTGAAAATTTTAAGTGTCTAGCAGCTAGCTATTACGGTTCAAAGATACAGCCCTGTGACAGACGGACGGACGAACAGCGGACCCTTAGTATTGGAGCCACGTAGTCACCCTTTGAGTACGGAACCCTAAAAAAAAAAACAAATTGGAACTGTCAAAAACTCACCCTCTCATAAGGTGAGATGACTTTATAAGGCCGGTGGTACACCGCGCCGCGTTAAGGCGGGCGCACACAGAGCTCAGCGGATAATTAAAGAGGCCAGTGGATGATAAATAACCGAGTGTCCGCGTTTTTACCGCAGATGTCATTATCTCAACCGACTCTATCAGCCGTCACTCGATTACGCAGATGTGTGTGGAGTGGTTAAACCCCCCGAGCTACTTTTTTGTTAAGTTCGTATTTTATAAATGATTTTATTTCTGTAAGTAGGTTTGTACAAACACTTGTACACGTCAATCATATTTTTTAAAAACGAGATGAGGTCTGCGTTTCCTATCTGACTACTCTGAGAAGAAAGGCCAAAGAAAGGTATAATACTTTATTATATTTGTGTTTTATAAGTAACGAGTAGTGTTATGCGGTAGATTTATTATTGATTTCTTAGTTTGTATTTACATTTTAAGAGCCGAAACTTAGTAAAAGCCCCGAGTGTTCCTTCCTTATCACTTTATCCTAATTATTATCTAAACATAAAACTATACGGAATTATAAAAATCAACTTTTCCAATATGCAATATGGAAGTACCTATCCACAAATTATTTGAAAAAAAAAAATTCTACTTCTACTGGTATGTTCTATGTTATGTTATGGGTTTGGTTCCCGCACTTAGTCCTTCAATTGGACCATGGTGCGTGGGCCATGGCGGCCGTCGGTGGTTATTCCAACCAGCCCACCTCCCTCCAGAAGCTGATTAGGTCTCCTGGTCTATTGAGAACATCTGTGTAAATCTACTGGTATTAACAACTCTATAGAGATATCACTCTCCAGCTACAGCGTAGCGCATGAATAATCGAAAGGTCCAAGTTGATGAGAGCGCGTGAGAGCTTTTTTGTCTCCGGTGCACACCCTGCGAGGAAAAAACTCGGGACAAATAATTATTATTGAGCGTAAAAAAATGTCCATTAATTGTAACCGTTGTACGCTCGTTAATTTTAACGCGAATGACGTTTGTGGTCACCGTTTGTTTTTTTTTTTTGTTTAATTTTCCTGTCGGACTTTTAGTGTGTTTACTTTGATGTTTTTAATAGTTATTATTTTTTTTTAGTAACTTTGCATTTATTTTAACGGTTTTATGGTGTAGTAAAAATATAATAAAAAGTTTAATATTTCGTATAAAATACGGTTAATGTAGTACTTACTAGTAAATTATGATATTAATTTCAGCAACACAATTTCCTCGACACTCGATGCATTACACCTCAGAGATAAATATAGTAATCGGCATCCAGTGTAAAAACAATAAATTACTTACCAAAAACGAATTTAAACACACGTAGGTACAGACAATCAGAAATGACTCAAATATATTAAAAAACACTATGTTTGGTGAAACCACTGTTGCACACATAATCAACGTACAGAGGCCAGCACATCAAGCTACCCCATCTGTCAAATTTATTTGATAGATTTTCAACTTTACCACAAAGGAATAAGGTTCATATTCAATAGATAAGGTTCAGATTATAGTAGCTTGACGTGCTGGCGTCTGTACAATTTTCAAGTGTCTACCTATTAAAGGTTCAAAAGATAGCCTTGTGACAGACGGGCGGATGAACGGACGGACAGCGGAATCTTAGTAATCCGTGGGGACCCGTTGGGTACGAAACCCTAAAAAAAAATGTCTGTAAAAAAATTGCTTTATTTACTGTGCAAATGTAGCAAACGATTATAAATTCATTACTTTTGTTTGCAGATGTTTGTAGCTGGTAGCAATTTCAACTGGTGAGTTATTTTTTATAAGTAACGATGTTTTAATTACTATATTCTTAATGCACGTCATTAGTTGGAACAATAAACACTAGTCAGTTGGACATGAACATAAGACAACTGTTACATTAAAGTACTCAATTACAGAATCCTTTTTCGGTAAGTACTTTTAATTGTTAGTCAAGTTTTACGTTTTTTTTTTTTGTGTCAATAGGGTCAATGATATTTTTATGACCTTACTTGTTTATAATTTGTATGCACAGCATTTATTTTTAAATAAATTGTTTTTTAAATTTTAATTTCGTATTTCTGAGTGGCATTAAATTATACTTAATATTAATGAATATTTTATTGGTTTTATAAGGCCTTCAGTTTAATAAAATAATAACGAACACTTCTCATATTAGTACCTAATACAAAATGAACGTTTATTTCACCAGATAATTTATAAATCTATTATTTTTAACACATTTGATGGCCCTAGGACATGCTATATTAACAATAAATACTTCACGTGGCTATTTTACAACAATATTAATTTTCTTAATATTTTTATTAACATTTAACAAGAGTGACCTTAAATTTTAGTCAATTTATTTTTTATATAATTTCGTTAGTCACGCAAAGATATTTTAGTAAAGTGTTTATAGATTATAATGGCCTATTATTTTAACGCAAGTCTATCAGGTATAATTTACTATAGACTTTTAATTTATTGCTAAGGCCTTGTTAGTAACGGAACCATTTATTATGACGCCATTACAATTAGGCTACCTACAGGCAGGTGTATACAGTACTTTATGAGATAATCTACTTTTTTCCACAAATATTGTTGTTTTCTCATTTTAAATGTTACTTTTTAAAAACCAGACTTATATATATTTCATTTCTAGTAAAACGAATAAAAATTATCGGACAAAGTAACAAGAATTATAGGAAAAATAAACTAGAAAATTATAGTTGTCGCATTTTAGCATGGCAATTTATAGCAGTTATTGCCAATTTCCTTGTCTTCGTAGGAGCCTAAATAAAAAACGATGTGTTTCGTTATTTGATGAAGATCACTTTGATTCAGAACTGTTTTCTTTTACTTTAGCCTACGCTGTCCCACTGCTGCGGAAAGGCTTCCCCCAAATCTTTCCAATCATCTTTTTTTTACAGCCACCTCGATTCCACCAATTTAAAACGGTTAAAACACTTTATTTCTATTTTTTTACCTACTTCAAAAAAGGCGGAAGTTCATAATTCGGTTACATATTATTATTATTATTATCAGCCGTTTCTGTCCCACTGCAGGGCAAAGGCCTCCCTTCCCTCCTTCCACTTATCCCTATCCAGTGCTGTTATGCGCCAATCCCTGTGGAAAAGTCGAGTTCATCCCGCCATCTCATTCTGGGCCTGCCGCGTTGCCGTTTACTGCTGTTTGGGACCCATTGTGTGGTTACTTTAGCCCATAGCTCCTCCGGCATGCGACAGATGTGACCAGCCCAGTTCCATTTTAGCTTGGCAGCCGTGTGACCTACATCGGCAATTTGAGTTTTAGAACGCAGTATCGAGTTACATATTTATTTTATATAAAATTTTGCTAGAAAATGTAGGTAGGTGTCATGCTAAAATGCGACTACTATAGTAGCAACTTGCAGACATAAAAATAAAACCTATTTTTCGCATTAACTATGTTTTATAAAAAAGTCATCCATTATGGCAGAGTAATGGCTGAGTTATCACTTGAGCAAGCTCATCCCATAGAGTTTGTATCAATTATAAACTACTTTGTAAACATGGTAATTTTATTAATTAGGTTCCATTGGTGGTTGGCACATATACCTTCGTAGTTTGAAGACACCTGCTTGGATCCCTGTGGGCATAGCGTAATATATTTGACGATTTATTTAGTTTAAAAGCTTCATTATGGTTTGGCTATAAATTGTTAGGAGAACCAAAAAGTGGGTGGGTGGTGTGTGGGTTTTTTATTTATTATTATAATAATTATGAAAATATATTATGACCTGAGCATGTTAGGGTTAGGAGTCGATTTTTCTTTTTCAGAATCTCATATTATTATTTAAATAAAAGATAATATCGGGTTCTATTCAAAGAGCGAGATAATAATGACATAGAAGCCACAATATTATACATATTTAGAATATTATAATTTAAAAATTTCAAAATGTCAAACAAACCAAATAGGGTGACAATGATGTCTTGTAGTTTTATTGGACACTAAAAAAATATAATATTAATCACAAATAAATTAAACGTTTTAAAATCACGCAAAGATCTAACAAGATGATTGGAGCTATTAAAATTTTACTGATCTTTAACCGCTCTATACTTATAATAAAGAGATCATAATATTCGCGAACACATAAATGTCATTTGACAATTTAAACGTGCTTTTATTGACAATAAATTCGAATTTAGCTTGTTGTAATACAGGTTTGAATATTAATGTCGTAAATTTTGCTTGGTAAGTCAGTATATTTTCATAATATTGTGAAAATATATTTTAAGGTACTCACGTTCAAATGGCTGAATAAATAATTCTAGTATATTTTTGAATCCACACTAGCGTGAAAAAAATAGGAATAAAAGTTATGAATATAAAAAAGATTTCGCGTTGAAGTCACAGAGAAATGCGCCCATGACATACAAACGTATATACTTACCGAAATCTGTCCATTAACGGTAACGTTTTGACTTTATTGTAAGAATCCTTAAAAATATTTACTAAAAGTTCAACTCTTTATAACATTAATAGGGCTGGCCTATTTTGTGGCCGGAGAGTCAGCATTGCCATAAAACGTGACAATGCTGCCAGCCTTCCTATGGACAGCGATGCCAACGATTTTTTTTGCCCAATAATTGTTTCTCCTCCTTTTTCATTTACAAATATTATTTAAAGACTGTTCGCTTACATATTATGAAAGTAACTGGTCACTGTATTGATTGAAGCAAATAACAAAATTAAATCCTAACTTAACTAAAACAAAAAAAAAATAAACTATAGCGTCGAAAAATTCATCCGCATCGCTGTCGATTGGTAATGTACCCAAGAGACTGGCGGCATTACCACGTTGAATGGCAATGCTTAGCTTCTGGCCAAGGTAAAAGCCAGCCCTTGGGTCATTGGAAGTGTCAACCAGTCATTTCGAAAGTTCCTTAAAAAGAACATGAGCACTCGGACCCCACGGCCCGAGGGTTTCAACCCCAAACGGCTCGAAAATATAATTTCCGATAAGGTTATTATATTTTCGCCGCTTGAGATTTTTGAAAGTGTATCTAATTTGAAAAAAAAAAAACATTCTATTGAAGCAAACAAAACAATGAAACATAAAAATCCCGTATTCCAAAAACAAAAATAGCATAACTTGTACACTGTTATTATAAATCACTGTTTACATTCTCAAACTATAAAAGAAAGTTAAGGCTAACCTGTTCAAGCCCACAAAAAGTATTAAAAGCTTGATTTAATTTGGTAAACACAGCGATAAAGCATCTTGTGCGTGACTTAAGGGCTTTCTTACAATGTAAGGTGAACTTAGCGCAAGTTCAAAAGTAAAAATACGTATGGGTGCAAAGTATAGTGAAATTCATTAAACTGTGTTGGTTTTGCGAAAACAATGAGCAAATAAAGGGTTAAATGTACTACTGTTGGAGTTTATTTAGGGTTGAATGTACTGGAAATGTTGTTGCTTTTGCTTTTGTTAAGTGAGTTACATTGATATGTTAGGAACAGGAAATAATAACGTAAATGTGAAATAATAAATGACTATAATAAATTACTTATGTGTATCACTAAAATGAATGAACGAATTGATAATAATGATTATAAAATGTAATACATTTTTGATTAATGTTTAGTGTAATATTTAAAATCAATATTATAATGTTATGTAATTATTTAAATAAAATTTGCAGTATCCTTACGACACATCAAGCTATACATTTCCAGTTTAAGCTGACATCGCATTTTATAGGTTTTTCGTTAAATCAGAAGTCAGCTTCTACTGGTTATGTATAGCTTGATGTATAGCCGTGCGTAGATACTTATGAAATTTAAATTCATGTCTACTAACCAGTGTTTTACATGTTAGCAAATAAATAAATATTTTTATTCATTTAAAACACGTTGAAAATTTTTTTTTTCTTAATCTTAATTTCTTACTTTGGTAAAGAGGGCCAAAACCCTGTTGATAACTGAAAAATATTACTTATCGCAAGATGTACACAACCTCTCTCAGGCTTTGAGCTGATTTCCCTTCTTGGTTTAACCGGAATCATTGCCTCGATCTTGAAAGAAAGCTACTGATTTATAAAAACTCATCGTAAAAACTTGAAGGTGAAGTGAGCTGTCAATTGTGTCAATTCGATCAGGTGAAATGACAGCTTATTTCACCTAAGTTTTCTGAATAGATCAGCTGTTCTCCTAACTATAAAAGAAACTTTGATAAAGAAGCTGTAATGATATTACTACTGCTACTAGCATTCTTTTCATAAACTATTTTCTCAGGCTTTCAACGTGTATAAGAATCACATACCTACTACAAAATATATTGATTACATTCTAAAGGAAATAGATTCAATAAAAACTGGCATCACCGACTGTAAACGTAAACAAATTGTATTGCATCCGCTCTGTATGGGAATGACCGTACCAAGTCTATGGCACTTTGTAGTGTAGCGTGCTTTATTGTGTCTAAGAATTTGTAGTCGAAATCATTTGGAGCTTTATTGAAAGTTTTGTTTATTTATCAGGGGAAGTCCCCTGATATGTGTATAATAAACAAAACTTTATCTTACTTTATTTTTAAAGTTTTTTTAGGGGACTTAATAATCCTACTAATATTATAAATGCGAAAGTTTTTGAGGATGGATGTTTGTTACTCTTTCACGAAAAAACTACTGAACGGATTTTGATGAAACTTTACAGTAATATAGTTTATACATCAGAATAACATATAGGATACTTTTTATCCCGATATTCCCACGGGATCAAAACTTACGCGGATGAAACCGCGGGGCGTAGCTAGTAATAATGTATTTTTTTTATTTCAGAAAAACCACATTTAATTTTCACAAATACAATTTCCAACTATAAATGAACATTACAGAAAAACGTGTATCGTTGGTGCCTGTACTAATGAATGAAAATCATTGTATCACAGACACCAAGCGCCTTCCAAAACAGGTTACATAAAAAAATAAAAATTTGAACACTTTTTATTAGACTGCCTTAATGGTCTTGTAGTCGCAAGCGCTAGGGCAAAACTTGGTTAATATGATATGTAGTAGGTAATTTTGTGATAGTTTGTTCCTCCTTTATATCAAAGTTACTACATAGGGCAAAACTGGGCTAACCGATTACCGATGATAGTTTGATAATTTAACTGCGAAAGTTTATATTCCAATCGGATAATTTAGTAAATATACTATGTAGTAACTTTGATATAAAGGCCGAAAACTATCACATAATTACTACATATCACCGATTAACCAAGTTTTGCCCTACTGCTGAGCATGTCACCTGGGTTCGATTCGGGGTCGGGCAAAATATTATTGTGTTTTTCCATTTGGGATTTTTCAACTCCAGGCTGGAGTCTATATTTGTTGTTGACTATACGAATGTGGGTGTACTAGTACACTACACCCACATTTCGGTAAGTACACCTCTGTCTAACCTTGAGGGAATTACAGGCGTGATGATATGAAAACTAAATCATCTTGCTTTTATTTTTTACAGTTAAAATTAACTGATCCGTTCTTAAAATACAAAATCCATTCTTATCTAAAGACTAAACATAAACTCAGTTTCCAATAATCGTATTTAATGAACTCGATCTAAACAGTCAGACATGTATATTACAAATGTTTGGACAAGTCCAGCCGTTGCGGACGTGTAAACAAACAGACGGACATATTCGATCAACATGTCGCGTTCCATTATCTGTATTCTTGCTTTCATTGGTTTTACGGTTTTATTGACATGTTTTAACTATTAGAGGAAATGAGGAACTATTTCATATTGATGTCGTTTCCAGTTTAACAAATTTCCACTTATTGCTAGTTTAAATTAAGTAGATTTCAGAATGACTAGTACCGTTGAAAATTACATACTTAAAAATGTTTGAAGTTGTTCAACAAACTTTATGTCTTGGTATTAAAGTTATATGTTCAAAAACACATAGTTGTTTACCTTATTGAAAAGTAAGTAACGAACGCAAGATAGGTAATTTATGTTGGTTGGCCCTGAAGACCTGTATTCATACTATTCGTGGTGAACAAAAGTTGCACAATATTGTTGCAGCAACATCATTTCGTGTTGTTTGAAGCATATTTCACACACAAACTGTGTGAGATGTTACCAGCAAGAAGACGTTTCCCGCAAACCAAAACTTTGTTGTTGACACAACCGAGGGGCAAATTGATCTGAGATCAATCTGTCAAAAGTACCTCTAATTTCCCTACATTTTTGACAAGTTTTTAATATTTATTTGTCGTCGAGATGAGTCTGCGACAAGATTTTGAACGTATAAATTACGAGAATGGCCTTCTGTTTTGTTACCATTAATACAAATCATAATATTCTGTAAAAATCTTACCGCGAAAACTAAGGTGTAGTGAGCTGTCATCCCCTAGCATAAAGTGCCGTGTGAGATTATTATGGAATGCAAATAAATATATTATGAATATATCCAAGCTTTCTAAAATCCAATACTTTACAATAGAAAAATCTCAATAGAAATCCGATGTAACTAGCATATCATGTGTACTATGTGTAGTAGATGTTCTGGGCTAGTGTTATTATAATCCAGTAACAAATGTTCGAGCCACGCTTACGTACGAGCCACGCATGTGGCAGTTAAGGCGAAGTAAGCACTAGGAAAAATCAACTTTTCTACAATATTTAAGTGAGGAAGTTTTATGACCAATACTTACCTGATCCTCTTTTGGCCCCAATTCCAATTCTGTATGGTTATTTATTATTCCCCGTGTAATCTTACCACGTGCAAACCACGTACGGTTGTCAAGGGTCACGCCAACTTCGCAATTTTTCGCACGGTTCCGTTCATTGTGTCAAACGGAATATGTTAATAACAGATGTCGTGATTAGGTAAGGACGTGGTTTAGAAGTAAGTAATAATTAAGGGGTCATAGTAAATTAGGGCTCAGTATGAGAAGAGATGCCCCACTCCCAGTAGTGAGACAATTAGGTACCGACAGACCGTTTTATTTTATAGGTAGGTTATAGGTGAGCCGCTAAGCTGAAGTAGGACTGGGCTGGCCACGTCTGCCGTATGCCCAATGAGCTGTGGGCCAAAATATCCACTACGTGGGGCCCTGATAAAGCTAGAAGGCGTTGCAGTAGACCCCGTAGAAGACAGCCGGACGAGCTGGAGAAAACAAACGATCATTGATCCACTTTGGCCCTGGATCGAAAGATCTGGAGAGGCTTTTCCTATGCAGCGGGATGATGCTGGCTAACAGTAACAGTATAGGTATTGAAGCGTATGCAGTTTTGGAGACAATGGTTGAGATTATTGAAAAGACTCTATTCGAAATCCTACTTCCTACTAATATTATAAATGTGAAAGTTTGTGAAGGTGTTTGTTACTCAATCACGCGTAAACCGTTGAACGGATTTAGGTGAAATTTGGCACACAGATAGTTTATAACCAGATTATCACATAGGATTTTTACTTTTTTCCCGATACTTCCACGGGATCGAAACTAACGCGGGTGAAACCGCGAGGCGCTGCTAGTGTGTAAGAAAAGTTTTTAGTTATTTAATCAACCTGTTTTGCCTGGTTTTCTACTGTGCTAGCTAGTGTGTGTGGTGTACATGAAACTCTCACTATTAAGGTGTCTAGATTGATTATCATTTCAGTATGTGACAGCGAATCTAAAATTAATGGAGAACAATGAACATTTATAAATAAATAATAATAAACAAACCGTAAAACAGAAAAAGCTTTTTATATCTTCATATAAAGTTCCGCACCCAACCAGATACAAAATCAAATAACTCTCCACCACTTATTATTTATTTATCGTAATATATTCCTCAAACTTCGCATTTGGTGAACACCATCCCCTTAATCAGGTAGGAGACCGAGTTCGGTATGCGCAGGCGCAACCGCTAGAACCATTTCTTAGAAACGAGATAAAAACCGCCGGCGACACTCAATTTATTGTGTTTTTTTAACTATTTACATACTTTTTGTACTAAACTTATGTATACTCATTTGTAAAATAACTTAGGGCCTATATTTTATTGGATTATTGTATGAGATTTGACGTTGGTTTTAAATGTTATGTAATGTTAGGTATTTGTTGCTGTCGGATGATATTGTAATCCTGGTTTGGCTTGTCTGTTTTTTGTTGGTTGAGTCTTTGATTCATTGAATGTAACGTGTGTGTTTTGAATAGGTATTTGTAGGTACGGTCACCAAAGGAGATAAGTAACCAGGTAGTAAGTAGGTTGTAGTCGAATATATTGTATTTAGTTGAAGTTTAGTAAGAAATCGACGGATGTTTTCGAATGCAGTTCATTTATCAAATTACATTCGAAACAATCCATCGGTTTGTTACCGTGCACCTAGCTTCTGACGTTTCATAAGTGCCCTTGTAGGCTTATGTGAAATAAAATATTTTGATTTGATTTGATTTGATTACTAAACTTCAACTATTTTGGTGACTGTACATGAGGAAGCATGAGAAGTTAGATTTATAATACTATATGAACATAACATTATGATAATTATATTGCTCAACGTTGGAAACAAGTTTGGCATGCAATGTTTAAGATTATCGCCTGTTTGCTTGTTCATAATACAATTCATTTTAGATAAAGTATCTTAACAAATTTTACGGATAAATTGAACGCAATCGCTCGATTCGAACCGCTTTATCTTACATATTCTTATTAAAAAAATATTCAGTTTTCAAGACCATAATTTACTGTAAAAATTATAGGACTTCACAGTAATAAAACAACATAACGACATCATCAACAAAATTGTCTCCGTGATAAACGGTGGCAGTAGGTACTTAGGTAATGGTGCGTGACTCGATCGAGATAGGAACCTGGGACCTTTGACATGGAGGCCGCATGCTACTCAACACACTGTTGACTGTTTTTCCTTATCGCTTTGGCCTTATATTTTTAATTCAATATTAATAAAATGTTTATTGAATTACATTGCAGTCATATTTCTTGATATGTCACGCAGATGGTTGGGATGAGTACAGCTGCTATTAATACTGGCTCTTTTAGCACAGTTCTGCTATAAAAGTTAATGTTTTCATTTATTAATATAATAAAAAAAACTTTTACCAGGGTCTAATAAGCTTGAATCACTAGAACGTTGATTATTCTTTTTATGACAAATTGCAGTTCTCCGAAGTCTTTTCTGCAGTAAGTCTTCTTTTTCTCTCGTGTCAGCATGAGCTATATGCAATAGTTTTAGCTCATGATGTATATATTGGAAAGATTGGCTAGCCTATAGTCATCAACAATGATGATAAAAACATTTACTGATAGCTCAAGATGCCTCAAACGTACTTCAGTGCTATCCTGTAAAAATCTCACCGTGAAAACTAAGGTGAAGTGAGCTGTCATTCCACCTGATGTTAGGGATTGTCCCTATTGATAGCTCACTTCACCTAAGTTATCACGGTGAGATTTTTGCAGAATCGATCGGCTTAGCTCGATATCATCACTAGTAAGTGCTCTTTAGTATCTAATCTCAGTAATATTTACTATAGGCCGTCCGCTTAACTGAGACGTTGCCTGAGGTAGCAGCGCGGTGCGGAAGGAATGTGGTGACGTGATGCGAGAGCTCAGTGATTCGTCAACTTGTGACAACTATCATCCCTCCCGCACCGCGCAGCTACCTCAGGCAACGTTTCAGTAAAGCAGTTGGCCTATAATAAGATGTGTTTATAATTTTATTTTAAGATATTTTTTTGCATGTTTACGAATTTTTATGTACCATATTTTGTACAAAATAAAGATATTCTATGTTTCTTCAAATGCATCAATGCATTCACAGAAAAGGTCCCAAAAACTCGTTCCAAACTAAATAAAAAACTATTTTATCATTTAACAAATAAGTTTTCAAAATTGCATCAGCTTTTATCATTTATCGAACAGAAGAAAGTGTTGAAATTCAAAACAATTCTTCCTCTATTGTTATCGAACCACAGTCCACAGTTTGCGGTCAAACAGTTCACGCTCAGTTAGAACTAGAAATAAAAGAATCCAGTCTAACCGCAGACCTAACCTGCGCACGCGTCGCGTAATTTGTATTGTGCGGTTTTCTGTTAGGCTTGAGTGCAGGAGTAATGGAGATCAAATGTTTTCGATTTGTTTGAACTTTGAAGGTGTTGATCAAGTGGTGTTGGATTATTTTGTATGAACAGCACTGTAGCTTTTTGGAATAATAAGTCGGTAATACAGTGACGCCAACGAGGTTTTTTGGGAGTGCCCGTGAAAGCATGCACAGAATACTTTAGTATTTAATGTACATTCTACAGTTCTTACTTAGATTATCTTATGGCCTGGGTGTGTTGTCTCTTTAGTACCATTATTTAGCACTAGCTTCTGGCTGCGTCTTTGTCCGCGTATATCCTATGATACTCGGCAATACTCCAGCTATCCGTTAGTGAAACAATTTTTTGAATCGGATCAGTAATTCTCAAGATTACCCTAAACACAAACTCACAAGTTTTACTACTTTATAATACTTACTTCTAGTTGTTGCCAGTGACTTCTTCTGGAATCCAGGATGAAAAATAAGCCTATGTCCTTCTCCAGGTCACGGTCTACACTTGTGTCAAATTTTATCCAAATCCGTTTAGCCGTTTTAGCGTGAATGGGTAAAAAACAAAAATACAAGAAATCAAATCTGTTCTCTTTATAATATTAGTTTAGATTTTTAATGTAGATTTTTAGATTATATCTTTATCATAAGCTTTATCCGACTTTAGCCGGGGTTTTCCTACTGTTGAAGTTTCTCTGCTGCCTAGGTTTAATCTTCTTTACGTCTATAGTCAGTTTATATCCTCACATGCCATTTATTGAAACATCTAGCCTTATTCGTTATTGGGTGGTTATTACTAATGAGGCTATTACCTACATCAAATAGGTACTGATCTCAATTATCCACGTGAACTTGTAGATTATAAGTTATCTATCTCAGACCAAAGTCAGGAGATCAAACCCTGACCTGTTCAACTACAAGGCTGAACCTACTTCTATTAGTGGGGTTAATTAGAGTATTACTGTGACTAAGGCCGACGTGGGTGTTGAAGATAGTAGCGTAGATGCTAAACTATTTAATGCAGAAAAGGCTTTATTAATTTGATTGAGATATAAAGACGGGCCATAATATAATAGCCATGTCTAATCTAACTAGCCTGTATTATTCTACTGCAGGGCAAAGGGCAAAGGCTTCCCTCTCCAATTTCCATACAATTCTGTCTTTTGTGAGTCCAGCCAGTCCTTTCGTTAGGAATCAAGCTCGTCTCTCCATTTTTGTCTCGGCCTACCGCAATGGCTTCGTGCGTTCAGTGGGTTGTTTAGTACCCAATCGGTGGTTCTCTTAACCCAATTGTCATCTAAAATGCGGCAGACATGTCCGGCCTAGTCCCACTTAAGTTTAGCGGCATTCTGGGTAACGGTACGATAGCTATGTATCAGTTCCTAAATAAACGGTGCTAATAGAAAATGATAAAGCAACAGACAAAATAATATGATGACTGTATGGAAGACAATGATTTGTCGATAATGTTGCGCAATCAAATCGAATTTCATACATAGGTTAATAACGATGGGGCACCATAAAACTCAACAGCCATTAAAAATCAAAACACAACTCATTATTAGGAACCACACACACTACATTAAAGTGGCGTAACTCCGCATCGAATCGCCACGCATCGGACGTCACTAAGACAATGAATTTTTTTATTTATCACCACTTTACCGCCTGTCGTCTGAGTATGCGAATCAATTTTGGATTCAAAACATCGATCTTTTTCGGTTCTCGATTCATAAATCGAGTGGGTTCATTGTGGATGCCGAGTGTGTGTTGTAATGAAATAATTGTAATGTGTGGCCTGTAGTAGGGTTAATTTGCGGGACGTGGTTGGTTTATCGCATAGCGGATTTTTTGTTGCTTAAGTTTTCGGGTTTGCGAAAATTTTATCGTCACCTGGTCACTTCACTAAGGTAGCACTGTTCAATTCAATTAAGTCAGTTCAGTTCACATTCAATTAAGTATCTTAGCCCCAAATTCTGCGTCAGCAAATTCTCAAGTGACAATCTGGCGTTACATATACATATACCTTTATCCTACGACCTTTATCTCATCCACTGGCTAAGTAAGCAGGATCACTTTATCGGCTGTGATTCCATTTTTTGAAGAAACTTCAGCTCCAGAATTCATAAGTTGATTTTTAAAGGCTCCTGCAAACAAGCGCAGCGCGGTTTTGGTAGAACGATTTCCATGAAGTTTTCATAGAAATTGCTCTACTACAATCGCGTCGCGCCTATGTGCGGGAACCTAAAACCTCCTAATTGTGTCATGTTTTCTAATAAATTGTCGTGCTTATGGCTCCTGCCAATGAGCTGTTCCACTTAGTACTCTAAATGTCACCATCAAAAAGGAAAAGCTAATAAATCTTATCATACCATACATCTTATCTGTATGTTCAAGGAGTATAACTTCAAGTTATTCAGGGGACACCTCTAGACATCGTTTGAATGTAATCAGTTTTCCGTTAAGTCGTAAATTTTCTCCTACCAGCACCACTTCATACATTGAATTACTAATTGATTTGATTACATCAACGTCAGGGTGAAAAGCTTGTGCATGTTTGACCTGGATTTTAATGGAATTAGGACAAATTGGATTTATAGCTTCTAAGCCATTCGATTTCGGAATGGATGATTCTTCTTGTAGGCCTCGGATGGGATGTATCTCATTTTTTCACTATCATGCCTTCTTCTCATCAACACTTATGAAAAAAAAATTCCAAAATCTGTGCGCATAACAAATAGATGAATGCTATCTATAAGTATGATATTACAATATTTAAACTTGGTATATTTTATGACGTCCCCAATCTATAGACAGAAATTCAATAAAATATCGTCGACCGTAGGTTCAATTGAGATAAGGGACATTGGGTATTTTGTCACTTACCTCAATTGAACCTACGGTCGACGATATATGTAATAGTTTAGTGACTATATAGCTAGTCAGTTCATTAGCATAACCCAATGGTTGGCTCATCACTACTATTTTTATGTAGTTTGCTTGAAAATATATTGTTATAATTCGATGTTAAATTGTATTCAATAGTTTCAAAATACTGCTATACACTACTATTGCCAGTATTTTCATTCATACATTGTCTATTTTATAAAAACCAATATTTTTAGTATGAAAGTTTTTGTAAAAACGAAGATTTCCTCTTCAATATTCCGTTCGGTTACCTCAACACTTCTCTCTAATTAGTCATGTTGTCCATTTTAACTTTGTCTCCACTAATTAAGATTACAGTCACAACACTCGGCATATTTTTCTGTATTGTTAGTCAAATATTTTGAAATATCGCATTTGTTACGACCGTCAATATTGTCGGAGATTCAAATTGAAGTTACGCATACTTTACTTTGACGATTTTGCTTCAAGTTATGGATTTTTGACTTCAATATCAAAGTTCTTGTCTAGCTTATTTGCTCCTTCTTGCTCATCATGATTAGTTATATTTTCTTACTACTGAATCTTCTTCTGTTCTGGTATGTTCCTTTCAGTATTGGCTTGTGCGATTCTGTTGAGTATGAGGTTTTGGGCTCGATTGCCAGGTCAGGCTAAGTGATATTGGGTTTTCCATTAGAAATTATTCAGTAGCAGCTGGAATCTGTATTTGTGCCCGATTGTTGGCAATAGGCTCGCCCGCTATTACATGGGCCTCAAAAATAACTGTTGAAATGTGGGTGTGCCTATATGTACACCTCTGCTTAACTCTTCCGGGATTACAGGCGTGATGTTATGTTATATATTCTTAATCATTGACATTTTTATCGCTATTTACATCTGAACGCGTTCCACCGTAGGGGCGTAGGTAGGCTTAACATACTCGTAAATGACAACACCTTTTCTTTGGTTTTCTTTCGATATAGATTTTTGATCAAATAAAATAATCAAAAATTTCTTGAAATCCTTTGGTTTCAAGATATTTTTGATTATTTTATTTTAATAAAAAACCGAAGAAGAGGTTTTTCCACACTTTAGTATACAGGGTTATTTGAAAAACACCAGCAACCTCTTAAAAAGAAAAAAAAAAGTTGTTCATAATGATGAGTACAATGACCTCATTGTACTCATCATTCTTTTACTATGGGATCAAACCTGAAATCGCGAAATAAAAATCAGCTGTTCCCTACATTTATCTTCGTCTATCTTGTCAAAATGTAGGGAACAGCTGATTTTTTTTCGCGGTTTTTCAAATAACCCTGTATTGATATTTAATTCATTAACAACAGCAACAACAAAAAACAGTTGACAAATAAAGTGTTGTTGATTTGAATGTATTCGGATAGATTGCGAAATATATAATATTTGGTGAAATATCTATTTTGCGACCAACCTGTCCTTCAAAGCGAAGAAAAAAATACACAAAGTGAGCTGAAAGTGGTTTATTTGGGTAACGAATAAATAACTGATATAAATGTTTTATCGCAGCCATATAGACCAGAATCAATAAAAATCACGCACTCGGACTTGGCCGCGATCCATCATCGTATTGTAAAAGTAAATGAGTATTTTGGAGTGTATTTTTAGCTCCATAAGTAATTTTACGGATTTAGATATGACGTGGTTGACAAAGTAGCAGTAAAACCCAATTGTGAGGGGTATTATTATTGATTTAAGATTAAAAATCTTATATATTATGTAAATTAGTATGTAGCTTATATTATTAAGCCAATTATTTTTAAAAGAGTAACCGTGGAGTTTCTAGTCGGCTCTTCTTCATAGGAAACGACCAATTGGAACCGTGCACCTAGCCTCTGACGTTTCATAAGTTCCCATTATGTGAAATAACATGTTTTGATTTGATTTCAAATATTATCACTATTGCAAAAAAAATGTGAGCTCAACGTGAATCTAAAAATATAATATTGAAATATCTTCCAAACTAACTAATGATAGCCATTGGTTTCACATTAATTATTGACTTCCTGCCATACCAGACCTGACAAAAGGACCGATCAAATATACCGAAATGATACTATTTTATTTACAACACCTATCAAAATACCATCAAAGTTGTCTAAAACTTTTATCCACCGTAAAAATGTCAATGAAATAACGTGTCAGATAGAATCCTGTTACACATGTCGAGCTCATTCCTAAAGTTTGCTTTAAACGGATTAAAATTCGTTCCCCATTTAGAAAAAGAAGTAAAATTTATAGTTCCTAAAAAACGGGCCATAAAGAAAGCGATAAAGCGGCTAGTTCCACCGCCTATAAATCCAGAAAATGACTACCAATCAATGTGTAAAAATAAATTTATAATGTAAATAAATAAGTTTCCTACAATTTTTATTGTCCAGCTTTATATTCGGACTGCTAGCTTTATTCCTCACTTCCTTCACCGTGGCGTGAATACGCTAACCAAACATTACCAAACGTGTCTTTACAGCTGCTTCATACTTAATTTCAACTTTATTGTTTCCTAATTCGAGTCTGCATCTATTTTTGGGACCGCACAGATTAATTTTGTAGACAGAGGCGTCAAGTCATTAAGTAGTCGACAGCGATGAGCAATAAAATTAGAAAACATAAATAAAGTTTTACTGTGAATGAACGTAGTACCGAAATACGAGTCTGAAATAACATAATAGCGATATGTCGTGGAGTCTGGTTGAACTTATTGAAATGCTGAGTGCAATTGTAGCGAATGTCGTCGCAAAAGTGACACGACCAACGGTTCTGTGACATGTGCCAAAGCTGAGCCTACAGAATATTTGTGGCTTAGGACATCTGCAAAATAAGTATGGTGACGTAAAATAATAAAATTGCCCCGGTTATATGTAGTAGTCGTAAATGTTTTGCAGCTGCAAATACATATGCTTCTTTGGTAACATCGATAGACGCAATTATATTAGTTGTAGATGTAGATCTATATAAAGATGATCCTGATAAAGCGCGGACATAAAATCGCTTTTATGATGCTATGATACATGACAAGTAAAATAACGATAAACTTGAAGGCACACTTGATCCTACATTTATCATAAGTAAAGAGTTAATAAAATTGTTTCACACACCGACAGGCTGGGAGTTGCAAAAATCAAAAACCTTTTTTGCCGTTGGTATCCTGCTGAATGTATTTTTATTGGCGTAGCAATATTTCAATGAGATTGTAATCCAAATAACAGTTAGATGACTCACTTAATTCCGTATATACAAAAGGAATAACTGAGTATTTATAGCATCATCCTTTTTTGTCAGTCTGTCTGTCATGATGGTCACGGTCGATTAAATCGAAGTGCATACTGGATTTAGAAACAATTTTGTGTACTTTTATGGAATACTAATTTCCGTGTTTGGGTCCAATTGTGCAAAAAACCTTTTTGCTTCTTAGAAGGTTCTTAATTTGTTTAGTGCTTCGTGTGTTTGTACCTGTTTCTATACCTTCGTCATTTTCAGATTGATTTTTCATTTCAGCTTATAATCTAGCTCTTGTATATTCTGTTTTTCGGTTTTTTTTTTTACCATATTTATCATTAACATTATCTTCAATACCCTCCTCTACTCAAGCTCTCGTAATGATATCATCTTTAAATAATTCTTAACTATCCCTTACATTCTTATTAATGGAAATATATTATACATATTTAAATCTAACAAATATTCAGACGTAAATACTTGACATCTCTACCCAGATCGTCCCTTATAGTAACCGAGAGAGTCAAAGGCTTTCAAATTAAGTAGTAATCTTTGTATTTAAATGCTTTTATTTAAATATTACAATACAATACAGCGTATTTATGAATATAATAAATTATAAACATGTATAAGTGCCTATTCACTAGCTGAAGCGAAAAGTTTGTTCTACACTAGCAGATATGTGGTAAGATAGCTATTTTAAATTAGGATTGTTTAGTTGATGCCAAAATCAACATGCATTTATAAAAATACTTTTTTCAAAAGAATCACTTGTATTTTCGTTACTCTCAGTGTTTATACCTGAGGTTTAAACACTAGGATTATTTTTAGTAGACTAGTAAGGCTATGTTTATATCAATAAGTTTACTGTTTAGGTACAAGTAATTAATGTTGGTTTTATCACCCACCCTCACATGGGTACTGAAGAAACAGAACCATGGCTTTAAGAACGAGCTAAATAACAAAACCTCGTAATTCCAGAGCCGTTCCAACGTCTGTAGAGATTTGCTTTATTATGGTAAAGATTAACACAAGCAAAGAGAGTCTTAATTCCCAGTAATCCGGTCCTTTGCAAAAAGTTATGAATTTTCAAAAAGAAAAACGATTTTCCTAATTATCCTGTGACTCATATATAGTGCTGTGGATGATGATAATGATGATGATGATATGGACACGTGTAACACAGATAACACGTGTCACAAGCATAGCCAAGCCTATCTCCATCTACAGCACAGTTCCTATAATGCCGGACGAGCACGTACTGAGTGAGTTGACACCTCTTCGAAGGGCCATATACGCGCGGCGTGGCGTTGAGACTCATTATAATTTATGGTTGTCCCTGCGCAGTATACCGCGAATGCTAACTCTGCTGATGAAAGGATTAGCCGCTGGGTTAAGCTTCCAGGGATTGGCTTTGACGAATGTGACCACGGATGGGTGGGGCCTGGCTTGAAAATTTGGGACGCGGTGCGAACGGATTTTTGGTTTGGTGTTACAACGGAAGTTACTATTTGGTCAGCTTCAACTTATTTCGTCTAAACTTGTTTGCTTAAAATTTGGTTTTCAATTTCTCCTTCTATCATTTAGTTTTGTGTTTCTCATTCTTCTTCTATAATTGATATCCCTGTAAGCTTTTATGAAATTGTAGTATATTAATTTCTGATTCCAAATTTTATTTGTGTTTTGTTAGTTAAACTATAACATAATAAAGTGAAAAGATTTGATTTTTGTTTGTTTGTTAAGCGCTCACGCTAAAACGGCTGAATGGATTTATATGGAATTTGGCACAGGGGTACATCATGATCTGGAAAACGACAAAAGCTACTTTTCATCCTGGATCGCTGATGAAGTCACGTGCAACAGCTAGTTAAATTGTAACTTCATACCTTAGCTTCATACTATACATATACACGTCTTCATCCTCATTACAATGACTTTGTTTTAGTATATCTATAAAGTTGACTTAACTTGGTAATACTTTATAAACCACCATCAAAAACTAACAAGAGAAACTTCGCAGTTCACACCCATGATAAATATAATTATGCTTCCATTTAATTTACTGTAATGCAGTAGTTAGTTGTCAAGGAGTTTATTGCCATAATAAATGGCCTGGTTTTAACAGAGCTACTATATTCTTAATAGAAAATCTGAGAGTCGACTATAAAATCTTTAAGATGATCTAGAATCTTGACTATAAAGTTGTGGTACACGAGAAATGAATTAAGATATCTAATAAAATCTTTAATAATTCTGCTTCGATTTATGAGGAGCCTTTATATCAGGATTTACTTGCCCTGCAGTTAGGTTGTGACCGTTAATGTTATTAATTTTGATTTGAAATGAGATTAATGTACCGATTTTAGATGAACTTAGCTTCAAATTGGTTTTTATCTGTTTTAAGACAACGCTACGTATTAAAACGTATAATCTATTCCAATTTTTTTTATGAAAGTGTAAACAAACTTGTTCAGGTTAAATTCTTATGTAATTACGAATTAGTAATAAATTCATCTCTATTTAGAAGGTTTAAATTTTAAGTAACTATATCACACTTTTCCAACAATTGTTGTTTGAATAACATTGTTAAATTGTAATTTAAAAATGGTTGACGAAAAATTGTTTATTAACCTTAATTTTCAAATCAGAAACATCTTTAAGCAAATAACAAAACCAAATCACTCAATTTGTAACTGTAACTACAAATTCCCACAGGTATATTTTCTGAGCCCAGAAGTCCGAAAGTCTGACAAGCAGTCTTACCAAGGGGTATTGTATTACCCAGTAACTGTGTTGGGGAGGTCAGATAGGCAGTCGCTCCATATAAAATACTGGTATTCAGCTGCATACGGTTAGACTGGAAGCCGATCCCAATATACACACATCAAAAGTGTCTAGGGATCAACATATATTTTTGCAATAACTTTTCTCCTGATTGATATTAATTAAAATTTTCTTTAAGGATTCATCAAATAAAGTGTTTTCGTTTGTCACAGTAACGATAAACCAAGTCACCTTTGCATTAATAAAGAAATTTGCCATTTTCCTAATAAAGGGATTTTTGACATTTGAACCACTAACACAAAAGTTCGAAAAAAAGACTGAAATAACAGTTTTCTCTAAAATTTTATTGGGTAACTTAAACAATTAATAATCCGTGTTTCTACCGCGAACACTAACAACACAAGAACATCGGTTTGGCATACTCAAAATGAGTTCATCCAAATCACGCTGTGGAATGGCCGCCCATGTTCGTTGCAACAACAAAAAAAGGTCTTCTTGCGACTGGATACCCTCCATATTCGGCAGAGCTCTTCTCTGTAGCATATCCCATGCATGCTCAATCGGGTTCAAGTCTGGCGACTGAGCAGGCCAGGGCAGGACATTGATGTTAGCTGCGGCGAGAGTCTGTCTTACAACTCTTGCGGTGTGCGGTCGTGCATTATCATGCATTAACTGAAATAAGGGACCGATTTGCACTTGTAGAGGAACGATGACGTCTGATACAATCGTCTCAGCATAAATTTGAGCGTTGAGGTTGCCTCTGATCCAAATCAACTCAGTTCTTCCGCCGATCCAAATACCCGCCCATACCATGATGGTTCCACCACTATAAGGATGGACTTCCTGGCAGGATTTTAATCGCTGTTGGCGTCCAGGGGTTCTCCAGTGTCGTATACGTCTTGTATCCGGTCTCATACCAAAACGAGACTCATCAGAAAAGCACACGAAACGCCATTGTTCTTCTGCCCAATTTCTGTGTTCAAGAGCCCATCGATATCGAATCCTACGATTGTGCATTGCTATAGGTGGTACCCGTAGCGGTCTTCGGGAATGAAGGTTCACTTCATGCAAGCGGTTTCTGACTGTTTGGTCGCTAATTAAGTTCCCTGAAGAGTGATGAAGCCTCACGGCTAACATCATGGCGGTTATTGTTGGAGCTCTTCGAGTTAAGATTTGAATGTATCGGTCTTGTCTCCGTGTGGTGCAGCGATACCGTCCTCCATGGCGCTCAGCCACGGTACCAGTGCTTCGGTAACGTGTCCAAAGTCGACTGATAACACTCTGACTTGTATTCAGAGCTAAAGCCACAGTACGTTGCCGGGAACCAGCTTCTATCATTCCCACGGCTCTGAGCATTTCTTCCCTGCTTAAATGACGTCGCCGCTCCATAATAACGTTGGTTTTAATCAGTAGTAGGGAAACAGTAGCACTAATAATGTCTTCAATGCGTTGTATGTTTTTATAGGGAAAATATTGACAGCTGATTTTCATCTTTTACTCGAATTTGATTCACAGTTCCTGATTCAAATTATGAAATGCACCAAAAAGGATCCATATAAATTTATAAAATCATAAATTTATTACAAAGCCACATCTCAATCTCAAGAAATCCGCATAAAAATGCTTGATCCCTAGACACTTTTGATGTGTGTAGTTGGGAAAAGGCTAGGCAGATGATGACGTTTTCAGAACCATTTGTTTACATTTAAGTCAAATTGTTTTCGATCAGAGTATAATCTATTTTGTCTTTATAAGATTTCGAATGCATCTAGCGTAGAAACTAGCCTGTTGACAAAAAAAGATACGGTTCCGCCATGGTAATGAGACATCATTGCGACAAAAGCGTCAGACAGCCCATAAGTCCTTCAAGACTTTACGACGCTACAAATCGCAAGTGAGCAGGCAGAGTAAACGCTCTCTAATAAGACGATTCGCGTTCAGAACACATTCGAGCAAGCTGAGGCCATATCAAATGATGAGTGGTCCTATTGTGTACTGACTTATAGGCAATGTCGGAGCAATGAGTCCGTGAGCAGGGGCCCTAATAGCCCCTTATAACAAAGTTTGGCGTGGCTTGACGCGCTTATTTGGATGCGTTATTTGTTGCTGAATATTAATTAATAGTTTTATTAGTTTGCGTTTAGTGAAAATCAAGGTCTTTGTAAGGTTGCGCGTGTTATGTTTCTTGTTCATTGTTTTTGTTTTGTGATTTGTTTTTCTAAGGACTTTGCATGTAGAAGGATAAGTGATGATTATAATTTATAGATTCACTTTTTTAACAGATTTTTTTAAAATTAAATTTTTTATTTTTAGAGATATTTAGGGCTGACTATGGAAAATAGCTTAGATGTATCAGGGAAGTCATTTTGAATATACACACAGGTGAATTTAGTAGATACCTTAATGAGCCGAAAGATTTAAACTTAGCAAAAATACTTAGGACAATAGAAAAGTTCTAGATATTTGGGAAACTTTCGCTTTTATTTTTACAGTTATAAGGGAAAACTGTCCATACTGAATACCTATCTATATCCCTATTTTGAGACAAAAGAGTCTTTAAAAAAATCGCAACAATATCCTCTTCAACTTGACAATTTTTTTTTGCATACAACCTTTCGATTAACATTGATATACTGCCTGTACCTTATTTTATTGCACATGAAGATTATCATGTTAATGCAGCCATTTGTGATATGGTCTGATGTCATCATCAGACTTAGTATAAGAAAATATCTCTATTGTAGTCTTTATAAAGATTTTTTGATTCATTGCTAGCTGGTTAAGGCTTGTTTTGCACTATTGTATCTACAATGTTGGTAAGGGGGCGTTCTTTAACACTTTAAGCCAGAATGTGGATCCACACGAGATACAATGGCTTTTTAATTGTTTCTCTAATTATGGTGTTCAACTGGTTAATCACATGAGGTTCGAAAAGGTGGGTCAGAAAAAACTCCCGGGGAATATTGTGGCATGTATTTTTAGTGGTACAAAAAAAATGTGTGTCTAGTAAAATATTTTATACCATTAATGAATCCCAGATCTCCGCACAGCGGTTTTTTTAAAACTTGAGAACTAGTTTGTCAGAATCTAATTTTATGATATATTTTTATAAACAGATTCTAAAAATATCTTATCTTTTCAATAATAAAAAAATACACGTTATGCTAGAAAGGGGGAGGAGGGTAACGCCAAAACCTCATGACATATCACCAAGGTTGGTATAACAGTTGCCTAAAAAACCTCACGTGATTAAAGGATGGCCCTTATGTCGTTGTGCAAATGTGGTAGTACAAAAGATAACATGGTTTGTTGTGATTGTTGTGAATAGGTAATTTGCCCGTTTGGGAAATATTTATGCCCAGCCGTGGACTGCGTGACCAACTATTGTGTGGAATAGTGTTGAAAGCATATTCAACGTACTCGGCTTAGCAATATACTGGCCTTTAATTGTCCCACGGTTGGGCAAAGGCGTCTGCTCGAACAGGAAAGGAACTAGCATTGATCGTTATGGTAACTAAGTCAGGGTTGGTAGATTTTCTCACGAAACTTTTAATCAAAGATGTCTAAGATTGATTTTTGAGCATAATTCTATAAACGTAACTTAGTCCGTGCTTTGGCTCAGACATGTTTCCGACTTGACACTTGTAATTTGACAGTTGTGCGACAGTGACAAGAATAACGCTTAGGGTCTGTTCACATCTGACGGAAAATGCGTCGCATAACACCAGAACAGACAATTATATGATAAAACATTCAACCTTTCACACTCAACCGATGATGCGTTAGTGCGAATAGACGTGATCGATGATACGCTCGACGCATTTTCCGTCAGATGTGAACCGACCCTAAGGCCTACGCCACACTTGACGGAAATTCCGTCGCGGATCTTCCGCATGGGGGCGCCAATACATGTTATTGCATATAAATGACTAATGACGGGCACACTACGCGGAAGATCGGTCGCTCCGTCGCGGACCGCTCGCTCTCTGCGTCTGTTCCGTCCTCCGCGCACCGACCGATTCTTCGTCGGAATTGCCGTGAAGTGTGGCGTACGCCTAAAGCAAAAAAAAAAAATAAATAAAAATAATAAAGAAATAATAATATATATAATAATAATATAATTATCTACAAAACTATTAATCCAAGTCAAATTAAACGATATAATTACAGATTTACAGAAATACTTAGCGGGTTTTGAACCCGAACCTGTCATACAGAGATACCTGCATTTTAATTGAACCTATTAACTTGACTGACAGTATTTAATTGTCAGGTGAAGTCAGATTTAAGAGTCGCTCGTTATCATGGCTGACTTTGTTCTGCATTTATTTTTAAAGTAATTGATTGGCATCACGTTTTCATTTGCAACATTGTATGATCACTTGTGTTGAAGAAAGCTTCAATTTACAAGCTATCTTAATTAATTGTTTGTTGGTCATGTGATTGCGTAACGTATATCATTGACCAGTAATTAAGTATTTATTATAGGTACTTGCTATAAATAACATACATATAAACATAATCATTATATTATATAATGTTCCCACTGCTGAGAAACAGGCCTCCTCTCTGTGAGAGAGAGTGGGCCGTAATCCACCTCGCGGGCCCAGTGCGGGTTGATAGATGTCAGATGGCTTCGAATGTTTGGTTCTAAGACATGTCGGTTCCCTCAAGATGTATTCCTTCACCGTTTTGAGAGCAGTGGATAAGAAATAATTTACACAAAGTAAAAGCGCCTGTCTGGGTACAAACCTACGACCTACAACTCGTAAGTCGGGGCCGTCACCACTGGACCACTATTGAGAAAGGGACATTTTGAGATAGGGACATTTTGAGAAAAAAACATTTTGAGAATGGGACATTTTGAGGAAAAAAAAAACATTTTGAGAATGGGACATTTTGAGGAAAAAAAAAACATTTTGAGAATGCGACATTTTGATATAGGGACGTTTTGAGATAGGGACATTTAGTGAAAATAAAATTTTGAGAAAGGGACATATTGATATAGGGACGTTTTGAGAGAGGGGACATTTAGAGAATAGAACATTTAGAGAAAGGGACATTCTAAGAAAGGAAGATGCATTTCGTGAAAAAGTCGATCATAATAATATTTATGACATAGACACACGATTGTCACGACTTCTCTCAAAACGGTTAAGGAAAACATAATGAGGAAACCCGCATTGTCCTAGAACCAAAAATTCGAAGACATGATGTGACTTCTACCAACTCGCACTGGACCCGCGTGGTGGATTACGGCCCACTCCCTTTGTCCCCGCAGTGGGAACATTATAGGCTGATCATGCAGACATCAGCATAGCTGTTCATAACCATTAGACAGGTTGTAATATAGAAAATGACACATTTTCAGTAACTGATATGCCTTGCCCCAGACAGCACATGGCTATAGACGACCCCCACTGACAATGGGGGTCGTCTATTTGATTTAAACTGACAAAAATTTTGGGTTCTAAATTTATGAACAGCCTTTAGAGGACTGTTTGATTGATGTTCGATTCGGCACGGAAGTTTTTCGAACGGTTGTGAATGTTTAGCTATGCAGGGAAAGATAGTATTTTACATAAAGAAGTATTATTTTAAAATCTTTAGGAGCAGGCAAGTACATAGCTTTTACTTTATGAAATTTCCCGCAAGTATGAAAGTTCGATAAAAAAAAAGTGACGGCAGGAGTACACTTCTTATTCATATCTTTTAATTAAACAATATCACGCATTGATACGATTCAGTAAGATACCATCAAATTATATACTAATTACGACACAGCTGTATAATTTTTTTTAATTACAGTTACTTAATTTAACTTAAATACTAACAAAAAGTGAGTCATCAGATTAATTGAAATTGTAAGTAGCCATTGTCAACAATTCATATGAATGTGTTTTACAAATAAGAATTAAAAGTTATATCTCCATTTTTGTCTAACAGCTTGTGCTCTCACCCCATCCGTGACTAATAGAGCTGCCCTGTACCTAGATCGTGTAATTTATCGATATCGATAAACTGGTTTTATCTCTGATTTATATAACATTAATTTCATGCTTTATTAGTATTTAGATTCTTAATAGGTGGTTGCGATATAATAACAGCTAATTAAGAGTTTAACATAGCATAAACATACATTTCTGTGCAATAATCTCATCGAGTAATCTAGAAACAACACAATCAAATAGTAATAACCGACCTGTCTTATCTGTAGGTTAACTACGCGAAATAAAACTAATCAAAATTAGTGTTAGAAGTCGGGAGATAATAGGCGAGGCCGTATTCTTTATTTTAAAAACAAATATACTGACGAAAATATTCATCTGATTAAGGTTCTAGAATGATCGCAATGCAACTAAAAACACCATCGATCCAGTCCGGTTGCGTTTCTGAGAAGAGCTCGGAACAATTCCGCCGCTAAAAACAATTAAATCGTAATTAAGGGCCGTATTAAGAGACGCGGCATGCGTCCGCGCATTGACGCACTCATTTTGAGGATAGCGATGTGAAAGTATCGATGGAATTATCGATTGTTAATTTACTTTAAATCTTCATTCTTGGAATTGTTTAAATTTATTATAATTTCTGGATAGATTTACACCTATCTACTAATTTAAGAGAAATATATAAATCTTTGTATACAAAACTGTTCATCTACATAATATATTAACAAAAATCAAAAGAGCCATTTATTATTATGGTACTGCGAATTACGTTACACAAGGACGTTGCATTACTCGTTAGAAAGTTCAACAACACAAGGACTTCTTATCAGTAATTGCGCAGGCGTCACTGCTAATACTTTCTCTTACCAATATTTTAATTTATCGCGAAAGTTATGTTTGATATTAAAACTTCGAAATCACTTGACACTTTACAAAGCACAAAATAAGAATAAAATCCACCATTAATCCGACGCATACGAAATTCAAAATTCACGATTCGAATTTTGAATAGCCGATAAAAGTCGACACTCGAAACGCCCGCCAATTTTGCATGCATAAACATCGTAAATCTCATTGAATGAAAATGAGTATCGATATATCGATATCGGGTTTTACGATCGATTCATTACTCGAGTATAACTCGTGGCCTTATTGAGGACAATGCTCGAGCCACGTCCCTAACAATCACATCTTCATTAATTACGGAAGGAATTTTTCCGATGGTAACCTATGTGATAGTACGCAAGTGGTAAGCTGAAGCGATTGACCATTCCATTATTTTGTATAACAACCATTGGATGGTCTAAGTTTAAGTTACCTAATTTTGCTATCTTACATTCACTATAAGGGACAATGCCATATAGATTAAATTTTAATGTAATTTTCGTGAAAAATAAATAAAAAAATTCAGCTATCGATATATTTTTGAGGGGCCACAAAACTTTCATCTCTTTTACATTTAAAGTAATTGAAAGGCTTGTTAATACCCGCTATAACAGACACCACACCCAATTTCCCCGTAAGTGATAATGACGACTCTGAAGTCGTACGGCTCTCTCAATTTGTCGCACGACTTTTTTCACCAGGACTTGTCGAGATTCAGTCGCAATTAAGCCCGTTTCCCATGTCTATGTAATTTTTAGGGTAATTAAAGCCTTTTAAAGGGCAAGAAAGGGTAATGAAGACTTCATTATTATATAATTATTATATTAAAAAGTTGTAGGTACCTGTTTTGTAAAGCAAATAAAAAGATGGCAGATTCGGCTCAAACGACATTTCTTGACAAGTGCCTTTACGAAAAGTAAATTCTTGTACTTCAGTTTAATTATAGTTAATTTGTGTTATTAAAATATGACGATCCTATCTTAAAAGATATCCAGGCCACGCCAGATAAGAATCATCGTCGCATCTTTTTTCGACTTTCACTTAAATATTTAAAACTTATTGGGATGATACCGTCGGTACCGTATTTCCCACTAACTGGGTTGAGGGCGTCAGATAGGCAGTCGCTCCATATAAAATACTGGTATTTAGCTGCATCCGGTTAGGCTCGAAGCCGATCCCAACATAGTTGGGAAAAGGCTAGGCAGATGATGATGATGATAGGATGATACAGTGATAGTAAGACCGGTCCTTTGAAGGAACTTATGAATGCTTCTGATAATGATGACTACATACTTGTAGCTAGAGTAAGCACTAAACCTCAACCATGATTGTCATTGTCACGCTAAGACAAAAAAAAGAAATGTAATTCCCATTGCACATATTTTACGTATTTAGCAAACAGAAACAGTTTCCTCGATATATAAATAAGAAGATAGTTTAGACAATATTATTTTTGAGTGTATTTTCCATAGAGTACAAGCTAGAAATGCCGTTTTAATTCCGTCATATTGCATAGTAGCTATTTACTGACACAAATGAACCCACTATTTCGCTACATCAACTATAACGATGTCAAACGAGACATCGATTGCAAAAACAATGTAGGTCGAGACAACGATGCATGAAATATTGCCGAGATAGATCCGAAGACAACCGGACTTGGGTCAGATGCATCTACAATTTATATGTTAAGATAACGTTGAGTATGTGATATAGATAATGCCGTCCACGAAGACGCGCCCCACTCTTCTTCCGAATCGTTAGTGTTTATCGCTAGTTAATTCCGTTAGTGTTTTAGTTCTTTCAATACACTTTAATTACCCACTAATAATAATTCGTGTGTATTTACAAAACTAAAACACTAGCGGAATGTTGCACACTTCTGCTGTAAGCATTAGGAAAAAGAGTGGGGCGCGTCTTCGTGGATTGCACTATCTATAACTGATAATGATCTGAATGAGGGTACAGGTATAGTATCTTTGTTGAAAAGAATGCAGTTATAGGCAAAGGATATCGGAATAGAAAAGTTATATATAACACTGTAGATTTTTCTAATGGATTCCAAAAAATACAAGATAATTTCAAACAAATACTAAAACTCAAAGAAAATACTGTTGATTTTGACAATGTTGTAGTAGAAAACACAAAAATAGTCAGTACTAACGCGATAGACGCTACAAAGTAAGTTGGCGGATTTAATAAAGAACGTGAACGAGAAGTGCGTGTTCTAGAAATACTTAAAAATGAATAGACAGTTAAATAGGTTACAAGTCTGGATTTGGTTGTTCGTGGATGTAATAGCACTCACGACTAGAGGAATTCTCGTATGGGGGAGAACTGATAAGTGTTATTATGTTAAAAAGAGCGGATAGAAAATATATATGTGCACGCGACGATATACAAGCTAAATATAAGCTGACCTCTCACTGTACGAAAAGGATTATACTAAACGAGGTCAGAATATACTGGAATGTATTGCTTGATGTGTTGTCGTATGTAAGTACCAGATGTGAACTCAGCTCACGCCTTTCTCAAGTCGCTTCTAAGCAATTAGTTTATCAGTTCATATATAGATGCACATATAGGTTGAAGATGTGAAGGATTTGAAAGAGACAGAAATTGAACAAGTAGTTTAGTAAATCAAATATACAAGCTGTGTGCCCGATGGAAATTCCCATTAAGTGATATGACAAACTTTCATCCCCTTTTTACCCCATTAGAGGATGAATTTAAAACGATCGTCTTTTGATGCTCACTTTTATGCTAGACTCTTGTTTTAGACTATGCGCTGTCTTTCAGTGAATTTAAGATAGATGATTACAGCATGCAACTTTAATAACGTCGAGATTGACAAAAATTGTTCTTTAAAAAGATTAAGCAACATTCAATTTATGTTATGTCACAGTTCTTTTAATAAGGCTTTAGCAAGTGTCAAATCAATCATCATTAATGAACAGAGTAGATACCTTTAATGTTTTTGTTTTTTCTCCTGTAGAATTATTAATGTCTGACACTTTAACACCGACACTTGTAGTCAATATTCCAAGTGACATTAATACTAAGTGCTAAAGTGTTACAGTCTTACAGTAAAGTATCGCTCTAAGACACCTAAAATTACAAGTTGACTCAAATGGCCACTTTAGAATTTAGAGGTTTCTAGTTTACGCCTTTGGGTGCAACTAGCTCCTTATTCAAGAAAATAGTCGTTTCAACATAACCAAAGGTGAAGTTAATGAAAAGGAACATAATGTTTCTATGATAAGAATTAATGTATGTTTACGTGTCAATCGTGCTATTGCCCATGCAAATTATAAACTTAGTTAACATGAAACTATGTAAGCTCAGTAATGAACCAGGTTTGTGGTAGCAGTAGCTACACAACTGTTGCTGGTAACTTAACTATGTAGTAGTAAGTATCCATTGAGTAACGAGTTTCTTTAATATCACTTAATAGGGCAACCATTTTAGAAATTGAAGATGAGAATGCTAAAGCAGAAGAAGATATTGTTCAAGCAAAATTGATTTACGGTTCTCTAAGTTAAAGGCGCCAACGTTAATGACCCAAGAACTCTAATGGAATAGCTTTTATGCATCTCCTGTAGACAAACAGACATACGTTATAATTCAGCAGCAATAAACATACAAACCAGCTAATGAGTGCCAAACTAACACAAACAATAATACAATATTGCTATAAAATAGTCTAAACACGTACATTAGTTACAAACAACTTAATACAAACCGGGTAATTCGTCTCGCTCGCTCGTAAAATGAAGACATAATAGAGGCAATTGAAGTAACAACACACAGACACGCAATCTTAACACGATCCCATTTACACTTTTTGTTTAACCGTACAAAACAGTCTAATTTAGCAATTCTAATGCGGCTACCGAATTCAATGCGGAAATATAATTAACAGTAATTATCTCTTTGTTTCAGAACCTGAAAACGGAAGTATGGGAGACGATTTGGACAGAACACGACATTTCGTAATCAACGATGCACAAAATTATAATTTATAAGTACATAATGACGTTAGTGATGAAGATGGACGGGATAAGGTTGGAGTTGACCTGACAGAAGATTTTGTAAACGGCGATAAATAAAAAGTGGTGTTTGTGATTGGACTTCAAGAAAGTGATGAAGTGTTGATTGTTAGTGGTGAAGGACATGTCGAAGTGCTAGGCCTGTAAATAATGCCTGATCGGGAGTCGGTGGGAGGTCCTGGGAGTGCAGGCAGTGGTTTCCTACCACTTCAGTTCCCCTCGGCGTTTGCGGCCTTCCATGCTTCGACTCCACCCGGCACTCCTACTACAGCTATGCATCACGCTACTCATTACCATCATCATGCCCAGTAAGTACAATTAAATATTAATCTTCCTTTCCAACTTTAGTAGTAATAGTAAAGAATGATAATAAATATATGAATATGAATAAGTTGAAGCCAGCGTTGAATGTTCTCACATTAATAAGAAAAACACTAGAACAAATACTACCTAAAAAAGCACAGCATTTAATATCGAGTCTACTGAATTAACCGAAGTAATAAAGATATTATTGATGATCATTAATTTATGAAGATAGACATCGCAATGTTTTATTAATGCGACCTGGTGTTATCCTTACTGCAACTGGAACATTAGCCAATTCGTCTTTATTACTTTTGCTAATATTTAGAATTAAGGACCGTCATTGCACAGCACACTTAGTCCTTTCAACATTTTAGTATCCCGCTTATCATAATCTAGCCTCTGAACGCGGAGCTCTTTCGTATCAGACGAATCCATCTACATATGTAATTTTATTATGATTCGCTTGCGAGGCAAGTGTCCTTTAATATTACGATCACTTCACGTTACCCGCTCGCTCCTAAACGTCAACCACGTTTATTGGCCAACTCCATAAAATAGAGTGGTTCATTAAACATTTTACATGCTGCGAAACCTTTTTATTACATAATTGCATGTGTTACCTTTTTAACCTAACTGTAATTCAAAATATCGACTTTGTTGTATTCATTTTCAATTAAAACTGTTACTGTATTATCAGTAATAAAATTCATATTTGTTTCTTATGCACCTTTATGCACATGCCGTTCGGTTCCATTAGTAATATTGCCTTATTCCGACTTCACTAAGTTTTTTACGTCTTGCGAGGGAATTTATATCGGGAGCAGGTAGAAAACTTTTAGATTAGATTAGAGCCGGCGTATTAACTGTGGTTTACGGCCGGCCGACCATAAAACCCCGTCCAGGTGAGACAACGTGTTACTTAATGATAATTTATTGCAAAACATCGGACACCGTGAGCCGGTCAGATTTGATGACAACATTAATCTTCTGTAACTGGGCGATATAAAAATGGAGTGTTAAGCACCAAAAAAGGTTGGATCGGCACCTGAACCGATGCGGTGACGAGTGATGAGCCGGAAGTCGTCAAAGGAATTGAGACATTTACAATGTTAGGACGAACGTTAATAAAAGCAGGACGGTGCGTTTCAACAAATGAGTTACTTGCTGTGCTCAAAGGGTGCGTGATGTATGGCGGCGGCCCGGCCGAGCCGGCCGACTGAAATGATTAATGCTTTAGTACTGAGCCTCAAGGCACGCCTTGGCTTAACCCTCACACTGCGCCACGAAAAATGTTAATTTACTAAGCACTTGGAATTTTACTGATGTATGTGACTCCACTATGCCTTTACCCCAGTGGCAATATTTTATACTCTCATGTTGCGAGTTTGAGTATCAATAACATTTGTTGTTCGAGAACCTACACTGCATAGTGAGGATGATCCTTAAATCTTCACACGGGAACACGCTGAGATGAAGCCGGTCTCAATATTTAAAGGCTCCATGCTCGTGCAATAAACTCGTTATTTCCTACGTCTTATTTATATCAGTTGTGCAACTCGTTATGGTGAATGTAAAATCGGGTATGAAATTGGTTGTATAAAGACGTCCGCTTTCTCGGAAGTCCAGTAATCCTTTATCCACGGTCCGTGGCGAAGGATTTCGTCGCCGGATGGGTGTACCCATTAACGACCGTTTCTCGGTGCCTCATTTAACCCGTTGCTACGATAATTGCCACCACGTGTTTATTTCCAAGCGTTCTAATTATAGCACGCACAATGGGTTGGACACGATCGGTTATTTTGGCTCCGTTCGCTCCGTCAAAGTCAATTTTGTCCAGCCACAAAAGAGGTGTTGCGAGTCGCCTGTCGTTTGATTCATTAACTGGAACCCTTTGAACTGATGCATAGGTATCGCGCCACTTTAACTATTAATTCTGTTCCAACCTTTTTAGCTCCGGCTTGGTGCGCGCTGCGTGTTGTATTAGTTTGTCGTTTTGCATCATTGGCGTTGTTGCCACCATTCCCACTTGCTGTTCTTTTTGTTGTTACATTTATCTTGTGGCCATTCACTGCTTCGGAGTTCGTATCTAATTATACATTGGGGACATTATTTATCGCCGAGTTATCTAATCTTTATCTACCGTGTCTTATACAATCTCGTTTGAGAATAATACTTATTGAGAAGAATGGCCTCTCTTTAAGAATAGCTAGATTCCGTTAGCGTCCACTTACGTCGAAATTGTGTTGGTAACTTGGCTCGCACATGTGTCGCCACAAAAGCTTACGGCCACAATAAAAGCGCCATTCAACCGCCCGCATCCCACTCCGTCCTCATTGTGAACGTCCTGGCTTCACAAATCATCAAAGAAAAAACCATTATTATTGACGTAGAGACAAAGGCGTTATCGAGTCGTGATTGGGCGTCGTGTGTGGTTCACTATTGTTTCAGGGTGTAACATGAAATCGTCCGCCAATTAGATGCAATAACTCTATCATTTATATCAACACATATAAAAAGTGTAAGTTTTATCGTGACATACGATATTTATATAAGCGTGCCGAGATTTCATGTCATCGATAGCTTTTTTTCTGAGATGTAAACATAGACATTGGTGTTCGGAATCAATCTGATATGTTTGGGCGCTGTTAGGTCGTCAACTGTTTCGATCCTTGTCACATTTATGACACGTGACAAGGACAGAGAATGTTTAAGATGAGCTTAGATTTTATGGTCATAGTTTAATGTAAAGTTTATTCTTCTGACTCAAGTATTGTATGCTTTTACTAAGAAGACATTATGAGACAATTTATGATGAGTGTAGTAAAAAAAATGGTTGGATTATGGTAAAAACACACATAATATGTAGACGCAATTAAATATGAAAGAAACATAGACGATGACTTTGAAGATCGTTCGACCAAAATGGGAATTGTATGCGTTCAAATATCTCATTCACGGAAACTTGAAACTAATAGCAATATCAATACTACGCCATCCATAATTTTTCACAAGATGCAACGTCTGGTTAAAGAAAAGTAAAAACCATCAAAATCGTGTAACTAATTATTGATTTTTTTAAAGAAATATTTGTAAATGAAAAAGAGATTTATCGCGACGTAGTAACGAAGCTTGGGCTTGAAATGGATCGAGTCATTACATGTCAGTACATGTGTGGGTACATGTCATGTGAATGAGTGGAGTCATTTCTTAAAGGTATTCTTCAACGCAATGTGCAACGTGTGGGCGTGCATTATCGAGCATTAGGAGGAATTGGTCGTGCCCCATGTATCCCAAATATACCAAAACATGTACCTGGATGACCTCCTCGATGTATTGGGTTGCAGTTAGCCGGTTGTTGACGATATCCAACGCCGTATGCCCATCGAAACTTTTTCTTCCCAAACCATTATAGAGCCTCCATGGAAACTTACAGTTTGTGTGGTGGTAATGGGTAGAAATTTCTATCTTCTTCTTCTCCACACTCGCTCCCGACCGTCTGGAGCACGCAAAGCTACTCGATACTCATCTGTGAACAGCACTCGAGCCCATTGCTCGTGGGTCCAGCTGGCATGTTCATGTGCGAATTGAAGTCGAGCTACTCGGTGATCTTTGAGGAGTTCTGGACCGCATGCTGGTCTATAGGTTTTTTAATTCACTTCATCCATTCGTCTTCTCACCTTACGCTCACTAACATTCACGCCTCTTGCAGTTTGGAGCCGATGGCGTATCTCAACAGCGGTTAGGTAGCGATTTCAGAAAATTTCCAGCACAATAAAACGGTCGTTTCGGGCCGATGTGCATCTGACTCCTCCACTGCCTGGTCTACGGGAACAGTGGCCTGTCTCCTGGTATCGTTTCGTTTTTTAGTTTTTTATACTGCATCGACGAACGTGGTACTTACATTAAGCACCACAGCAACTACTGTGCCTGTGTGCCTGTGCAACCTGTACTGCTGTTAATGGTATATTTATTAGTATTTAAGCACTTTCAGTTAATCAATAAAAAGCACTAAACCACAATAATTCAATAAGCTAGCCGTAAACTTCTACAACACACAAACTTGTAACTCAGTCGCTCAAGAGACACGATTCCACTAAAAATTAAAAGTTGCACCATAGTGCACTCAAAAATAATGAATTACCCTCTTGAACTAAGAGTAAACATTTTTTTGACCTACCCTCATAAGAAACAATAATTGGAATTACTTAAAGATTTTGTTATTGTGAGTATTTGCGAGATAAGTGCTTGGCCAAGATTCCGTACGATACATAGACGATGATTTTGAGGATCGTTCGACCAAAATGAAAATTGTATGCGTTCAAATATCTCATTCTCGGAACCATGAAATTAAGAGCAATATCAATACTGCGCCATGCATTCACTTTTCACAAGTTATAGCAACGAAAGAAATGTAAAAAACCTTAAAAAGTCAATATTGAATGATTTATTTTTGTTGGACAGCAGTTTATTCTACGAGAGTTGAAATAAATAAATATAAAAGTCGTGTAACTAATTATTGATTTCTGAAAGAAATATTTGTAAATGAAAAAGAGATTTACCGCGACGTAGTAACGAAGCTTGGGCCTGAAATGGATCGCGTCATTGTTGGGTACTTAAATTATGTTTTCTGAATGAGTGGAGTCATTTTAAAAGATCGTTTTGTTTATTTGTGGTCTTTAAACTTGGTACATTATTGTTACTAGTCAGTTTAAATTTTCTTGACTGTCTGACACTATTGGAACTCTGTCCCTCAGTGTTATAAACTTAGTCAATCTATTGTCTTTTAAACTGAGATAGTTTCATGAATAACTGACAGCCATTTCCATGTAAACAGACAATATGAATTTTAGTTTGGAAGATTTTTAACATCTTATTTATTGGATGGAGCAGCACTCTGAAAGGAAATTTAGAAACCCCTTAGCTAGTCCAACGGGGTCAAATAAACGAAATCAAATAATTGCTCTATACAATGTGTAACATAATTAACAAGACGTCATACACCCCAATTAGAGTATTGAAGTTAAAAGCATAATACAATGACCAAAACTTATTTTTTATTAAAGCTTGCTATTTTTATTAAGAAAATCGTGTCGTGTGTGTTGTGTGAATTTAAAATTGAGTCTTAATGCCTTGAAACAATGTTTAATTTTATTTGGCTTAATCGGCGGTTAGTGTAAAAAAATACATAATTTTTGATAAAATACCTATATTAAAAGTTACTGAAATCGATTCAGTAGTCAATTATGAACAAACTACTTTCAGGACTTGCGTTTATTCAGTTACACATTGTATATGAATCATGCAAACATAGGTGCTGGCAATTACGGTTATCGTCCCAACGGAAGCGAAAAAAATAGCACCTACAATTCCAAATAACTTGCTAAAAGCCTCCCGTCTAACAACACTTATCTATTGTGAACCTTTTTTTGCCCAAAAAGGTCCAAGACTTGTGTGACTTGTTTGACTTAATTGACCAGAAATGTTCTCAAATCGGTCAATCTCTATAAAGTAGTTCCGGTCATAAATTGTCCCTCCACATCCCGTTTGACTGTCGTTATTGTCCTAACCACGCCCCGGGTATAAATAGTCTGGCCACGGATAATCCTGGGAATAACAGTGTTCCAGAAGGTTTAATAGCTTCTGTACCCAGATGTAGTTACTCTTTATTTCATGCAGTCAACTTGCGAAATCTTTCCTAATTCTTGGAAGGTTGCTATTTTCGAATATAAAAGAATTTCTACATTAATCTGTCTTGAAGTAGATTGAATCCATTTGATCCATTATCTGAATTTTCTCATGACGATTAACTGCTGTCGTATTTTTCAGTGAATCTTAAATTAACATTGAGTGACGTGAGTAATGTGTCCGGAATTTTTATATTATAAATTGGAGCAAGAACTTTAGAAATTACAAAGAGATCTTGATAAATTCTGTCTCTTGTTTTGAAGTCTATTTCCATAATGGTCACTTTGAAGCCATCCAATGCAAACGTTTTCTCTATTCAAACGCCAAACAAATTCGGGTTAATCACTTATAACTCAACACCAGTCGCATCCATGTGACCTCCCACTTTGGTCTAAAAATACTCGCTGCTAATAACTATCTACACTTATTGTAGGCAAATTTTGTCTGTCACACTTCGTAATACGTGCCACCGTATGAATATTTCATTACCTTTTAATAGACTATGCGTTATCCTGTTTAAAAATGGTTAAATAATTAATTATGTAAGCAAGTTCTGTGGGTGGGGAGTTGGAAAGGATGAGTTGTGGACTCCCGCCATCCATTAATTAATACGAGAAATATTAATGAAGTTAATCTCTGTAAAGTTGCTTTAGTTACTAGCTAAAAGTTTATAAGAACTCAGTCGAAGCTTAGTGAAATTGGGCGTCAATGGAAACTCATTTTTTAATTCCCAATAATCGCCATCTGGGCCATAAAAACGGTAATAACGAAGGAGAAGAAAAAGAGTAGGGTCATGCAACGTCGCGTGTGTACAGTAGCCGAACACAATCGTGCGCCTGCGCAGCTCCGCTCATTAAAATCTTAAGGTGCGCGCGCAGACGTGTGGTGGGACAGATATGGAAATGTAAAGGGTGCTGGGTGGGTAAATAGGGACGGTGATGGGGAAATTGGAGACTTAACTACTTTAGAATTGGATGATGATGGCAATGTTGTTTAAGGAAGATTAACTTTTGAATTTAATATTGGAGAATTTGTATTTGTTTGCTCTTGTGACTATGGCTAGACGTATAATATCTTTAGGTGTATTTAAGCCTTTCTGTAGTGTTGTGTATGTTATTAATTCTATAGGCTCTATAAAATGGGTTCCCAACCAGTGGGCCCCCCCAACGCCCCCAAGTGGGGCGCGCCCTACAGCGGGGCGTAGAGTGACTCAAGAGGGCCGCTGCGGTTCCAAACAAACTGTAGGTATATTTATACATTTGTATGTTCTTGGTAGTAGTACCAAGAACATACAAATGTATAAATATACATAAATAAATAATAAATGTATAATATGCTTTTGGAATCTAGTCTGAACGTGTTCCTATTCGTAGGAATAGGAACACGTTCAGACTAGATTCCAAAAGCAAAACAATTAATAGTTAGATGTTGTAAAATGAGCTTCACCATTACTATGTCGACAAAATATTTTTTCCTATTTCTTTATGAATGGTCAAAAGAAAACCGAATCCATACATCGAAATCGCTTCGCTCGCTCTTGAATTCTACATTCTCTTAATTCTTCAGCTTTTTCGTAGGGGACGCGTATAGTCAAAGATTGGAAAACCCTACTCTATACGGTGTAATAAGGCATGAAAGAGCAATAAAATAGACCTAGAAATAATCCCATAAACTTATAGCTTTAACAAAAACCTACCATAAATCACAGGACCAATAACTATAGATGTACACACGACCCAATAAACGTTCATTTCGCGTTTAATACGTTGTTTTGTTATTTCATTATGTTGCGATTTTTTATGCGTCACAGCGACTGAGTCGACACAATCGCGCGTAAATCGGTCGCGCGGTTTATTGTCGCGCGTCGATTACAGCCTTAATGGGTACATGTTGGACCTTGGGATGGTGTGAGGGAGTCTTTGAATAGTCTAATACCAATTTGAAGCAGGCGGGGTGGCCTCGGGTACAATGAGCTCGTATTGCCAGCATTTGGTAGACATACATTACAGCTGAGGTAGTTTTTAAATTCCTGCTGAAATGAAGGAATGTATTTTTAGAGAACATTTTTCTGCCCGGGCGGGTTTTTTTCGAAATTCCACCCCTAAGAGGGTGAATGGGAGGAGGGTGAAATTTCAGGCGGAAGAAGTCGCGGGCAGAAGCTAGTTTTAATATATTATACGCATAACCCTTCCGAAATAAATTTTCTTAATAGTGGTGAACTAGCAGAGCCCCACGGTTTCACCCACATAAGTTTCTATCTCGTGGGAAAATCGGGATGAAAAGTATCCTATGTGTTAATCCTGGTTATAAACTGTGTGCCAAATTTCATCCAAATCCGTTCAACGGTTTACGCATGATTGAGTAACAATAATATTTATTATATTTTTTTTATTTGTTATATTTATTTAATATTTGTTAATTTGGGTAATGCTCGTCTAGTAGCTACCTCTGTTCTTTTAATAGGACATATTACGATCTGCGGATAATGCAGTGGACTGCAACATTACTTCCTAAACTTTTGTTAGCATTATGTATTATATATGTTGTAGTTGTTTATTATCCCTTAATAAATAAAATAAAACAAACATCCAAACATCTTCACAAACTATCATATTTATAATATTAGTAGGAAGTAGGATTCGCTTTTTCATTTTCCCCCGACACTTCCTATAAGCCATGACTGATACTTTCACTAATGCTCGCTGACACTTTCAAAACCTTTAAAGCCGTGTTGTAGTCTTGTCTCTTACCAAGATTAAGAGCCTTTAAAGACACTACTATAAAGAGCTTAGAAAACCAAGGACGGGTGCTTATTGGAACAAAAAAAAAATGGTATTTAAAGACTGATAGCGTTGCCACGTTGCATGGCCAAAAAATAGGCTTCTCTCTGGTCACGTGAAGTGTCGACCAACCGCTCGGACTCCATGGCCCCTTAGTTTGAACCCCAAACGGCTCGAACATAATTATAAGTTCCAACATTAGGTTAGATTAGGTTAAGTCTTCTATAGATTTAGAATAACTTAAATGTTTGTTTATCTTAGAGAAATATTCTAAAAGCGTATACAAAATGCGTAGTGAAACATAATACTATATCAAAGCGCGTTCATTCGGAAACGTGGCACCTGCGATTGTGTTTACTGAAATAACAATGCACTGTGGACGGGCGTGGGTCGAGGCATAAGCGAGAGCGGGCGTAATTTTTATTATTTATTTATTTCAATCAACTTTGGATCTTACAATTAAACTAAATTAAAAATTATTAAACAAATTAAAAAAATACATTTAAATTGAAAATTATATATTAAGAAATAAATTTAAAATTATACATTCATGTTTAAGAGAAATTTGAATTTATAATAGAAAAACAAAATTAAATAAATAATATTTTAGCATACCCTACCAATAAATTATTATTGGTAGGTAATCGTATTTATTCTATTTTATACCGTGCAGTACGTATCCTTGAGTAATTTAGTGTTAGGTTATTAAAATTGGATTAATTTTAAATAAATTTTATATTTTCTTCAGAATTACTTTTTAATTTTATTTTGTATTCTAAGTAGTACATGAAAATGTAGTAAAAATAATTAGTTATTTAAATATTGTTGGAATACTTAGATATAAAATTCAATTTATATAAAAGTTAATATAAAAGTAAATTACGGTAGACACTAGTTCTATCTTATGTACTATGTGTATACGTGTGTAGGTTATTTGAATGTTTTATTTTTAAAAATCAAGGCTGTTTATTATTACGTTTAATCCTAGTTTAAAAACATTTGATGGAACGTAAAGGTAGCAAAATTACAATTTTAACAAATGATTATTTAGTTCAAGATGATCAAACAAATAACTAAGTCATGTATAAAATGTATGTAATTAATTGGGTCAAAAATCGCAGTCGCAGCATTTTCTAACTTGCACCACGTCAAAATAAATACGATCTTCAGGAAGGGTTCAATTTGTACGGAAGGAATTTGGACAATTAAACGTCAACTGGGATAAGGGTGCAGACACACAAAAAACTAAGTAAAGATCGTATTAGTTTGTTAAAGTCGTACGGCAATAAAAAAAAAAATGTGTAAAAGACGCCTTGTGAAAAAGATTATTTCGCCAATGTCTGTAGGTTATTTTTTTTTAAATGATGTTTGTACGTACAAGAAATGTAATTGATATTTTTGGAAAAAAAAGTAACAAGGCCCAATAAACGTCACAGATAGGTAGCTGCATATTACGGTCACATCCATACATAGAAATACAAAATAATTTTATTTAAATGCATTTGGAAGCTACAAATGTCAAAAAGGTTAATAAAAATAAAACTTGTTGATTACGATGGCACTTTGGCTCAGCGACAGTCATGTCTATATTTTTTATCGCGAAAATAAAAACAAAATACCTACCTACAGTTACATTTTTTGGGTATCATCATAAAAATGTTATGCCTTACTTTTGAGTTTTAATTTTTGGGCGCGAGCGAGAACCTTCTAATTTGCTCGAAGTACGTAATTAAGATTTTTATAGATTTCGCTTTATTAATAAGTTTGTTTTACATTTTCCAAAACTTGCTGTTTCAAGAATAATAATGGTATCTTTTTAATGGGGAGTTTTGACCCAACATCGTGCAACACCGTGCACTTTATTTTTGCTTTTTGAAAGCTATACAATTAATCTATCTAGTCTTTTCCCAACTAACTATATTGGAATCGGCTTCTATTCTAATTCCAGTGAAAACTAGTATTTTACGTGGAGCGACTGCCTATCTGACCTCCACAATCCAGTAAATGGGTAACACGATATCCCTTGGTAAGACTGGATTTCTGCCTTTTGGGCTTACCTGTAACGACTGTCAAAGATCTACGAATGACAACCGGGGCCAACGGCTTAATAGAGCGTCTTAATTCGCTGTTCCTGTTATTTGCACCATACACCAAAACATCTTTCCGACACTGTCCGTTTATTCGCGAATTGGAAGTGAATTTCGGTAAAACATTATCGTAAAATTCCATTTTACAATTTCATTACAACATTGCAAGTGGTGTATTAGCAGTAAATAATAAACTTTATTTAATATATCTGTGGGCTTTGAACTCAATAGAGTGGCTAATGGCTAATGAAGCCTTATCGTGACCTATTTTAGATATTGCTTTAAGGTAAATTGGTTATTGTGGGGCTCATGGTTGCTTTTATATTCGAGCTTGAACACAAGATTTTTTTTTCGATGACTTGGTAAAAACATAAGGGGTAAAGTAGTCATCATCTGCCTAGCCAATTCCCAACTATGTTGGGGTCGGTTACAGTTAAACTGGATGCAGCTGAATACCAGAGGGGCAATTCTTGTAATTTTTAAGAACGTTCACAGTCTGATAACAGTCTCAATCTGTCAAAAATACTTTAAATTTCCCTACATTTTGACAAGTTTTTGACATTTGTTTGTTGTTATAGTAGGTGGATCATCATCAGCATCACCAATTCAGACGAAAGCACAGTGTATTATTTTGCCTTAGTTGCGGACATGCCAGTTTAATTTTTTTTTTCTTTATAGTTAACCTTAATAATCCATTCAAAAAAAACCCCGTTTTGAAATTTCACTTCATTTAGGAGATACAAATATTTTAGCGAAAGGTCACCGACCTTCTTGAAAAAGTTTTTCGTCTATGTGTTTCTTGAATAAAGCAAACTTCAGTGACTTATAAACTACCACTTAATTGTTGGTTTGAAATGTCTATATGGAAAAATTTGCAATTCTCTAACGTAACAGGAACGAGAATAAAAAAAATATTGTATCAATACCTAAACGAAAAAAAAATATATAAAATTAGCTATTTACGGTTCACGTTTTTTTTTTTCATAATATACTTATATAAAGTACGTTCAACTGGAGAAAATTCTAAATATGTATCTAGCGAGATCTCGGAAATATTGCGTTTCTAAGTTTTTATTAAATTTCTATGGAAATAGGGTTGTCACAAAGTAGTAAATTTTTAAATTTATTAGTTAATCGACTAAATTAATTATGCTATTGATATTTTATAATTATTAATTTTAATTAAGTATGCTATTGGATTGAATTATGATTTCGTCAGTCGGAAATTTTAAAATTCAATATTTCCGAAATCCTGGGCTTGTTGCAACTGTTTTTTTTTTTTTTGTGGTGATGGTTATTACAGTGGTACATACAGGCTTAAAAAAAAACGCGACCGTGAAAAGATATATTTTGTAAAATATTTTACAAAATCATAGAAAAAAAAAATTCCTACTTGTGTGAGCAAGATGTTTAAAGTTTTCAAGAAAAAAATGGTTTTGGTAGTGAATTTCTATAACACCTTAAAACATTTTGTGTAATAATCAAATGAAAAAACGAGATATGGTGTTTTTATGGTTTTTAAGGATTTTTCTCGATTTTATTTATTTCTCTTATACTACAGTAGTTAGAGCCGGCGGAGTTTTATTAAGAGTTTTGTTTGATTTTAAGCTTTCCTAAAAACACATAAAACGAGCGTGTCCGCAACTAAGGCAAAATACCACACTGTGGAACGGCGACAACTATTGGACATACAACGATCAGCGGGTTAAATATTAAAAAAAAAAAATATTAAAAAAAAAACAATTTTTTTTATTTTTTTTTATTTATTGTTGGTTAAATATTATACCCCCTTAATAATAAACGTTGTATAGCGTCTGTATGGTTACAGAACGCTTTGTCTTCTTCTTCCGAAAGTCAAATTACTGACGACTGAATGAGAGAAATCGGTGTGTAACTATTCGTCTGATATAATACTTTTATTAGTAAGGCGGTTACAGTAGGATTGGCTTTCATTTTGACAGTTCAACAACATTCATTGCGATAAGTAGGTTGTTGAGCAGACATATTTTTCGAGCATATGAAGCAATGGGTTATAGTTTGTTTCGCCATTAGGGTGTAGGAAGATTTGGAGAATATAACACTATCCTTCCAGAGAATGGGCATTAAATCACCGGTCAACTTTTCCAAGCAGAGTTCAGCGCATCTCATTAAACCCACTCAACAAGATATCACCAATGAATAAGAAACAGAAATACAAACTCAGCATCTGAGTTCATTTCTTAATATAACCACTACTTTACAAGGCACAGAAAATATACCAGAACAGCAATCTAATCAGCTCGTAGACGCTACAAACGACAAGGACCATTCTAGTTCATTCCGAAGGTTTATACATCCTGTATATGTTGCTGCAGGGGTCAAGACCCTAAGGCGTGTCAGTTGCTCGTAAAGTGAGTATCTCAATAAAAATGTACCCTAGTGCGGCAACCGACGTCTTTTACGACTCGTTCCCTGGTTTATATCATGTATATTTTATATGTGTCTGTATGTATACGTTCATAATTATGTGGAAAGCGATCAGTTTTGCGATTATTGTCCTTGTTAGGGAGGTGATTTTTTTGTATTCACAATATACTCGTAGGTTTGTAAAGCCTTTTGTCCATGACGCATGAATTCTTTTCCATCTGTCTTTAACTCTTTCTTACTCTGTCTTATCAGCCTGTATATCTGCGTTTTTCAACACGAACTTAATGCCCTAAGTGATATTATGATATTCATCTCATTTGCCAGATGGTTACGTTCTATTTCACTGCAACAAAATTCCTAAAACTAACAGACGAACTTCTTGAATATTAACATCATCATCATCATTTGCCTTGCCTTTTCTCAATTATGTCTTGGTCGGCTTCCAGTCTAACCTAAGGATGCAGCATATTTGACAGGAAGTGACTGCCTATCGGACCTCCACAACTCAACTCCAGTTACTGGGTAACACGATAGTTGTTAAGACTTGTTGTCAGACTTTCGGACTTCTGTCTACCCGTAACGCCTACCAAAAATAAACAACAACAGTAACAACATGAACCAATCTAACTATATTAACAATCAATATCAACACAGTCAAATATTAATATGGACAGTAATTTATGACACTCTTCATCTCACAAATTGATCTACAGATATAAAGCATGAATTTGCATAACTTTAACTAGACGTCATTTACTATCTAGAAAGTAGAAGCACTACTTGAAAGCTAAATTTACCGTACAGAGAGCCCCTTGTCGACTGAGGTCAATGAAGGCACTGGCAGCGCAAGGGCAGAAACGGAGTAGATCGATATTTCAATTGAGGCAGTTCAATTGGTTCGCTTAGTTTTAGAAGGTTTTGAAGATAGAGATGCAAATGTTAGAAGTTTAAATGCTGATGGCAGGGAAAATGATTTTGATGGGAAAGATTTTGCTCCTTCGGTTCAAAATAATGAATCAGGTGAAGATGAAAGGGAAGAACTAAACTTACTTACACTTTCACAAAATGGTATCGTCGAAATATGATGATGAAATGATACTGGGGGAGATAGACTATACACTTATAAACTGTATTGTAATGAAAAAAAAAAATGCTTCAAGAGTATTATAAAAACTGCATAAAATGAAATAAATAAAGAAAATAACATTGATTGAGGTGTGAAAGCTTGTTGAACAAAAGATTTGATGAAGCATTAGTATGCAAAAGAAATAAAATCTAATTTAATACAATCAAGTACGTACGCACTTGATACTCGTTATCAAATTCATAACAGATAAGATTCACGGAACTAAAGAAGCAAAATGTATTCTTTCAACTGCCCAAGTTAACAAGATGGCGTTTCTGCTTATCAACGAGGTTAAGGTACGATACCCCTGCACGTATTGATTACTAAATAAATAATTAACAGAGGCACACTGTTCTCATGTAATTGCACTGATACATTACATACATTGCAATTGAACATTAAATTCAAAGTTTACTAGAGTTTAAGTAAAAATAGCCACTTGTTTTCTTATTGAAGTTCTTAGAACGGCCTTTCTTTTGGTGTCCTCTTTAACCATAATAGGTGTATAATATGCAGGTGAGACTATGCAAAAAGATTTTCGTGCATATATCTGCTACTGTGATGCAGTCACCACTTCACCTGCCCATCAGTTAAGTATTGCGGTGATGGAAATATTAAATCCGTTGCTTGAGAGTGAACCATTTACAGGGCTGCTATTATTATCATTACTCAAACTAAAATTGTTTTCATTTAAAATAATAATGTTTTCTCAGGCTTCTTTCAAAGGTCAAACATAAGAAGCATCATTTTTTGTAGTAGATCATATAAAGAAGAGCTCCATTACATATAATTTGGCAAGAAAATAATATTAATCCAAGATGATCATAAGTTTATTATAAGACTTCCTACCGTTTTGTTTGTGAAATATTTCGACGACATCTTCAACTAGTGAATTATTTGTCTCGAATTTGTAGCATAACGCAGTTACAATCCCGCTTGCCAAGTGTGCTAATTATGACAATATCCTAGAATCGTTAGTCAGAGAGAAGGCGCATACGCACGTTCGCGCTGAATATTTACAGAGCAATTTGTATGAAATAAATATTACAAGTGTTGTTTGATCTAAAACTTGTATGCAAATAAGAACCATTTGGTTTGTCATTTGTTGAAGCAATGGCTTTGGAAATAACACTTTAGTTCGAAAGGGCTATAAATATGAAATATTTATTTCTCTACGTGACACTGCATTCAAAATTTTCAAATTAAACATTGTTTTAATGAACACATAAAGTATAGAAACTTGCTTTCTAAATGAAGCTCTTTTTGATTTTACTTTAGAAATAAAAACCATCATTTCTACCAACTATAATATCCTCTTTCCGGACTGTGGAACAAATATTTACAATCAGGAAGGAAGTACCAAATATTTTTGATGTCCAAAATCTAAACAGTGTACTTATAGTGACCGGGAGCCTTCCTGTGGTACCAAAGGACATAAACGGAATTAGGGTTACCAATTAACTTATATAGATGCATTTAATATATCTGTAGTCAACACTGTCAAGTCAAATCTCCTAAAAATCTAAATTATAATATCAAAGTACATCATTTTGCAATCAATGATGCTACAATTGTTGTAGAATATAAACAGCTACATGAAGAAATTCTTTGCTAATTAAATTACTGATAAGGAACTGAGTGTGTCGAAACCATGCGAAACGAAACATCCTATCAAGCCCTAGGATCAAATAGGGCTAGCAACTTACCACTAAAAACGTAAGCAAATTCTGAGGGCTACCCTAGTCCATAAATCACGTGAACATAGTCCGATGACCCGCCGGGCGGAAGCGTACACCGCGCGGCGGCGCTGGCGCGGGCAATAAAATAATGATGATTTATTTGTAAACACGCACGATGTGTGCGCGTCAACGCGCGATCGTAATATTGTGCATACGTGAAGGGTGTGCTGGATTTTGGTTGAATGTTGAACGGTTCATTGATGAATTACATTGGTGTACAAGATGTTTGAGAGCTATTTGGTCAAAATGACGTTGGGAGGTTTTTGTAAAGCTAATAGTAGTTAAGTAGATATATGTAGTAACTTATACTAGTGGTTAAATAGTAAAACTGTTGAAATGGACTTTAGGAATTATTTTGAAATGAAGTTTCTTGCCCGTTCTTCTCCATAGGTACCTACTAAGCTTTGGAATGGGCAACTAGCTTCATCTTTCTGACTGACCGACACCTTGACAATTCGAAAGTGCCTGTAATTGGTTTATTTTAAATAAATGCTATGAGTTTGAGTTTAAATTTTATGAATACGGTAAGATTCGCTGCCAATGCCTGCAGCAGGCTTAAAAACATGAATACACTAACGCTAAGCTTAAAAATGTATGCTATTTTTTTACAAATCCTACAACCTCAATTAAGACTCTGTCATTCATAAATTCTGCTAAAATCGACACACACATAGAACCGTCGCGTCGTCGTCGTTCCTCAATCGCCTGCCCCTGTACCGTGCGCCCGCGCACCGAGCAATTGTTTACAATAGCTGATCTTGTTTATTTTCGCTGCATATGGATTAAAAAGCTTCCAAAAGTCCATTCTGGTCGTTTATCACCTTTTTTATTTACATATTGTTCACTAATACGCTATGTACCTCGGCGAGTATTACGTTTTAGGACCGATTTTATAGATAATGTGTAGAATACAAACAATAAGATGGATATACTATGAATATATGCATTATGTGCTATTGAGAAGAGTAGGATAATATTACATTTTGAGAATAAAATTCAGATTAAATCTAATCTAACCTATAATTGGTGCTTCAAAGATATACAGCACCCTAACTGCGTAACACAGTATCAATCAGAATTTGAATAATTTTGAAGGATATTGCAAATCCATTGCTTCATAAGTTCGAAACATTTGTCTGCTCAACAACGTAAATAACGCAATTAATATTTTTGAACTGTCAAAATTAAAGCCCTACCTACTGTTAGTATGTTTCGCAATCAACCGAGGGGTGGATAAAATATTTCAGGGTACTTCAGGAAACCAACCATACAAATTCGTGCAATTTTTGAGATAATCACAAAGTCTGCAATTGTGACGCTAACAAAAAGGAATCCACAGACAAATGACGGTTAATGACAGTTCAAATGTACTCAATAAATCACACGCCATTTAAACACGACCCAGCAATAACACTTGCTTGACACTTAATTTACAAACCCAGCATTATAAAAACAAGCAAAAATGAGGATGAGATTGTAAAACTTTATTTAATATAGTCGTAAATTAACAGACCAGAATTTCGACACATGCCCAAAATGAAGCCGTAAAACTATTATTTTTAGTGTTACCCGACCATCATCTTTATTGACATTTCAATTTGTTGACCTGTTTATATAATAAAATATGGTTATAATACTGTGCAAGATGCATCCTAATGAAGAGCCATAAAGTTTTCTAGTTAGGTGAGATTTACTGCCTTGTTTAAAATCATGAAGGGTGATAGCGACGACCATTTTCACTTCCTAATACAATTAAAGAATTTGAAAAATTAGTTTCTAAGTTCCATTTCACAAATTGATTGCTCCACTAGTTTACATGATTAGGCAGTATGCTTCATGTTACCCTTAGAGATCTTGGGAGTTGGGCTTAAGATATCTTCGATCCTTGGAAGTAATCGGAGATGGCAAAACATAAAGATATGGGGATACCATAGCCCAGCAGTGGGATAAACATAAGATAGTTAAGAAAATAGAATTCAGCAATCGCGAAGTTTCGCTCCTTAAGAAGGAACTGAAGGGAATACCTCTTAATTCTAAGTAGATATCAATTATCAATAGATGGAAGGTTGATAAGAGTTTCCCATGAACATAGATAACATATTCGAAACAGGTCAAGACACAGGAAAAAAGGACCTCGGCTAATAAAGATTCTAAACATGCGTTAGGTTCTAAGAATGGCGCTAGGTTCCGCCACCTGGTATGATAGACATGTACTATGGAGGTAACGTGGACATATTCAATAACGAAGAATATAAAAGAGAAAATAGATATATGTAGAAGCTTTCACTTTGCTCCTTATAATTCTAGTTGGAACAGAAATATCATCAATCCAAAATTTTGAAAACTAGTATATATTAAATTCAATCCAGCAAAGCCAACAGATGACAATTTGCTGAGTTTAGAAAGAGGAAATGAGTTATCTACTATTTATCTATAGCCAGAACCAAACTTGAAAAAATTAAATGTGTTCTCTGAAATCAAAATCACTTCAAGACCTTCTCAATGTACAAGTTAATTGTCCTAAGCATACATTTCCATATAGCACATAACTTTTACTGCCCCATCTTTATCATCAACAATTTTAGCATCATCACCACCATTACACACTTCCGTAGGTGCTAGAGTAATAGTTATGATAAGAGCAGTAAAAAGTTTATGGTGCCAAATTGAGATGTCATTCAAACCTATTGCTTCACTTGTTTTGATTGTCTTTTACGATTCGGTTGGATAATGCTTTACGATGGTAGTGGGGTTATTATAGGTCAAAGGTTTATTGTTTAGGCCCCTGTCTGTTTATTAGTGGTAATAATCGTTTGGTTAGATTGGGAATCTTGAATGAATTGTGTTCATTTATAAAGATGAAGATTTTTTTCGAGTTGAGACTTCCTCAGGTAGATGTGGACCTCCTCCAGTTTCCAGTTGAACGTTCGTTTATTCCTACATCACGATGTTCTACTAAAGCTCTATTTCATAAGCTGGCTGTGTAATTCAGTCAAGTATCTATTACAAAACTTGTAGGATGAATTGGGTGATGATGATATCCCTGTTTCTGGAAGGCACACACACTCTTAAGGCAATGATACCGAAAGCCTTTTTTTTTTTTTTGTGGATGGGAAATCATCAAATGACCCCTCCCGCTCTGAGTGGAGCAGAAGGGAGTGTCAGACTCTTACTGACTAAAACCCACCCGTGTTCCTACCTTAGCCCTTTGTGTTCCGGGGTAGCGGTAACCCTTTCGGACAAGCCCGCTGCCCCGGCAGGCTTCGGCCCTTACGGGCCCCTTCCTTATTGCTGACATCTCTTTGAGGCGCGCGTGGAACACGTTCGCGCCGTCCGGCACGGGCCTGGTCCTGATCGGACGGAGAGTTACCCATTACTCTCCGCCCGCAGGCCCGCGCCTACGGTGGCCGGGAGTCTTCACGCGGCTCCCGACGCCCGGAGCGTCTCCCGCGGCGGCTGGGACGTGAGGCTCTCTCCCTCAGCCGTCCCGCCACCTCCTTCGCTAGCATGACTGCTTCGCAGAAGGAGGTGACTGCCTCCCACTCCCTCTCTCTTTCTGGAAGGCACACACACTCTTATAGCAATGATACCGAAAGCCTGCGATCTGACTTTTTGTTCAATCTCTCGAAATTTTCTTTCTGTACATCTTCTAAATCATCTATTATAATTTTGAATTTGTTTTATCCGAGCAATGTACATTTTTCCGTCTCTAGAAACATTGTTGTTATCACTATCTACAGGCTGGAAATATTAGTCGATGATTTATAACGTTATAAATTCAATTGACATCTGAACTTCGATCGCTTTCAAATATATGGAACGAGATAACTTAGAATTATATTAGGAAATGATGCGTCGATATTATTGTTCATTACGCAATTTGGACAGTAATTTAACACGTCGTAACCTTATTTTATAGATAATTAATGTCTGATGTTTTACTAAACATTTGAATTGGTACCCGATTCATTTGATCATAATAATATTATTGTGTTTAATAGTGGTAATTGATTTCCAAATTTCCAAATATTATATCACTGTCCATCCTAAGGTTGCCTGGAAGAGATCGCAGAAAGCGATAAGGCCGCCCATTGTACATTTTGAAGTGTTTGATGTATGTTTACTTGTTGTATTTTTGTGGTGTACAATAAAGTATATATAAATATAAATAAATAATATAAATAAATCAGGATGCTTCACTAATTAATTGGTAAATTTAAGCGTCCTTTCTTTATTACCATCTAGCATCTACATACATACTTGTGAAGACATATATACCAATAAGTATCTTCTCATGGCTCTCAGAACCATTATAAGGAAGCTACACAGTGCTATTCTTAGTCCAAGACCACATGCCTAAGCTCTAAGTGAATCTATTCATAGCTTAGACTGAATGAGTTGATCTGCGAGATGGACAAACCACAATAAATGTTATGTCCAATTAGACACATATCAATTATATGACCACACAAACTCCTTGTGAAGGCCACTGGTTTTAATTGACTGGTTGGGGTCACCAATTTGTACCATGACACTTAGTAATGAATGGTTAATTAGTAATGTACACATTTGAGGTTTTTTTAGAACTGATTGTGTGGTTAGAATCTTAGTAATTCAGGAATCTGATCGTTACTGTTGAGTCAGGATGATTGTTCTTTTTTTTTATTAATTGGTCGCTTGTCAGCTTATGTACTCCTTTATAAAAGTAACTCCTCAATTCAATCAATCAACTCAGCCTATCGCAGTCCACTGCTGGACATAGGCCTCTCCCATGCTGTGCCACAACACCCTGTCTTCCGCCTTCCGCATCCAGTCTGTCCCATTCACCTTTTTGAGGTCGTTCGTCCATCTTGCTAGGGGGCGTCCGACACTACGCTTGCCGATACGCGGTCGCGGTATGGTCAGCCTACCGCTACTTCAGCTTGCTCCTCAATTAAGTGCAAGATTTATATCCTAGATGACTGGCGTTTCAGGAGTTTAGGTCCTGCTTCTTCTTGTTTAAGCATGAGTCTTATTTCTAAACTGACATAATGTCATATAAATCTATGTCGTTCTATAATTCGGGTCTCTGTGAGTCCGAACGATAGTTGGTTGCAAAGGATACGTTCGTTTATGGTGTTTGTTTCCTGTAACCTCATAATCTTCGCAGTTTCGAGCGAAAAAACTGATCGCCCCCTAATGAACAGTCCAACATAACCTTGGCGACCCTGAGAAGAACCAAGAAAATATACAGAAAAATATATTTATATTTTATAGTCATCAGAATACGTAAAATTCAAAGTATACCGCAATACCAACACGCATTACCATATCCTGTGAATTATTGTCGTATGGTAACCCTGAGCGTGTTACAATTCCGCGCGTGCGTGGCGGCCATGTTTGATTTCAAAGAGCGGGAACGCACCGTGAGACGCAGGCGCATGGTACAGTCAACCAGAGAAATAAGATACACTTACACGAGTAATTATTGCCGGCAATTGTTACCCGATGCCAAGATTGTAACAGTTTATAAAGTTGGACCCATGGTCGCTCTAAGATGTTGGACCATATCGCTCCACCAATTTTTTAAGTGCCCGTAATAATTGCTAAGAAAATTGCGGTTGTAACCTTTTCCATACGAAGGCATATTGATATTTTCACTACACTGCCAATATTATTTTTTTTATTGTGATCGTGTTAATTTTTGAAGCATACGACACACTTCAGAAAGAAAGAAATAGTATTTTTGAGACAATAGGACCGTAAGATGATGATAAAGAGTGATGAAGGTAATATTATTTACCCCAAATAATGATGTAAAAGACTTGACGAGACACAAGATTAAGGACACCCACGTTTTTTGTGTGCGTAAACAAGGTGACTGCGAAGGCTGCCTGTACACTTATCTCTCTGTTCGACTGTACCTTATAGCGGGCGGATTTAAAATGCAACGCGTGTGCTATGATTGATGAAGATATCATTGATATGATATCTAGGCTCCTCAAGTGACGGTGTAGTGACGTCCGGCGCTCCTTGGGAAGTCAGTACCGCTATGGACGGTGCTGACGATGGCTTTCAACACGGTATGAGCTACTATTGTTTAGCTTGTGCGGCATCAAGAGAATATTGTAATTATGTGCTTATATCCTGTTGGAATTAGATACGTTCCCATCAATAAATAAATATTACTATTAACTAACAATCAGGGGTCGTTTAACAATGCTCGAGTAGTCTATACCTACTTACCAAATAAATTGAAAAATGGAAATGTATTTATATGATAGATAGATAATTTGGTGGGGGGCTCGTGGCTAAATAATAACAGCCGCACAGGTCGATTGATCAGGTTAGGATACGCTTGCCGCGGTTGGTCTGTGGATGGGTGATTATCTTTACATACCGAGACCCCTTCGCGGCTCCGTGCCTCACGCTATGACCGTTAGGAGCCAAGCAAAGAGAAAAAAAGAAAGAACTCTAAGCGAAAACGGAGTGATAGCGAGGCCAGGTGATGCGATGCGATGGGGTGGGTCGGGCGAACAAGAATTTTCATGCGGACAGAGTCGCGGGCAGAAGCTAGTCACTAAATAATTTGATAGTAATTTAACTGAAGTGTTAATGTGTTATTACTCTTTAAGTGCAAAGCCAATATTTTTCTTTACTGATCCTAGGAAATCCAAAAGTATAATGGATTTTCCGCGCTTTGGACGCGTAATTACACCTCCAAAGTGGCAAAGGAATCAGATAATATCATAAACCCTAGAAAATTTAGACTTATCTACTTCGACTGCTTAACTGAGATGTTGCCAGAGGTAGCTGCGCGGTGCAGGAGGGGTGATAGTTGTTACAAGTTGACGAATCACTGAGCTCTCGCATCACGTCACCACACCCCTCACGCACCGCACTGCTACCTCAGGCAACGTTTCAGTTAAGCGGTCGGCCTATAGTGGCAAACATTAATTACCTTGTTCTTGAAATTGCTTTTCTTAAGGCACAGTAAAATAAACTTTATTAAGCGGTGCTTAAAGACTAGATTTCATAGAATTTCATAAAAGACTATAATTGCTCCTGGTTTTTGAGATAACTAAATTAGCTCTGAATAACGATTGATTCGAGGAAGTTAAGTTAGATATTTCAGCGTAATTGTTAAATTTAACTGCGAGTTTAGAAATTAAATGTGGTAAGATTCAAATGGATTAACTCTGTTTAAGAATCTCACAAACTGGCGCATTCGTAAAGTGTTGGTTCAGCAAATTACCAAAAATCGGACGACAATTTTTTCTATTTATTTATTTATTCAGACTACAATGAGGTCCACAATGTTAGCAACAAAATAGCCTATAAAATATAGTTTTTTCATACAAAAACATGTGTCTAGGAAATTGGGAACAACAAGAATACAACATTCACTTGAGTTTCACAATTTAGGAAAACTCTTAAGTAACTGATTTTCCTGAAAATTTAATGCTATCGTGATCTAATAAGTTGTCATATTTCCTAAAATATACCTAGTTTTTAAAACCTTTTTAACTACCTTTAAAACCTTTGTATGTATTTGGTGTATTGTGTGTCTTTTAGTCTGTGCTAAATAGATGTTTTTTTTTCTTTCTTTTCTTTACCTACTTATTTTAGGGGTGATTTTTCCAATGCCAGATAATTTTATCTGAGGAAAATTTTTGAATTTCTGACAGTCTGTATAAATGAAAGGAGAAACTGACTGACTGACTGACTGACATATCAACGCACAGCCGAAACTGCAAGGACTAGGAACGTGAAATTTTGCATACGGCTTCCTTTTATTATGTAGGGGAGCACTAAGAAGGGGTTTTTGGAAATTGGCACGAATACACGCAGACGAAGTCGCGGGCGAAGTGCTAGTTCTTCCATACAAAAACTGTAAGGCGTCAATTTTATTTCACGAATAAAAATTATCTGTCGATTGTAAAAACAGCCCTTAGAATTGAATAAATGTATTATCCAGCGCCATCGAAGTTTTAAATATTGACCAACAAAATATTGACTTGTAAAAGTGCCTTATAAGATCTACTTAAAGAAATGAACATTTAATTTCGTATTTAAAACCTAAAAGTTTCCTCAGAGACAAAACAAGACTCCGTAAAAGCTTACACTATCAATAACAGAAAAGTTGCAAAAGCACACAAAATAGACATTCATTCACAGTTAGAAAGTTAACACAAAGGGGAATCTTCCATTCTATCCGATGTTAACAAAGCAAGAACAATTGGCCAGGAAATAACAATGTTCTAAACAATTGTCCGGCTGTGACGACACAATATTGCAACTCTGTCTATTAAGAAGTAGGCAGAACAAGTGTGCGACAGTATTATTTGTACGATTGTCTGTAGGGGCGCAAGGATTTCTAGATATTTAGGATTTAATATAATGTAAATATCTGTGTGAAGTGTTCGGTTTTTTTATAAAGTGAAAAGATGAAGTATTAAATTAATATTTGTACTCTTTTTAAGTTCATCAATGGCTTTAACAATTGATTATTATTATAGCACTCTGTGACCTAAATCTGCATTAAGTCACGCTTATTTGTGACTTAAGTAGTCCATTTTTACATAGAAAAGCGTGACTTAAGTGCTCGTTTAGATCACACGTGCTGTAAAATAGTAGTATTAAGAGCCTATACTACCTCAGCTAAAATTCACTCTTTATCTCGCTCGCACGATACTGCTCGTGGACTGAGTGAGAGCGAGACAGAGTGTGGTGCTAGGCAGCAGGCAGCGCCAATAGTTTAGGTATTTGCTTTTTACGGTGAAAATAATGTTAATAAAAAAAAAAAAAAAACATAAGACCTGCTTTATAGTTAGTTCAGTTAGTATACAAAGTTTCATTCTGTTTTGTCCATCTGCAGCATACAGGTTAGTTTCTTAAACTCTTACTCATTTGTTTTAAATCAAAATATTCTACTTATTACAAAACATACGTAAGTACAGATTTTTTTTACTTATCCTTAAATAAAAACTAAATATTTTCTATCATTAAAATTCAATAAAAAACAAATACAATTAAACGTGTCCCGATATACAGCGTGTTGCAACATGGTGCCTCCTGCATTATTCAGGGGCCACGATTGACATGTCACCGTGAGCGGTGTAGAGATCGGGCCGATTGAGGCGCTCGCGCAGGCTTCGTATTGACTCTGGAAAACGTATTTTGCTATGCAGTTATTGAAAATGGGAAATTTTATGAGTATGGTATATAAATATTATTTGTATAGTAAATGTCTTTACTTGTGCATCGGTGTTTGAACATTTTATGCATTTCAAGATCGCGTTTGTAAGTTTGTTTATGAAATAGTGTGTTTCAATATATGTAGTACACATTTGTTTACTTAAAAAAATGTTGGTTATCACTTATTTTTTAACAAAATAGTGCATTTATAAAAATAGATTTACAGTTTATGCTTACAGAGTCAAGTCCTCTTAAAATTGTAATTATAATGACTACTTTTTGTGACTATTTTAACTTATTAATTAAATGCTAGTGGGTTTTATAATTATTTATGACCTAATTAATAGCTTTAAAAATAAGTGTTTCATGTTTGAACGTATCGTAAAAGTGTGCATTGGGATTAGTGACATAGCGTTTTATGTTTTTTCCCGTAAATAAAATGATATCGTTGATTTAACATTTCCAAATAAGAAAAGTTGATAAAACGTGATAAAATTGCCTATCATGTATTTGATTTACGACAAGAATAGCACAAAAACTAAAAATAAAGTAGGTAGCTGAAAATTTTTAATATAAAATAAGGTTACCTAACCATTTATTAAAAAAAAAAAAACAACAAAAAAGTGGTAGACAAATTTCCCAATAGAACTTTATTTATAATTTGACTAGCTTCTCCTTCTGTCCGCGACTTCGTCCGCGTGAAATAGCACACTGTTAGGGGTGGAATTTTGAAAAACACTTTCTTAGTGGATACCTACTCTTCACAAAAAACACATCCTCCAAATTTCATCTCTCTAGGACCAGTGGTTTAGGCTGTACGTTGATATATCAGTCAGTCAGGACTTTTAATTTTATACACACATCAAAAGTGTCTCTAGGGATCAAGCATTTTTATGCGGATTTCTTGAGATTGAGATGTGGCTTTGTAATAAATTTATGATTTTATAAATTTATATGGATCTTTTGGGTGCATTTCATAATTTGAATCAGGAACTGTGAATCAAATTCGAGTAAAAGATGAAAATCAGCTGTCAATATTTTCCCTATAAAAACATACAACGCATTGAAGACATTATTAGTGCTACTGTTTCCCTACTACTGATTAAAACCAACGTTATTATGGAGCGGCGACGTCATTTAAGCAGGGAAGAAATGCTCAGAGCCGTGGGAATGATAGAAGCTGGTTCCCGGCAACGTACTGTGGCTTTAGCTCTGAATACAAGTCAGAGTGTTATCAGTCGACTTTGGACACGTTACCGAAGCACTGGTACCGTGGCTGAGCGCCATGGAGGACGGTATCGCTGCACCACACGGAGACAAGACCGATACATTCAAATCTTAACTCGAAGAGCTCCAACAATAACCGCCATGATGTTAGCCGTGAGGCTTCATCACTCTTCAGGGAACTTAATTAGCGACCAAACAGTCAGAAACCGCTTGCATGAAGTGAACCTTCATTCCCGAAGACCGCTACGGGTACCACCTATAGCAATGCACAATCGTAGGATTCGATATCAATGGGCTCTTGAACACAGAAATTGGGCAGAAGAACAATGGCGTTTCGTGTGCTTTTCTGATGAGTCTCGTTTTGGTATGAGACCGGATAAAAGACGTATACGACACTGGAGAACCCCTGGACGCCAACAGCGATTAAAATCCTGCCAGGAAGTCCATCCTTATAGTGGTGGAACCATCATGGTATGGGCGGGTATTTGGATCGGCGGAAGAACTGAGTTGATTTGGATCAGAGGCAACCTCAACGCTCAAATTTATGCTGAGACGATTGTATCAGACGTCATCGTTCCTCTACAAGTGCAAATCGGTCCCTTATTTCAGTTAATGCATGATAATGCACGACCGCACACCGCAAGAGTTGTAAGACAGACTCTCGCCGCAGCTAACATCAATGTCCTGCCCTGGCCTGCTCAGTCGCCAGACTTGAACCCGATTGAGCATGCATGGGATATGCTACAGAGAAGAGCTCTGCCGAATATGGAGGGTATTCAGTCGCAAGAAGACCTTTTTTTGTTGTTGCAACGAACATGGGCGGCCATTCCACAGCGTGATTTGGATGAACTCATTTTGAGTATGCCAAACCGATGTTCTTGTGTTGTTAGTGTTCGCGGTAGAAACACGGATTATTAATTGTTTAAGTTACCCAATAAAATTTTAGAGAAAACTGTTATTTCAGTCTTTTTTTCGAACTTTTGTGTTAGTGGTTCAAATGTCAAAAATCCCTTTATTAGGAAAATGGCAAATTTCTTTATTAATGCAAAGGTGACTTGGTTTATCGTTACTGTGACAAACGAAAACACTTTATTTGATGAATCCTTAAAGAAAATTTTAATTAATATCAATCAGGAGAAAAGTTATTGCAAAAATATATGTTGATCCCTAGACACTTTTGATGTGTGTATATACAATAGATAAATATCTTCATTCAACTTATTTTAAATAGCCAAAATTAACAAAAAAAGGTGGCGAGGCTAGTGTGACAATAAAATACGACTTAAACAAAACTCCTACCGGGAGCCCCCGCGGTGACCACTTTAAACCTTCTTGGAAGGATACAGGCCCTCACACCGTACAGAAGTGATTCATTTAAGACTCTACTTGTTTAAATTAAATACAAAAGGTGTCTAAGATGTTATTTAGCGGTGAATTATTAGAATAATGTGGTATTCAGGTAGTTCTTTTGACGGCAAGAAATAAGAAAAACAAAGTAAGTTTCGACAAAAAAGTTGAGATAGTGACATTATTACCTACACTTCAATAATATTATAAGTAAAAAAAGGTAGATAGATTACCTACCCAAGATCTGATCTTCAATAACGGCACTATTAGATGACACGTAGAAGTAGGACGGCACGTCGTAATTATCGGGAGCGAAAAAGGGACAAGACGATACTTAACTCTGCTAATTAGCCAAGTTTTGACATGCCACTTGCAGGACATTGTATGACCTATCCTAACTACCTATTTTTACTTGAACTTTACTATCTTTTTACTTTACTTTTCCAGAACACAACTGTTCAGGAGTACCAATGATATTATTCTAAGTAAAAAGAGGTAGATAGGTACTCCTGAACAGTTGTATTATTTAGTATTTCGATCTCCAAAATAAATTTGCCGTTAAATCACATATTTAAAAAAAATATAAAACGTCAACAAAGTCTGAATTTATTCGCGGCAAATAAATCATTCTGTACCTGGAACGGTTGTTCAAAACTTCGTCGGTTTAATTCTAAAAGTCGCACCGAAAGAGGCTTAAAGTCCTTTATTTGGTCCAGTTCTTATTATGGACCTTAATAAATCTGTCCTTTGGACACTTAAGTATCCAAGAATTAAAGTTTTCGCATTATTTGCTCATGAAACTTTTGATAAAGTGATATATTCGTTGACGAAAGCTCGCATAAAGAAACGGGTCGTTATTCTGGTATGAAATTTTATGTTTCTGAAATCCTTTTATAAGGTGTATTGTTAAGTGATTTGTACGTTATTTTTGGGGTTATGATAAATAATAAGGAAATAATTATATCTGGAAAGTTTTACGTTCACCGCTATCTTAAAAAAAAAAAGGGAAAATAAATATTTCAGTTAAAAAAAGAAGCGTAAATCGGACAAAAATATGATTTTTGGTATTTTCAATCTCTAATAGCAGCCGGGGGGTTAATCTTAAACTTTCGTCGTATTAGTAAAAAATGCTCAAAAGGTCACTTCTCAAGAAAATACGCTATTTTTTCTGGCTTTAATTTTTGGGTATAAAATGTTCGACAGTTGAATAAATGTCCTATAACAATATCTTTTGTTTCTGTCATCGTAAAAGGTGACGTTTAATCAAAACACAGAATCTTGACAAGCGTTCATTAATTATACAAACAAATATTGATGGACAATAAACATATTATTGACACTACAAAACATCCTCAAAAAATTCCTTGTTGATAGCCAATTTTTCACATCATGCAACTCATCCCTTGCGCATCCAAGCGTGAAGATACAGCCTTGTACTGACGGCCGCATCTCGCCATCGACGATAATTGATGACAGCTCTATAGCGGAACTTACAATAATGTATCACTGACTTTATTTGCAAGGAATTTTTATTTTGGGTTATGTTAATGATGGATGAACTAGAGGAAATATTAGAAAGTTTGTAAATTTTTTTTACCGACTTCAAAAAAGGAGGAGGATGTTTGTTAACTCAGAAGTCCGCTATTATGAACTGATTTGGAAAATTACTTTTTTTATTTTAAATAATATACTTCCGGCACCACAATTGCTAAACACACAATCAATCACAATCGCGGGGCAATTGCGTAACACAATATCAATGGGAATCGGTTTCATTTTGACAGTTCAACAACATTCATTGCGTTATAATTACGTGTTGAGCAGACACATTTTTCGAACTTATGAAGCAATGTATTAGCAATATACTTCAAAATGATTCAGATTCCGATTGATAGTGTGTTACGCAATTAGGGTGCCGAATCATTTCGAAGGAAATTGCTAATCCATTGCTTCATACTTCCTACTTCCTACTATCCTACTTCCTATCCTACTTTTCCTATTTCTTACTAATCCTACTATCCTCCTACTAATCCTACTATCCTACTTCCTACTAATATTATAAATGCGAAAGTTTGTGAGGATGGATGTTTGTTACTCTTTCACGCAAAAACTACTGAACGGATTTTGATGAAACTTTACAGTAATATAGCTTATACATCAGAATAACACATAGGATACTTTTTATCCCGATATTCCAACGGGATCGACACTTATGCGGGTGAAACCGCGGGGCGCTGCTAGTATGTTTAAAAAATTGTTTGCTCATCAACGTAAATAACGCAATGAATGTTGTTGAACTGTCAAAATGAACCACATTGCTGCTGTTAGTGTCTTACGCAGTTACCCCGGAGATTGGTCCCATTTTTTATTAAAATCTAAAGTATCTGAGGGAACTCCTGAAATATTATAATGTAGTACTGACCCTTTGACTACGTTCTTATTTATTTATTTAATACTTCAAGCACATACATGTACTTACAGAGGCGGACTTAATGCCATAGGAATTTTCTACCAGTCAACCTTTGGGTGATGCAGAGACAAACAGTAGTAGGTGCAATCATTAGAGGAATAAATATTTTAAATATAAAGATACGCAGAAACCTATTTAAACTATAAATATAATATATACCTAATTACATATAAATATAAGCACAAATAAATATAAATAAATAAATGAATATACTAAAAAGAAATAAGACAAACAATGAGAAAATATTAGCGTTGTGATGATACTGCCAGCTTCTTGCCATCCTGATTTCCTCGGGGAGCGCATTCCACAGAGAGATAAGACTGAACGAAGAAGGAAGAGTGAATGAAGTCTGTGCGATGCGTGGGACATTGGAGAAGACGATTGTGTGATGAACGTAGATTTCTATTGTGGTTCTTACTTACTAACTAATAACTTATAGAATGATAATGCTGGCGCTACACATTGGCCTTGTCTATTTGGTTCAGACTTGGCACCACATCCAATGTTGAACAAAATCAGTAAAATCCTGTCCAATTAGTGTTGCCAACTTTTATTATATCAAATATAGTATTTTTGAAGCCATTGCCTGTAAAAATATAGTAGATGGCGAAAAAATAAAAAAATATATAGTAGGTATGTTGAATTTTTTTTATATCTTACAACCATTATTACACTCTAAATTAAGGTTACCATTAATTCAGCTTTCATTAGATTAATACTGGCCATATTGCGCACATCTCGCCATTTTGTACTGAAATGAAAATACGAGTATAGTAGTTTCGCCTACTATATCTAATATATAAAATTCTCGTGTCAGCGTTAGTTACCATACTCCTCCAAAACGACTGGACCGATTTGTATGAAATTTTGTGTGCATATTCAGTAGGTCTGAGAATTGGCTACTATCTATTTTTTTTTTGCAAAACGACGTTTGCGGGGTCAGCTAGTATTTTTTAAAGAAATATAGTACTTATTTAGGCCTCTAATATAGTAGGACACTGTATTATATAGCAGGGTTGGCAACCCTATGTCCAATATCTGTCCAGGCCCGATACACACATTGGAGCCAATGCTCCAAGGCTACATCTTGGGTTAAATTATGTGCAATGTGTGGCCACAGCATTATACATATACAAACATACATAGGTATGTAGGTAATAGTATACTTCTAGAAAAGCAGTCCTTTATTATCATTAAACGTTCTGACAACTTTATGTTCCACCCTTTTTCCAAAACATTCCTTTATAAATATTTTCTATTTTCCATAATGAACAACATACTACATACCTACCTCAGGAAATACCATAAAACATAACATGTATTACAAAATAACGGGCACAATTTACCATAGATACATGAGGGTTATGTAGCAGACAGTAAGCACTAATTGGTCATTCGGCGAAAAAACTAAATAAACCGTAAAAAGTACATCGAGGTAAGAAACGAGTGTAATTGCCAACTGGTTTTCATGAAACATTCATGATGTCATGATTGAGTCGCTCACATTGAGGGGGCAATTACATTTTTAAAATGCTCCACTGACAGACTTCAGCTGCGGTGATTACTTGAAATAAGTAAAAAATAACGCTAAGTATGGACAATCATTGATTATTACGTAAAGTTATTCTTTCTGCCATTAAAAGTTACCGTCGATGTCTATTAAGGGTTTTTTGAAGTGGAAATATGTGATGTATATCGAATAGTTGCGTTAAAACAACGGATAATGATCGTTGAACTTGTAAATTTTTCTTCGTTTGCAAAATAATGAAAAAGTAGCTTATGTAATTTTTTTTTTTTTTTTAATAATTTCATGGCTTCTGTGTTATTTTTCTAATGATAAATATCTGTGTACAAAAATACCGCTTTAAAAAATGTAAATATATCGTCAAATCAAAAAGCCCGTCTTCGCGAAATCTGTAAAACTTGTTTCACATCCAGCAACAGTTTCAAAACTTTCTTCCTATTCAGAGGACAATCTGTGCATATCTCCGTCTTTGTCACACGTACACACGAGAACAGACAGATCGCGTGGGCGAAAAGGACAGAGTACATGAAGACGTCACGCGGGGCGAAGGCGCGCGAGTGTTCTTGCACTTGTTTTATTTGTTTTGTTAGCCGCCAGCTTTTTTTTTTCTTCGTTTTCTCGAGCTACGTCTTTGTTCGGGTTTGGTCGGGGCGCGCAATCGTCTGTGGCCGGTAAGTTGGATAATTTCTTTATCCTACTCAGCCCACCCGACAATTTTCTGGGGCCGCATTATTATGAGGTTGATTTGTTTAATAATTTTATTACTGGGCACATTGCGCATGCGCGCGAGCTATTGTGTTCTTATTTTTGTTTAGCTTTGCGCTTTTAGTGGTCGCTTTACTTTTGTTTTTCGCTGTAAACGTGGGAATGGATTGTTTTCTCATTGTTTATCTGATTTATCCATTGTTTTGTTGTTTATAGCAAATGTCTATTTTATTTATTGAGCGGCCGACAAATATTTAATATTGTGTTAAGCAATACTCATAAGATATTGTTAGTCACGTCTTAGCCATTAGAATTCATATTATTTAATTAGATATTCAATATTAGGTGTAGGTTCTGGTACCCAGTTTAATGTAACGACTTTTGTTTTGCGAATATAAATTAGGAACCAGTACCATACGACCCACAGTCGGCCTAAACGACTTGAAAAATTAGCACATACGCATCGCCACAGTATCCAGCTGTTTGTAAATCGTTTTTTGCTCAAAAACGTCCAGACATATTACGTCACGGATGCCGGTGGATTGCGAGCGCTCGTCCTCTTTTTATTGCCTACGGAACCCCACTGTCAGACCTTGGGTTCGCACCGAGATGTCCCCGCCGATACTCCGAATATTTGAATAGGGATCGTGAAAAAAGTTTCAAATGTGTCATTGTGTTCAACCTTTTTGGCAAAGCATTCAAATATTGTCATTGGCAAACGAGGTTTTGTAATTAAAAGACACCCTGTGTCGAAGAAAATAATCTTTTCATATGCACTTCGCCTTATAAGGGAATGCAATTTAGATGTAAAAACTTGTCAGAAATCGGTTTGGGGCTGGCATTTGAATCAGGTCGGCATTTTAATAAGTTGGACCTTTGAGAAAAATTCATACAAGCTTATTACAAGACGAAATTATGGCTGCAACCCACTACTTTGAGAAGTAATAAAATGTTATTGTTACATGGAAAACAGTGGAAACAGTTGATATGGATTGTTACTTTTAATACCAGTGTTTTTAGGATTTATTTATCCTTGAAAAATATCCTTAAAAAGCAATGTGATTTGTCTTTCTAAACCAAAGTATAAATCACTTGGCTTTTTTAGTGGCTGTATCTCAATATTATTTTTTCGTTTTCCCAGGCTGGCAGCGGCGGCGGCGGCAGCAGCTGGTGCAACCAGCGAACTCAGCTACCTTGCTGCCCTCCATCCAGCATACCGACCGGTGCCTTACGACCATCCCTTGTATGGGGCTAATACGTTAAGAGGTAAGTCATAATATTAAATCCCACGGACTGTTTGGAAAAGAAGCTATCTCATAACGATTACTGGTAGTGCATGGGCTTACAGTGTGTTTTTCTGTTTATGGCTTTTATTATTCAGTATTACCTCTTTTATTTCTAGTATGTTTTGTAGTAATAATCGTATTTTTTTGTTATGTATTTTCTGGTGTACAATAAAGTATATGTATATAAATAAATGAATATCTCTCCTTCATCAGTGTAATTAAGTAGGTACACACGGCGACATATCAAGCTATACATTTCAGTTTTAGCTGAGCTCGTATTGTACAGTGTAAACTTATACTGAAAATGAATAGCTTGATATGTCGTTTTGCGTACTTAATTGCCATTGAATAAGAGAGGCAAAATAAAGCCACACTGAAATATTAAGAATAATATTGGTACGATCGACGTTTTTTGCACGTAAATGATTCTTCTTTTGCAATTTCTTGATTCAGGACTTGATACTATTTATTACTTCTTACATTATAATATCTACTTAATTATAGACTACAAAGTAAATCTCATCGTCATCGCAATCAATTCTGCACCCTAATTGGATAGCACACTATCAATCTCAATATGAATCATTTGAAGGATTTTGTAATCCATTGCTTCACATGTTCGAAAATTTTGTCTGTTCAACTACGTAAATAACGCAATGAATGTTGTTGATCTGTCAAAATGAAAGCCATTGCTACTGATAGTGTTACGCAATTACGCCGCTGATGGACTATCTTAGATTTCAAATAGTTTAATTACCTAGTGTATCTTTAAAGATGACTTCGTAGAGATGACAAAGGATTTAAATTTCAGCGAATTCAAAGTTCGTGACTAATCAATAGTCAGAGTTTATATTTAAATCGATTTTCCAGCTTACTAATCTGTTTAATTAAAATTTTAAAACTCTCTCTTGGCTGTGGAATAAGAATAGAATAGAGAATCGTTTTATCTGGACATTTGTCAAAAAGTATGATTTAGCAAATTAACTACAACATTTTTAGCGTTGCATATTTTAGGGTTCCGTACTCAAAGGGTGCCAACGGAACCCAATTACTAAGGCTCCGCTGTGCGTCCGTCCGCCCATCTATCACAGACTGTATCTTTGAACCTTAATAGGTAGGTAGATACTTGACATTTTCAGTGTGTATGGCCGCTATACTAATAAATAATAAAATAAAACTAATATTAAAGGGGGTCCAAATACGAGAACGTTTTTTTCTGCTTCTTTTATTATCTTTCGTTTGAAGCATTTTATAAACTAACATGTAGTGTTAAATATTGTACTATAATACGGAACCCTTCGTGTGCGAGTTCGACTCGCACTTGGGCGCTTTTTACTCATTTTAAAAGTATTATCAAAATAAAATGACACCAAGAAAATAAATATGCTATGTTTTGAAACTAAAATACTTTTGTATTTTAATATTACGAACTAAAATAGACCTTCAGTTTTTAACTGTAGCAATAAAACTCGTACTGGCACCGAACCTATAAACCGCCATAAGCAGGACAATGAAAAACAATCCGATAAGTCGTAATTAAACCTGAGACACGATATCAACTGCGGTGCACTGTACAGGGCTACCACTAAAGAGGTTGTAAAAATATATTCTCTGATAAGTTACTTGATTTGACTTTTTATTAAAAAAATCGTTGGTTTAAACTTGGTTTCTTGTAGGTATAGAATTATATATTACCAAGAAATCGTGTAGAAGACCTTCTGAGGTTCGAGGTTTTCTTAAATTGAAAATGTACGATGTAGTTCCTATATCCTATGTTTAAGGTGCCACTTGACGATATTTTTTCTATACAAATTTCGGGATAATATTACTCCACTGTTTGACATTGTGCATCCAAAGTTAAACATGATATCGTTTTGACTTATTATTAATTGTCTGTACGGAAACAGAAGAGTAAAATAAAAAGCCATAAAATAGTTATGAGCCAACAAAGATTCGTTTTTCTTGCTATTTTTAACGTAACTTTGGGTGTAATTATGTAATAAAAGAACTGTAAAATCTTCAAAACCAAGTCCCTACCGACAAATCTCAGTTATTGTACAGAACAATAAATTTTATTTGTAATTGATTTATGGAATGATTTTTTCATAAAACTCGATTTTCCTAAGCACTTTTCGAATTTTTTAGAACAGTGTTTCTGTGCCTGAGAACTAGACGTTGTTCGTGTAGACCAGCGTCTAACTGCTCATCACTAATACTAGCGCTGTCGGACACAAAGCCAGGAGAGATAGCGTGCTTTTTGGCCATGACCACCAGTGAGTTCGAGCTCGCGACTAGTTTACTCTTAATACATATTTTCAGGTTCTCCACAGATAATAACCCTGTTATAGTCCGTTTACGTTCCTAAGTAATTTTTTCAACATTCTCTCCATGGTCCACCTAAATGACACGTTTTCCTAAGATAAGATCAAAAAATCATCAAGATTCCGATGATTTTATTTCACTTCCACTTGTTGCATCAGCCTATCGATTCTGTAAAAATCTCACCGTGATAACATAGGTGAAGTGAGCGTGAAGTGAACTATCAATGGAGGCAATCCCTAACATCAGATGGAATGACAGCTCACTTCACGGTGAGATTTTTACAGAATAGCACTGTAGTGCCATCCCTGGGACGTGTGAACGAGGTAACGCTACACCACACTCGTAATGATAAATCTGCAACACTAGTATGTTATTGCAAATTATATGCATGCCCAGACACTGACATCGCCGGTTCTTGTTCAGATGCATCCGTTGCATAGACCTGTAACCTTAAATGTTTCCGATTCGAATTTGAAACGATTTTATTGGTTATAATTACTATGAAAGCTGTTTAATTTACAGTTAGAAAACTGTAGAGTCAAAATGAACATGTTTCTTTACAATATGAATCTTCTACAGGGTTACTTTTCAATGACCAGCCAAATTTAAGGATGTGGTACAGACCATCAAACTAAACAACTTTCTCCATGGGACCAACATCGTAATCGCGAAAAATTTATCAACTTTTCCATAGAAAACTTCAATACCTACTCGACCTAAACGTATGGGACGGCTGAATTTTTATTCGCGATTACGACGTTGGTCCCATGGAGGAAGTTATTTAGTTTGATGGTCTGTACCACATCCTTAAATTTGGCTGGTCATTGAAAAGTAAGTAACCCTGTATGGAATTATTTTTAGGGGGATGTGCTAGGCAGCCCCGAAATTAATTTTTTCTTACGTTTGTTGCAATTTGCAGGTCAGTGTCATGCCACAGATTACTGAATAGTTATGGTCATGCTGAATGTTGATTCGCGAGCGTAACAAATATGACTTTACAGAATTTATTATAATCATCAATAGATATTATAATAGATATTGATAGATATTTAAAACATGGATATAATTCTATTGATTGATATTTGAAACATGAAATTGTCATTGTCAACATATAACATGATACCGATCTGCAAATAGCAGCAAACGTAAAAAATGTTGAATTTCGCGGGCTACCCTGGCGCATTTCCCCTATTGCGCAAGTAATTTATTACAAAAAGGGGCCAAATATGAAAGAACTGTGCGAAAAAAAATGGTGGTTCGTTACTGATCCGTCAATTTTACAAGTCAAATACATATATGCCTTTGAAACTACTTAACTACGGCTTAACATCGGCTCTGGATTATGATTTTCGACTCTGGCATAAACATGACTATTCGGAAATATTTACTTAACTTCAAATGAAATCATTCAACGAGCAGCCAATCTCGAAACCTGCACTAAATACAAAGTTCACTGGATTAAATTTCCCTACTTTCGAATCTCAATAACCATGGTATACCATTGCATATCTCACAGAAAACCAATGCGCAACGCCACGGCGCAAGCGCAACACTATCGCCACAATTTATCTCCTCCCAGAGGTGTTAATTAGACTTTGAACTCACGACTGTTACCATTCGTATCCTCACGAAAAACAAACAAAAACAACTTTTATCCATTACTTTTCAAAGTTCAAAATGCTCTGGCGCAGCTCAGATGACAGATACGCAAAAGTGGCTATTAAAGGACAGACCGTGGTAAGTCACGGGTTAAAATTGGCATGCATTGAAGTAACGAAGGGTTGGTTTTCCGACCTCGCAATTAAGACGTTTCAGATTACGTGAGGGACTATATACGGAGTATTAGATGGTTAACAGATTGTCTGATAGGTGCCTTAGAAAAGACTCAAAAGATGCTCACAATATTAAAATACATATTCGATTCAATAATAATAAAGTCACCCCCTACCATTTTATCCGTGTATATTATATGTATTGTAGGTCAGGTAGGGGACATTATGTAGTTCTTCCATAGTCTAAGTATCTATAATAATAATCTCTTTATTTCAAAATAAAATTCCAAAAATACAATACAAATTACAATACAAGATGTTTTCCTTTACCGATATCCGTAATATCCAAGATAAATAATTCAATAAATAATATTAAACGAAACTGGTCCTTAGAAACGGTGTCTAGAAATCTTAAAACTAAGAGTTCTAAGAGTAATTTATTTATTTATCCATTTATTTCAGGCATCAAGGCCCATATAAACACATACAATACAATATTAATATAAATTAAAAATACTATAAATACATACAACATTATAATTACACTAAAAAACTAACACACACGAAGTGTCTGCGTCGCGTTTCGCTGACTGGTGTCATGTAGCCGGCCACGAAACCGGCGGTACACAACACCCTGCGGCCAGAACTCTTCCTTGAGGAACTCCTCGAGATGATGTGTCGCACCACGAACGAAAAAAAAGTAAAGTAAAGTTCGTGTTGTACCGCGACTCCAACTTCTCGACTACTCGTAATGTGTGTCTCATCATTTCAGCCCGGAATCACCCACTGCTAGATATATGCCTCCCTTTTCTTCCGCCATACCTCCTGGTTCCGTATATCTGCCTACCAACATAAAAAAAATATTAAGTACCGAACGCACGTGACGAAAAAGCAAAACGAAAACTGGTTTCAAAAATTGAACGCGCCCAATTGACTGGTACAATAAAATAATGTCGTTACGATTTTCCACGCCATTTTCAACAGCTCCATTAGAATAACATAATTATTGGTAATTCAATGTCACGGGTAGTTTTCCTCCATTCAAGTTTTTATGGGCGAACAGAATCGATGTAAACGCCCTTTTGTGATAGGATTTGAAAGAACAAATAGGCCTAATGGGCAAGTCTATTATTCTGGTTTATCTGCCTTCACTAATGCTTACCTCAAGACCGTAGCAGATGGGTTGAAGTCGGATATTGATGTTAACTTTGGGGGCCAAGTTATGAGCGAATGAGATTTCGGATTCTTTGTTATGGATCTTGTTTCGGCACCGGGTGTACCTACTCTATACTGAGATGGAAGGTAGCCTTACTTTACTCGGCTTCTTCATAAATGAGAAACCTTTAAAATGAGTTAATTAACTGTGTGTTTGTCATCAAATGTGGTGTGGTGATCATGGTTCTTAACGTGCCTCATGGGCTTATTCATATAAGGTTTGCTTATACTCAAGGTAGTACTTTGTATATGAAAGCAACCAATAATGTCAAAACCTAAGGAAGAGGAACAAGCGAAAAATTCGGGTATTCCCAGATTTTGCAAACATTTTTATTATATGGTGAAAAGTTTACCATGTGTGCGTTCTACAACGTCGAATTAATTATTTATTTCATTAACAATTTTTACATTCTGTCGAAATGTATTACATTTAGATCTAAAATAATATTAAATACAACTTAAAGATAAAAAAATAAAATAAAAAATATTATGAATACAACTTATATGAGTGACAAGTTTTAAAATAATAAAAAAAAAATCTTGATAGTAAAAAATTAAAAAAAAAAATAACGCAAAAGCCACTGTTACGTAGTTATATAAAAATAAAATTCAATTCAATTCAATTTACCAGAGAAAATAAAAAAATTGTATAGATTGCCTTGTTATTTTCCTTAAAAGCTCTATACTCGCCCTTCGTTTTCCTCTTGGTCCTCCAGTCCGCGTACTGTACCCTCCAGTCTGCCCTCAGCCCTACACCGCACATTAGCGATTCGACGTGGACAATATTTAGATTCCTCCTACGTGCGTTTTATTTCGAGGCTTTCCTGAATACGCTTTATATTGTTATGCTCGTTTATGGTTTGGGGTCAGTCGAACGAGCCGGAATTAAGGAGAACTTGCTTCATTAATAATCCTATAACACGTATAATTTAATTTTACTAGGTAAATGTTATTGGTTAAAATGTATAGCCATGTTTCTTGGAGCTTTTCACCGTACCTAGTGACGAAGCAGGTCAGAATAAAAAGGTGGTTGTCTAATGAAACTCAGTCACTCAAGCCATATGGCACTTTTTTCTCTTGCTATGTATTCTGGAAGTCTTGCCAGTACTGAATAAATGCCTAATAAACTTCAGTTGATTGAAATTCATAGCGTTGAGAAGATTCAAAAGTTTAAAAAGCATTCGTGTGGCGTTTTGCCAAAATGCAACAACGAACTATTTTTCCTTTTATTAACTTTTAATAAAATCATAATATTTCCACCTCCATCCCATTCTAATCTATTCTATATAAATAATCGTGATATTTTCTTTATGTAATATGAGGAGGCAGCAAGCGGCAGTGGGACAGTATAATTACGTAGGTAAAAAAAAATGGGTTCATACCGAAATAATTGAATTTTACTGTATTTTTTTGATAAAACTTAATGGGCAATAATCATCAGATTAATACCTTTTTTTTGTGGATGGGTAATCATCAAATGACCCCTCCCGCTCTGGGTGGAGCAGAAGGGAGTGTCAGACTCTTACTGACTAAAACCCAGCCGTGTTCCTTCCTTAGCCCTTTGTGTTCCGGGGTAGCGGTAACCCTTTCTGACAATCCCGCTGCATCAGATTAATACCTAACAGTCACAGAACACAAAACATTTTTTCTTGCGACCATTATGATTTTCATTTGTAGTTGCAGCGGTCATCAAGAGAACCAGCCGGCTGATATATGAATACAAAAATAAACAGACAAGTCATCAAAACGGTTTGTCACCAGGCGGTCCTTTTGGTCCCGTGGGCCGTGATTACAACACGTCTGAAACTTAACCCATCTCAGCGGCGTTATTTTAGACTCAAACCGAAACTGTTTATGAAAAAAAATCGCGAGTGGTGTCTGTTTTCTTAAGCAGCTCGGATCGACTTACACGAAGTTAACGCAACTTTGGATAACGCTCAATTAACGGCCATTTTTTATTAAAACTCTTTTTCGGATGGCTTTATTCGAGAGGGTGGCAGGAATCGTAAAAAAGTTGCGTAAATTTTACTTGGTTTTTTTTTTACATCGGTTGAAATTAATAAATACACATCTTACTATTTACGTAAAGAGAAAGAATGTGACCGATAAAATAGAAAATTCGCATAGGTGGCCGCGGGCGGTCCGACAGGATTCCCTTATTTTCAATATTAAACTAGTAATATTAGCATTTAGATTGCTTCTCCTTACCCCCTCCAGAGTTAATATCTATTTAATAGCACAAAATAGTCAATAAAAACATAAATAAAGACAAAAATGGCGCACGATTGATGATAATATTAATAAGTATACGAAAAAAAAAAGTTTCACTGCCGCAAACTATCAGTAAAGCCTTAAATAAGTCGCTTTTTACACTAATTTACTTAATTTTTCATTGGTAGAAACCCCAGGCGGTCTGCAAACTCGCCAAGAACGTCAATCAGTAGCCACAAAGTATGATGATCGAATAAATTAATGCAAGAATCCCTTCATCCTTAATTTTATGCGAGAATCGAATAGCTTTCTGCTAATGACTTTATTGTTAACAACATTTTTTTATTCGAAAGCATTTTTAGTATTTGAAGAATTGTCTGAATGACCTATTTTATGGAAGTACTAATTAATGTTTATAGTTTTACTTGTTTAACTTGTCGGCACATGTTTGAAATCTTATTTAATTAAACCCTGTTCTGTATATTTATGCACTAAGTAACACCTGCTTCGGAAAATATTTTGAGGGTTTTTTTGTGTCTTTGTTAGGCGTTGATAGTGAAGGTTAATAGTATATTGTCACGAAACTATAAAAATTAAAAACGTATTAATTTTCTTCGCGGTTATGCAACACCTTTGTCATAATTGGTATTTACTGGTCACTGTTATACCAGTGTATATAAAAAGAATATTGAGCCATTTTCAAATTAAAGTTTACTAGACTATTCAGTTTTATTTTCACTGGCTTCTGTCCACGACTTCATCAGCTAGAAATTTATTGTTTGAGCAATACCTTAGCATTCCATTAGTGAAAGATTTTCAGAATCGGAGCAGCAATACCGAAGATTGCCCCCTCATAGAAACTCAAAAATTTTACCTCTTTGAAATGTCAGTCTCGATAATCTTTCCCGAATCTTTAATATAAAATCTGCTGGACTTAAATTTATGAGTTCCCAGAAGAAAAAAAAAAGAAAAAAAATCGCAGCCTCACCTCATGCATAACATCATCCCACCAGGCTAACTGGAACTGCGGCGTATCAAAAGGCTCGGGTTTCGTCTACTGCACCGGACGGACCCAGTTCCACAGACCCATTCGAGATGACCTTCACTGCTAGACACGCAGTAACGGTGTTATAGGTAGCCGAACAAATGGCTAGACTATAGGTCAAGTAAATATGGAAATTGCAAAATGCAAACATTTCGGATACAGATAGATACTTACCTACTTGTTTAAAAGGAAGTCCACACTTAAGTACATAGAAAATTTAGTTTTTTGAAGATTAGATTATCCAAAAAATACCTGTGCATAATCAGCCATAATAATGTTTTCACTGCTGGGACACTAGGCGTCCTCTCTGTGAGTGGAAGAGGGCCATAATCCACCACGCCGGCCCAGTGCTGTTGGGTGGGTGTCACATATCATCACATCATCATATACCTCATTGCTGATGACGTTGACATATTCTGTTGCTCTTTTGGTGAATTTGAAAGAATAACTACCTATAGAATTTGTAATGGAACAAAATTGGAACTATACATTTTTTAAGTGTGCTACAATACCGCGATTGTGTCTTGCTTGTAAGGATATTTGTATGTTATGAGTAAATAAATAAAAATAAATAAATGTCTTCGAATGTTTGGTTCTAGAACATGCCAGTTTCCTCACGATGCTTTTCTTCATCGTTTTGAGAGCAGTGGTGATGAAATTAAATACCCAAAGTAAAGTGCCTTCTTGGGTTCGAACTTACGACCTGTAAACTCGGTAACTTGGGGCCAATGGGCCGACACTGCTCTCTAAAAAAAATACCTGTTCTATGTTCCAAGATTGGGAGCATAATAGGATGATTATGAATGCGTTAAGACTATAGGAGACCAGAGTGGGTAGTCTGAAAGAAGAAAAGGAACTTCTCTTAATGAAAGAAACTTCAAGAAGATTACTAAGAAACTAATCTGCAGGAAAAGACTATGAAAATATTTCCAATACGCAACTAATTATGCATGGTGACAAGATGTAACACCTAAAGTTATTAGCTCTACGTGACTATGAATATCATCGATCACATCAGATCTTAGAATACATGCCAATAGTTGTAAGATCCGCCATTGGGCCCGCGTGGTGGATTATAGCCCACTCCCTCTCACAGAGAGGAGGCCTGTGTTCCAGCATTGGAGACATTATAGGCTGAATATGTCATGTTATGGAGTAGGCTTGTCAACTGAAAAAATCTAATTAGTCCGTCAGTCAGATTATCAAAAAATATTTAGGACCCGTATTTTTTCTTTTGTTACGTAAAACAAAATTGACGAAGATACGACGCTTTTAAAATTCTCAATACCTACGTCACACCTCAGGTATAATTTTTAGTGAATTCTGACGTCACGAGCTCCCGAGTTTTGATGCGTTTTATCTTTGTCAATATTCATTGATTAACAAAAACAAAAAATACGTGTCCATTATTTTCCAATACTCTAACTGACGGACTAAATAGATTTTCAATTTATTGGGAAACTAGCCTGTTGTAAGATCAAAAAGCATGGTTGAAGAAATAGTAATAAAATGCAGAGTTCCACCAACTCTACTAATTAACACAGTGAAACTTAACTCATTAATACATAATGTTAAATTGAGATGAAACAAAGTACAAATGAGATGAGGTAAAATTAGCCGAAATGATGAAGTCTAATTGTTACTTAAAGTGCCTCGATTGAGCGATAACACATAATTTAAACATGAACCAGCGGAGATGTAATCAGTACCGTTGTTTATTAATATGAAAGTGTTTATGCAAATATGTCTGACCTCACAGCGCCTGCTAGTGTCACGGAATAATCAGTTGCGAAATAAGCTATTAATGTCTAGGTAAATTATATTATTAACAACAACATCATTAATCATAGCCACAGAAAAACCACTAAAAAGACCTAGATGCACTCGATTGGGCTTATTAAAACGAAATACCAACGCACCGTCATCAGTGGACTGCAAAATTTCGCAACCGAAGTGACAAGCCGAAACTTAATAACTTACTCAGAAATGCACCAGCAAATTGGGAGCCGAGTCGTCCGACCGGCTCCGTAACCCTATACCGCCTTACCGAACTCTCCGACACATATAAATTGTATTTTTATTCAAATCGAGCCTACGTGCCGCGATAAAGCCCCCTTAAAACAAATAACCACTCATTCAGCCGAGGAAAACTACACGAAAGTCAACTTTAACACAAACAAACAACATTCAAGATGGTGCAGCATCCACCAACTATCAAGATACAGGCGACAAAAAGCTTTACAGTTGCAGTAACAGAGTTGTAGTTTCAGAAATAAGTAGTTTTGCTACACTACTTTTAGTTGAATACAATGATGCTATAAGAAACTACGAGTCTCATGTAAACAAGCTAAAATATATCCTGATAGTAAATACACAAGAATCAGAGTCGAACAATGTATGCCCATCAGATAAGTCGACGAATGATGATGTAAACGAAGATCGTGTTCCCGAGACATATATAGAGAACAATTTAAAGGTTCATTGGGACACTTTTTCACTCAATTTGTACCCTTTTCATTCTTGTTGTACAGATAATGTTGACCGGCTCGGTATTTATGAAATATTTGAAACTGCAACGGAAAAGATTTGGTGTTATTGTGCAGTAATAAAATCTGTATAGGGATCACTCAAGGGTAACGAGACAGACGGGCGATTGGCTTCTTGTGTTTGCCTTTTTAATAAAGTTGTTCGCACCGATACCCTTCATTATTCAGCAGTTTTTTCTGTCCAAAATGTTAATCACCACATTTACTTGTCCCGTGTTTTTGCCGTGAGGAATTTTATGAAACATTTTAATAAAGCTGCTAATGGTACAGCTGCCAATCACCATCAGGTTGATATTACACTGCAAGAATCGTATACAAACATATAAGAAATATAAACGTAAAAAATAATGACAATAATAAAGTGGGCGCGTATCCTGCCTGGAAGTTTGATTCGCAAATATTTCGATGTCGTAAAAACTTTTCCTGAAAGGAACTGTTATAAAAGTGGCTATCGTAAATGTCACAGTTATCGAAAAAAATTTTATAACTACTATAAGAGTAGTGGTTAAAATCGATACCTGTGTATGTCTTCATCGTCCGATAATCGTAAATTAAGGTCCGACTCTGGTTTAACTGAGCGTAAAAACTGTGAGCGAGAGATTGAGAGTTCATGTTACTCCGAAAATGTAAAACGAAAAAGAGTTCAGAGCTTCGATTGTGTAAGAGAGACAGAACTACGGTTGATGTCAAAGAAGCAAAGAATTCAGAACTAGATATTTGTAGATACAGCCAGGATGTCTCAGTGAGGAAGTAATTTAAATCAGATTAATGACAACATATCGTTGACGATGAACTTGGAGGCTGTAATCAATCTTGAGGAAGATTGATTGTTTTTTTACTCGTCAATAGATTTTTGCGGCAGATTCCAATTTTCAAAATGTCACGAACGGAGTTGATACGTTCAATCTTGTTTTTTTTAATTGCCTTTGTCAAACAGTATCCCAAACCTTAATCTTTGTCAACGAGAAGGCGATGGGCTAACCGGAACGGGTTTTAGAGTGGGACGGGATGACTGCGCCCGCGCATGACAAGTGACCGGATTAATGCATTTTAAACGAAGAAGGCTTAATTTTGATCTCGGATCCCTTAATTGAATGAGTCTTGGTTTTTTTTGGAAAAGGATTTTTAGAAGTCACTTTCGAATTACTTAAATGTATAAGTCAAGCCGTTTCATGTATACTGAAGAGTGCTTTCTTTTTGGCTTTGTCTAATATCAGTACAAAGCCTAAGCTTTTAGGGCTTGACAAGTCCAAAAATGACATGAAGGATTTTTCTGGAAAACCCAGTCATAAAACATCATCAGTTTGAAAATTAGCGGTCTTCGTCGAGTGCATTCTACCTGTTCAGTGACTTTTATCTTCCATACTAAAGAAGTTAACAACAATGTTACCACTGCACTAAAGATCTTCAATCTGCATGTTGCCAATAAAAGGAGAATTTATTTCGACTCTATTTATTTTAGCGTTCGATGCCTGCATACAAATGTATTAAACCTGCGTGCAGGATCATCAAAGATGTTTTTAGCCGACGAGGATTGTTCAGAATCTCAAAGTGACAAAGTAATTGATATATAAGTCGATGAGCACCAGAAATATAAATTACAATTTATAATCTATTTATCACTCTGTTTCTTAGGGTTCCTCAGATGGGTAGTAAAACCTTTTAGCCTGAAAGTCCATTAATCTGAATCTATCATCATACGAAATCGTGTTTAATAGTGGCTTAGATAAAAAAACTTATATAGTAATATGGAAAATGGTGCTAGATACAGTTTGAACCCAAAGTTCTTAAGCTATAATCCTAACCATCGTCTAAATATAGTAACATAGGGTTTGGATTCGTGATTGATTATGGTCATAAATTGATTCCTAGTAATTATTGACTGGCTGGCATTAAATTCGCTACTATATCATTAAATGACGGGATTTGATTAGTAACTACTGTGCAATCTTCAAAGTGGGCTTCCTTAATTACATATACAATTTATCCTACCACTAAATTGAATGGCTACACATTGATAGCCGTTATTGAGCCAAGGTTTTTTACGATATTTTGAGAAAGATTTAATTTTCGACCCAAGTAAATTACGCGAGATTTAAAAGCATCTGATGCCTCTTCAATTGCAATAAAGATTTTGTGACTTTTATCATCAATTAAACAGTCCTTGTCGAATTTCCAAAAATCTTTTGTATTAAGCGTGCCATCATTGCTTTCTATAGATTCACCTTTGTTTTAAGAAATTCAATAGGTAATCAAATCAACAGAACCCACACTCCTTTCAAAATCAACCTTGCCCACATTTTTATCCATATCCAAGCCACCAACTGGTCGTGGCTTGTACTCAGCTAAATGATTGACGATCTCACATCCACCTCGGTATCCATTCCCGCTGAGTGTAGGACTATCGCCAACATTTTAATAAATAACCTCTTTGCCTTCACTAATAGCGATAATTCCTTCACTACAAGCATCCAATATAAATAGAACGATTTATTTACACGCATTGTCGGTTGTTTTAACTTTATATGAAAGAATTAATGTATCGATATTAATTTTGTTAAACGTGTTGACCTTTTTGTTATTAATTTTATAGTCATAAGTCTTTATTACGTGTTTTTTGAACGGGCGAAATTTCTCGATTAAGGTGTCGCTCGGTAATTTCTTTATTAAATTGTGGTCAAAAATTCGTGGTAGGTCGCTGTTTAATAAGATTTTTATTGAGATTGTTTTTGTACATAATTTCTGGCCATTATTTCAGTAACATGAATTATTGTAAGTTTCAACATATTATCTGCTATGTCTACGATATTACTATTCTCCAACCAAGGAATTTCTATTCCTCTTTCCGTCTCATTCTTACCTGCCCTCTCGTTTCAACGGCATATTTTCTCTCTCTTAAATCACCATTATTAGACAAAGCATCAGTTCCATCTATCAATTTCATAGGAACTATCCCGAGAAGCCGAAGGTGTATCGCTCGACAGTCCTCTATAATTTTTTTCCGATTGGGAACCAGTTCAATCGATGATCGATGAAAAAAAGCCGTGGGTCGGTTTCGATTGATCCGGTCTCTATCGAGATTGAGACATCTCGGAACGAGTTCCGCCCGCCTGCGCAGGCGCCGCCCTAAGTGATAAGAGATTATCGGGAGATCGTAAATTACTTAATTTCACAGCGGCTGAACTTATCTTTTCCGAAATTGGGAAGCTTTTTACTCTTTTGTTGGCAGATGTTTGTTAGAATTTTATTTTCATGTTAACGGGAGTGGTTTTATAAAGCCGTAAGTATATTATTATGTACCTGAGTATCTCAAGAGTATTTAAGATTTTTAATGCCCGTTTGCACCACAAACCCCTTAATGCGTTTAGCGCTAAACGTATTTAACACATTCGGTCTCTGTCAACTTCAAACAATTGACCAATTGAACGATATTTTAAATACAGGGTAGCATTGACGGGCAAACTGTAACTATAAATTTAGCACATGATTCTAGACATAGCGTAGACATTTTTCGTCGATTATAAAAAATATATATTAGCTATTTCATAGAACAGTGTAATGCTTACAGTCTACACGGTCAAAATTTACGGAGCAAAAAACTTTTTTTTAATGACCGACGAAACACTTCAATGCAGGGGGTTCAAAATAATGTACCAAATCCATGGTAACAAATTTCGCTTTGATTTCCCTGCCACCCTGTATGTTAAGCGCTAAATGCAATTAGTGTGGTGTAAGCAGGCCTTAGCTTCATTAGGACGAGCTGGCGTTTATCACTAGCGGTACACACACAGATATACACACATCAAAAGTGTCTAGGGATCAACATATATTTTTGCAATAACTTTTCTCCTGATTGATATTAATTAAAATTTTCTTTAAGGATTCATCAAATAAAGTGTTTTCGTTTGTCACAGTAACGATAAACCAAGTCACCTTTGCATTAATAAAAAAATTTGCCATTTTCCTAATAAAGGGATTTTTGACATTTGAACCACTAACACAAAAGTTCGAAAAAAAGACTGAAATAACAGTTTTCTCTAAAATTTTATTAGGTAACTTAAACAATTAATAATCCGTGTTTCTACCGCGAACACTAACAACACAAGAACATCGGTTTGGCATACTCAAAATGAGTTCATCCAAATCACGCTGTGGAATGGCCGCCCATGTTCGTTGCAACAACAAAAAAAGGTCTTCTTGCGACTGGATACCCTCCATATTCGGCAGAGCTCTTCTCTGTAGCATATCCCATGCATGCTCAATCGGGTTCAAGTCTGGCGACTGAGCAGGCCAGGGCAGGACATTGATGTTAGCTGCGGCGAGAGTCTGTCTTACAACTCTTGCGGTGTGCGGTCGTGCATTATCATGCATTAACTGAAATAAGGGACCGATTTGCACTTGTAGAGGAACGATGACGTCTGATACAATCGTCTCAGCATAAATTTGAGCGTTGAGGTTGCCTCTGATCCAAATCAACTCAGTTCTTCCGCCGATCCAAATACCCGCCCATACCATGATGGTTCCACCACTATAAGGATGGACTTCCTGGCAGGATTTTAATCGCTGTTGGCGTCCAGGGGTTCTCCAGTGTCGTATACGTCTTGTATCCGGTCTCATACCAAAACGAGACTCATCAGAAAAGCACACGAAACGCCATTGTTCTTCTGCCCAATTTCTGTGTTCAAGAGCCCATTGATATCGAATCCTACGATTGTGCATTGCTATAGGTGGTACCCGTAGCGGTCTTCGGGAATGAAGGTTCACTTCATGCAAGCGGTTTCTGACTGTTTGGTCGCTAATTAAGTTCCCTGAAGAGTGATGAAGCCTCACGGCTAACATCATGGCGGTTATTGTTGGAGCTCTTCGAGTTAAGATTTGAATGTATCGGTCTTGTCTCCGTGTGGTGCAGCGATACCGTCCTCCATGGCGCTCAGCCACGGTACCAGTGCTTCGGTAACGTGTCCAAAGTCGACTGATAACACTCTGACTTGTATTCAGAGCTAAAGCCACAGTACGTTGCCGGGAACCAGCTTCTATCATTCCCACGGCTCTGAGCATTTCTTCCCTGCTTAAATGACGTCGCCGCTCCATAATAACGTTGGTTTTAATCAGTAGTAGGGAAACAGTAGCACTAATAATGTCTTCAATGCGTTGTATGTTTTTATAGGGAAAATATTGACAGCTGATTTTCATCTTTTACTCGAATTTGATTCACAGTTCCTGATTCAAATTATGAAATGCACCAAAAAGGATCCATATAAATTTATAAAATCATAAATTTATTACAAAGCCACATCTCAATCTCAAGAAATCCGCATAAAAATGCTTGATCCCTAGACACTTTTGATGTGTGTAGATAGACCTATATAACGCAAGTATCACGATCTGTATGAAAACCAAACGTGCCATTTTTTGACTACCTCCTATGACGTCACAAACACTATTTAGTAGTGGGAAAATCAAATCGATTCAAAGACGCCGCCGCGTGTGGCACCCGTGTGGTCCCACCCCCGGGGCCTAGCACCAGCGCTCTCGCTCACCCAGCCACTGCTCAGGATTGAGCGCCAAAGTGGTGGCTTACGATTTTTGTACGTAAGCTGAGCGCGCGAAGTAGTTGCTCTTGCGTTATCTAGGTGTATCTATATCTGTGTGTGTACATTTGTACGAGCTCATCCCTGAGAGGAGCATCTTATTTTATCAACACAACAAATTGTACAGTCAAACTCAAACTCAAAGCATTTATTTCAAATAAACCAATTACAGGCACTTTTGAACTGTCAAGGGTCGGTCAGTCAGAAAGATGAAGCCCATTGCAAAGCGTAGGTACGTGTGGAGAAGAACGGGCAAGAAACTCCTCGGACACTCTTTTAAATCATAAAATTGTTACAAAAATCTTGGTTACATCGTTCATGTTGAAATTATACATGTGAGAACGATGCAAAAAGACGTGCACGTTAAAGGCGTTCGTACTAAAAAGAACAGTTCATAAATGAAAATAAATTAAAATAAGCCGTGGCGGCTAAGAGATGACCAGTCCCTACTGACGGCGCCCGTTCACGAACATGACGTATGGATCAGCACCATTCAGCTCAACCATTTTGAAGGGAACCCAATGATCCAACACACACACCACCATCAGCGAGACATTTGAGTGAGCATGACATACTCTCAGGTGCCAGGGCACGTTCAAGTCAATGAAAAACGTATCCAGTAAATGGTAACTGTCTTGTCCAACGTAACTACGTTGGACCATTTGCAGCAAGAGATCGAAATATTCGATCATGATAAATATGTAACCCATTTTCCGCTTTCAGCTCCCGCTGTCGCTAACTCTTACAACTTATCCCACTAACCCCACCCACGCTAGCCATATTATTGTTACCAAAATAATCAGCGGAGTTTTTAATCATGCCTCGATAAGAATAATTGCTCGGCGCTTTGGTCTATTGCCTTATGTCCAAGTAATTGGCGAGGCTGATTGCTAAAATGTTTTCATTATGATTTATCGGCTTTGATGAAGAATAATTGATTGGTTTGGCAGTCGGTGTTGTATACAACGTGTTTTTTTTTATACTCTAGGGATAATTATAAGTAAAAGTAATACAAAAAGTCCTAGAATATGTGTTCAAAAATGCATAGTTTCGAAGGTATCTAAGTTTCATTGAAATTTTCATTCATATCAATCATTCATATTTAAAGTTACGAAAATGCGACGTTGTCCTATTTCACGTAAGGGTGTTTTACATTAATAGTAACTTTGTTGAATTATTTTGTATGAAAAATTACAACAAAAAAAAAACATCGAGTATATTAGAATTGGTAACTTTTTTGGGAATGCCGCCGGTGCGACGTGACCGGTGCAGAGACGTGTGACAGAGAGATCAACGCGCAAACTGTTTAATAACCGACGAAAAATTTCAACGCCCGAGGGTTCAAAATCATGTACAGACGCCAGCACATCAAGCTACCCGAAACTGTCAATTTTTCCCAATCAACTTTGAACCTTATACTTTAGCGATAAAGTTGAAAATCTATTAAAGAAATTTGACAGATTGTAGCAGCTTGTTGTGCTTGCGTCTGTACATAAAGTCTGTTCAAACTTAGGTTTCTAATTAATACTATTCCAAGTTAAACAGATCATCATCTGCCTAGCCTTTTCCCAACTATCTTGGGGTCGGCTTCCAGTTTAACCGGATGTAGCTGAATACCAGTATTTTACATGGAGCGACTGCCTATCTGACCTCCACAACCCAGTTACTGGGTAATACGATATTCCTAGTTAAACAAATATCAACTTTATTTTAACGGTAGTTAAATTGATTTCAGTGTGACTATAGTACTACTGAAAAACTTACTTTATGCAGTAGACTTAGAGCATAAAAAGCGACTTTATATCGTCTACGCATAACGTAAAGACGAACTTTTAGAGCACGAGAAGTGAAAAGATTTTTTTAAACTGGTTCATTAATTTGAGGATTTTTTCTATGGTCCTTTTTATAAGGACCATGTTCAAAAGAAAGAGTGCGTAGTTAATTGTCTCTGCTTTCTTCAGCTGGAATATCTTCTTCAAATTACTATTTTCTAGTACTTCCAGTAGAAAAATATCTCTATTTATTCATTTTAGATTGAAAAATGTATGATTATTGCAAATAATAAATTATTATAACTCCCTATTAGTAACATATAATTATTAAATATTCATAAAACCTAAGAATCGTTGTTTTTTATATCCTGTTTAGTTTATTTATAACTTAGCGTATAAAACAAGTCATAAATTTTAATAACATAATATATAATTAACAACATCGTGATGCTGTCATTTGCTTATTTTATTAATTTATTAATAACAATCTGTATGAATTAGATGATCCGGTCAATAAACTTTATAGTCAGATGATAGTCTCCTTTAAGAGCCTACACTACCTCAGCTAAAATTCACTCTTTAACTCGCTCGCACGATACAGCTCGCGGACTGAGTGAGAGCGAGACCGAGTGCGGTGCTAGGCGGCAGGCAGCGCCAATAGTTTAGGAATTTGCTTTTTACGGTGAAAATAATGGTAATTAAAAAAAAGTAAATAACATAAGACCTGCTTTATAGTTAGTTCGGTTAGTATACAAAGTTTCATGATCTAATTTAAAGTATTTTTTGAATACCAGCGGTTTATTGTTCGGTTTAGAGGTAAAGAAAATTTTATGAAATCGTGTTTTCGTCTAACATAAGCCCTAACATTAATCCTCAACTTTACCATATATTTATTTCAAAATTAATGCTGCAGTATTTTCGACATAACGGAGGATCATGCTAAGCCATTTGAGGTAGTATAGGCCCTTAAAGGCATCGTTGGCCTAGCGGTCGCAAGCGCTGCTGTCCTGGGTTCAATTTCCGTGTTGGGCTAAGTGTTATTGGGTTTTTACTGTCTCGTAGTGACTGGAATTTTACAGCAGTAACCCGGTGTCTGGATATGCGCCAGGTTTATGGCAATTAGGGTCGCTCCTATTACATAGGACTTAATAATAACTGGCATAATGTGGCAGACGCCAGCACATAAAGCTACCTGAAACTGTCAAATTCCAGTCTACTTTGAATCTTATGTTTTAGCGATAAAGTTGAAAATCTATTAAAGAAATTTAATAGATTGTATAGACTACTTATAGGTACACTTTTGCCTAACCTTTTGGCGAACACAGGCGTTATGATATGTTTATGTTCTTTTATAGGTTTGACGTCAAATATGTTGTAGATAATATCAAGGACGATGAATGGTATCCTATTACCCAGTACTTAACTGGGTTGTGGAACTTGTGGAGGTCAGATTTAGCTGCATTTGGTTAGACTGGAAGCCGACCCTAACATAGTTGGGAAAAGGCTAGGCAGATGATGATGAGATATCCATATATTCCATTTCGTATACCTACTTCTGATCTTGATATTAAAACTTAGGCACCTACTCCTCATAAATTAATCAGGACATTCACGACTAATCCCGAGGCAGTAATCAATTTTAATTTAATAAACTACAATACAAAGTAATCTATAACTTCAATACTGTCAAATTATTGATTAATTAACTAATAGAACTGTCTGTTCGGAATATTAATGGCCGAAATCTTCTAATGCCGTGTCACCACGGCACTGTAGGATACATAAATCATGTACCGTGTTTCAAAATCCATTCGGTTCAGTTCCAAGAAAGTTAATTAACAAGTTAACACGTGTTTTTGTTTGGAAACGCGAATTTTTCACCATGTGGGGAGTGATGACATTGTCGGTGAAATGTGAGAGTCTGGGTGTATTGTTAGACATCTGCTTCTGATGTTTCGTGGCAGTTTGTTTTTGATGTTTGTGCCCGCAATTTTTTTTTTAAGTAGAAAGTTGTGTAATATATTTTGAAGATGTTAAATCAAGTATTTTCTAGCCGTTTATTTAGGAAATTTGACGGGGATAAAGGACCAACAATAGTTGAATACAAGAGTTTACTTTACTTTTAACTGACTTCAAACAAAGGAGTCTAAGTATAGATATTCAAAGCAATTGTAGCGGTTAGTAACTGAACTCTTGAAGAACAGTCTACAATGTTGAACTTAATCTCAGACATAAACCATACGCACTTAACTTTCTCGTAAAAAAGGACCAAAAATATTAACGAATCGGGATTCAAATGCAGATCTTTTTCTCTCATTAGCAACCAGCGAATAAATCGCTCGGTGACATTTTGTGACTTATTTATGGGCTCCAGTAGGTACCCAAAATCTGATTTATTTATTTATTCTTACAACCGAATCAAAACGGTATACCTATACATAGTTATAGCCTTTATTTAAACAATTTTATTTACGTCTCAATCCAAAATTGCGGTGTTTTTGAATATTTTGTTTTGTTTTTATTGCTCAGTTTTGTGTTTATTGATTTGCTAAGTTTGTTGATGTTTATAATAGTGTCGCATTCAAATTAATGTTTCATGTTTATTACGTGGAAAACGAAACCTTCTGATTTGTTTTTGATTCATAAAAAATAAATAAATATACATTGAATGAACTACAAAGGGACTCGTGGCTAATATTATGCCACACGGGTCGATCGAAGGTTAAGCCACGCTTGTTGCGGTCAGTTCGTGGATGGGCCATTAGGTATATCGAGACCTCTCCGTGCCTTAGAAAGCATGTTAAACTGATGGTCTCAGCTGTCATTGTCTGTCATCTTTAACGTTCGTTACGGATAGTCAGAAGCCCAAAAGTCTGACAACTAGTCTTACCAAGGAGTATCGTGATACCCAGTGACTGGGTCGTGGAGGTCAGATAGCCAGTCGGTCTATGTAAATAATGGTATTCAGCTGCATCTGGTTAGATTGGAAGCTGGCCTCAAGTTCCCATAGTTGGAAAAAGGCTAGGGAGATTGATTGAACGACCTACAAAAATTAAGTTTAATCCTTTTGCGTTGTCTTTACAAGTCTGTTGCAAAGTTTTAATCTATACTAATATTATAAAGCTGAAGAGTTTGTTTGTTTGTTTGTTTGTTTGAACGCGCTAATCTCAGAAATTACTGGTCCGATTTGAAAAACTCTTTCAGTGTTAGATAGCCCATTCATCGAGGAAGGCTATAGGCTATATATCATCACGCTAAAACCAATAGGAGCGGAGCACCGATGAAGAATGTTTCAAAATCGGGGGATTTTTTTCCTATTGAGAGCTTCCGCTGCGTGCGCTGCGTAAACGGTTAAAGTTTCGCAAAAATCATGTATGACAGAATTGTTCCCCTTTAAAAGCTTTAAAAAAAAGTCCGCGACAGCATATGTCTATCTTTTAAGGTTAGCTCACTATAACCTCTTTTATGCTAACCAAATTTGTTCTAAAATAATGCATTATTTGCGAAGGTGTTTTTATAAACATGGTATTAATCCTTATCCAAATAAATACGTTATTCATCACATGTATTTAATTTTGAACAAAATTGCCTCTGACATCATTTGATTTCAATGTATATCTTAGGAGATATCATAGTTTTAAAATAATACTAATAATAAAGCTGAAGAGTTTGTTTGTTTGAAACACGTTTTGAAAGCTCTAAATACCTGGAAGTATTTGGTCACATATATAAAAATATGTTTGCGTTTGATAGCCCAGTTCTTGAGGAAGGCTTCTATTAAACTTGACGCTAGGACCCTTAGGAGTTGAGTAAAAAGAAAAAAGTCTGAAGTTTTCGCCAAGCGAAAACGAAGTAATAGCGCAGGCCGGCGACACGTTGCGACGGGGTGGATCGGGGAAACAAAAAAAAATTACGCGGACGAAGTCGCGGGCAGAAGCTAGTTAAGTAATAAAATCATTGTTGTGCACGAGATGCAATTCATATTAACTGATTAACTTGTTAAAGATAATTATGACAGCTTGTACACGATACTTATCTCATCAAGATTTTACAGGAAAGTGAAATAAAACATCATACATTCAATGCAATGGAATCTAAAAATAAAATAATTACTCCATTCTATTCCTGAGAAACAGTTTATTAAAGTCTTCGACCCTTAGAAGTAATTAAGAGAAACAAAACCGGAAGTGCGCGCATATGTGCACAGCTTGCCGGTTTTAAGTTTCTTTTTCTCCTTCTCTTTCTAACTAGTCTAAACCACCAGTATAATTTGACCGCGCGACGTAACCTTGTCGGGAGGTAACAAGTATCACCGAATTTTGGTTGGTTTTAAACACAGTAATTTTGTGTCAATATTGTGACGCCCAATTATGGTTTTTAACTTAATTAGTGAGGTTGTTAGGTTAGAGCTCAATTATCAGAATGTCTTGTAAAAAAACAGCTCTGTTGAGATCATTACGTGCTAACTCCTGAGACAAGATGATTATTCTTAATTAATTTAGTGTTAAGAACATACATACTCACATAAAAACAAGCACCAATAGTTGATGGATGAAGCAACACTCAAATTCGTAGCGGAAGACCAATTTAGAAAATGTTTTAAGTCAAATTTTAGTTAAAGTAAAAAGGAGTATAATGTTAGGATCGTTAGGATAGGTTCCGTGCCTCGGATAGCATGATAAGCTGTTGGTCCCACCGGTTGACATTTGTAGACCTTTGACATTCGTTACGTCAGAAGCGCGACAGCCTGACAACCATACCAGTGATTGGGTAATCCCAGTCACTGGCTGATGGAGATCAGATAGGTAGTCGCTCCACGTAAAATACTGGTTTTCAGCTGTATCCGGTTAGACTGGAAGCCGACCCCGACATAGTTGGGAAAACTAAGCAGATGATGATGGTAAACAGAATGTGTAAATGAAGATAGAGAGTAAGTTTTTAAGTTTTAAGTATAGAGGAGCAAAAAATCTTTAAAACAAGATGTCTACCTTCTAGAACCGTCTACAAAGATACGGGTCCGTTCGAAAGTAGTTGATCCATAAAAACAAGTGTCAAACACAATTTTTCTTACGGGAAAATCATCTCATAATCAGCCTATAATGTTCCCACGGCTGGGACACAGGCGAGAGGGAGTGGGGTATAATCTACCACGGGGGCCCAGTGCGGGTTGGTAGCTGTCACATGTCTTCGAATTTTTGGTTCTAGGACATGCCGGTTTCCTCACGATGTTTTCCTTCACCGTTTTGAGAGCAGTGGTGATGAAATAATTTACACAAAGTAAATCGCCGGTCTGGGTTCGAACCCACGACCGTAAGTCGCAACTGTTACCACAGGGCCACCACTGATCACGACGGGCAAATAAATATCTTGAATTCGTGAGTAAAGACATCAGTCTAATCCTATCGTCATTCATTATTAGTTCAGGCCCCGAACTACTTCTTTTTATGTATATATTTTTTTTATCTTAATTAATTAATTAGTCTTAATAATTGTTTTTTGTCTAGTTAATTTATTTATTTATTCATTCAGTAGTATACACACAGTTTATACATTTAAGTTGGTGCCAACATAAACTCATTAGAGTTTTACCGTGCAACAAAATCATCGACTACATAATTTAGAAAATTGTAATTGTAAAATTGTAAATTTATAAGGGTAAAAGGTATGTATTAGGTATGTACTTACGTTGAAACTGTGTACTCCCCGTCACTTGTCCCCAAAGGTTCATTAGAAAACCAGCGTCAGACAGCATCTGTCTGGCATTGATGCTGAAATGAACCTTTTTGTTGCAGCCGTGAGGCACACACAATTGTTGTTTGCAACATTCTTTTTATTTTGTTTTTCACGAACTGTGTCCAAATAAACTTTTTTTTCTATCTTTCTTCTTTCTATGTCCGGAAGTGAAACAGAGTAAGAAAAGCCCGTAACTTCGGTGAAAACTACGAATTTCGTGCTTACGGAGTCTTACTGCCAGTTTCTTCATCAACAACTAAAGTAATCAGTCATACTGACTTTAACTGTTGACTTACTTGACCTTTACCGATACTACGGCAAATGTGTTTCTTCATTCAAGTAACAGCTAAAACAGTGAAGAAACAAATTTAACAGTTACTTTGACGTTTGTGACGTTACTTTGGCTGTTACTATTGATGAAGAAACTGGCCGTTAGACCCCCAGACGTAAGTTAATCGACTGAGTAAAAAAAGTCGAATACGATCTTTTTCAAAAACCTTCTTCAAGCTTAACTAACAACACATAACTAATTTAAAATTGACTCAAACCCAGTAGTGCTTCAAATCACAGTTCTAAACCACTTCCAAGAAAATTATAATAAAAATAAGAAAATAAACGAGAAACGTTTATGAATAAATCATCAGCGATCATCTCGCGAAACACAATCAAAAAGGATCATTAGAAAGGAATGGAGAGATTGACGTTAAACGAGAGCGAGGGAGAGAGGTGTTACTAGTTCCTCCAAGCTGTAATTATGCTGTTAAGAATATAATTTCATGTTGTTAAAGCGATGTATGCGTCACATTATAGAGTTTTATTTTGTTTTACGTTTATTAAGACGTTTTCGAAGTCGTTTGCGCAGCGTTTAAAACTTGCAATGAGGTGGAAAATCTTCATGGTAAAATAATTGATTGATATTTTTTGACAGCACTAGCTGTACCCATCTTAAAACATAATGCATTCATCACACCAATACCATAAAGGCGAACGTTTGTGTGCGTGTGTTTATATGTTTCTTACGTCTTCACGCTCAAACGACTGAACCAATTTTGATAAAATTTTGTATGGAGGTAGCTGACACCCTAGATTAACATATACTCTTCTTTTATCCCGATATTCCCACGGGATCGACACTTATGCGGGTGAAACCGCGGGGCGCAGCTAGTTTGAAATAAAGGTTTCTATTGTAAAGTAAATAAACAAAGATTGCAATTCGCAATCCCTATAAAGCGGAAAAGCTCGAAAATTCATGAAAAAATTCTGTAGTTATCACCCAACCTCTACACGCAAATGAAAAGGCAAAGTTATTTTGCTTTTGTTTTATTAAAAGGTTCACAAGCCTTATAGACAGTGTAATTTGTAATTTCCGTTGCTATAATAAGAACCTCATTATCGAAGGCTCTAAGATAAACACGCATCGATGGACCTCATCGCGCTTATCAAATATATTCCTCTAATCACATAGATTAACTCTATTCTTTTTACATCCACTTTATGCATCTTTTTTTTAACAATTTAAGATCTTTTAATCAACCCGAACTCCATCAAAAATTAAATGACGGGTGTATCTTTATCATATCTTTTTTAAATTCCGTGAACTGGCATCAATCCTTGCGCCCGCGCCGACTACCTGTGATCGCACTCCTGCATCACCTTTGATCACAGTATAAAAACATCGTTAGTAAACAGCGTTTGTTTTTTGCAGTGTCCTAACTAATGATCGTACTAATCGTTTTATGACATTGATGATTTAATGAGAGCATTTTTTTCCTGTGAATTTTAACGCGGACCGGGCGGTACCGGTTTTGTCTAGGTGTGTCGGTAATTGGGTGCCAAATGGATTTGTTCGGCGTCCGTTGTCTTAGGGTTTTTTATTGCTGCTATAATTATGTATGTGGAGAACTATTTTATTGTCAAAATGTGTCAAAAAGTTCTAGAGTTTATATAAAAAACCGGAGATTTCTAATCACTCTATAAACCTATAATTAAACACAGAAATATGATTTCCTTTATTTTTTATTGAGCCGTGAATATTCAAAATGGTGAAGCCGTAAAAAATACCTAATAATAAATACACCGCCATTACAAATTCACGTCGTAACGCCTTCATCTCGCCGCACATTCGAATAACAACCAAACTCATAATTTACAGCGAGTCTCATTAGTATACGCTGTAACAAAGTCACTACTCGCGGCCAAAGACGCCGCCCAACAAAGCCATTGACATTCATATATTAACGCTAAACGTGCCCACGAAACCACTAGATATCGAACATCGAAATACTAATTTTACGCCCAATCGACTCGGATAAAAATTAATACATCAATATCAAATGGACGCGGATCGAGACCTATCGATTTTGATACAAAAACGAGTTCGCTTGGACGCACCGATCATTCGATATTCGTCTGTACGCAAAAAGAACTAAAGGCAGTTTTCGAATGAGGTTTTTGCGCGCGGTTGCCACAATGTCGTTAGGGTGACCATAGCCAGGTAATGGAATTCGTGGCCGAGTCGATTGGCCTCAAATTCGATTGATGATAATTTTTTCTTCCGTTGTAAAGGACACGAATGCCGTTTTCCGCCGGTTCTCATGACGATGAAGACATAAAAATTTTGGAAGTTGAGCGGCGCGTCAAAAGGAGACCACATACGTTATATTCGTGGGATTTGGGTATTATTTTCTTGTTGGGTCGTTCTTACGTTTGCAAAATTGTTGGCCGCTGACGCCTTTTGCTTCAACCTATTATTTTTGGGCAAATCGCCCGCCTTGGAGCCGGCTAAGCGTGATCAACAAATCAAATGGTTTGGGTGTTGCTTTTTTTTTGTTTGGAACCCGCCACGTGTTTGTTTTCGTACGTTCGAGATGTGATTATTATGGAAATTTGTTACTTAAACGCCGCCTCCTCGATGAAGTATAGATTTTAATAAGGATGACTAATATCTTTGTGAGTGTATCGCTTAATCGATTTAAGTTGAGGATTTTAACAAGTTGAGAACCGGCAATGAGGTCACCCTACGGACAGTGGCGTGCCTAGGGGTCAAAATTAGGGCAAGCCCACAAAATTTCAACATATAAAAAAAAACTGAGGAATTGGCTGATTTACTTCTTGTTAATGGTTGTTAGTAGTACTAACATCATTATTATAATATTAGTAAGAAGACCTTTAAAATACGAAGAGTACATAATTATTTCAAGCATCAGTACGTAATTGCCATAAGCGCCATCTATATCAATGAATGTGCATAGCCACAGCGCATAATTCATAATTCGCACCAGATGACCTCACGCAATAATAAAGGAATTCAATTTTTATAGTCGATTGAAAATGTTAACATGAGATAATCATAATACCCTATAACATATAAACATAATCATGATGAGAACGTCTTCGACACTTACGAGCATGAAATCTAATAGGATTGTTTATTTTTCAGTCGTTTACCAAAACTACGAATGCCACACAAACAACATTATTGCCTAAAAAAATTTTGGCTTTTCATGACACCAGCTATCTAATCTATGTTTTGTTAAAACAATCGTATGAGTAGGTAGGTATTTTTTTGATTTAATCCGGAATCTGTCTTCTTGACTGACAAAAATACTTGTTTTTATTTCCGAGAAGTACTTACAGTAATTTAGGATTGGTTACGGTGAAGTAAAGAGTTACATAATGAAATAAAACTCAATGTATTTACATACCTTTTCGATGATAGTTTCCGATTTCACACGATAAAAGAACACTATATTCATTAACCATTTTCAAAATCATAGGGAATGACATCGACACATCAATAATTTTAAATTTAAATTATAAAACTACTTAATTCTCAAAATATTCAAAACTTCAAAACAATAACAAATGCGGCATCGCGCCATGCGATGGCCATGCGTGATGCGTGCATTCCTTTCGCAACTCACTTAACACTTTACGCGGGTCAACGCGGCGGCTATGCATTTGCGCGAACTTCATGCCTCTCAAAAGCCGGGCTTTTATTTTCATAGAAATTGTGCATAAGTACTTACCAATACATCAACAAATGTAAACGTTTCTATAGCAATTTGTAGGCGAAAACTGCGAGACAGAGAAAGGAAAGGCAAGCCAGATAAGAAGCCCTATTAGTGTGTGAGCGAGATGGCGCTTTTGAACGCATTGTATAGCGTTTAGAGGCGAAATTGGCGCGTTTGGCAGCAAATCGCATAGGTACTTTTATTCTATGAATGATTGCAACCTACCTAGCTCAGTGCGCGCGGCTGATAAAGTTCGGATTTCGAAATTTTATCATTCTTATGAATGTTTGAGTTCAAGTTCATTGACTGGTGCTTTTTTAATATATTTTTTATTTTATAGATTGAAACGTACTTAAACGTTCGTTGTTGTGAATTATGATTTTATAGGGAAAGCCGGGCTTTTTGGCTTCTATGAAGGTACCGCCACTGCCTACGGAGTTTTAATTTTAAAAAATATACATATAAATGATGATTGCAAAGCTACTTTATCATTTTAATTGTTTTATAATTAATTTATTACAGTATAACTCTACTTTTTACTGTACCAGCCAGTGCAAAGCAATGAGGTGCTTGACAAGCCTCGACATCTCTCTATGGAACAGAATTCACTCGCAAAAAGTAGTTTATCACCAACACTTTACATTGAATGCTTGTCTATGCAAATACAGCAACAGCTCCATGTCCAGCCAGTCCACATTATGTAGGGTGCCCAATTAGTGGCGACATATTAGGACATTCACAATTTAGTCAGCATGAAATCTGTTCCCGCGAAATAGCTCGTAAAAGACATCCGGTACTACATTAATCACATACGGTGCTAAGCGGCCACTTTATATTCAAAATGGCCACTACACGGTGACAACTCAATCTCGCCCATTACGGACCAGGTGACTAAGGCCAGGCTAATTTGTGGCCTTTGGAACGGACTATGAAGACGTTATGTTTTATGTTTATTGAAATTAAATAGCTTTGGCTTCTAACATTTAGATTTAATATTTAAATTTTTGAGTCTTCGGTACGGGTTTGGTTAAATAGATTAGTGCCGTATGATTTTAAATGAATATAAAAACTTTAAGCTATGTCTTTATCAATTTTAGAATGTCTTCTCCTATATTGACTAAAATATAAGTTATTTATCAATTTTAAAGTTATTTTTATCGTTGTTTCAGGTTTAGAGTACTTAAGTGCGGCCAGGAGTTTACACCCAGAGCTGCATGCTGGCAGTACGCTAGCTAGCCAGGACTTCCAACTTAGTTTAGAAGGTAAGATGGCTTCCCTTCTTCTCCACTTTTCCATTTCTTCCTTTTTCAGATTCACGGTCTTGCGTTACCAGATGTTTCAACATTGTTGCATTTAAGATATTTTTGTACGTAATTCTCGTCGTGATAGTTCCTTTCTTTTCACGCATTTTGCCAAGATTTACTTACTGCAAAAAATATACCGGTCGTGTTTCCATTGACTGAAACGAAATTGTTTCATTTAACATGTTTCTGACTTATAATAAATTCATCAATTGCTATAAACTTTAATTTAAGTTTGCGTTAGGGCAAACTAAGCTATTTTATTTGTAGGAGTTTCTTAGCCATATTCTATCACCTAAGAGACCTTGTCCGCTAATCTATCTTTATCCCTAAATACAATTCCTAAGGTCGTTTCTACAATAAAACTTTCGGCATTGTTAGAAATCATATTAGTATCTTCTTTAAGACTGATTTAATGTGCCAACTTTATTACCTCCATATTTAGAGACTTTTAATTGAATAAGAGGTGCGTATGGGTTTATGAAGATAGTAGCTTCAGCCCGCGGCTTCGCCTGCGTGGATGTTGGAAATTATCTCACAGTAAAGTGTTACTGGGACAAAAAGTAGCCTATGTGTAGGATGACATCTATCTCCTTGCTAATTTTTATCGAAATCCTTTTAGTGGCTTAGGCGTGAAAAGGTAACTTTTGAATTTATAATATTAGTATGGACTGAAGGCTTCACGACTACGCGGTCTCAATAAAATAAATGCATATAATAATGAAAACTATCCTTTAATGATGATTTTATTATCTAAAGTCTATCCATGCCTACAGGATTTTGACGTTATATGCATGGGTCTAAAAATAAGCAAAAATACGTAAAAGTGGGCATTATTCTTCTACAGTTAAATTTAATGTTCCAAGTCCATCAATACTGGATTTATTTGCTGTGTTACTCATTACAAAAAAAATCATAGCTACTGAACAACACCAGTTAGATGTACACGCTCCAATTACCTACCTCCATTTCGCTGTGTCCAGGAAGTAATTTAGTCAACTTAATAATAGTCAAACGCTTGAAATATCAAGCGTTTGACTATTATTGACTAAATTACTAGAGGTAGAGAGAGCAATAACTCTATCAATCATCTCAGTTATCTCTATAAAAATTACTATTCATAAGTCAATTACCTTTAATAGTTAATCGACTTTTAAATAGCTCTTGCTAAACACCACTTACTGGTAGCAATAAATTTTCATCACCTATTTCATTTTAATACTTGTTTAATTTTCGCCTCCGTATCTTGGAAAGCACGTAAAGCCGTTGGTCCCAGCTGACATTCTTAGACCTTTGATAGTCGATACGGGTAGTCAGAAGCTCGAAAGTTTGACAAACAGTCTTACCAAGAGGTATCATGTTATCCAGTAACCACCACACATCCAAACTCGTATGTTGTGGAGGTCAGATAGGTAGTCGATATTAACATACTGTTCAGCTGCAAATAAACAGACTGGAAGCCGTCCCCAGTAGGGAAAAGGCTAAGCATATAATGATGACTTATATATTTTTCTCCAATCTTCAGGATCAAGAATAGCCTCACCAACTCGGTTAAGACTGTCAGGAGGAGCTATAGGGGCGTCTGCTAACCGGAAAAGGGCAGTGTCCTGGAGCCCATACTCTGCCGAATCTTTGGACCTGGCGGCCGTTATTAGGGCGTCTCCTGCAAGCCTGGCTGTCAGAGCACCCTCAGCTGCTTCCACGGGTAGCTATGGACATCTTAGTGCCGGTGAGTTTGAAGATCATTGGCACTGTCTTGGTACTTATTTTGTAGTTATTTTTCTTTTTTTTTGTGTAAAATAACCTATGTTTAAATGTTATGTCTTTTCTTGTAGTTCCTTACTAACGCTTTCCTCCCAATGTCACTCTCATATCTAAGATCTTCAACCATTTTTGTAATGGTCGTTTGGTGGAATTAGGAAGAGGCCTGTCTCCCACAATGGAATTTAAAAAACCGTTGGTAATAAAAAGCTTTGAAGCGTTAAATAATACTATATTTTCATTTGAGCAATCATTTACTTACTTTTTCAACTCAATAATAACAATTTCTTATTTCTTTATTTCTAGGTGCCATATCCCCTGCACTTTCCCTCTCTCACGCGTCTCTTGCGCAGCAGTTGTTGGCGCGAGGGGGGGTAGTGGGTGGTAGTGGGGTGTTAGCGGGAGGGGTTCTGATGGACCCTGCCCACCAGCAGGCTGCGGCGGCCGCGGCACACCATGCGGCTCACGCGCATCTTGTGGCGGGGATTCATAGGTAAGAGACAATACTTAACTAAAAATAAATACAAAAAAAATTGCAAAACTAATTTATATTAAATGCTTGATTAATGGCCTTGATCGTCTTGACACTATAAAAAAACCATATTTAATGTCTACAGCGATTAAAGCAAGTGAGTTCCTCTATAGATAGTGCAATGCACGAAGACGCACCCCACTCTTTTTCCTAACGCTTACAGAACAATTGTTGATACACACTAATTATTATTAGTGGGTAATTAATGTGTATCGAAAAAACTAAAACACCAGTGGAATTACTCGTAACTAGCGATAATCACTAACGATTCGGAAGAAGAGTGGGGCGCGTTTTCGTGGATTGCACTATCTGTAGTATTACACTCCTGACTGAAGAATTCTAACATATTTCAGAGAGAACCATATGTATATTATTTCTTGTGAGAAAAGCATTCACGTATGAAAAATGCCTATCATTCGTCCGAAAGGACCTTTAAAGCACAACACCTCGTGCATAGATCATTTAATTTATAATAATATTAAATTATTAACTCGCCGCCGGTAGCAATTACTCGCATGACCGCACACTTTGACCTTTCAAGTCACCAGCACCTTGAAAAGAATTTGGTCTTTCGAGAAGATTCTTATCTTAACAAACTTGTGGTTTTAGATTTTAGCTTTTCAGCGTTCAAAAGCTTTTTGCTACGCCAGGAATTCTGAGATATATGAATAAGCTAGAAAATTACTCCGTGATGTCAATGTATCGGAATTTATCGGACCCCGATTTGGTTGATTAATGATCTAAGATTACCGACTCTGACATAGTTCATTGAGGCTGTTGTTATCTTGGAATATAATGTATGGGTACTGCTTCTTTGCTGTTATTAAGATTATGCGGATATGTTTGAAAATACTAGACATTTGCAACTATTAAAGTATATACTTTGTCTGCTAGTACTATGTTTTATTGTCGGTAATCGTAGTTGATTGTTACTTACTAAGAGATTTATCTTTATTTCCTTGATTTAATCTTTGTGCTAGATATTTCTCATTCATACAGACCATTTTTGGAACTTAGCCGTGCAGTGCGATTCTGTAACCATCTCACCGTGAAAACTTAGGTGCGTGCCGTGCGTGGAGTGAGCTGTCAGTGTCATCCTGATGCTAGGGATTGATACTCTTGACAGCTCACTCTAAGCTCATTTCACCTAACTTTTCACGGTGAGATTTTTACAGAATCGATCGGCTGGTTAGCACGGGCGATTTTTTAACGCGACGATTTTTTATATCGCCCCCTTGATTTTCAACTTTTCGGTAATGAGTCGAGTATTGAGTCGAGAGTGCAGCCCAGCGCGTCAAATAATACACTGTTGGATTTTCAAAAGTGTTTTGAGAATACAGAGTAGGTACGAGGGCTTACCTTGTTTGGACGAATCGGTAACATCTTGTAGCAACTATATGGACCAGCACCCTAATGCACAACCATACGACAAGCTATCGTATCGAAAATGACATATTTCAATAACCTGCACCCTAATTACGTAACACACTATTACTCACAATTTGAATCATTTTGAAGCATATTGCTAATCCATTGCTCCATATGTTCGAAAAAGTTTTTGCTCAACAACGTAAATAATGCAATTAATGTTGTTGAACTGTCAAAATGAAACCCATTGCTACTGATAGTGTGTTACACAATTACCCTGCTGATTTGCCTTGCCCCCGACAGCAAACAGCTGTCGGAAGAATAGTGGTCTTCTATTTGATTTTAAACTCATATAATTTTTGGGTTTTGGACTTGTGAACAGGGTTCAGAGGACTCCTACGATAACATCGATTGATGTTCGATACGGTGCGGAAGCGTATCGAGTTGTGAATAGCTATGTAGTACTTAAGTTCAAAAATGTAGTTTAGCGTGAGAGCAGTGGTGGCCCAGTTGTAACAGCTGCGACTTACGAGTTGTAGGTCGTAGGTTCGAACCCAGACAGTCGCTTTACTATATGTAAATTATTTCATCACCACTGCTCTCAAAAACGGCGAAGAAGAAGGATCGCAGAAAGCGATAAGGCCGCCCATTGTATATTTTGTAGTGTTTGATGTATCTTTACTTGTTGTATTTTTGTGGTGTACAATAAAGTATATATAAATAAATAAATAAATAAGGAAAACATCGTGAGGAAACCGGCATGTCCTAGAACCAAAAACAATCGAAGACATTTGTGACATCTACCAACTCGCACTGAACCTGTGTGATACTGCCCACTCCCTCTCACCGAGAGGAAGCCTCTGTCCCAGCAGTGGGAACATTATAGGCTGATAAGGACAGTACTACTTGTCTCTCTACTATCTCTCTCTAACTCGTTACAAAAATTCTCTTTCATTTCTCATCAGATCTCACATATCCTCCCCGACACAACTCCTGATGGGTCCAGTGGACGTGCGACCAGGGTTGACGTTGGACGGCACGCCGCCCCAGCATCTGCAGCAACCATCGCAGCAACCTGAGGTCACCAGTGTAATGGAAGCTGACAGGTAAGGACCAATTGATATTCAGGACTGGCACTTTGTACGAAAAAGCTTTTGAGCCTGAAGAAGTACTTGAGCAATAAGTCTACGAATAGTGATTATCTGCAGTGAAAACATTAATATATTGTGTTTAAGTCTTGATCTTATACAAGGTGTAACATAATAAACGCAAGACCTCATACACCCCAATTAGAGTAATGAGTTAAAAACATAATACAATGACCAAAACTAATTTTTTTTAAGTTTGCTATTTTTATTAAGAAAATCGTGTTGACACTAGCATTACTGTATGCGTTTAAAATTGAGTCTTATTACCTAGAAATAAGATTTAATTTTATTTGGCTTAATCGGCGGTTAGTATGAAAAAATACATAATTTTTGAAAAAATACCTATATGATCAAACTACTTTCAGGACTTGCGTTTATTAAGTTTGTTTATTTCATAATCAAAAGGTTTTAACAAATACATTTTAGTTTATTCTGTTACACATTGTATATGACAATACACAAAACTTGCAATTATTTCCAAATTCACTATTTTATCTTCAGTGCATCAGGCATGACCCAGCGGAAGTCCCCGCAAAGCCTAATGGGTCATCGGGACAACCATCACAGCAACAAGCCGTTATCGGCAGCAGCAGAGAGTACGGTCCATGATGGAATTGATTCTAAGGACGAGCCTGGAGACTTTATTGAGACGAACTGTCATTGGGTAAGTATCTGTCATTTATAGTTTATCTTTGTCTCTATAAGCCGGTGGAATGCCTTAATTACAGAAACAATTAAAAGCCATTTTGTCCACGTTCGCACGAAGGGTTATCAAGATTTTTTTTATTACTTTCGTTATCTATAATATATTTACTATCTGCAAGTCCCACTTTAAATTATGATTCAGCTATTTTAATGTTCTTCTTAGCGTCGTTGACAAAAATAACACGAAAAAAAAAATAGTTTTTTTTTTATTTGGTTTGCCCAAAATTCAGCAACGCGAATGCCGTTCACTGAAGCCATTAGGTATTTTAATTGTTGAGTATAACACATTCACTTAGTAAGAGTGGTGTGCGTAGTTTCTTATCCGTTCTTCTCCTTAGAGATCTATGTTTTAAGAGCAAATAACTTCAACTTTCGGATTAACTTGACCGACATCTTGTCAATTCAAAACTGTCTTTTTAATTGAAGTAAATGCTTTGAGTTTGAGTTTTGTAACCATTTGTTAATGATACTAAAACTTTCTCCAGGTGGACTGCAAGCTCGAGTTCCCGACACAAGATGACCTGGTGAAGCACATCAACACGGACCACATCCACGCAAGTAAAAAGGCTTTTGTCTGCCGCTGGGTGGGATGCTCCAGAGATGAAAAGCCGTTCAAGGCTCAGTACATGCTGGTCGTGCATATGAGAAGACACACGGGGGAGAAACCACATAAATGCACGGTAAGTACGCGAAATTTCGTTTCTTGATTTTGCTGCGTTTTGTTTATAAGACTGTCGACAATGACTACTTTTAAAAAAGAGGGTATGTGCTTTTGAACACACGAGTAGAGCCGAGTATACGTGATTCAGCGTCACCGACCCGAGCGTGACGGTTCAGTTTCGTTCATTCCTCATAAAAAGCGCAAAGTACGCCTAAAGAAGTTTTCCCTTCAAAAGTAGTCTTTCGAAAGTCTTTAGCTCAGAAGGACCAAACTCTAATGCCGTGCTTTTTACTTTTTTTTAGAAGATTTATTTTTTGACTTTTTTTTACAAGGCATTTCTCATAATGGCTCAGTAATTAGTTAAAAACTCATAATAAAATGATGTACCGTACCTTATATGCTAATGTTCCAAAATATTTCTTCCACAGTTCGAAGGTTGCTGCAAAGCTTACTCTCGGTTGGAGAACCTGAAGACCCACCTTCGAAGTCACACGGGTGAGAAACCGTACACCTGCGAGTACCCTGGATGCGCGAAGGCGTTCTCGAATGCTAGTGACAGAGCCAAACATCAGAACAGGACGCATAGCAATGAGGTATGTTCATGTTAAAAAAAAATTGGAACCGTTTAGGTACCCGAAACTGTCTAATTTTCCCAATCAACTTTGAACCTTATACTCTAGCGATAAAGTTGAAAATGTATTAAAGAAATTTGATAGATTGTAGTAGCTTGATGTGCTGGCGTCTGTAACTACCTAAATATAATCACATTGTTAGTTTTAAAATTATAAATGTGTTTTAGATCAGATGAGTTAGATTAGCTGCCTTTAAAAAGTCTGGCATTTTCAATTATAATTATAAAGTAAAAACAGTGCATCTTTATTCAGTTCAAGTTAATGTGTAATATTGAACGCCATTCTCCAAATATCTGATTTTCAACAGAAAAACATAATTTTAGTATCTCAAGTTCCAAGTTTCATTGACTCAAGAACTAAATTGTGTATTTTTAGAAACCATACGTTTGCAAAGCGCCAGGCTGTACGAAGAGATATACGGACCCCTCATCATTACGAAAACACGTGAAGACCGTCCACGGAGCTGAGTTCTACGCTAGTAAGAAACATAAAGGTATAGATACTATCTCCTCCTTATACTTGAATACTTCCAACTCTTGAAAAATTTAAGACAACTGCTCGAAATATTTTTTTCTAAGTAGTAATCCGAGGAAAATGCTGCTAACTCCATTGACTTTCGTTTTTACTTTATATTATAAACCTAGTAGACCCCGTAGTTTCATCGCAGTTTCAGTGTCGATCCCGTGAGAATATCGGGATAAAAAGTATCCTAAAAAGTATATGTGCCAAAATTCATCTAAATCCGTTCAGCCGTTTGTGCGTGAAGGAGTAACAAACATACAAACACACTCACAAACTTTTGCCTTTATAATATTAGTGTGATAAGGTATTTAGATACTCAAAGTTGGATTACACATAATCTTTAAGAAGCATAGCTTCTATGTCTATTTATTCATTCTGACATTGCAGCTTTAATCTATAAATTCTACTGTTCAACTCACAATCATTTAAACAGAGGGGCAATTCTCGTAATTTTTAAGAACGTTCACAGTCTGATCTCAGTCTCAATCTGTCAAAAATACTTCAAATTTCCCCACATTTTGACAAGTTTTTGACATTTTTTTGTCGCCGAGATGAGTCTGCGACTAGATTTTGAACGTTTTAAATTAGCAGAATTGGCCTATAGGTTTCTACTGCATGAAACAATGACTGCCATTCATTTAATAACCTCATACTTTTCTTCTGTTTCTCCAGGTTGTAGTCGTGGCGACGACTCTGCGGAATCAGGTGGTGGCGGTGCGGGATCTTCCCCGCGGTCAGAGGAGGGAGGAGTTCCTCTTGGAGTGCGAGGACACACGTCATCAGCTTCCGTCAAGAGCGAGAGCCCAGCGTCACCCATACCGCATGGATTACATACTCCTGCTCATCAGGTATTTGGAAAATCTATTTTATTTCAAAGTTTTCTGTAGCTTGATGCCAAATTCTGTATAAGAGACCATGTATCATAGAAGAGACCATTAAAGTCTGGTGATATTATGGCGTTCTTCAAAAGACGTACGCAAGATGGTCATAATTAAGTATCCAATTAACTTCATCATAAGATCTGTCTCGTAAATGTGAAAGAGCAAGGCTTAAAGTATTCACAAAACTTTGAGGCAATGGCAAACAATGATTTCTCTAACGTTGTTCTGTAGTAATATTCAGCCTATTAAAAGGATTTGATTACCATTAAAATAGTTGTCTTGTTTCATCCATCAGCTATCGGCACAGTGTGGTGGGGAGCTGGACTTTGGAAGCTCTGGTCTTGGAGGGTTCGGAGACGAGAACGGTGCACCTTACTTCAGATTAGATGGCGAGGTAAGTCCTGAAAGAACAGTTTTCTAAGTGATCAATAAAATCTGCAGCCTGAAAACGTCTACTGCTAAACATGAGTTTCATTGTGACAACGTGATCAAAAAAGCCAGTCCCTATAAATCGCATAATCATACAAGAATACGGTCACATCACTGTATGCCAGGCAGTCCCATTACGTGTCTAAATAGCTTTTTGTTTTGTCGTGATGGAAGCCATTTGATGCCATGGTGGAAGAATCAGCCACTTAGCAAGATTGGTAGCAGGGCAGACTGTTCGACAAATGCTTTAGCATTATTATTTGCCTCTGCACTTGTGCATAATTGCATCATTTTCATTCCCAGGTTGAACAAGAAGTAGTAGGAGAAGTAGGACAACTGCCTCTGATGCTGCGCGCCATGGTAGCCATCGGGGAGCCGCGTGCGCACCACCACGCGCCGCGCTTTGGGAACAAGATGGCTGTCGCGAGGCTTATGCCTCCTCCCCATGCGGATATTGGATCTGGTAACTAAACTATTATACGACAAGTAATATTATAATAAATATGCCAATGTAACCGTGGTAGTTGTGGATCAAATATGTTGTCTGCGCATATCTGAATAAATCAACTAAAGTGATGCTGTACTTAACGACACATATAATCCAACTTCATGTTATCATCTACCTAGCCTTTTTCATGTTGGGGTCGGCTTCCAGTCTAACCGGTTGCAACTGAATACCAGTAATTTTACATGGAGTGACTGCCTATCTGACCTCCACAACACAATTACTGGGTAATACAATACCCCTTGGTAAGACTAGCTGTCAGACTTTCGGGCTTCTGACTACCCGTAACGACTGTTAAAGGTCCTGGAATGACAACCGGGACCTACGGCTTAACGTGCTTTCCAAGGCACGGAGGGGTCTCGGTATGTAAAGATGGTCACCCATCCACAGACCAACCGCGGCAAGCGTAGCTTAACCTGATCGATCGACCTGTTCCGACCTAATTCAACTTCATGTATCCATTTAAAAATTCAATATTGAAATAAGCAGTTTTGTACAGCAGATAAATCAACCCTCGTCTAAGGGTTTGAAGACCATTATTGTAAAAAATATCCAGAAAATGTAGTACTAGCCAAGTAACAGCTAACTAAAGGTCTATATTTTGTCACCAGGTGGAGTCCAAGGGAGGACGGAGCTCGGAAGCACCAGTGTTGCGGTTGAGCTGAAAACAGGAGTTCCTAACACCAGGCGGGATTCTGGCATCTCGTCCGGAAGCAGCCTCTACAGTGCAAGGTAAACATTTTTCTTTAATTATAGCTAAAACTAAGGGTCACAAAACCTAAGAGAATATTTATGCACCCAGGTAGGTACACAGGCCTAAATAATTATAACACATCGTACTTTAAGAAGAGTCTGCCATACAGGTGAGTGGCTGAGACGGCGTTTTAAGAAGGAAAACTTTTTCTGGATGCCGATGTGCCATATTTTACTGCCTATCGTAGCGTATTCAGCTCATTTAGGGTATTCTTTAGCTTCATGCCTTATTTCAGGTTTTATATCTCAATGAAAGAGGTGGTGGAATCTTTAGCACCGTAGGACCTTCTTTTTTTTCACCCTAATTCCAAAATATTTTGAAAATCACACTTAAATACGTATTTATTTGTCTTTCAGGTCATCCGATATATCTCGCAAGAGCAGTCAAGCCTCCGTGGTGTCGGGCGCCGTGGCGAGCACCACAGGCGTGGCCGGGCCGCCGCGTCTTGTGGCACAGCACACAGCTACCGTATACGACCAGCTGTCGCCTGATAGCAGTAGAAGGTAAGAGACATCTGTGTATAGAATGGAATACTGTTACTATATATGTCGCAGGTTTTTCATAAAATTAGGTTTTTGATCAAAAACCTAGGTTTTTGATGAAAAACTGGAAGATGAGAAACTGGATGATGGAGAACTCAATTTCATCATAAATCTGTAACAATCCAGATTTTTGATCAAAAACCTGAACTAGTTTGGGTTTATGATAAAGTTCTTGTCAAAATTACGGGTTTGGTTTTCATTTCATAATTGTATTGAAGAAGGAGAATATTGATTGGATCATGGATGTAAAATTTTGATAAATAAATAATTGTTTTCTTTCCACTAAGTTGCAAATGATGATGGATTGTTTTATTTATTCCATTTAAACTGATTTATTTGTCATAAAACAAAGCAAACCCGTGATTTTGACAAGAACTTTATCATAAGCCCAAACTAGTTCAGGTTTTTGATCAAAAATCTGGATTGTTACAGGTTTATGATGAAATTGAGTTTCAATGTGTCATCTTCCGGTTTTTCATCAAAAACCTAGGTTTTTGATCAAAAACCTAATGTTATGAAAAACCTGCGACATATACACCCTTTAAAATAACCCCTAGTCCTCACACGTCCAAATAAACGCAAATGTACGATTCAGACAGATCTGCATTTGTTCTCTTCATTTCTATGAGCCATTGCGATAACATAATCAGCCTATAATGTTCCCACTGCTGGGACACAGGCCTCCTCTCTATGAGATCAGGTGCATTGCGTTAAGCTTGCAGGAATTCGGCCTTAAATCTCTATATATATATATGAAGAACGACATTAAACAAGATCCTACATCCAGCCAGATAAACACATTTCTTACTAAATCCTTATATTTCAGATCTAGTCAAGTTTCGTGTGTGGGTTATGCGCCGGCGCCATCCTCAGCGCTCGCCGCAGTGCAGGCTGTCAGAACATCGCAAGGCAATCAGGTATGTGTACATCTCATTTGTATATCTTGAATCTATAGGAAATAGGATTAATTCCTATAGAGAATTCCATTGTCGTGGAGATTTTGCAAAAAAATAAAGTGGATCCAAAGACGAAGCTCAATTGGGTAGCAGTACTAAGCTATACCAGTCGTTAGACTATCAGAAAGTAATTCTATAGCATAAAATGATGCCTATACAACACGAAGGGTCAGATAGAGTATATGCTCTGGCTATCCCTTTGAGGACACTCACTTTTCGCGTTACAAATACACAATTTTTTCTTGATAAACTGAACATTTATTAACCAACATCTCTCTTACAGGCTGTACTCCTCCGAGGAGTGACCTGTTCAGAAGTCAGGGCTGAGGAGTTGACGCTGGAGCTGGACCCCAACGTGCAAGTGAAGGAAGAAGCCAGGAGACTATCAGAACAGTCCAACTTGAGCGATCAGGCGCAGTACCAGCAGTATCCTTGTGGGACTGATGATGTGGTGAGTTTTTTCATTGTACTTATTTTACGCGTTTAAACCTCGGTTAAAGTACCAGTTAGTTAAGTAGATATTGGATATGGCTGCCTAGGTTTCTCCAGTCGAACTGAATTGTCCCAATAATATCACTGAAAGCAGCCATGTCCTAGCTGCAGATTATTACTTAGGGATTTGAAATTTATAGTGGGAAATGGTGGCAAACTCAAACCTTCTCCAAAAGCTTAGTCCAAGATTATATTGATAGTTGAAAGAAGATGGTTTAATGTGTTCCACTTCGTATTCACCAATTTCATTTAGTGTTGTAATTAATTGTCTGCCATCAGAGTCATAAAGATCATAAACTAAATTTGCTTGTTCTTCCAGGGCGACGCTCCATTCCCGTTCAAGACAGAAGATGACCAGGACACGGTGACGTACAAGGAGTCTCGTTCCAATTCTACCAACACTGTGGTCATCACCACGGCGCAGGTCCACCACCCCAACCAGGAGGTCAATCTGGAACAGGTAAGGAATCACCACTTAAACTAAACAGAACATAATTATAAAATCACCAAGAAGTAAATGCTTTCATGAAATTTTCTTTCTTACTATAGGTACCAAAAATACCTCTTTATCTTTGTTATATTAGGCTAAAATGAAGTTTCCACATTTCAGGTTGCTGAAGGCGAAATGGTGGAGAACAAGCTGGTAATACCAGATGAAATGATGCAATATCTTAACCAATCAATATTGGCAACGGAATCGGTAACACCAGCTAAAACTGAATCCACCAACCAACCTGAGCCGGAAACCCCTAAAGACAAGGAAAGTGCTACCAAAGACAATACATCTAGTGACGTCCCCAACACGAACAATTCCAGTGACAAAATCAGTGACGTAGCCACCAGTGACGATTCATTACTCAAAAACTTAGGTGCCATAGGAAGTGATCTCAACATAAGTGATATTCCAGTCGATTTAAGATCTTTAGACGTTAGTATGTCGGGTAACAGTGGCTCTTTACTCAACTCGAAGTCACCCGACGATAAAGCTACTCCTTTACAGGAGCAAGTCATACCAGAAGTTGTCACAGAGAAATGTGAGAAGGAGTACACGAAACCGCCTTCTAGTAACGTTTCTACGAATCCTTTACAGTCATTGAAAACAATGACGGCGAACCAAACGGAACAGACGAACAGGATGCGAGCAAACCCATTACCTCAGAAACAGAACACGATAGGTCCTAAAACTGTAGTTATGAGTCAAAATGTTTTAAGTCCTCAGAACTTACCGCACAGCATGTTAAGTCCTCAGAGCCTTCCTCATAGCGCTATGAGTCCTCAAAGTGTCATGAGTCCTCATAATGTTCCTCATAGTGTGATGAGTCCTCCAAGTGTGTATAACGTTATGAGTCCACAAAGTGTGATGAGCGTCATGTCTCCTCAACACAACGCCATGAGCCCACAAAGCATGCAAAGCCTAATGAGTCCACAAATGCCAAATCAAATGATGATGAGTCCTAGACACAACAACATTGGCAGTCCCATGTCGCAGAACATGACTAGTCCTATGGTTAACATGGCGAGTCCAATGGGTCAAAATATAGCCAGTCCGCATAGCCATGGCATGCCAAGTCCTATGCATCCTGGGCTACAAAGTCCAATGGGACAAGGTATGACTAGTCCCATGGTACAAAACATGTCGAACATGGCGATGAATCAGCAGGTTCAGAACCAAAATCAAATGATGAACATGAACCAAGGTCATATGAACCAAGGTCCTCAAATGGGAGTCAATCCAAATTACATGAACAACAGAAATTGTAACGCCAAGGTGCCGAATAGAAATAACATGAACCAATATCATAATCAGAATTATAACCAAGCTCCGCCTTATCCCATGCAAAATCAAAACGTGATGAGGAGTCAAAATATGCAGCAGTACCAGATGATGCAACAATACAACCAGAATCAGATGGTGATGAATCAGATGAGCAACCAGAATATGGTATACAACAACCAGATAAATTACCAACCAGTGAGTTACGCGAACCAAAGCAACCAGATGCATCCGCTGCAAATGTCGAGATCATCAGTGATGAGTGTAGACAACAGTGGGAACATGAGTCGAGGGACGATGAACAACTACTGCGAGCAGCAGACCCAATGTCCTCCGATCCAGAATCCTCAATACAGTCAGAACATGCAGTACCCTCAACCACCGCCATATAATTCGGTTGTGAACGCTGCAAATGTAATGGGACCACCCCCTCCGAAGAACAATCATCAGTACAATCAAACGATGCTGAATAACAACCAGTATTACAACCATCAGAGGCCTTATAACCAGTGGGACTACCCAGGCAACCAGTTCAATAAGCACAACATCCAAAAATCTGTGCAAAACTCTCTCAACATGTCCACTGGAAGTCAAAAACCATTAAATGGGGCGAGAGTACCGGTGAATCCGAATCAGAATCAGATAAAAAGTGAACAGCAAACAGACTGCAGTATGAACAGTTTGCGAAGTCAAAATAACCCAACGAGTGAAGTCCAAGTCTGGGACATCTCCCAGTCCCAAATAGAAGCAAATAATGGAAGAAATAATAAGAAGAATCAAAACGCCAATACAATGAGACAAGAAACGTATCAAAGAACGCTAGAATATGTTGAAAGTTGTGAAAATTGGAAGAGTTCAGAGATGGTGTCGAGTAGTACCCATCCCTTGCAGGGTGGTGACAATATGGTTGTAAACGACCTGCAAACCTCCCTATCTTCGTTTTATGAAGAGAACCAATACCTCCAGATGATACAATAGTCCAATTTTGATATATTTTTAATTATAAATCAAACTTCTGCAGCGGTAGTGATTTGAACTTTAGTCAACGCAGAGTCGTTTCGCGAACATGAACAATTTTTATTATTTAAGATTTTTGTAATAATGGCAGCTATTGTAGGTACGTAGTTTTAAGATCTGTTAAATGGTGCACAAGAAACTAAAGGTTGTAAAAGAACTTTTCTCATACCGAGACTGATTAATTTTATTATAAATTTTAAGGTCTGATTTTTGGCAAGTTATCAGTATGGAAAGGTAATCCAGTGATGTTTTTCAAGTCTGGGTTACAATATTTTTATCTCACGAAGCGACGCGCGTTTTACTTGTGGTAACCAAGTATACAAAAACGCTATGACGTGTAGACGAGTCAGCACATAACACACACACACACTTCCGCCTTCGCTATTGTCTCGTACGGTACCAAGAGCCCTTACGCACACATTCGCAGCGTGTATGCACACTTAGAAAGCACAAGTGAAGCGCGCGTCGCTTCGTGAGATAAAAATACTATACCTATATTTTAAAAGTAAATTTGTTAAAGACAATGTTTGTAAAAGTCTTTAACATAATGGATTTCTAGCGAAAATGGTTGGAAATATTTTGAAATTAAAAAGTACATTAGTTCTAAAATAGTTTTGTTTAAAAAAGACATGTTTTGTATGCAAGATTGTACATATCTGTTAGATAACGTCTTCCAACTAGAGTAAGTACCTACTAATTTTAATTATAACGCATTTAAATATAATTGACTATGGTTTACGCTTAGTGCCTTCAGAATGTACATAAGATACAATGTACATAACATAACAAGGATTTCAGTGCCTTATGAGGATATATCTCTAGACTATTGTTAATATTAACCCGTAAAAAATCATATACTTTGAGATCTGTAGTAAATAGAATGGTTGGCTTGGTGTATAACGCTATTTAGGAAGTAATATTCATAATTATGCATTACCGCTTAAAGTGTTCATACAACTTCCTTAGACTTAAGGACAAAAAGACAGTTCCTTTGTTTGTGAAGCTACTTTTTCTGCGTGATTAAGGGGTGTAAAAATACTCTTGACGAAACCGAGACTCACATACTCTTCCCGCTATTATGATTTTTTTTTTTTTTGTACTGGAGCGTACCTAGGAACCTTCTGGTTACGGAGATATTGAAGGCGAAAGTATTAATTTCTTCGACGGTTTTTTACAAAAATAACTTTTAAGTAGGTACCTACATATTGGCCCCGATTCTGTTGGTCACAAACTAAACTAAATTTAAGTTCAGTGCATCTTTTTCTTTCTATTTCATTACGAAAAGGATAGATGATCCAATTTGAAGTATTTTTTTTAATACCAGCGGTTTATTGTTCGGTTTGGAGGTAAATTTGGATTTTTTTTCTATAGAGAAAATTTTATGGAATCGTGTTTTCGTCAAACATAGCACATTAATCAACAACATTAATCCTCAACTTTACCATTTATTTATTTTAAAATTAATGCTACAGTGTTTTCGACATAACGCAGAATCATGTTAAGCCATTTGAGGTAGTATAGGCTCTGAAGAACAGAATACGTAGATTACAGTTTGAAGGGTGGGTCTTTTGCACCCTGTATAATTATCTTGGTTGGCATTGGTAGCTCTTTAAATGACATAAGATTGTAGGTACTAAAGTCATACCCCAGGCCAAGCGGTAAAAGATCTCTGTACAATAAGTGATCTTTGAGATTATTAGATAGAACTAAAAAATAAAATTTGTACAAAATAGACGCCTTTTCTAGAATTTTTACAGAATTGTTGAATTTTAACTTTAAGTAACACTTAGTTGATGTAATTAGTTTTCTATTTTAATTTACTTAAAGCAATATGAATCTTTGTTTTTGTAACATCGAATCTCTTACTTTATACTATGAGATTACTAGTTTTTAAGTACTTGTTAATGTTTATTTAAAACCAACGCACAAGATGGTTGTAAGAGAACTGTGTATGTCTAATAAATTATTTGTTTTTAATGTTTGTACTTGAACAAACTGGACATCTGTGACGATATTTTAATGAAACTATTAAATAAAATTTTCTTATTATGAAAGTATATATCGCTTCTTTGCTTCAATAATGTGTTATCTTGAAAATTGAAAGAGTGATATCGTCGTGAATATGTCACGTTTTCGCTGAAATTTGAGAGCACCTTCCTCTCAGTCATAGATTCGCTATTACACCCACAAAAGAAACCACGTTTTTTGGAAAAATAAAATCGGTCACGGCGGTTTCAACTATTAAATTTAAAAAAATGAATTGTCGGACTTATCACGTTATTGAAGCAAAGAGGCGATATAGTGATTTTATTTTGTTAATTCTTTTTCACTTAAGAGTCCAGCTCATCTCCTCATTTTTTCTACAGATTCACAAAATCTATACTTCCTTCCGAGCTTCCGCTGCGTGCGCTGCGTAAAAAGTTTAAGTTTTTGCAAAAATCATGTATTACATAATTGTTTCCCTTTAAAGGTTCTAAAAAAAAGCCCGTGACAGCATATGTCTATCTTTTAAGGTTCACTATAACCTTTTTTATGCTAACCAAATTTGTTCTAAGATAATGCATTAATTGCGAAGGTGTTTTTATAAACATGGTATTAATACTTATCCAAATAAATACCTAATTCATCACAAGTATTTAATTTTGAAGAAAATTGCCTTTGACATCATTTGATTTCAATGAATATCTTAGGAGATATCATAGTTTGAAAATAATACTAATAATAAAGCTGAAGAGTTTGTTTGAAAGCGCTAAATATCTGGAAGTTTTGGTCGGATAAATTATAAAAATATTTTTGTGCTTGATAACCCAATTCTTGAAGAAGGCTATATGCTATTAAACTTGACGCTAGGACCCTTAGAAGTTGAGCAAAAAGAAAAAAAAGTCTGAAGTTTTCGATAAGCGAAAACGAAGTAGGTAATAGCGCAGGCCGGCGACGCGTTGCGAGTTGCGAAGGGGTGGGTCGGGGAAACAAAAAAATTTACGCGGACGAAGTCGCAGGCAGAAGCTAGTATAAAATAATCTGTACATCGTTTCAACCATTTTCTATTTTATTAAGTAAGTACTTGCTACTTGTTAACAGGCCTTTACTGTCCTCCCATACCTATTGACACTGTAATTTGAAAACATTGTAAAAGCTAATTATTTTTAAAAGAGTAACCGTGGAGTTTCTTGCCGGCTCTTCTCCATAGGAAAGGATCAATTGAAACCGTGTACCTAGCTTCTGACGTTTCATAAGTGCCCATGTGGGTTTATGTAAAATAAGATGTTTTATTTAAGACTAGCGGCCTGTCCCGGCTTCGCACGGGTGGACATTTATTTTTTAAATATTTTATTTTTTTTCTTGCAATTAAAATAGCCTATATTAATCAGTGATAATGTAGCATTCAAATGGTGAAAGAATTTTTAAAATCAGTCATACAAATCTTTCCTCTTTATAATATTAATTAATATAGATAATATAGATGAGATGGCTATTAAAGATTGACATTATTTTAAGATGAGATAGATATTTACTACTATTTATTTGACTGGAGACTATAACGAGAAGTCTGAAAAAATGATTATTAATCTTCTAAAATCTCTGCGTTAACTGACTACCATCTAAACCAAATAATTTGGCACAGCTGACTAAATGAAAGCCGAGAACACGAGATCTAATATCGCTAAAACGATTCCGTCAACCACACATGAAAAGCTTTTAACGTGTCACGAAGATTCCACTTTAAAAGTTCAGAGTTCAAGTTCTAAATCATTTCATGGCAACTAAAACAATAATAAACGGGTTGAACATCGAATTGTTCCACCGCTGGCGATTAACGAGAAACGAGTAAAGCTAGCCACTAAAAACGATGAGCGATTACAGATCGTGCAATCCACGAAGACGCGGCCCACTCTTTTTCCTAATGCTTACAGCACAAGTGTGCAACATTCCGCTAGTGTTTTGGTTTTGTTGATAGGTACAAACTAATTGTTATTAGAGGGAAATTAGTGTGTATCGAAAAAGCTAAAACACTAGTGGCTTTAACTAGCGATTCGGAAGAAGAGTGGGGCGCGTCTTCGTGGATTGCACTATCTTTACATGCTGGTATGCGTATGCACCAAGCGTGAGTTATTCAGTAGAGTAGTGGTGAAGGTATCGGTCGCGACTTACGAATTGTAGGTCGTAAGTTCGAATTATTTCATCACCGCTGCTCTCAAAACGGTGAAGAAAAACATCACGATGAAAACCGGCGTGTCCTAGAACCAAAAATTCAAAGACATGTGACATCTACCAACCCGCAATGGTCCCACGTGGTGGATTACAGCCCACTCCCTCTCGAAGAGAGGAAGCCTGTGTCCCAGTAGTGGGATATATCACTGAACACTGTTTGCGGTTCCAACAATGATGGACACTCTTTTTTAAATTAATGAACCTATTTAAAAAACTTTTTGCACCTTCTCTCACATTTTTTCTATAATTCATCTAATAAGCTGTTCTACCTCAGCTAAAATTCACTATTTATTTCGCTCGCACGATACAGCAGTGCTATTCTGTAAAAATCTCACCGTGAAAACTAAGGTGAAGTGAGCTGTCATTCCATCTGATGTTAGGGATTGCCTCCAGCAGTGCGATTCTGTAACCATTTCACCGTGAAAACTTAGGTGAAGTGAGCGTGGAGTGAGCTGTCAGTGTCATTCTGATGCTAGGGATTGATAGGTACTCTTGACAGCTTTCTAAGCTCACTTCACATAACTTTTCACGGTGAGATTTTTCCAGAATCGATCGGCTGTTTACTTCACGCTCACTTCACCTATGTTATCACGGTGAGATTTTTACAGAATCGATAGGCTGCTCGCGGACTGAGTGAGAGCGAGACAGAATGCGGTGCTAGGCGGCAGGCAGCGCATAATGGTAATTAAAAAATAAATAAAAACCATAAGACCTGCTTTAAAGTTAGTTCGGTTAGTATACAAAGTTTCATGATCTAATTTGAAGTATTTTTTGAATACCAGCGGTTTATTGTTCGGTTTGGAGATAACTTTGGAATATTTTCTATCGAGAAAATTTTATGGAATCGTGTGTTCGTCAAACATAAAACCTAACATTAATCCTCAACTTTACCATATATATATTTCAAAATTAATGCTGCAGTATTTTCGACATAACGGAGGATCATTCTAAGCCATTTGAGGTAGTACCTATAGGCCCTTAAGGCATTACTTCGTTTGAAAATGTGTCTTTTAATAAAATAAAACTATTGGATATATTATTTCCCAATGACAAATAATGATCACGACAATCCTTAAAATCCAGCAAAACAAACTCAATCCTTACCAATAGGTACATTAACACGAACTCATTTTATTGATAAGTCTGCTGGCAACGTAATCCAAAATAATATGGTTTATTTTAATACCCGGCCGATGACGTAACTGCGTGGAATGTAAACTAGTGCGTGGCTATTTTTGCCATTCTATTCTAGATTTTCAAAATGACGGTCGTGTTCTAGCGAATGTCTATTGTTATTATTAAGATTAGGTTTAGGATTTTTTGCCTGTAATTTAAGGGTTTATTTATACCTAAACTATTAGCTGCGCCTCGTGGTTTCACCCGCATAAGTGTCGAACACGTGGCGCCATCTATTATAATGATAACGTTATTGTTGTTTTCCTCGGGAACAGCCCTTTTTTTCGGGATGAAAGGTACCCTATGTCCGTTTCTGTACACTTTACAACGTATATGCAAAATTTCAGGATGATTGGCTCAGTGGTTTAGGCATGAGGTAACAAACTTTACTTTCGCATTTATAATATTACTAGCTGCGCCCCGCGGTTTCACCCGCGTAAGTTTTGATCCCGTGGGAATATCGGAATAAAAAGTATCCTATGTGTTATTCTGATGTATAAACTATATTACTGTAAAGTTTCATCAAAATCCGTTCAGTAGTTTTTGCGTGAAAGAGTAACAAACATCCATCCATCCATCCTCACAAACTTTCGCATTTATAATATTAATAAGTAGGATAGTAGGATTAGTAGGATAGTAGGAAGTAGGATTACTAGCTGACCCCGCAAACGTCGTTTTGCAAAAAAAAAAAATAGGGGTATGAAAAATAGATGTTGGCCGATTCTCAGACCTAGCCGATACGCCCACAAAATTTCATTCAAATCGATCCAGCGGTTTCGGAGGAGTTCAATTAGGCACACCGTGATACGAGAATTTTATATATTAGATTAGATTAGTAAGGATGATTAAAGTTAAGTGACGTTTAAAAATGTACCTACGGTTAAACAGTTGCTAATCACAACTCAACTATGTATATGTAACGTTTATGAATAAAGGAATAAAATTACATTAACCATGTTAAGGAACGTTGAAGTTTTTAACGACTGGGTGGGTCTGGTGAAGGAAAATTATTGAAATATTCGAAGAAATGTGACATCTACCAATCCGCACTGGGCACGCGTGGTGGATTACGGCACACTCCCTCTCACAGAGAAGAAACCTTTGTCCCAGCGGTGGGAAGATTATAAGCTGATTATGATTGAATTATTAAAAAATCTTTCAATCCGGGAGATTAATTATGCGTTTTATTAGCAGTTTTACCAAGGGATATCGTGTTCGCCAGTATCTGGGCTGTAGAGTTTAGGCAATCAATCTATGTATAATACTGATTATAATCAGCTGCATCCGGTTACACTGGAAGCCGATCAAAATATACATAGTATAAAGATGATTAGTATAACGACGATCAGAAAAAAGGATTGGATCAAATTGAAGACAAAATGGTGTATCCTCTGTCTAAGGGTCAGCGCAGATAGAGAGGTGCGCAGCGGAGAGGATTTTATTAAGGCACTCGAAAATCAACTTTAAAATTATTGAAATAAAGTGCATATATATGCTTGAACCTGACAAAAAATGCTCGCGCGTCCTCGAGGATACGCGGGAAGGCACGCGCGCGTTTATTTCAATAATTTTAAAGTTGATTTTCGAGTGCCTTAATAAAATCCTCTCCGCTGTGCTCCTATCTGTCTGCACTGACCCTTATGAATTCTTGTAGAATTTTCTATTAAGCTGCTTTTCCACGTAGAGTCAATGTTAATTTGACTATAACAGTGTTAAAAATCTCAGATAATTTACATTCCATCGACAATCAATTATCTACTTAAGTTTAATGTATTCTAAGTTGATTTTCGAGTGACCATTGGGAACAAAAAGGTCCTAATAAGTTTTTGGAATTTGAACTTTGTTAAGTATATAGTACATTTAGTTTGTTGTTCCATAACTTGGAAATTATCTCAAATCCTTATTTTGAAGTGATTTCATTAATTTAATAATTCCCTTCAAGTTTCTCACCCGAGGTATGGAAAAACGTGCACGCTATAACGTTATCGTGGACGGAAATTTAAAAGCGTCTTCATATAATTATTTCCATACATTTTACTTC